>CM053763.1:107872343-108110152 GCA_028658305.1 Pachyuromys duprasi
AGTCTCATGAAGCGGAAGTCTTGAAGCAGCTTGCTGAGAAGCGGGAGCATGAAAAAGAAGTGCTCCAAAAAGCTATTGAGGAGAACAACAACTTCAGCAAAATGGCAGAGGAGAAACTGACCCACAAAATGGAGGCCAACAAAGAGAACCGGGAGGCGCAGATGGCTGCCAAGCTGGAGCGTTTGCGAGAGAAGGTTGGTTTCTTGCTTTATGAAGTTAGCAGCTTTAGGCAGTGGTGAATTGGCTTACACTGTCTTGATAAAAATATGACTGGTTCCTTTTTGTCATCCGTTCTGGGGTTAACATTCAGAAGAAATTTCATCTTAAGGTAGGGTGCCCTAGAATTCACAGCATAATTGCATATTCCTTGGAAGAGCAGTTGGAGGCTTTAGCTGTTATAGCCCCCAAAAGACCCTCCAGGTTTGAAGATGATGGTCTTGGGATTGTGGGTTTGTGGTTACCGTGGGTTGTGTGACTGAGGCTGTGTTGGACCTCCTAGTAGGCAGGGGACAGGGCTCGACAAGTTATTTTTTTGGCAGATGACACTTACGTACAGTTTTTTCCTAGGACAAACATGTTGAAGAGGTACGGAAGAACAAAGAATCCAAAGATCCTGCGGATGAGACCGAGGCTGACTAATTTGTTCCGAGAACTGATTTTCTCCCCGACCCCTTCCTAAATATCCAAAGACTGTACTGGCCAGTGTCATTTACTTTTTCCCTCCTGACAAATATTCTAGAATCTGATGTAGGACTGTATAGGTAGATCAGACCGTGAGATGTTTCAGGGGCTCAAGGGGAGAAACTGAAAGTGTTTTACTCTTTTTTAAAGTGTTGGTCTTTCTAACGTAGCTATTTTTCTCGTTGCATCTTTTCCACTTCGGCACCCTGGGTGTGCTGGGTTAATGGCTAGTGCTGTATTGACTGTGGAAGACGTTCGTGAAGAGTATGTAGTGGCTTCTTCCAACCTGTTAGATGCTGACTCTGTTTACTTTGCCATCCCGATTCTGTCCCAACCTCACCAGATGCTACTGTACTTGAATGGTTAATAAACTGCACAGTGCTCTTGGTGGCAGTCACTTCTTTCTGTTCAGGTCATGACAAGCTGTAGCTTTTTCACATGAGGCCTCCGGCTGCTGCAGACACCCAACCAGTTCTCTGCTCCCAGTCTCTCGAATTGTCCTTCCACAATCATGGCTTTGTTGTACTGTCTCACCCAGATCAGCTGTTATTTTTTTTTCAGATGTTTATGTGCAAACAAGCAGTGTTTTGTTCTCATTAGAAAGGCAGATTACAGGCACAAATAGTGATTTCTAGAGAACAGTTTAGAGGCAACCTTAAGGTCTTAGAATATTTGATGGTTGGTTTGTTGTAATGTTCACTATGGTCAGCACAGTGCCTCACAGTTTAAGGAAAGCCCAGGCAGCTTTCCCAGCCCCTTTGGGAAATAGCTTTAATTACATAAGAGTCTATCTGCTCCTCACGTCTGCATAAAGCTCTTAGAAGCTAAGCATCCACAGCAGGAGCCTGCTTGCAGGAGGCCTAAGCGTGCCTTTGGGACTAGGCTTAATGGCTGTGCCTGCAGTCTCAGCGCTTGGGAAGCAGAGGTGGGAGGGTGCTGGGGACTTGAAGGCCAGCCTAGACTACGGAGCAAGCATCCCTGCATTTAATACAGAAGTGGAGCTCGCTCTGGCTGACTAACACTCGCCTCTGCAACTCTGACCAAACTTCTGAGAGCCATAGAGGACCTCCTGTCTTAAGAGCCTTTGGGTGTGCAGTGAGCAGGTTTAGAGCCACTGTGTATTTGGCACTATATAAATGATTGCTGTTTTCCCCCAGAGGCAAGTGAGGGATACACTTCTGGTCTTGAAAATGATTACGCATTGATGTTGTGCCTCAAGTTGACTGTCCAGTTGTGCAGAAAGCAGAGCATCATGGGAGTTCTGAGAGTGACCTAACTGCATATGTTGCTGTACTTAGAAGTAACTGTAAAGAATGGGGTGGCCTGGAGAGAAAAAGCCCTTTGTGATGCCAGTCACAAGTACTGGCTGCTCTTTCAGAGGTCCTGAGTTCAATTCCCAGCAACTGCATGGTGGCTCACAACCATCTATAAAGGGATCTGATAACTTCTTCCGGCCTGCAGGTGTACATGCAACAGAGCACTTACACATAAAATTAATATTTAAAAACTGGGGATTTTTTTTAATTTTGTTTTTGTTTCTTCAAGACTTTCATCATATAGCCGTGGCTGTCTTGGAACTTTCTCTGTAGACCAGGCTGGCTTCAAACTTAGAGATCTACCTGCCTCTGCCCTCCAAGTGCCCAGATTAAAGGCGTGTACCACCACCCCGAGGAACACAGGGATTTTAGGAGAGAGCATAGAGGGGAGTGACTTGACAAGCCCTACAAGAGATCATGGTTGGGGGTCTGCTAGAGCCACACGGGTGAAGTAGGGAGGGTATGTGCTGGAGGGTTCTAGAGAGGTTCCTGTGACTCACTAAGGAGCTAGAGTGTACAGCTGAGCCTGGGAAATGGGAGAAAAAACACTCCAATGACAAGGGAAAGGATGGAACATCTGTTAGGGCCAGAGTGGAGGCCACCAGAGCTGACACTGTCGTGTAAAAGATTGGGCAGGAGAGACATGAACTGCGAGAAGCAGTCACATGCCCCCCCCCCCGAACCTGAAAGAATCCACTTGGCCCTGGGCTGCCTGAAAGGGTGGACGGGATCTGGCAGCCCGTGGATACCCCGCTGCCCTACTCCTGCATCCAGACTCAGCGGAAAGCCCTAAATGCAGCCAGGGCCATGCCCTTGAAAGCAGTTCACAGCCAGCTCTTGTCACTCTTGCAGTGCGGAGAGGGAAGGAGAGAGGTTCCTTCCCGTTTCGCCACTTCACCCAATGCTCCCTCCCATCTGCGCATTTTCACCGCGGAGAGGTGATTTCACCTCCAGAAGTCTGTACTACCAGGCCTTCACCAACAGCCCAGCTGTCTTGACTGGGTGTGAACTGTGATTCAGAATGAGAGGAGTAGGCCCGTCTGCAGACCAGTGCTTGCCTGTTTGAGTGGAGGTTAGGGTAGGTGCCCTGGAAGCCACCTTCAAAGTCCAAGGCTGCCTCTCCGCCTGGTCAGACTGCCGATTGCTGTGACCAGATGCCAGGGGATCCCCCAGGGAGCTGAAGCTGAGGTCCCGGAAACTGCTAGAGTGAGTCTCCTGATACCTGCTTCTGCTCACGTGACACACCCAGTCCTGAGCATCCTTGTGGCTGAGCCCACCATCAGCAAAAGCTGGAGTTCTGTGCATAGAGGAGGAGAAACGTAGCTTGGTTGGCAGAGTGCTTGCCAGCATGCATGAAGCTCTGGGTTCCTCCCCCAGCACCATATAAATCAGGTGTGGTAGCGCACACTGCAGTCCTACTGGGAGGTGGAGACAGGAAGTCCAGAAGGTCCAGCTGTCCTTTGCCGTAGAGTGGATTTGAAGCCAGCCTAGGAGACATGCCATGCTATCTCAGGTTGTTTTTAAAGATAGGGTTTTAGACTCATACCCACAGGACAGGCCCTTGCCCTCCATGACCAAGGATTATTATACCCATTTTTTGCCCTCTAAATCATAAAGAGACAAGATAGATCCAAGGGGAAGAAGCAGGTGGGAAGAGCTAGATGTCCCTTGACTGTCACCTCTGCAGATGGCAAATGAGAGTGTGACTGACCTCAGGGTGTCTAGGGGCTTCTGGGCTAGGACTTCCACCCAGTGGGTCTCTGCTTTCCCCAGTGGCAAAAACCCCAGGTAGTCACTGCTCAGGGGCTGGAGGGCGCTCAGGCGCTTCTTTCACAGATTACAGCTAATTGTTGCATTACCTCATTGAATCCCCCCACATAACCCTGAGGTGAGAAATGAATGGACACTCAGGCTGTGTGTCCAAGGTGACATACCCAGTCCAGTGGTAGAATTCTAGCGAGCACAGCCTCTGTGACCAGCTGCTAAGAGGTGCTCAGCTGTCTCCTCTGTGGGACCAGCTGGAGCTCCAGAGGAAAGCTGTCCTGACTGACATGAGTCCTGCTGAGGCCTCAAACCTCCCTACAGCGAAGCCTACGTCTTAAAAAGTGCTATGGGGCCGGCAAGCTAGGTAAATAAAGGTACCTGACTTGAGTTCAGTCTCCAGAACCACCTGCCTACACCTGAGTATGTACACAAACAGGCCAAGTAAGTAAACGTGGCAGGTGGGAAGCTGAATTAGTCATTCCCACAGTCTACCTCAGTGCACCTGCTTTGTCCTGTGGACCCCAAGGGGAATCTGCTCATTTACTGGAACGAAGGCCGCTGCTGCCTCAGCTCTGCCGGTTGGCCTGGAAGGTGCTCAACTCTCTCTGGAATCCTCCCACACCGCCTGCTTCGGCTTGCAGTCCTCGCCTGGTGGCTGCTGCCCCCTGGCGGCGGGACTTGTGCATCACCGCTCCCTCCTCGGCCCCTGCAGCAGAGCTTAGTGGGTGACCCTGTCTCAAAACCCAAGGTGGACAGCTCTTGAGGAACAACACCCGAGGTTTACCTCTGCCCTCCACACGTGTACGACCGTGCACACACACACACAGACACGCGCCCATTGTGGTTTTCATTGAGTAGCCATGAAAATGCTCAGGATGAGAGCCAGGCGTGGTGGTGCACTCAGAGAGGCAGGAGGCTGGTTGGTAGCAACTGCGTGCTAGGTCTAGACAAGGGACAAGCAGGGCCTATATCTCTCCCTAGTGACAGATCCACAACTTCATGGGTCTTCTCAGCCTGCCCATGACAAATGCCTTCCTAGGCTGAGAACGGTCTCACAGCCCACTGTACCGGCCCACAGGACCATCTCTCTGCAGCTGGCTTCCTGGGAGTCCCTGTTCTTTGGGGGGCCTAAAATATTTGTAAGCCACGTAGTAGTGGCACACACCTTTCATGCCAGCCTTCAGGAAGAAGAGGCAGTCAGATCTCTGTGAGTTCAAGGCCAGCCTGGTCTACATAATGACCTAGAACAGAAGTACTCAAAGTCAGTTTGGAGGGTGTTGGCACTTGAATATTCTGTGTCTCTTCTGAGAGGACCAAACTCCAGCCTGTCTGACCCACTGTCCCTGTACGCCTATGCTGTCTGTGAGTTTGTTTTTCTTTCTCTCTTTTCTTTCTATGACTCAGGTTTGCTGATTGATGTATTCTCAGTATCTAAGAAGTTGACATAAGATGGGCTAGGTGACACACCCCTATAATCTCAGTACTCAAGGAAGCAGGTGGCAGGCAGATGTCAGTGAGTTCGACGCTGGCCTGGGCTACAAATCGAGCCAAGGCCACACAGAAAAACCCTGTCTCAAAAAAAAAAAGTTTACACATGCCATCCTAATGCTTGAAATGGCCTTGTGATATAACTTCTCTTACTCCACCTCACGATTTACAGGGAATTGAAGTGTGAAGACCAGGGTCACACAGGCAGGCTGCTCTCTGAAGCTTGTCTCCCAGGTCTCTTCCAGTTCAGATTCAGCATGTGAGGTGTGGCTGGTGCCGTGTTTACCATCTGCCCCCTGGCCACCTCCTTCAGTGGCTCCATTTGGCCATCATGGTGGGCTTGCCAGCTGCCCCTCCGATCCATTCTCTCCTGATAAAAGACCTGCAAGGGCTTTCCTAAGCCCTGTTCCACCTGTTTACACCGCCACCCCTTTCTGCCAACCCCTCTCCCCTGCCTGGAACAGGGATGTGAGGCCTTGAGCGCAGCAGGCATCTTGTGATCATGAGGGTAAAAGTCCCATGACAGAGGTGACTGAAGCAGGAACAGATATGACCCAGGGCTTTGGTGATATTACTTAGCTGCCACACCAGCCAGGACTCACCGGCCAGGTTCTGTTGCAGGAGGCAAATTAATCCAGTTACGTAATCCAGTTACATATTTAAGCTGCTGGCTGACTTGTCATTGTTTTTGAACAAAGTCAAAGTTTAATGTCTTCGCGCTGAGTTGGAGATGTGCAGGAGAGATTCTGGCCATAAGCACAGCACTGGAGCTGGGGGGAGGGGGGCAGCCGCCAGCAAAGCGGCCGTGCACTGGGAGGTGGAGGGGAATGGAAAGACAGGTGTTCCTGGAGCTCTCTGCGTAGCCAGTGTAGCCGACGGATGAGCTGGGTTTAACGAGAGAACATGTACCCCCAAATGGGGTGGGATGGACATGGTGGTACAAATCTTTAAACCCAGCTCCTGGAAGGGAGAGGCACGCAGAGCTCTGTGGGTTCAAGGCCAGCCTGGTGTGCATTGTGGGACCCTGCCCGGTAATAATAATAACATGGAGAGCAGTTGAAGAAGAAACCCAATATCAACCCCTGTCCTCCACATGATTGTGCACACATAGACATGTATGTATACCTGAACACACACATGTCCATACCCACATGAAAACAACATAGCATATAGCAAATTTTAAAAAAAAGTTTCCTGTATGTACCAAGTTATCCACTATCTATTCAGTCACTCAAAAAATTGTTAAGAGTATGTACTCAGAGTGATAGGGCCTTGTGTTCAACCCCCAGAACCAAAAGGGGGAGAAAAATTGCAGAACTATGTTTCAGACACCATCCTAGGGGCAGAGAACTAGCCGGGCTGCAGCGGACGGCAGGAGTGCGCCCTCTGCTGGCACGGGGAGGCACACCTGGCTTCTGCCCGCTGACCTCGAGACGTTCTGTAGGTGCTAGAGTTTGCCAGGCGGGGCAGGGCATGGCTGCTCTCAGGTCCTCACCCACACACTGTTAGGCAACCCAAATCATCAGCATTTCTCCCAACGCTCTGTCTGAGCCAGATACCATACTGCATTCTCTCTGAGGGAGGCGTATTTGTCCCCATTTTCTAGCAAGATGGGGAAGGTCTGTCATGTGGCTGATAATGGATGTGCTAGGTTCAAACCCAGAGCTTTTGATTCCAGAAGCTGAACACGCTCTGCCTGCCACCATTTCCTGAGCCTTTAATGTTCGTATGGGGGGAAAAGCTGTTTCCTGATTCAGCCCCTCTCCTTGCACTAGACACTGGCTGCTCTTGTCACCTTTGTGGTCAAGCACCAAAAAGGGCCCTGCACTCTTCACTCAGACATGTGCTTCTCAAGAAGCTCACTGCATGCTGCGCGCTAGGAACGTAGGTGCACGTCACAGGACAACACAAAAGGTCCACCAGGGTGCAGACAGTCACCAAGCCTCATGGTGTGACAGGCGCTGCTGGGGTCATTGGTGGGACCAACAGCAGCAAAGAGATAAGCAACCAACAGGCGAGCTTCCTAGAGAAGGGAATAGCTGAGTCCCACAGGGAGTGAGCACATTTAGTGAGATGAAAAAGTTTGAAGGTGCTAACTCAGTTAACAAAGTGCTTGCCATGCGAACACGAGGCCCTGAGTTCCAGTCTCAGAACCCACGTTGAAATAAACGAAGGCCCGGTTTGCTGGTGTGTGGTGGGAGGTGAAGACAAAGGCATCCTCAGAGCTCCGGGTCAGCTACTGTAGCCTACTACACTAGGTCCAGGTCAAAGAAAGATGATTAAAAAAATGCCAGCCAGGTGGTGGTGCCTGCCTTTAATCCCCGCACTGGGGAGGCAGAGGCCAGCCTGGTGTACAGAGTGAGTTCCAGGGGAGCCAGGGCTACACAGAAAAAAGAAAAGTCTCAAAACAAAACAAGCCCGCTGTAGTGAGAACTGCAGAGCTTTGGTTTCTTTGAAAAGCACAAATATTGTAAGAATATGTTTTCGTTTTAACCCCAGCTGTGGGGATATGGGCTGCTTCACAGCAGCTGGCTGTGATTTGCCTCGTGCTCTAGCAGAGGCGTGGTTTTGCCAGCTACAGATATTGTCTGTGATTGTGTAACGTTTGGAATTCTGGGAACTTTTCAGAGGGTGTGTAAATACTAGAGCCCCAGGAGGCATTGATGGTGGTTGTTTGCTGTTTGGAGTGTGTGGGGGAGGGGGGGGTTGTGGTTTGTTTCTGTCTCTTTCTCCCTCCTCTATCATCCTCTCCTACCTAGTGATAGCAGGGTGAAACCAGGGGATAAAGGGTGGAGAAAGAACCCACAAAGTAGCAAAAGGCCAGCTACAGCCAACCAACAAGCAAAAAGCCCAGGCTGGAGAGATGGCTCAGCAGTTAAGAGCAGCACTTGCTGCTCTTGGGAAGGACCCACGTTCAGTTCCCAGCACCTGTATCTGGGTGGCTCACAACTGCCTGGATTCTGTTCCAGGGATCCCACACACTCCCCTGATCTCCAGCGGGCACGTGGTATGCAGACACATACAAACTTTAAGAGAACTTTTAAAGTGGCTAATGCCTGAGGAAAGGCACCCAAAGTTGCCCTCTGGCCTCAGGCACACGTCTGCGCACACGCACACCCTCGAAAGCAGCAGTGAGGGGAGGGGAGAGTCGCTGAGCTACGGATGGAAGGAGGCAGGGAGGGGTGAGGCTGGGAGGTCACAAACAGCAGCTATGTCGTGGCCAGGTAGGCGCAGAGGACTCCAGTGGACGAGAGCAGGTTGGAGCTGTCTGGGGATTGCACAAAGACCAGTCAGGACAGACCTACAGGACAGAAGGAGCAACTAAGAGCTGACAATGGAGGGGCACGCCATCCAGGTGCTTGGGCACAGATCTTTCTTCTCTGCTTCCCTGCCTGGACCCCACTGTTGCTGCCAGGGTTCTACACCAGCCCCCTGGCTTCTGTCCTTGTCTGTGTAGACTGTGTCCCACGGGCAGTTTTGAGATCCTAAAAATCCAGGCCCTCCCCTTCCAGGGGTCCATCAAAATGAAAGAAATTGCCACACTCATCACTGATGAGGCATAGGGCAATGCTGGCTGTGGAACCTGGTACCTCGAGTCAGGTATACGCGTAGTTAGCTCAGGGCATGAGAGGCACTGGGGATCTGTTGACTGGAATTCCTGGTTGACTCACTGTACTGGCCAACACAGAAAAGTCAGCCCCACACACCACCACACACCCAGGCTTCACGTTTCCTCCAGGAATTTATATCTGCTTTCCAAACTCCGCCAGAATCCAGCCCACAGAGGATGACCCACATACCAAGCCAAGGCGGCACCCTCCGCACACCCCCCCTCTGCATCCGTCCGTGCCACCAGCACTGCTGACAGCTCTCTGGAGATGCCACCCACCCAGTGCCCACGCCTGAAGGTCACTCCCCAGTCTGCCTCTGGACTTGACTGACAGGGCTTGAGAGGTAACTCAGAAGGATGCTGGCAGGAAGAGCTTCCAAGCTGAGGGTGTGGCTGTGTGCTTCCCTAGCACGTGGGAGGGCCTGGGTTCCACCCCTGCACTGCAAAGACAACTTCCGGCTCTCCCACAGCTGCCCCCAGAAGGACCTTGGAGGTGAGGGGCCATGTGTTATTGTGGTAGAGCCATGCCCAGCTTGGTCCTGTGGGGGTGATATTGTCCCTTGAGACCCACTATCTGCCAACATCCTGCCAGGCTCCCACCTGAGAAGGCAAGGAGAAATCACAGCCCGGGGGTGTGTCAGTGGCGAGGGCTGCTGTCTAGGCTGAGGACCCAGGGTTGGCAGGTCCCTGCTGCTTCCTCCTGATCTGGCAGAAGTTGGTTAACAGCCAGGGGAGAGTGAGTAGGGATGCCCACTTGCCCCTTACAGGTGTTGTGGCCACACAGGCTCCCAGAGGCTGACACACTCCTGGTGGCTTATGAGAAGCCTGTAAAGATTCCCCTGAGGTGAAGACAAATGTCACTCCTCCACTAAAAACACCTCCCATGGGGTCTCCATGGCACCAAACAGGAAATCAGCACCCTGAGCTCTTCCTTTGCTACCCTCCCTGGCCTCTGGCCTTTGCACCTGCTCTTCCCTTGATAATCACAGACAGCCGATCCTGACCCTGCATCATTCATTCCTTATCTCCTGCCTTGCCTTGTTTTTATTCACAGTATTTATGTGGATGCCTTCCCCCGCCTCTGTGTTGGTTACTATTGACTGTCACTTGACAGGATCTAGAATTGCTCAACAGGTAAGTCTCTAGAAGGAATTTATAGACTAGATGAATTAAGGTGGGAAGTCTCACTTTAAATCTGGGCTGTGGGGTGGGACTCGGGAGAACAAGGATAAATATAAACTATTCCGTTTTATGCGCTGGTGGCCCAGACTGTGTAAGGAGAGAGAGCTGAGCACAAACATTCATGACTTTCTGCTTTATTTTCTTATTTGTTTGTGGTTTTGTTTGTTTGTTGTTTTTGGAGACAGGGTTTGTGTGTGTGTGTGTGTGTGTGTGTGTAACAGCCCTGGCTGTTCTGGAACTCACTTTGTAGACCAGGCTGGCCTTGAACTGGAACTCACAGAGATCCACCTGCCTCTGCCTCCCAAGTGTTGGGATTAAAGCCGTGGGCCATGAGGCCCAGGTACTTTCTGCTCCTTGGCCGGAACAGTGTGGCCAGCTGCTCTGTGCCCTTGCTGCCATGGTGTGCTGAGTCCCCTGTTACCGGAAACCCAAGCAGAGGCTTCCTTCCACACGCAGCCTTTTTTTGTTGCAGCAGTGAGAAAACCAAGTAAGCCTCTCCCCTGTGATCTCCAGCAGGAAGGTAGAGATGTCTACCTGTTAGCAACCGTGTCCTTGGCAACTGGAACAGGCCCCAGGATGTAGCTGCTGAGGTGGTACTCAGTATTTCTAGGAGAGAGGTACCTGGACCCCGGCCTGTCCTCCACACATCCAGGGACCAGACGCTGTTCCACATCTCTTCCCACTGTGATGGCCCCTGTCTGCCTTTAGCTCTGACTCTCTTGCTAGCTCTCCCTCTCTCCCTGCCTCCCTCCTTGCCTCCCTCCCTCCGTTTCTCACCCCTTCTGTTTGTCTGTCTTTCTGTCTGTTTTTAAGTGTGGAAATTTCCACTCTGAAGCTAAAAGGACAGCTTCGTTTCCCTGCCGGGCTAGAGAGGCCGAGCAGAAATTTCCATTCCCACAGAGCATCCTGCAGCAGCGTAGACTGGCTGGGTCACGTGGAGATGCTCACTGATGGCTGTGACTGAGAGGGGGTGTAGTCTGCAGGCCCGTGCTCCTCCACCTGGGCTTATTTCACTTGAGGATCCTAGCTTAGGACTGAAGGACCTTGGAGGATCTGAGACCACCAAATCCAACCTGTTCCTTTAAGGCAAAGTAGGCTGTCCTTTGTTTATCCTTTGACAATTTCATTCAATCCTTTGTGATTACATTCATTCACCCAGCCCACCTCTCCTACCCTCTCCTACCCACTCCCTCACGCCCTCTGCCTTCATGTTCTCTCTCTCCATTCCACAGCACCCCACCCCACCCCCAGCTTCTGGCTCTTACATTCTTTCCATCACCACCCGAGCTGTGGTGAACGCAGTGGTGGTGACGCACATGTCCCACGTATGACTGAGTACCCAAACAGTTACTTATGCTCAATGTTTTGACTGGTCATGAGTCTCTGTACCAACTGCTGCCCACTGCAGAGAGGGGCTTCTCTGGCCAAGGATGAGGGCAACACTGACTGTGGGTACAGACATGACTGTTAGAGGTTGGCTCCTTGTGAAAACCTGAGGCACAGAGGAACAGCAAATCATCCATGCTCACAATAAAAATGAACACCAAATACACTCCACATCATGGCCCTGCCTGGACAAGACTCTGTGCTCTGTCCTGCCCTCTGCCTACCATTTCCCATGTGCCTCCTGTGGGCCAGCCCCGAAACCCCTACTCTTTGCCTTTAGAACCTCAGGTTGGGACTGGAGAGATGGCTCGGTGGTTAAGAGCACTGTCTGCTCTTCCTAAGGACCCGAGTTCAATTCCCAGCAACCACATGGCAGCTCACAACTGTCTGTAATTCCAGACCTGACACCCTCACGCCAATAAACATAAAATAAAGAAAATTAAATAAATTAAAAAAAAAAGAATCTCAGGTTCCCTAAGGCTATAATACTACTCCTTAGCTCTCAAAATCTGCCTGTCCCTCCTCTCTACACACTGTCCCTTCCACAATCTGCTATTCTTGAACACTCTGTGTGTGTGTGTGTGTGTGTATGTGTGTGTGTGTGTAACCCTGTGTTTAGAGCACCTGCAGACAAAGTGCTTTTGCAGAGGACCTGGGTTCAGCTTCTAGCTCCCACATGATGCCTTGAAACCATTTGTAACTCCTATTTCATTGGCCCCAATGTCCAAACATGCATGTAGCACACATACATATATTCAGGCAAAACTCATGAAATAAAAATTTAAAAAGTAGCCAGGTGCGGTGGTGCACCCCTTTATTTAATCCCAGCCCTCAGGGAGGCAGAGGCAGGCAGAGCACTGTGAGTTTGAGGCCAGCCTGGTCTACAAAGTGAGTCCAGGACAGCCAAGGCTACACAAAGAAACCCTGTCTCAAATAAGCAAACAAAACCAAAAACCCAAAAAGTATTTACGTCCAAGTGGTGGTGGCTCACACCTTTAGTCCTAATACTTGGGAGGCAGAGGCAGGTGGATCTCTGAGTTCAAGGCCAGCCTGCTACAGAGCGAGCTCCAAGACAGCCAAGGCTACACAGAGAGACCCTGTCTTGAAAAACAAGACAAAGGCTGGAGAGCTGGCTCAGTGGTTCGGAGCACTGGCTGCTCTTCCAGAGGTCCTGAGGTCCCTGCCAGCAACCAGATGGCGGCTCACAATCTTATGCCCTCTTTTGATCTGCAGGTGTACATGCAGACAAAGCACTTGTATACATAGTTGGGAGGCAGAGGCAGGTGGATCTCTATGAGGTCGAAGCCAGTCTGGTCTACAAAGCAAGTCCAGGACAGCCAAGGTGGTTATGCAGAGAAACCCTGTCTCAAGAACCAAACAAAGAAACAAATCTAAAACAACACAAAACATTAAAAAGTTTTAGCTACTTTAAATAATATTAATAATAAAACCTAAAGTAAAACATTTTTTAATCCTGGATATTACCAGAATGAGCCTCAGTGGTGGAGTCTGACACGCATGACGTCCTGGGATTGAGCTCAGCGCCACAGAAGACATACATGTCTATCGTATGAGCACTCAGGAAGTGGAAGCAGGAGGATCAGAAGCTCAAGATCATCCTGGGCACATAGTTTGAGGCCATCCTGGGCTACACAAGAGCCCATTGCTAGAACAAAACCACAGTGAGATGCCTAGCTTGCTCCCACTTTGATCAGACTTGAAACGTCTAGAATTGCCCTGAGGTGGTTCCATTCTACAGTGAGAGCCTGGATTAAGTTAGAAGCTCCTGATTCTTGACCTCTGGGTGGCAGATGACCTGAGGGATTTTGGCTTTTTGAGACAAGGTTTCTCTGTGTAGCCTTGGCTGTCCTGGACTTGCTTTGTAGACCAGGCTGGCCTTGAACTCACAGAGATCCGACTGCTTCTGCCTCCCTGAGTGCTGGGATCAAAGGCCCGCGTCACCACGGCTGGCTTTTGTATTTTGTTTTTGTCAGTGCGCCTTGCTCTCAGGATTCTTTTCTGGACTGTTACACCCCGGCCTCAGCTCAGTCTCTGCCCTTTGCCCTCCAGGCTGTCTGGGTGACCTGATCTGACCTGCACCCCAATCACTGGGTGCTTAAATATTTACTGGCGATGATGTCAGTGACCTTGAGCAGCCTGGGCGAGAGGATCCTGGGAGTGAAGGATGGAAAGGGCTTTGAGGACAGGCAGGCCTGGGTTCTAATACCAAACAGTTCCGCTGGCTGTGTCTCAGCCTCAGCTTAACCATCTGTGGACGGGGCTGGACGCCGGGCCATAAAAATGCTGACCTAACAGTTTCTGAGGAGGATCAGAATACTGCCCAACCTGTGCAAAGGGCACAGCCACTCCTAAAAGCCTGTGATGGGAGCAAGGTGTTCTGGCTTTCATGGTGGAGAGAGGTGAGAGCCTTCAAAAATAGCTGCTGCTGCCCCCAGCCAACTCTGTTTCCTACACTACCTTAGAGGATTTATGTAGACCCTCATGTTCCAACCCACAAATTCTAAGGTATCTTGAGGGTGGAGACTATGTCTCTCCTGTGAGTACCAGTGTCTTGGAACAGTGACAGGGAGGGGGGTCTCTTTCAGTATTGTGGAAGGAAGGTGCCTGGGCTTCTGGCATAAAGTGACGAGCTGTTCCCTTCCTCCCTTGATTCCTGTCTGTTTCCAGCTTCCAGCTGCTGGCCAGTAGAACCTTCAGAAGAGAGATGGCTGAGCGCAGAGGCTGTGTGTCTTCTGAAAGGGCCACACCTAAGCAGGGCTGTCCTGTGGCAGATGTATGTATGTGGGCAGAAGGCTCACAGGATCAACCTTTGGGTCCAGTCAATCCAGAGGTGGCCAGGCCCAATCACAGGTCAATGAAAGCCTTATTCTACATCTCCTTTTCCTCCTTGCATGGCTACCTTCGGAAGCAAGGTGCAGAGATGATGAAGCCAATCACACCAGGACAAGCAAGTGGCTCATATCAGTAATCCCAGTGCTTGGGAATTTGGGGGAGGACCAGAGATGTGCACCGTTATTCTTAGCCTTGTAGAGCAGTGGTCACGACCCCCTCGGGGGCTGCACATCAGCTCTCCTGCATAGCAGACACTTACATTATGATGCATTACAGTCATAAAGTACATATGAAATAATTTTATGGTTGAGGGTTAGCGTAGCAGGAAGAACTATATTGAAAGTTTACAGCATTAGGCAGGCTGAGAACCACTGATGTAGAGTGTTCCGGGCCAGCCTGGGCTACACGAGACCCTGCTTATAAACATATAATAAGTAACAGGAGAAGCTGAGGAACTGGGTGATGTTGCTCAGTAGAGTGTGTGTGTAGTGCGCATGCCCTCAATTCATCCCAGCACTGCAGGAACGAGGCGTTGGTGGTGATGTGGGGGGCCCACAACTGTAAACCTAGTACTCGAAAGACAGAGGCAGGAGGCTAGGGTAAGTTCATAGCCATCCTGGTCAACAGAAGCATTCCCGCAGAGTGAGACCTTCTTCTGCTAAAACAAGGAAGAGGAAGGGGTGGGTAAGAGCTGACATAACTCCCCTTCTGCCTCAGCTACTCCTGAGCAACGCAGGCAGAGCTTCAGACAGAGGGAAACAGTAAACAGGGCCTGCCTTCCATGCCTAAAAGGCTTGGACTATGAAAAGGTTCAGTCAGAGCCGGGCAGTGGTAGCGCACGCCTTCCATCCCAGCCTTTGGGAGGCAGAAGCAAGCAGATCTCTATGAGTTCAGGGCCAACCTGGTCTACAGAGCAAATTCCAGGAGAGTCCCAGAGCTCTAAGGAAGCAAATGAGGGCTTGCCTGCACCAGGCCCCATTTCGCTCATTCAGTGGATTCCTTGGTAGTCCCCAAGGGAAGCAGCACCTTACTGGGTATTGGTGACCTACCAGGTGCCTGGGCGCTGCTGAGGCCTTCTATTCTGGGCTGTTTCTTCAGCTGTGAGCTGTCTCTGATCAAAGGATCCTCCTTGCCTTTGCCAGTCCGTAAAAGATTCCCAGACGAGCTCTCAGTTCCAAACAGGAAACCAGTAAAACCAGGGCCTGACATAAACCCTTCAAGGCCTCAGGAAACCAGACAATGAACCTGGAAAGCATCCTGTGTTTAGGGTGGAGGTTGTAGCCCAGAGGCAGGACACTTGCCTGGCCATGTACCTCAGGGGCCCTTTCCAGGTAGGAAAGGGAAGCCTGGCAGAGTCTAGCTGTTTCTGAGTGCTGGTAACTAAGTCATGGCTGCTCAACATTTATCTCTCCTCCTGCTGTGCTTTCTTCCTTTCCCCCAGAAGTCGGTGAGACTGCATGACTTGGTTCAGCCAACTAGGACATGTGACATGAGCTGCTGTACAGCAGAGAGAAGGATGCCTCTCCAAATACAGTTGTTTTTAAAACCACATTGAGGCCAGGTGTGGTGGTGCACGCCTGGAATCCCAGCACTCGGGGAAGCAGAGGCAGGCGGATCTCTGTGAGTTCGAGGCCAGCTTGCTCTACAAAGCAAGTCCAGGACAGCCAAGGCTACACAGAGAAACCCTGTCTCAAAACAAAACCAAACCAAAATCACATTGAGACCTTTACTATAATGGTGATTAAAGGCCTTAAAAAGTGGGTTTAGAACCCAGGTCTTTCTCACTTCCCTTGTTCCTCACATGTACAGTGGGAGAAATTCCCTGGACCACATGGAGATCAGAACACCAAACTTAACTTCTGTTCATACCCTAAGATCTTCTCACCTACCTGGAAAAAGCCAAGACCAGGGGCCACACCTGGATGGACTTTGCTTATGAGCAAACATGTGTCTCTTGGGTTCATTCAAACTTAAAGAATTATTGTGGATGTTCATTTCTATCCTTATTTATTTTATTTTGTTTTGTTTTTTTGAGACAGGGTTTCTCTGTGTAGCCCTGGTTGTATTGGAACTCACTCTGTAGACCAGGCTGGTCTCGAACTCACAGAGCTCAGCCTGCCTCTGCCTCCTGAGTGCTGGGATTAAAGGATGTGCCACCACCTGTCCTGTCCCCATTTATTATTAACAGTCTACTTAAACAGTCTACTGTCCTGCATTCTTCCCCTCCCCTGTAGGTAGATAAATGTGACATAATCACATTCCTGGAATTATTCCCCCGATTTCATATTAATACACATGTATGTTTTCTCTCCTTTTTAATCTTCCCCGGGCCCAGAGGGGAGACATAGGGAGAGCTCATCTAGACTCACAGCACACGGGCACTGCAGTTAAGGGTTGCTGCTTTAAAACCCAGCTGGTCTTTGGGGGCTGGAAGGTTAAGAGCCCTTTCTGCCCCTCCAGAGGGCCTGACTTCAGATCTTAACCCCCATGGTAAGGAGATTAGCTTTCTTCTGGACTTCTAGGTACCTGCATGTGTGTTTGCGCGCACACACACACACACACACACACTGAAAAATAAGAAACAAATTTTTAGCAGGACATGGTGACATATGTTTTTAGTTCAGCCCTCAGGAGGCACGCATATCTTTGTGAGTTCAAGGCCAACCAGGTCTGAAGAGTGCATCCCAAGCTAAACCCTATTTCAAAGGAAAGAAAGGAAGGAAAGAAAACAATGCACCAGGAGAGATGGCTCATTGGTTAAGAACACTTGCTGCTCTTGCAGAAAATTCGAGAGCAGTTTGATTCTCTGCACACACGAGGTGGCTGACATTTGTATGTAGCTCTGGTTCCCAGGCATCTGATGCCTTCTTTCCCTGTGGGGTACCAAGCCCTTAACTGCTGAGCCATCTTCCCAGACCCTTCCTCCGTGTATATAGACACAGATCCAGCCCCGCTCATAAGAGCTCCGTGAGCTGAATAGGGAGGAAGAGTCTGTGCAGATGCAGCAGAATACGACACCCTTCTCCCCGAAACTTTGAAGCCAGCTTCACTGCTCTACCCTGCAGCTAGCCAAATCATTTCCCTTTGACCCAGCAAGCCAGCTCCTAGGACTTTGCCTTACATAGATACTCTGGCTTAAACAAAAGCGATGTGGGTGAAAGGTCAGAAACTGATATATCTATGGCAGGAGACTGGGCAGGCCAGTTAAACTCCGGGGACATAGGGAGTCACTTAGAGGGGTAGTAAGGGTGTGGCTGTGTGCATTCAAGGAATGAGAGGGACAGTTCAAACACTGAGGGGAATTTAGCCATTTGTGTAGACAAAGGGGTTGTGGAACAATGTGCCTGAAGGTCCAGGACTCCCAGCAAGGTGGGACCCCCTAGTTCCAGAGGAAACGGCTTCCGGTGCCTTCGGCCCTGAGTACCTGTGTGGGATAGTTCTTGTGGGCTGGTTCTTGTTCCCCAACCCTAATCCCTCAGGGTCCCTGTGACTTGACACTAAGACTTTTTGAGAAAAATGTTCCCGATAACTTTATAAAGTATTAATTTTGTTTCTGAGACAAGGTCTCACCCTGTAGCCCTGGCTAGCCTGGAACTAAAGTTTATTTGTTTTATGTGTACAGGTATTTCTATGTCCGTGAGTCACTTGCATGCAGTACCCGCAGAGGCCAGAAGAGGGTGTCAGACCCCCAGGACTGGAGCTAACAGACAGTTGACAGCTGCTCTGTGGGTGTTGGGAATTGAACCCAGGGCCTCTAAAACAGCAGCCAATGGGCTGATCCGTCTCTTCAGCCCTACCTCCAGGGACTTTAAGTCACAAATCGGGCAATTTGACTTTCAGTCAAGTATCTTCTTTTTCAAGCTTAGATCAACTCCAGGTCTGAAGTTCCCCGCCCACTTTCTCTTCCTCATTAATCTTTACAGACTACTTACTGGGTTTCAAGAATGTTCTGGGATACAGCAGTGACCAGGGTCCACCCAAGAGCTGACATTCCTCGGGGTGGGGTGGGGAGTGGAATCAGTTCTTCACTCCTGGGGGCAGAAGCCCTTGATGGAAGCTGAGGTGGGCAGGGGACCCTCTATGATCTGTGTGAGTGAAGGTCAGACTGGCAGGGCGCTCCCTGGGACCCTGTGGCCTCCAGAGCTCTGTGCATTGCTGGTCCCTGGGCTGACTAAGGGACTCTGCATTGCCATCTTGAAATCTTAAGTTTGGTACTTTGATCCTGCACAGGCCCCACAGATTCAGCGGTCAGTCCCGTCTGAGGCACCTCAAGTGACCTCCCCACGTACCCCAAGGGACATTGCAAGAAGTGCAAAGGCCGCAGGACTGGGCAGGTGTTGTATCTTCGAGCCTGGAGTCAGAATTAGACTCCTGCCTGGCCTTTGTACTCCTGCACCTCCTCAATGTACGTCTGCCTCCTCCGGGGCCCAGGCAGGAAGGCGCCATTCCAGATTGCTGCTTAGGTAACAGAGTCTGCCACCATCCTGGAGCAACACACACACACAGATACCGAGCCATGTTGTCACAGGGGACACCTGGCTTGTTGAGGCCCCTGTCCCGTCCTATCCTACTCCCGAGTTCTGTCTTTTCTCCTTTCCGTCCTCCAGAAGCCCGGCCTTTTTCCTCGCCCACAGCCCCTAGTCCATTCACTACCAACGAACTAGAGAACTCATCCTGCTCCCAGTGTGGCCACCATGACAGCCTTCAGCTAGACCCCTGGGTTCCAGTCCTGGCTTTGTTGCACGTAAGGCCAGAAGGCCTTCAGCAATGGAGCTGAAACCTCAACTTTCCGGGGCTAATTTTGCTTTTCTCATTTTGAGCAAAAGTTGGTGGGGAAGAGAAGAGTGAAATAATAGGCATTTGGGCAGGCAAGATGGCTCAGTGGGCAAAGGCACTGATGGACATAAGTTCAGTTTCTGAGAGTTATGAGGTGGGAAGAGAGAATAGACTCTTATATGTTGTGTGCTGACTTCCACAGCTCGCTCTCTCTATCTCTCTCTCTCTCACACACACAATGTTTAAAAAATATTTTAAAACAATAATCTTTTCTTCTGGAGCATGACCTGAGATCTTTCATCATGGACAGCAAATTGTACCCAATTTATCACTTTGGCTGAGGCATCTCTGAATTTGGCAGGGATTCATCTTTCACTTGGGACAGTAGGTGGCCAAATGGTGTCAGACGACTGATAATCTCCTCGGAAACCTGAGAGGACCCCAATTTGCTTCAACAAATAAGTGGTGAAAGGCTGTGGCAAAGATGGCTCTCATTCTAGAGTGGGAGCCCACCCTTTCCAGTTACTGTGTCATCAGGACGTTGTCCTGTGCTGGGTCTCACAGGCCCCAGATAGCCACACAGGGCACCTTCAGGAAGCCCCAGGGCATAGTGGCCACCATCCATCTTGGCCAGGTCAGCATACCCGCTCGCACGAAGCTGCAGAACAAACGCCATGTGACTGAGGCCCCGACAGAGCCAAGTTCAAGTGCCCTGGCTGCAGCAGGGGGATCCACATCTTAGAGGCGGAGCTTTACCAAGCTTAATGCAGACGGACCGGAAGACACAGTACAGTGGGTGGGCCATGACCCCTCCCCAACCCTCCGTGCGGCAAACAACCCTTTCGCAGAGGCCACCCAAGACCACGGGAAAACACAGAGATCTACATAATAATTTATAACAGTAGCAAAATTACAGTTACGGAGTAGCAATGAAATAATTTTATAGTTGGGGATCACCACAGCCTGAGGAGACCCACTGCCTTGTAGCCTTGTAGCCTGAGAGGCAGCTTATCCCTGGATGGCTGTGAGATCAAACCTATCCCCCTTATAATCTCCCGGACAGACGAGCTGAGTCCTACACCCTACCATGTTCAATAATAAGTCTCACATCTGGGGGAAAATAACATGTGGCATTTATTGAGCTCCTACAGGACGCGTGAGCACTTCACATTTTATCTCATCTCTCCTTTGCAATGCCTTCTCTGTGTGTGTCTCTTTCTGTCACGGTGGAGAGGCATCCAGAGAGGGTATGTGCATTGCAGAGTTCACGCACGTGCCGCTTTGTTGGGGCCAGTGCAGGGGCTTCCTGTTCATCCTCTTACTGTGAGCACCTTGAAGCCGTTTCCTGATAATTCAGAGCCTGCCTCCCGAGGCCTGTGACTTCTGTTAGGGACTTGAAGGGGGCTGGCCCAGGACTCCTGTCTCATCGTTCCTACCATCTGAGACAACTGGATGACACACAGCTACCCATGAGGCCTCAGAGTTCTGAGCTTAAATGATTCTGGGGATCTGTGCTTCCGGAACATCGAGTCCTTGCCTTAAAGAAGGGCCTGAGCTGAGCTGGGGGAGGTGGTGCTGTTTTCCTGCTGCCTGGGCTGGGGACAGGAGTTGCTGCCTAGCAAGACACATGAAGGAAGGTTACTCCTTCAGACCAGTGTGAGCCACAGATAAGAGCTGGCTTGGATCCAGGCCCAGTGCTCAGCCACTGAGCACCTCCTAAGCTTGTACTCTGGAACCTGTTTTCTCAGTCACAGGCAGAGATGATGCCAGAACATGCCACAGATCAACAGCATACATGAGGGGCTCTTCGTGGCTCTCCACAGCTGACCTCAGTCCTTACTGAGTCACTGGGTTCCTAGATATCAGAAGCAGAGTGTCATGGCTAAATGACTTCTGTCTTGCAAGCAGGCCCCCCCAGAGGCCTGGGCCACACACATCTACAGCTGCTTGAGCTGGGACGTCTCTTTCCCAGCTCTAAGCTTTGACTTTTCTATCCATAAAACAGTGACCATCACCTTCACTTCAAAGAAGGGCTTAAGATTTAAACAAGATGGTAGAGAAGGCCCTCTCGAGGCTCTGAGCTGAGCCCCCATGTGTAAAGTTGGTTAGACACAGTATCTGTTTCAAAGGGTTGTTTGGCTCATGGCTTGCCACATGCCAAGAACATTAAGTATAAACTGTGGATTTAAAAAACAAGCTAAGAAGGGATGTGGTGAGGAGCCTGCAACCTCAGCCTACAACAGGAGAGGTGGAACCAGCAGGATCAGGAATTTAAGGCCAGAAACTTTGCTACATAGTGAGGTCCAGGCAGGCGCTGCATGAGACTCTATCTTTAAAAACACATAAATGAACAAAAGCAAAACAAAAAGCCCCTCACCACCAAGAAAAAAAACAAAACAAACAAAAGCAAGCTGAGCTTAGCCTTTAGTGTCTGTTTTTGGTTTTGCTTTTATGAGACAAGGTTTCTTTGTATAGCCTGGCTGTCCTGGAACTCACTCCATAGGGACCACGTTGGCCTCGAACTCAGAGATTCACACCCCACCCCCGCCTCCAGAGTGCTGGGATTAAAGGTATGTGCTGCCTGCCACCACCACCTTGCAAGTCTTTAGCTTTTATTCACCCTATGGAGACAGGGTCATCTTATGTTGCCCAGGCTGGCCTTGAACTCCCAGACTCAAACAACTCTCCTGCCTCAGCCTCCAGAGTAGCTGGGATGGTGGGCCTGCCCCCCTTGCCCCATGGATTTAGGAAATGTGGAGGTTTGTCTGAACTTGTTGACTGAGAGGCCAGTTCCACACTATTATGTTAAGCTTGTATGCTCCTTCACAGTACAGAGCAAAATACACATTTTCCAAAGCGCTTCCTGCCTACCGTTTGACCTAACCCTAACCACCTTGTCAAGTGGTACTGTCACCTCCATAACACTGAGGCCCAGAGAGCAAGGAGGTTTGTCCAATGGTCACATGGTGGGCTGGGGTAGCTGGTCTCCAACCCCGTTAATGTGCCAGGACACCAGACTCAAGAGCCCACTAAGGACAACCCCATCAATCCTAGTCACTCAAGACCCAGTCTGGGTCTCTGCTCTTGTTAAGCATAGGTCTCTGTGCTCCTCGGGAAGAGACGCTGAGAGCCAGGATTTACTGAAGGCCCACACTGCCTTCAAAAACACAGGGGACTGGTCATCTTCCTTGCTGGGACTAAGCCTGGAGGGAGAGTGGGTGTTGACAGAGCTCTAGACAAACCAGGACAGGAATACTATCAGAGGTCTTGTGGTGAAACCTTGATAGGACAGAGGCGAGCTTGGGGTGCAGTTCCCCGGGCAGAGTGGCATGTGGATTACATAGCCCTGTGAGGGATGCCTGGTGTGTGCTGAGTTCAGGCTGGCTTCAGAGCTCTTGTGAAAACACCCAGCCCACTCTCCTGCAACCATCACCAGACTGAAGCCTGCCCTTCGGGGAAGTGATCAAACTGAGCTGGAGTCTGCAGCCCCATCTGTGAACCTAGGCTCGCTGGGCCTCCTATTTCAGACTGTACTGTGACCACAGGAAGTCCTGGGACGCGTCAGGGAGTGACCCCTCCTGTAGCCCTAGCTTGCATAACGCCAGGCTGGGAATCTGCATGCTGGAGGAGGTGGCTGAGCCCCGGGTGCCCAGCGCCGCCCTCCGGGCTGGGGCGTGGCCGCCGCCCCTTTATCAGCGACTCCAACGCCCGGGACGGGACACAGCAGACAGCTCTCAGCTCTGCTCTGGTTAACAGGTGAGGCTGCGCCTGGAGATCCCAGCGCTGGGCTGGGCCGGGCTGGGAGCAGAGAGGTCGTCCCGCGGGCGCGAGGGTTGGGGGTGTGCTCCTAGCTCTGCATGTGCTCGGTGCCCAGTGGCGGAAGTGGGCAGGTAGCGGAAGAAGGGAGAGAGGCCGAGGACAGCAGGACCCTGGCAGCTGTACAGTCACGTAGGGGAGCACATCCCCGCAGGGGAATCAGCTGCAAGGAGGGGGTAGGAAGAAGCAAAGTCTGAGGTCACCCCCGGGAGGGCGGGAGGAGTGGGGAAAGGGGGGGGTCACCATAGCGGGGAGGTTGGGGAGAGCAGAAGGATTATGGAGGGGAGGGGGGTACCAGAGGCAGAGTGTCAGGGAGGGAAGGAGGACCTATGAGCTTGGTGGATGGAGTGAATACTTCAGTACAGTCCGTGCCTGGACGTAGGAAAGGGAGACAGCCTGAAGGCTCACTCACACCCAAGGAACAGCCTCTCAGGCAGTGGTGCTGCACTCTAGGAGCGAGGTGATAATGGGCAAGAAGGAACAAGAATGTGTGTGTGTGTGTGTGTGTGTGTGTGTGTGTGTGTAGATCCTTCTGAGGAATTCTGAGGAAATCACTAGGGAGGGCTACCAGGCCAGAATATTAGATCCCTCCCTTAGGGTCAGGAAAGCCAGATTTCCCTAAGTAGCGACAGAGACGAGGCCTCAACACCCACAACACTAACCTGGAGGAATTTCCCTAGCAGCCCCTGCAGCCTCAGAGGCTGCCTCGGGCCACGCGCTTGGAGGTTTGGTGGATTCTCCAAGCTGCATTATTCTTGTTGGACATCCAGGAACACCGTGTTGAAGGTCCTGTCAGGGGTACTGTGTGCCTCAGTGGCCCCCCTTGGTGAAAGGGTACCAAGCTCTCTGGGCTGTTTCCCCATTTCAGGGTTCTCTCTCCTTGGAGCAGCGGGATGTCTGAGCTCTGGGGAAGAATTTCCTTTAAAATTACTCATTCCATTCTAATCACATTTCTGAGTACAAATGGAGACCTACAGCACGGTTACAAACACAAATGGTTTCTGTTCAGTCCTGGAAGACATGGAGGTGGCTTTTTCTTTAAACTGGTTGAGTTGAATTGGAGAATTGGTTTGCAAAGAGGGAGGTGACCTGGTTGCTGAGAGATCCTAAGGCCTGCCAGAGCTTGTCCAGTGCAGTGGCCTGGAGCGCCTTACAGATGTCGACAGTTAGACAAATGCTGGCATTATCTTGCCTTAGGGCCTGGGGCACCAGATGGGCCTGGGGCTTAAAGTTGTAGAAACGTGGGAAAGTTAGTTAACTGACTAATTATAGCACCTAACCACAGCCATTTGGGGTCCTCCATGGCTTGTCTTCTCCTCTGAACCCCTCTTGGAGGGTTTGCCCCCCACCAGTCCCAGCATCAACTCTGGCTAGACTTTATTGCTATTCCTTATCTTTTGTAGATAGGATTCTTGCTGTTTTTTCCCATATGGGCCTTGAACTCCTGGCTCAAGAGATTCTTCCCTTCTGCTTGGAACTCTCAGTACTCCTGCCTCAGTCTCTCTTTCTCTATGTATGTATGTATGTATGTATGTATGTATGTATGTAATTGGTTTCTGGGAACAGGGTTTCTCTATATAGTCCAGGATTTCCTGGAACCTGCTCTGTAGACCAGGCTAGCCTCAAACTCAGGAACTCAGAGATCCACCCGCTTCTGCCTCCCAAACGCTGGGATTAAAGACGTGCGCCACCACCGTCTGGCCAAGGGTTATCTATTTTATAACAGGTTCACAGAGACATGAAAAATTAGGTGTGCATGGTGGTGCACACTTGTAATCCCAGCACTCAGGAGGCAGAGGCAGGGGCATCATGCTTTGAAGGCATCCTGAGCAACTTGGTGAGATCCTGTCTGAAAAGGTCAAAGAGGGCTGAGCCAGTAAAGTGCTTGCTGGGTAAACAAGAGGATCTGAGCTTGGAGTTCCAGCACTCACATTAGAAAAGTGCTGGAAACGCCAGGGCAGGGCTGGACCTTAGGGGGCTCATTGGACAGTCAGTCTAGCCCAACTGGTGGGCTCCAAGTTTAGGGAGAGATCCTGTCTCAAAATAGGGTGGAGCGTGGTAGAAGACACAGACCCTACACAGACCCTCACATTGAGTTCATTCACTCAACACAACTGCACAGAAAGAAAGACCAAAGGAGAGCAAGGATAGACGGATGAATAAGGGAGAGAAAGGGATGTAGGGAGAAATGACATTTGTACATTGTGTAATTCCTGAATCCTGGCTTTATTCTCTCTATCTAATGAGGCCAAACCTTGTCCTCCATGGCAAGATAAAACAGTCTTTCGGGCAATGTGCTGAACAGTCAAGATATACAAAGCAACAATCAAAGCTTTGGGTGCCAAGGAAGGTAAAGGAGTACAGGGATGACCAAGCCTGCTGACCTTGGTTATGTAGAGAGGCCCGAAGCACCTGAGGGCCATGCTGATTCGCTAGCTCTGACCTGTGGGCCTAAAATAACTACTGGTGGAATGTCACAGGGCCCCAGGAAGCTTTGAAGTAGGTGAAATCATTTTTCTCCCTTTAAAAAATGGGCTCAAAGTGAAAGGGGCCTGTCCAGGCCACCAGGGCTGATGTGGCTGAACAAGGAGATCCTAACAAAAACACCTGGGCCAATTCAAGGGCCGACACCAAGCATCAAGCGCTAACAGTTTTCCAAGAGCCCAGTGGTAGCTCTTTTTAGCCTCTGAGGAAACCAGCTCAGAAGAAGGAAAGGAATTCCCACAAAGTTACCAAGCCAGTAAGCAGCAGACTTCAGATTCCACGCCCACACAAAACCCAGATATTTGACTTCTTCATTGTTAAATAGTAGACACCCACTCTTCAGACATTGGCCCTGTCTTCTTCACGGTGGCCTTAGGCTTGCTTCCCTCCGTAGACATCTATGTGGTTGGAACAGCAAAGCAGGATGCCCATCATTCCCGTGTTCCCTGTTTATGGGGATGGCCTGGTGGTTGGAGGTTAGTAAGCATGGGAGTGGCCAGGACTCCGTCTCTCCAAATACCACTTTCTCCAGATGACCCACAGCCAGCCAGAAGGTACCAGCCAAGAGGAAGGAAGTCCCCAGGAGGAGTTAGGGTTGATAAACCTTGGAAGAGAAGGGAAGAGGGTGACCTGGAGTTTAGAAGAAGGGAGTGAGAGTTAGCAGGCCTGGAGAAGTGGCGGGAGGCCTGGATTCTGCCTTTTTCTTGACTTTTGCCAGTCAGGCCATATACCTTAAAAAAATTATTTTATTTATAATTATGTGTATTTCTGCCTGTGGGTTTGTGTACATGTGAGTGCAGATGTCAGTAGTTTAGAAGATGGTATCAGACCCCCCCCCCCCCAGCGCTGGAGGTACAGGCAGGTGTGAACCTGTGGGTACCAGGAGCAGAACTCAGGTATTCTCAAAAAGTAGCACATACTTGTTAGTTAGCTACTGAGGCATCTCTCTAGCTGAGGCTATGTATCTTTGGGCAGCCCTGCTTATACCGTTTGTCCTTTGCTGTCCTCTAGCTCTGTAATAGGACAGCTGGGGTTCAGACCCCCTTCCCTGGGGAGGGTCACTTCCCAGGCACCTTTTTTGGGTCTGTGGGCAAGTGCCAGTTTTCAGGGCTCTCGGAATCCAGAAGGGTTACCCTGAATGGTCCTTGCTGAGAAAGATGTAATTATTAAATAGGTCAGTGTCCTCAGGAGTCCAGACTCTGGCCTGGTCCTTAAATATGTACCTAAGGATCAGGTAAATGTTTCAGGAGCCAGTTAACCATCCCCTGCCCCAAGACAGGGCACCACGTAGCCCAGACTGGCCTTGTATGTGTTATATAGCTAAGGATGACCTTCAACTTCTGATCCTCATGCCTTTACCTCCCAAGTGCTGAGATTATAGGTGGGTACCACCACGTCAGGCTAGGATACAGGTAACCTTCTGACCCCATCCCCAGATCCATTGGCACAGATTGAAAGTTTTGGTCTTTGTTGGGTTGCTGGGTGGGACCTTGTACGTTTCAGGCCATACTCCCAGGTCAAGGACAGATTTTGGGAGAATTTCCATCAGGCTGTGGCTTTTTCTAGCCATTCTACTAGTATTCCTGAAAATGGCAGCAGTGATTTACTGAGGCCCTAAACGGTGCTTAGACTTAGTTCCAGTCATTTAATTCTCTGTAGCAATCAATAAGGTGTGTAATGTTGTTATTCCCACAAGGGAGCTAAGAACTACAGAGTCAGTCACCGTGGTTCAAGGTCATGGAGCTTGTGTTTTATGGAATCTAGCGTCACATTTGATTGTCTCAGAAGGCCGTCTCCCAACAAGCCTTTCTAATACAGTGGCTGCTTACCCTTTTATTTTTTTTTTAAAAAACAATTTATTTCATTTTATTTTATGTGCATTAGTGTGAAGGTTTCAGATTACTTGCAATTGGCATTACAGGCAGTTGTGAGCTGCCATGGGGGCACTGGGAATTGAACCCAGGTCCTCTGGAAGAACGGACTGTGTTCTTAGCTACGGAGCCATCTCTTCAGCCTACCCTTTTATTCTTAATTCCCCGTCTGATTCTCTCTGAATAAGGGACGGGAACCAGCCAAGTGCACCTGCACTCCTATCCATCTCCCAGACCCACTTGGTACCAGCTGGCTTGGCTTCCTTTGTGGTATGATCTTGGGTAAGCCACGGCTTTCCAGATACCATCATATGTCTGCCACAGAGATTGTCTGTGGCTGAGGCCTGGCTGGGAGGGCACATGGCAAGCCTGCATTTTACTAGTGTAAAGAGCCGGAAAGAAAGGGAGGAGAAAGGTGACATCACTCGAGACCTCCAGGCCCTTGGAAGCCCCACCCGTAGTGTCCCTCATCTGTGCAAGTGACACTCTGCACTTGGCATTTGGTGGCTTTGTACAGTTCCATAGCAGGTATCATTGGCTCCAGGGTCCAGAGAAACATCCCCAGGACCCAGTGCACTTTGAGAGGCCTAGTGTGTGTGTGGGGGGGGAGGGGAAGTGTGCTGGGCTGTCTGTCCAGGATGGGCAAGCCTTGGTTGCCTGATTGGCAGAACACTCCAGATGCCCAGGATCTCTCTCAGTACTCACTCCTTTCCATCTGGGCCAGGCTTGACCTCTGACCCTGCTCCGTCCTTTCCCCTGGATTTGAGGTCCCTTTCTGTAGACTCTGAAGAGGGGCCTAAGTCTAAAAATAGATCTATTTCTATGGAGTAGTGTACCTCTGCCAGTGTTCTAATGGAAATCAATCCATGGGGCCTCTCTCCCCTTAGAATGTTGCCTCTGGGTGTTTTGGAGTTTGTGATCCCCGGGGAAAGACCATAGACTCAATCCAGTTCTAATTAAAAGATTGATTGATTAGCTGCTAGCTGGATGAACAATCTCTGAGTTCAAATTTGAGATTGCCGTGGAGGGGTACAGAGGACGTTTAAAGAGGAAAACCACACAAAGACCTTCACTAACTATGCAAGCAAGTAAAAACTGTTCTGTTCTGCCAACTCAAAGGAATCTTTAGGTATGTGTGCCTGCAAGTTACAGAAGCAAAAGAAGCAGTTAGTCAGATCATAACAGGTGTACATTTTTGGGTGGGGGTCACTGAGGCAGGGTTACTGGGAACTTATCTTCCAGAAACTAGAATCAGAGGCAAAGGGCTAATGGGGACCAAGACAGATGCTTAGCATAAAATGGAGGTCCTTCAGCCATAACTCTGGGTTCTGTGTTTAGCACCCACCATGTCTAGTGCACAGGGGTTGTGAGTTGGTATTGTTTTGCTCCTGAGGGGCGGTTGTGAGCCAGGACTTCCCCAGGGCAGATGAAGAGGACCGCACCGAGGGAGTCCAGGTTGCTGGAAGCCAGTGCAAACAATCGACAGACACCGTGACTGCCTGCTTCGGGTCTGAAGTTAGCAGTGCTGTTTTGGAGGTGCAGGTGGGTGACAGAAGAGGCAAGCCAGAAGCAGAGAAGTTGATAGGAGTGGCCAGGTTTAGGGGCCCTTCCCCATTAATCACTAATCAAGAAAATGCCCTGTAGGCTTTCCTACATCCCAATCTTATAGGAACATCTTCTCCATTGAGGCTCCCTCTTCCCTGACGACTCTAGCTTGTTTCAAGTTCACATAAAACTAGCCAGCACAAATGATGAGCCTGGGTTAAGAAGCAGGCAGCGGGGGAAAATGTGCTGCGTCTCTTGGCAAATGACGCCTGTCACCATGTCTTAAACATCAGCTACTTTTCTCTTCTCTGTGACAAAATACTTGAGGCATGCAACTAAAGTGAGGAGAGGCTTATTTGGCTCACAGTTTGAGGGTACACAGTCCCTCGTGGTCAGGAAGACATGGTGTCGGCCAGTCACATTCCACCCACAGAAAGTAGAAAGAAAGGAATGCTGGTTCGTTCTTTCTTTCTTTCTTTCTTTCTTTCTTTCTTTCTTTCTTTCTTTCTTTCTTGTCATAGAGGAAATACTTTCTAACTGAAAATATAATTTTTAATACAATGTATTCTGATTGCAGTTTGCTCTCCCTCAATACCTCCCACACCCTCCCCACTTCCCTGAACACCCTGAACCACACCCTTTCTTTTTCTCGCCGGAATACAACCAGGCATCTAAGACAATAATAAGATAAAATAAAAACAAACCAGAATGGGACAAAACAGACAAACAGAAAAATAAAAACCAAAGAAAACCCAGAAGAAACACATATGGATGGCAAGATAAACACATAGGAAACACACAGGAAAAAAAAAACTCATTAAAAAAATCAGAAATCGTATTATAGAATAAAAAAAAAAAGTATGTAGGAGGGGGAAAGCCCAAAGCATTGTGAGACAAACCAACAACAACAACAACAAAAACCTCCCCCAAAACAATAACAACAACAAAAGGCCATTGAGTCTACTGCTGGGTACTAGGCCTGCCGCTAAGGGTGGTTTGTGAACCCAGTGAGACTCCATCGGAGAACACAAAACTTTCCTTTTGAGTCATTATCAGCTGGAGATAGCTTCTGAGTTAGGCGTGTGGGTTAGGCTGTGTTCGCATCTCCTCCCAGTGTTCCCCCCAGATCTGGCTTAGACCCGTGCAGGCTGCCACAGTCTCTGTGAGAGTTCATATCACGGTGGGACAGCAGCAGCAGCAGCAACAGCAACAGCAAAGAGGAATAAAAGAGGAAGGAAGTTGGTCTGGGTGTGACGTAGGCTGGGTAGGAATCAGGAGAGTCCCAGGACGGGGGGGGGGGGTGTTAGGGGGGAGGGATTAAATTTGGCTTATCTGGAATTAGGATCTAAGTGCATCAGATAGGAGACTGGCGGGGCTGAGGGAAAGGGTGATTCTACAGGACTGGATCCTGAGACCTCTGTCAGGAGAAGGTTGCCTCCGGAGCTGGCTCTTGAAGTGCTCCCAGAATGCATCAAGCTGTTCTTCCACCCAGAAAACACTGAGTGCAGGCCACTTCCTGCACACTAGAGGACCACAAAGTGCCCAGCCTCTTTCTGCTCACACTGAGAGGTGTACCAGTTTGATGGTAGGCACTCAAGTAGAGAGGTCAGGGGGACAAAGAACAAACAGGTTTTGAGGAATGAATTTGTTTGTTGAGTAGGCGAGATGGAGAGGATGTTTCAGTTGGGGGAGCAGCTTGTGCAAAGCTATGGCAACAGGCAGTGCTGCAGGAGTCTGGAAAGGCTGCCGTAAGGAATGAAGTACGCTGTCGCTGGGGAGTGAGGCTGGAGAAGGAAGCAGGGGCAGATTTATGAGGAGGGTCAGGTCAGTGGGAGCCCCCGGCAGCTCTGGGTGGGTTGCAGATAAAGCCAGTGGGCCTGTTAATAAGGTCATTGTCACTCAGAGTGAACATGGATGGTGGCACAGGCTCACGGGCTGAGAGAGCCTGTCCCCCATCTCCCGCCTTCAGCATGGATGGGTCAGAGAAAAGGGCTAGGTCCGCTGGGCGGTGTGCAGACTGGAAAGGAAGAGACTGAGGCCGGGAGCCGATGAGTAAATGGGGCCCTTCAACACGTCTCGAGCACCTACTGTGTCAGACCCTGTTGTGAGAACACTTGGCTATTTTTTAAGGGTGACTCTTTGGTCTTCAGACTCAGCCTAAGGACAGGGCATGGAAGAAAGGATTCTGATTTTGCCCTGACCTCTCTTCCAGTTCCTGCCCAGGCCCCAGGCATGGCGGTGGCGATAGCCCAGAAGTTCAGCCACCTGTTGTCGAGTCTGTGGCACACGGGCCCGAAGCCTCTGCAAGCAGAGCCGGTGTTCACCGTGGACCGGGCAGAGGTGCCGCAGGTCTTCTGGAAGCCGTACATCTACGCTGGCTACCGGCCGCTGCATCAGTCCTGGTGCTTCTACTTCCGCACGCTGTTCCAGCAGCACAACGAGGCGGTGAATGTGTGGACCCACCTGCTGGCGGCCCTGGCGCTGCTGCTGCGGCTGATCATCTTGGTGCGGAGTGTGGACTTCTGGGAGGACCCTCACGCCCTGCCCCTCTTCATCATCGTCCTGGCCGCCTTCACCTACCTCTCCTTCAGCACCCTGGCTCACCTCCTGCAGGCTAAGTCCGAGTTCTGGCACTACAGTTTCTTTTTCTTGGACTATGTGGGCGTGGCCGTGTACCAATTTGGCAGTGCCCTGGCACACTTCTACTATGCCATCGAGCCCACTTGGCATGCCCAGGTACAGGCCATTTTCCTGCCCACGGCCGCCTTCTTGGCTTGGCTTTCCTGTGCCGGCTCCTGCTACAACAAATACAGCCAGAAGCCAGGTCTGCTGGGCCGCATCTTCCAGGAGGCGCCGTCGGCGCTGGCCTATGCCCTGGACATCAGCCCCGTGGTGCACCGTATCATCGTGTCCCCTCTACCCGCCGAGGATGACCCCGCTCTTCTCTACCACAAATGCCAAGTGGTTTTCTTTCTTCTGGCCGCTGCGTTTTTCTCCACCGTCATGCCCGAGAGTTGGTTCCCCGGCAGCTGCCACGTCTTTGGGCAGGGACACCAAGTTTTCCATGTCTTTTTGGTGCTGTGTACTCTGGCCCAGCTGGAGGCTGTGACGCTAGACTATCAGGCCCGGAGGCCCATCTATGAGTCTCTGCATACCCGTTGGCCCCACAACTTCTCTGGCCTCTTCCTGCTCACGGTGGGGAGCAGCTTCCTCACTGCCCTGCTCCTCAGCCAACTGGTGCGGCGCAGACTCCATCAGAAGACTAAATGAAAGCCGGTGGGTGGGAGCTGGCAAGGTGAGAGGAGGCGCTAGGGACAAAAGCCTGGATTTGGCTCCTGACGGGGACAAGGCCTGGTAAAATTGCTTACATCTGGCAGGCCATGACTCCCTGCGTATAAGCTCAATGGCCAAGGTGGTGCTAGTCAATCCTCGGACCTTGGCATTGGCTGGAAGCTGCTGAATCCCTCCTCAACTCCCTGCCTTGGGAGGGGAGGCGATGAGGGGCTCATGAGGCCCCTCCCTGGCCTCCTTTCAGAGCTGAGGGTAGGGGTTCAGCTTTGGCCACCACCCCAGCATGGGGTTTCCAGGTTGTTGGGTGAGGGTTAAGACTTAGGCCAGTGTCCAACTTGAGCTGAGAGGAAGGGGAAGCCTGACAGCCACCTTCTGCCAGATTTCATTGGTGGAGGGAAAAGAAGCAGGTCAAAAGATGGGGAGCATTTTAGCCGTACTGTCCCCTGTACACCAGCCTGGATGGCTGGGTTCCAGAGAATCCCCTAAAAGCAAAAGATGCCCGTCACTGACCATGTCCCTTTGTCACACTTTTGTCGCACTGGCCTGTATGCCCTGCACATTGCTTCCAGCTCCTCTCCTACAGCTCTCCTTCTGGATTCTGAGATCTGTCTCCTTAGCTCCCCGTTCCTGGAGGCTCCAGGCTTTAGCCTGTAAGGAACTGTCAAGGGATACTCAGAAGCCAGACTAATGAGCACTGCCTGGGGCAGTCAGAACCCTGGGCTGAGAAGAGTGAGAAGGAATCTGCAGACTCAGGCTAAGGGGACACCTAGGTTGAGACCCAGAGATGCCAAGCAGGGAGCTGGGTGGGGCTGGAGGTGAGTGCAGCTGGCGACTGGTCCCTGCTGTGGCCTAGTCTCAATAAAGTGACTTTGACAAAAGCTTCCTCTGTGTTTTGACTCCTGCTCCAGGGAGGGGTCCTGTTCACCAGGAGTTTTATTTGAAGGAAGCTGCAGGGTGCTGGGGTGGGGGTTGCTGTGGAGCCTGAAAGGTTCTTGTTTCACTTTTTCCAGAGGGTAAAACTGATGTTGGGTTACATTGTGTGTATAATGAAATGCATATTTGGCGTTTTGAGGGATTAAAGAGCAGTTTTGTTACTAAGTAAATTTTAGAAGTACATAAAAAATCATGTTTAAAAATCTAAGAGTTGGGGACAAAGCTCATTGGTAGAGTGCCAGCCTGGGAAACAGAGAGACCCTGTCTCAAAGCAAAGAAAGGAAACAGCTCCTGCAGAGCCTCTGCATGAGACCACACGTTAAATCCCCAGCACTGCAAATGAATAAGTAAGTGGCTAGGACATATCCCTCTATGGATAACATATTCTGAAGGTCTTCATGTAATACATATGAAATATATATAGAGAAACTTACATAAAATCATGCATATGAAAATTTATAAGAAATAGACACCTATGGCTGGAGAGACGGCTCAGTGGTTAAGAGCATGTACTGCTCTTCCAGAGGATCTGAGTTCGATTTCCAGCACATGTTGGGAGATTCACAATCTCTTGTAACTCCAGGGGTACAGATGCCTCACATGTACACCCCCATAAACATAATTCAAACGTTCATAGCAAACTTACTTTTACTTCTGCTTCGAACTCACACTGGTCCTTGCATGCTAGAGAAGCACTCTTAAAAACAAGCTATATCCTCACTCCTTAATTCCAATTTTTTGTTTCTTTTAGTTTTGGAGACAGGGTTTCTCTGTGTAGCCGTTGCTGTCCTGGAACTTGCTCCGTAGACCTGGCTGGCCTCGAACTCACAAAGATCCACCTGCCTCTGCCTCTCAAGTGCTGGGATTAAACGCGTGTGCTACCACCTCCCGGCTCCAAGATTTCAATTTTTATTTCATGTTTTAAAAAATGTTTCCGGAACAGGGACTGTTTCAGACATGAACTCGACGGCTGGCTCTTTGACTCTCCCCTATACACGCCAGGGAGTACCAGCCTGGCTAGATCCTAGGGGAGGACATTGCAGCCAGCTCTGAGGAGACAAGATGAACTGGGGTCGGATAGAAGGGGAGGAGATCCTCCCCTGTAGGTGGACTTGGAGTGGGCGGGGAGGAGATGAGGGAGGGATGGGGAGAGTGGGAGGGAAAGACGGAGGGGCCTACGCCTGGGATGCAAAGTACCTAACCTCTGATTGATATAAAAATAAAAAAATTAGATCTGTAAAACTAAACAAATGCTGTTTATAGCGTTAACTTTCCTCTGAAAGACAGCAAAGGTTGAGAGAGAGAGAGATTGTTCATGTAATTCTTTCAGAGCCTTAGAAGAAATTCCCAAATTAAGCGGAAAACAAAGGCAGGTCAAGATATGGCTTCTGGGTGGGCAAACAAGCAATGTCATGATTAAATAACTTTTCCTGTCAAAAAAAAATGTTTCTATGTCACTACATGCCATGTCAGTTACTCTTACATGCCAATTAGTGGCAGCCTCGAGTGTCGGATGACCACTAGGTCCGTGATGGGGCAAGAGGGTTTGGAGTCGGGTCTGGGGCCTGGCTCCATTGCTTCGTCGGTTGGAGGGGAAGCTCCGAGTAGTAAAACTGTGCAGTGTTGGGCCTGGAGAGATGGCTCCGCGGTTCAGAGCGCTGGTTGCTCCTGCAGAGGACCCTGGTCCGATTCCCAGCATCCACAGGTGTCGGAAGAACCTCTAACTCTAGCTCCATCCAGCTGACCCGACTGTTCTGTCCTCTGCGTACACCTGCGTACACGCGCATAACCACAAGTAGACACACACACCCCCTTACAGAATTAAAAAGAAAAAAAAATATGAGAAGCAGTGCAGCCCAGCCAGACCAAACGTGGTGGCGAGCTACGCCCGCAGAGTCCACACAGGAACAAACAGCAAGGCGGCGTCAGGACACCAGGGCCCAGGAAACGCCCCGCCTCTCCAGCGCACTGGGCGTGGTCAGAGGCGGGGCCACGCCATGACGTCCACAGCGGAGCCCCGCCTCCCGCAGCGGCGCGAGATCCGAACGCGCGTCAGCGCTAACGGCGGCGGCGGAGGCGCGCGGTTCGCGGCCGCCATGAGACCTAGGGCCCCCGCGGAGGAGGCGTGCGGCGTGTGGCTGGACGCGGCGGCGCTGAAGAGGCGGAAGGTGCAGGTGGGACGCCGGCGATGAGGCGACGCGCGGGGAGGGGTCGGGACGGGACGGACGGCTTCGGGGCCACCGTAGAGGGGCGCCTCCGTCGTCCTGTGGCATGCCGGGAGAGGCTCGTCTGCGGCTCACCCACGGGCTGTGTTCCAGCCAGCTTGCCAGAGCCAGCAGCTTCGGGGGAAATGTCGGCAAGGCGGGACGGGGATCTGGCCCAACATTAACTGAGCATCTGCGGGGTGCTGGAGGCTGTAATTAGGCAGCCTAATGTGCGCTGGCTGAGTCATTTAATCTTTTACCAGTGAGGGAGGGTTGAGCAATCCAGGTTCACCCAGTTAGCTCGTCACCAATACGTCTGAGATAATTGTTGGATTGTTTAGCATTTTATGCTGGCCATTGTGCTTAGGGTTTCAGGTAATGTTACCTTGTTTGGTACAGCTATATGGTAGTATCGGTTCAGTTATTTAGGCAGAACGTGATATGTCTCCGTAAGTAGTTAAAAGAGAAAGGTGATTTTGCTGATGAAAAATTGAATTTTTTTTAAAAATTTTGTTTTGAACCAATGTCCCTATGTAGCTTTTGCTGTTCTAGAACTCAATATGTAGGACAGGCTGGCCTTGAACTCAGAGATCCACTTGTTACAGTGTTGGGATTAGAGTGTGCTACCATGCCCAAATGAAAAAGTGAGGATTTTTAAAGTCATTTTACAACTGAAGTCATTCCCCCCGCCCCCGCCCCCGCCATAGGGTTTCCCTGTGTAGTCCTGGCTGTCCTGGAACTCACTCTGAAGACCAGGTTAGCCTGAACTTGCTTCTGCCGTCAGGTGCTGGGGTTAAAGGCCATTGCCACCTGGTTGAGGTCATTTTTTGAGGCCCAACAAATTTTTACTATTTTTTTTTCCTCTTTAAGAACAGCTTTTGGGGCTGGAGAGATGGCTCAGAGGTTAAGAGCACTGGTTGCTCTTCCAGAGGTCCTGAGTTCAATTCCCAGCGACCACATGGTGGCTCACAACCGTCTATAATGAGATCTGGTGTCCTCTTCTGGCCTGCATGTGTACATGCAAACACAACATTGTATAAAAAAAAAAAAAACAACAGCTTTTGGAACAGGTAATATATTGATGTGCTCTGTACAGTGCATACATTGAGACATACTCCTGTCTTTGCTTTGAATTAATATATAACATATATAAAGTATATATTACTATATATGTTATATGTAACAATATATATAACTATATAATATATATATACTATAACATATATAATAATATATATACACAAGTATCTTTCCTTTTTACAAATAGTAGTGTACTATACATTGTTTAGCAATTTGTGTGTTTAGATTTTTTGTTATTTTAATTATGTGTATGTGGGATATTTACACATGAATGCAAGTGCCCACAGAGGTCAGAGGTGTGAGACTCCCCCTGGAGTTTGGGTTGCAGACAATTGTAAGCCACTTGATGTGGGTGCTGGGAATTGAACTCAGGTCCTCAGGAGAATAGTATGCGCTCTTAACCAATAAGCTATCTCTCCAGGCCCCCCATGTCTTACAGATGACTTTGGAGGTGAGCTGCAGTTGCAGACATTTGTGAACTACCTGATATGGGTGCTAGGGACTGAACTTGCTACTCTTGCTTGAGAGTAGCAATCTCTCTTAAACACTGGGCCATATCTCCAGCCAGCAACTTGTTTTTACTTCTTGCCTTGTGAATCATATTTTCATGAGCTGCATTCATGCCTGTGTAATCTTACATATATAGAATGCCATTCATTGTATGCAGTAATATTACTTTAGTCGGGCCAGGCTGCCTTAACAAAATACCATAGACTGGATGGCTTAAACAACAAAATTGGCTTTCTTAGTTTAAGGACTTCAGGTGTTGAGATCAAGGTGTCATCATAGTCCTGTTCTGGTGAGCTTGTGAACAATGATCAGGTGCCATTGTGCTGAATGACTGTGGAGAAACAGCAGGCTCTGTTGTGTCATCAGAGGCCCACCCTCGACCTTATCCCATACTAATTACCTCCCAAGGCTCCATCTCCAAATACCATCTCATTGGGAGTTAATGTTTCAATATATGAACTCCATGTGACCACAGTTCGGTCCATAGCAGGGGTGTGTGTGTCTATTTTTCTCTGTCTGTGTGTCTTTCTGTAGTATTTCAGTGGTCTCTAATTGATAAAAGTTGTCTTCCAATGTTTGCTTTTTTTTGGAGATAGTGTTTATCTGGGTAGGCTTGGCTGTTCTGGGCTTGCTTTGTAGACCAGGCTGGCCTCAAAGATCCGAGTGTTGGGATTAAAGGTGTTTGCCACCTGCCCAGCCCATCTTTTGCTATTTAAACCAGCTTCCGAGCTAAGTTGGCTGGCATGTGACTCAGAAGCTGGAGGCAAAAGGGTTGCATGTTTGGAGCCATCTTGGTATGGACAAGTTCCAGGTCAGCTTGGGCTACAATAGTAGTCCTGTCTTGGGGCTATCTTGGGGAAAACAGCAGCAAAACAACTATAAAACCCAAAAGTTGTTTCTGGAGCAGTGTTGCACAACCGTTTCCCCTTGGCTGTATGCATCTGTTGTTTGGTAGCCTTTGCAATTATTACTAGTTTTGTTTGTTTTCTTTCTATGTAGCCCAGATTGGCCTGGCACTCACTATGTAGACCAGGCTGGCCTTGAACTTTCTTTGAACCTCCTGCTGAGATGACCGTGTATTTATAATTTACTTAAAGAAAACAATAAATGCTAGTGTTTCTCTGGGCTCTATGAGAGCAGACTGCTGTGGTTTGTGGACTGGCATGTGTAGCACAAGGTAAGACAACCCTGGGCTTGTGAGTGCCATCTAAAGGTGGGGAGTAGCATTCAAGAACTGACCCTTAACCTGTGGGGTCTGACATCATCTGTGGCTCATGGTGTCACAGTGACTTGAGTTAGAGAACACTCAGCTGGCCTTTGCTCCCTGAATTGCTTGCTAGGCTGTGAGAATAATATTTACACTAAACACATTTAGTGTTGAATATATATTTCCCTACTATATTCTCATAGAACACTTCAAATACCAGGGAAGAACACTACTCTCTCTCTCTTTTTTAATTAAGATATTTATTTATTATGTATACAGTGTTCTGCTTGCAGGCCAGAAGAGGGTACCAGATTTCATTATAGATGGTTGTGAGCCACCATGTGGTTGCTGGGAATTGAACTCAGGACCCCTGGAAGAGCAACCAGTGCTCTTAACCTATGAGCCATCTCTCCAGCCCCACTCTTTAACAGAATATAGAAACCTGCTTCTTCTAGGGTAGCCCTTAGAAGAGCACACAGGGCATAGCTACTGACCAGTGCTTTGGAAAACCTGCCTCTCTACTCTTGATCCTTGAACAAGACTGCTGTTTTGGAGAGAATGAGGGTAGCATATTGTTTGGCCTATATTTAGAGAGAGTTTATATATTATTTGTTCTCACTACCACAAGCATGCAGCATTGGCCTCACAACCTAGGCTTTGGTACAGCAGATAGTGATTATTTTCTTTCTTTGATTCAAAAAGTATTTAGCCAGCCATGGCACAGGCCTGTAAGCCCAGCATTTAGGAAATGGGGTGTAGAAAAATCAAGAGTTCAGGGCCACTGGGCTACATGACACACTCATCTCCATACATATAAAAAGAAAACCAAATAAACAATACTGAATTGTTTTAAAAACAAAAATCCTCATTGGTGGCAGCTATAGTTAACAGATTGGTATCTTCAAGATGTTTATATGAGTAGAGTCCCCCTAATCTAGTGGGTATTTGAAACCTCAGTACTTAACCCTGTAATAGGTTGTGTTTTTTCCCCTATAGCTATATACCTATGACAATTTTTTGTTTGTTTGTTTGTTTTAGATAGTATCTCTTTACATAGTTCTGGCTGCCCTGAAACTCATTATGTAGATCAGGCTGGCCTCTCCAAAGTACTGGAATTAAAAGTATGTGTGCCACCATGAAGGGCAGGATTTATTTTTTAGCTATGTGTGGGTGTGCGTGTCTCTGTTGGTGTATGTGCACATGAATGCAAGAGGCCAGAGATCCTCTGGAGTGGAATCAAAGGCAGTTGTGAACCTCTATAGGTACTGGAACCAAACTCAGGTCCTCTGGAAGACAGCAAGTGCTCTTGACTGAGTCATCTCTACAGCCCTTATTAAGAAAACATCTTAGCTAGGCGGTGGTGGCTCATGCTTTTAATTTTTGCCCTTGGGAGGCAGAGGCAGGCAGATCTCTAAGTTTGAGGCCAGCCTGGGACAGTCAGGGGCTATGCAGAGAAACCCTGTCTCGAAGAAGAAGAAGAAGAAGAGGAGGAGGAGGAAGAGGAGGAAGAAAAGACGGTCTTGTGTAGTGCAGGTTGGCCTTGATAGCATACGGAGTCAAGGGTGAACTTCTGCTCTCTCCTCTACCTGGGTGCTGGGTGTTAGGCATGTCCATATACTCTGTTATGAGGTGCCAGAGATCAAATTCAGTGCTTTGTGAATTCTAGATGAGTGCTCTGCCCCAGACCCACATCTCTAGCCTAAACCTTTACCTTATTAAGAATGGTAATAGAAAAAGTAACTCTAACAGTATACTGTTAAAAGTTAGGTACATGTGGCTAGTCTCTTTCAACCCCCACAGAGAGAGTAGAATATATAGTATAAATACATCAGATAAAGATGATTCATGCCCTGCTAGAGCAGGGTGGTGAAGAAATTCACCACGACACTCAGAATGACAAAACTTAGGATTGTTTATTTTTGTAATTTCCACTAATACGTTAGACTTGAGTTGCTGTGAGAAACTGAAAACAATAGAAAGCAGGCTCTTGCTTAAGGGAGGTGCTTTCCCCACACTTGGGGTTACAGCTACTCACCTTGCACATCAGACCTACAAGTTTTATGACAGTGTATTTCAAAAGGCTATTTACTTTCAAGTTTTATCTTTTAACTATGCTTCCTCTATATAAAAACATTGAAAAATTTGCCAGTGCCCTCATACCCCCAGCACTGGGGATTGAATCTAGGGAGGGCCTCACACATGCCAGACAAGTTCTCTACGACTGAGCTCCATCCCAGATTTTTTATCCTTTTTTACTTCGTATGCATATGTGCATGTATGGGTACATGTGTCCTTGTGAGGTCACCAGTCCTTGTGAGCCCTTAGAAAAAAGTTTATTTTCCTACACATTAAAGAGATAACACAAATTTAAGATTAACATTTGCTATCTTCATAGTGTTATATTTAAATGTCATTATAGTTAAAGAAAGGACATGATCAGGAGAAGAGCAATTGTGAACATACAGAAATCTTGGCTGAGTCATCACTGGTTTCTAGGCCAGCATGGGGGAACGCTGAATGCCATCCTGATACTTGGCACCTTCATTAGCATTCATCCAGCCAGCACGTTCTCTGCTGGGCTGTCAGATATTTTTAGAATTCTTCCCCCCATTCTTCTTCCCATCCTATCAGTTCGTCCTTGGATCGACCATAAGGTCTCGTCGTACCTAGCCTCTTGGGTGGTGGCCAGGCCCTCTGCCGCCCACTGCACTGCCAGCTCTGTCCCACAAGGTCCCACCGTGTTCCCAAACTCAAGTTTCTCCAGCCTCAGCTTTCCGCAGGCTGGGATTATGAGAGTATGTCCCAATGCCTAGTTTAGAGTCACATTTCTTACCCTGTCAATCCACATGAGCCAGAATGACCCTCTGCTCAGTTAAATATAATCCATCTCCTCAGAGCAACCAGAGCGTAAAGAGGAAGCTGTGTCAGAAGCTCTTATAAGTCCCGTGAGCACTCTGGACATGTGTATGTTCTCACACTGCTCAGCCTTCACCCGGCCCGTGTCTCTGCCTCATTCTGCTCCAGCCATACCCACCTTGCTGTTCTTCGGGCCCCTCTTGCCTGGCGCTTATGCACTTCTCCGCTCCCCAGTGAATGGATTAAACAGTTCCATGCTCTACTGTGCACTTGCTCAGATCCTAGTTTTATCAGTGAGGTCTTCCTTAGCCACCACAAAACAGGAACCTTTGCCACACACTTCCTCGCCATCTTTCCTTTTCACTTTACATCTGGCATACAATATGCTATGTATTTAACTTGTCCATTTGTTATATTTCTCTTCATTAGAATGAAAGGCCCTCAGGTAGTCTTTCAAACCGTTCTCTCAGTACACATTTATCTGCTGAGTGAATGAACAAATTCGTTCCAGCTTTGCTCTCTGCTACTGTAGTAGTGTCTTACTCCTTCACTCTGAGGGATGAGTGGGAGGACTTTGAGCTCTTTTGGCTAAAAATAGGCTGGGGATCTCAAGGAAAGTGGCTGTTGAAGTGTTTAACACACCTCCTTTCTAATACTACATCATTTCTTTTTAATAGAGAAGAAAAGCCTATTTCATTAAATGGAAAGGCTTCACAGTAATAGAGTCCAAGATGGCGGCACTTGCAGGATCTAGACCTATAGTTTGGCAAATTTAAGAATGTAATCGAGTCTTAGGCTTTATGTTATCTGGCATCCACTTTAGTTAGAAGTTACATTTTCTCATGACAGAAGTGGAGCCCATTAACTACGTGACGGTTTCCAAGTTTACACCCTATCAGGAACCCCTGAGTTCCTCAGTGTAATCAGTACAGTTACCTCCCTTATACTCAGGTATTTGCTGGTGACCAGTTCCTTGTGGGACAGCCAGATGCAGCCTGTCTGACTTCTTTGCTGATATTCCTACCTAACATTGACTGGTTGCTAACCATATGACCTCTTAGAACTCATATCTGCTTGCCTTAAACCCACCAATTGAAACTCTCCAAGGAAAACTTGTTTGGATAATGTCCGGGACTCATGTAAAAGCATTGACCCCGTGGGTCCCTCTTTTCTCCTGCCTTGGGATTATAGTCATGCACCTCTATGCCCAGCAAAGAATAAAATCAACCCCCCTCACCCCCATGCTGGCTGACCTCCAGTTTACTGAAGATAACCGTGAACTAATCATCTTCCTGTTTCTACCCCCAGTGCTGGGATTACAGGCTTGCACCACAACGCCTGGTGTAGACAGGCTTTCTTCAACTGTGCAAGGTACACATAGAGGCTGTCTTTGTTTTGAGATAGGGAGAATCAGCCAAAGGACTTTATACCTGAGTCCTTCTCTGATCTCAGAATCTCTACCATTCCTCTGAATGTTCAGTAGATCCCCAAGTCCAAAGATATTCTAAGACAGCTATAGCTGACAACATCAATGTCTGACATCACTCTGAATTTCCTTTAGCTCCTGCCAAAGGTGACTGGTGGTTTGAATGAGATAGTCCCATAGTCTCCGCCATTTGAACACTTGGTCAGTTGGTGGTGATGTTTGCGGAGGCTTGGGGGCCTTGTTAGAAGAAGTACGTCACCGGAGGCAGGCAGGTTGGGAGACTTGACCATTTCCAGCTTCTGCTCTCTTCATCATGCTTGCAGTTCAAGGTGTGAGCCCCCAGCTTCCTGTTCCAGCTACCATGCTTATTGCTTGCTGCCACGCTTCTACACAACAGACTCAACCCTCTGGGATTATGAATTTAAATAAATTTCTATAAGTTGCTTTATTTCAGGGTGTTTTAGCTTTAGAAAAGAAACTAATAATGACCAACTGAGCAACATTTATTTATCTATTGGTCTGTGTAGTCCTGGCTGGCCTGGAACTCACAAAGTAGACCAGGCTGGCATAGAACCCAAGAGAACTTTGGCTGAGTGCTGGGCTCAAAGGCCTATACCACCTAGCCTGGCTATAAAAAGCTTTATTCTCAGATGTCTTGCCAATTGAGGGCATAGAATTTTCCTGTAGTTTTCTGAAAAGTTTCTTTGTAGGATTTAGCATATATATATATATATATAGTAACTATTAATAGTCTGCTTTCTCTTCCAAGCTCAAACTTTACCAGGGCAGAGTATCTTCAGTATCTTGCATACAGATGCTCAAGCATCATTCACAGTATTTCACATATTTAAGATATGTTCCCATAAAGTTGAAAGACCATATGTCGGTGTGGGCTTCTTATCGTGTGCTGGCTCGGTTCTAAGAGTGAGTATTTCTAGGGTGCAAGGCAGAAGTCCATGTCATTTTAGTTTTGGCATTCATGTTATAGGTCAAGATATTCACAGCATTTTTCCCAAATTCAAATTCAAAGTAAAGCAATAAGAACCTCCCTCTTTCATGGAAAAATGTAGTGGTCACATTAGCAGGACAACATATGACATTGAAACTCATGATTGATTGTCTTACTTGGGTTGTGGGAACTCCAGTGTCTTGGCCTTTTGTGAGCTCTGAGAATCATTCATTTAGCCTGCAATTCCAGCTGGCCCCTTTCCCCTAATACAAGTGTAATTTGAGCAGTAGACTAAAGGGATCTCTGCAGATGTCTGGAAGTCATTTCTGAACTGCTAATCCTACCTCAGCTTCCTAAAGTTCTAACCTAATAATGACTTAGTTCATGAAGAAGGCAGTGCTCATAATGGATGCACATTGAGTGGCTCCAAGCAGAAAGCTTGGGAAGCCTGCTGTGGTCTCCTCCTCTCTGGCCCCAGTTCTTCACTGCTCACTGTTCATGGAGGGGTTTTGTTTTTTAATTTTAACTTTTATGTGTGTGAGTGTTTGCCAGCATGTTTACCTGTGTACCACTTGTGTGCTGATAGAGGCCGTGAATCCCCGGGACCGGAGCTACAGATAGTAGCGACAATCATGTATGCGCAGGCTCTCTAGAAGAATAGCTAGAGTTCTTAACTGCTGATCTCTCTCCAGTCTGCATTGTTCATGCTTTTAAATGTTTGGTTTGTATGTTGCCTAGGTTGGCCTAGAGCTTGCTATATTGACCAGTCTGATCTTGAATTTGGAGACATTCACCTGCCTCTGCCCTCCCAAGGCTGAGATTAGAAGTGTGTTCTACCATACCTGGCAAAAATCTGCTTTTTAAGTTTATCTTTGCTGCAGTTTTCTGGTGTGTAATTGAAAGATATAATCTGCACAATCTCATTTTAACCACTTGAAAATGCCTCCATCAGATCCATCCGTAAGGCATTTTCTTATTTGTGATGAATGGAGAAGGGCCCAGCCTGTTGTGGGTGGCCCCATCCCTGGGCTGGTGGTCCTGGATTCTATAAGAAAGCAGGCTGAGCCAGGTGGTGGTGGTGCAGACCTTTAATCCCAGCACTTTGGAGGTAGAGGCAGGTGGGTCTCTGAGTTCCAGGACAGCTTGGTCTACAGAGTAAATTTCAGGACAGCCAGAACGACCAGAACTACACACAGAAACCCTGTTGAAAACAAAACAAAACACCCCCCCCCCAAACAAAAAGAAAGCAGGCTGAGCAAGCCAGTAAGCAGCACTCCTCTGTGACCTCTAAATCGGCTCCTGCCACCAAGTTCCTGCCCTGTTTGAGTTTCTGTCCAGATTTCCTTTGGTGTTGCGCCCACCTCGCCAGCAAGGAAGACGCTACAACAGGATTCTTCTGAAGCACGCTTTATTGGGGATACATCATGCTATTCAGCTGGGCAGCTAGCGACAAAAGGCGGAAGACCCCAAGCCTCGGACTCACACTGCTTAAATAGGACTTAAGACGGCGTGTACTTCCATGATTGGTCCGTGTCTCAAACCCTCATTAGCATAACCCCTGGCGGGCTATGCACAAGCCCACACGAGTTGTTTACCACTGCCGTGTCCATGAAGAACCCGGAAACCGGAGCCATCTTGTAATGGCGTCTGCCGGCTCCTGACACTTTGGTGATGAAGGGCAATGTGGAAGCATAAGCCAAAACAAAACAAAATGACCCTTTTCTCCCCAACTTGCTTTTTGGTCATGGTATTTTGTTGCAGCAATAGAAACCCTAACTAAGACAAGCTCCTTGTTTATTTTCTTGATAGTCATTCTGACAAGGGTTGGGTGGAATCTCAGAATAGGGTTTTGTTGGTGTTATTGGTTTTTTTGTTTGTTTGTTTGTTTGTTTTTGCCTTAAGCCATTTTATTGAGAAAGAAAACAGTCTTGGCCCTCAGACACGTAATTTGACAAGACCAGACTAGAACAAGTCCATGTCTGCTATTGAGACAGTGTTTGTAGGCAGAGGGGCCTGGCTTCTCACTCAGAGGCAGGGTGTTTAGAGGGTCTTTAGCCAGGTTTTCAGAGATGGCCCCAGAGGACAAGTTTGTGTACTTTCAGGCAGAACCGTGCGAGGGACAGATGGACTGGGTGAGGTCTGTGGTTGGTGTCCATTTTGGAGATTACTGCTGGAGGTGAATCCACATGACAACCTGCTGCTAACGCTACCAGGTCGATGAGGACATCACCAATGCTCCTCCTGGCAGCCATGCTTGAGGACCAGGCTCTGCATCAGGCTTCTACTGACTGAGTTCTGCTACTTCATCCACTTCGCCCACCAAGGATAGGAGCAGGTTCCGAGGCTGGTGGAACTGCTTCCAGTCTTGCTCAGCAGCAAGCGGCATGGAGACATGGAATGTCCTCTGCTGTGGGCTCCCTGCTGAAGCTGAATGGCCAGTAGTGGCAGTCTTCTTGTCCCACATCATTGTGCATACTGCCACCAGCTTGGGACATTCTGCCCAGCTCAGAGGAGTTTTAATTTGCATTTCTCTAATGACTTATGACAAAATATTTGACAACTCATATTTCTTCATTTTAGAATTCTATTCAGTTCCTTCAGACATTTTACATTTATTTTTGAGGCAGAAGGTCTCTATAGTTCTGTCTTGGAGCTCACTGTATAGACAATCTAGCCCCTAACTTACTCACAGAGATTCTCTGCTGCCTCTGCCTCTCAGGTGCTGGGATTAAAGTCTGTGTGGACATGTGCAAGTGAGTGCAGATACCCATAGAAGCTACAGGAGTGTGGAGTTGCACACTGCTTGGTATGGGAACCAAATTCTGGTCCTCTGCAAGAGCAGTATATGTTCTTAACTGTAGAGCTATCTCTACAGCTCCTCTTGATTGGGCTTATTTTCTTGTTTAGACATTGGAGCTCTTAGTATAGTATACATATTAATACTTTTTTCACACACACACACACACATATATATATATATATATATAAATACATATAGATGGCAGATTTTTTTTCTCCTTTCCTGTAGACTGTCTCATTTTAACAAGCTGTTTCTTCACTATACAAAAGCTTTTTAATTTCATGAGGTCCCAATTGTTTACTTGGTTTTATAATCTGAACAAGTGGAGTCACACTCAAAGTCCCCATCTCTGTCTGTATGTTGAAGTGTTTTCAGCTCTTATAGTAAAATCTTGGTCATTTGGAAATGGTTTGTGTTGAGAGATGTGGGCCTAAGTCATTGTTTTACCATTTGTTCAAAAGGTGATCTTTTTTCTCCAGTTAGTACTTTTTGGCATCTTTATTAAAAAATCTTGATAGCTGTAGCTGCATGGGTTAATGTTGGGTCTCTGATTGTAGCCTATTCACCTATGTTTGTGTTTTTGTGCAAGCACCATACTATAGCTCTGACACATACCTTGGAATCCGGTGCGGTGAGACCTCCTGTGTTGTCCTTTTTGCTCAGGGTTGCTTTGCTCCCCAAGGTTTAGTGCTTCTAAATGAATCTTAAGGTTGTTTTCTCTCTGTGAAGAATGATGTTGTTTTTGTTTGGTTTCTCTGTGTAGTCTTGGCTGTCCTGGGCTCACTTTGTAGAGCTGGGCTCATTGGTGTACAGGGGACAGTACGTCGTGGTGGTGAAGACCTGCAGTAGCTTCTTGAGGCAGCTGTTCACATCACATCTGTGGTTAGTAAGCAGAGCATGGCTGCTGGTGGCTCAGCTGGCTTTCCCCTTCTTGCTGCTGCCTACTTCCCAGCTCAGTTAGGATAATCCTGTGTAGGCCAGAGCTAACCTAATCTAGATAATCTGGATAATCCTTTCCTGGTGTGCCCAGAGGTTTGTCTCCTGGATGACTTTTAAAGTCCTGTCAAATTACAGGGCCACACGCCGGTAATCCCAGCAGTCTGAGAGGCAGAGGCAAGATGATCTCTGAATTTGAGGTCAGCCTGGTCTACAAAAGTAGTCCAGGACAGCCAAGGCTACCCAGAGAAACCCTGTCTCGAAAAACAAAAAAAATAATAAAACAAACCCCCCAAACTTCTGGCAGATTGACAGTATTAATGACCACAGTTAAGATAACCATTTTCATGATATTGATTCTTCAATTAACATGGGAGATCTTTTCATCTTCCATTGTCTTCAATTTCTCTGAGTGTTTTCTTAAAGTTTCAGTTATAACTATGAAGAACATTCATTTATTTGGTTAAGTTTATCCCAAGGTATTCTATCTTTCTTGTGGCAATTTTGAATGTGATTTCCTTGGTATTTTTGTTATTGACATATAGAAAGGCTACAGATGTGTATATGCTAATGTTTTATCCTACCACCTTGCTGAAAGTGTGTATCAGTTCCTGGAGTTTTCGTAGTGTGTAGGGCCTCTATGTATATAGTCATTTCATTTACAATTAGGGATGCTTTGATTTTTTTTTTCTTTCGTATTTGTATCCCTTCCATCTACTTCTCTTACTGCTCCAGCTAAGACTGCTAGCACTGGTTAAGAGTAAGAAAGAAGACACCTTTGGCTTGTTCCTGATTTTAGTGGAAATGCTTGAAATTTTTTCTCATGTAACATATGCTGCCTTTGTGTTTAAGAAGAAAAATAAACACAATTTATGTTTCTTCTGTTGTTTCTTCAGGAATTTTACCATAAAGGTATGTTAGAATGATTTGAACTCAACCCATGTGGTTCTGTGGCCATGTTAATATTTGAAAACTATTTAAAATGTATTGATTGCTAGTGCAGAATTATTTCTAAATCTAAAGGAGAATGCTTCCTCTTTGGATTCTTTGATATATGCTCTTATCAGCCTTACTGATAACTTTAGGAAGTTGGAAAGACTGGGCTAGGTGGAAAATGTGATTCCTGATGTAAGGACTCATCAAGATGGCAGGAAGCAGTGGGAGGTGGTGTCTGTACAAAGTAAGGTATGAGTTTGCCCCACAGGGTGGAACTAGTGTGTTTCCAAGAGCCATTGATGTTTAGAGTAACAGAGTCAATTATTTTTCTCCCTCAGACACATTTAATGAAACCAGGCACCAAAATGCTGACATTGCTTCCTGGAGAGAGAAAACCTAATATTTCTTTTACTCAAAGAAGATGCACTCGGCAGACCAGTATTGCATCCTTTGTCACCTTACAACCAGGTATGGTGACACACCTAGAAATATTTCATTATCTGAGGAGCAAAACAAGTGTGTGTCCATGTATCTGTGCATTTATAAGCTGTAGCTGTTGGTTTGCAAAAGCAGTATATTATACATGTGTTTGCTGTTCTGCTCCATCTAATTTTAAGTATTTGTGTTCATCAATTGAGCAGTGAGGAAGGGCATACTTGAGAGCTGTCTCGGAGCAGGTTGGAGCGTACAGAGCCAGTTAGGTGGCCACTAGGATGAGTGTTCCCACTCTCAGGTCGCTCATGATTGCTCTGTGAAAACTTAATGTGCACTGTTCTTCATCAAACAAAACATAAACACCTTTGTCTTATATAACAAGGGAAATGTCCCCAACCAGAAACTCACTCCAAAAACCACTTTTCCCAGTTATGAAATCTGGGGTATTTTATATACTCTGTTGAATTCTTAATAAAAGTGAAGATTCTCACAGAACAGTTTCCGCAGTGTAACTTGTTAGAGAAGGAAAAAATAAAAGGAATCTACCATTCTGCTTTTTAAAATTGTATCTTGATAGAAGTTGAGTGAACTGGGAACCCTGTTTCATTCATCCTTAAGGGAAAAGAGGATCCATCCTACACTTAATGAAATGGATAGGCTAGACACTAGTTTGTTTTCAGTTTCTAACTGGTTTATTCAGCATTTTGGTATCTTCATTGGGTTTCCCATGAAATGTCCGAATTGTGGAGAAACTACATATATTTTTATAATCACTAGAAAATTTTAGAGTTTTATAGTTAGTTAATATGACTTTTATGACCTTACAAAACAAATGTTTAAGAACATTTCCTCAAGGATCATATTTGGGTATGTGGTTAGCTAGGGTAGGATCATTGTTTAGTGGAAACCATAGTGAATAAGACAGAAGTAAAACTGTTCTGCTGTGTGTTAAAAACTACATAATAAAACCTGAGCTGGAGAAGCCAGCTATGGTCTGACTACAAACCATATTTGAGATATCAGGTAGAGGGTGGGTCACTGGAAGCATCTACATATTTGAGTGCGAAAATATGTGATTGAAATTTTAGAGCAGAGCCTCAAGACTGAAAACAGGAGTATTAGTTATGAAGTTCTTTCAAGAGTCTAGACTCCTGTACATGGTAATAGTAGCTGATACTGGTTTTCGAAAAACCAACAAAATCCTGCTTGGGGCATTTTTCTTAGTGTAATGATCTTTCATTTCATTAGGAATGGCAAATGGTGGTAACCAGAAGAACATTTTCTCTCTTGAAGAAAATCAGATCAACAAAGAGTGCAAGAGAACTCAGCTAGACTCTTCGGTCCAGGAATTGGGGGATGATTGCTTGGTATCACCTTTGGCCATGTCAACTCCTGCCGACAACATCCAGGAAGCTAGACATTCTCCTCAGTCTCCCCAGATTTCTAGCTGCCACAGTTTGGAAACACCGTCTTTGACTATGGTATCTTTGCCCCGGCCTGATGTCCTGATGGGCGATGGAGAGAGTAAAGCCTCCCCGGCACCTTCCATTACCCACTATTTGGAACGTTCTTATCTGACAGATCAAAGAGAAGCCAAGAGGAAAAGGGAATGGCTTCAGGGATCTGAGACAAACTGTCCAGGTATGGGAAGCCACATCAGACCATCTTGGGATAAATGCCATCAACCCTTGGATGAAGCTGAAGTGGGGAGATGGGGTTCTGCCAAGGAAAACAGGCCGGCTCCTGTGCATCTTCAGACCTGTAGGTTTGGGTCCTGGAGTAGGAACAAACCACCACTGGTGACAAAAAGCCCTCGTCCTCTTTCTGTATTTTCCTGGGACACTGAAAGGAATGACAGGGACTCCTGGAGTCAGCTTTTCACTGAGGATTCCCAAGGCCAGCGGGTCATTGCCCACAACACTAAAATGCCTTTCCAAGACATAACCAATGCTAGGAATCAAGGCTTGGGGCAGTCTGCTGACAGCCCTCAGGCTCAGTGCCGAGATGAGCCTGCTGGGTTACATCTGCAGCCACACCTGCTCTTTACCCAGGACTCAGAAGGTAATCAGATTATCAAGCACTAGCTCTAAATGTTTATGTGAGTGTATCTTGAAGTGGCAGAGATGGAACAAAGTGGGGTGGGCCTGGGTAGAGATGAGGGTTTAGGAGAGGCCAGGTGGGATGAAGCAGTTGTCATTTTGGAACAGTTTCCTTTTACAAATAAGGCAGGTAGTGTGTGGTAGCTTGCTGGTCGGCATACTGCCCCTCAGGTGATTGGGGCATTCCATGAATGAATGTGATGAGGACTGAGACAGCAGGACGTGACTAACCACTGAAACTACTTCTCAGTTCACGGAGCTGCTACTCTGCCCTTCCAGAGGCCTTCCAGCTTTTGATTCTTATGGATAGATAAGTACTCTTTTTATCTTTGGATCACTCAAGCATAAATGTGGGACCATTATTCCCAACTGCATTTTAAGAAATGCCTACGTCCCCAATCCAGGTGTGTGGAGCTTGGGGTGGGGTGGGGGAATATGGCAGATGATCATTTTATTTTAAATTATTAACATATGCTTGGCTCAGCTGTTAACAGCACTTGCTACTCTTGTAGAGTACCCAGGTTCAGTTCCCAGCACCCACATGTCAGCTCACAACTGCCTGGAACTCCAATTCCCTGGGATCTGATGCCCTCTTCCGACCTCTGCAGGCACATGACACACACATGGTGCACCAACATGCAGGCAAAATAAAATAAATTTTTAGCAAGTTGTTTGCAGGCTAGAGAGATTGCTCAGTGGTTAAGAGCACTAGCTACTCTCCCAGAAGTTCTGAGTTCAATTTCCAGCATCCACATGGTAGCTCACAACCATCAATAATGTGATCTGATGCCCTCTTCTGGCATGCAGGTGTACATGCAGATAGAGTACTCATACATAAAATAAATAAATACATCTTTTAAAAAAAAAATTGTTTGCTTTATCTTTCCCTTCCAGAATCTGAGCTATGTAACAATGCAACTTCTTCCATGAGGGAAGAGGGGAAGTTCCCTTTGCAAAATGGACTTAAGGTTAATGTCTAGAAAGCTGGCTTTGGTGGTAATGAAAACATTTATTGAAAAAGCAACTTCCAGCTAGGTGCGGCAACTCAGGAGACAGGATTTCCATGAGTTCAGGGCCAACTCAAAACTACAAGGAGTACTGGACCAGCCTGGGCTAGAATGACATTCTGGTGCAAGTACAAGTACACATGTGTCACATCAGAGCACAACTTCCAGGAATGGTTTCTCCTTCATGTAGATTCCAAACTCAGGTCATCAGGCTTGAGTGGCAAGCACTTTTACCCACTGAGCCATTTTGCCAGCCCAATTCAACTTTTTAATAAGTATTGTCACTGCCCTGATTTCAACCAATCATATTATATTCTCCCCAAAGCACCACTGTTTGTATGGCAGTTGATGCAAAACACATTAATTTATCAAGTGGAATTGCTTTTATAAATTTTGGAGCAAAACCCCTTAGAAGATGATGTATGGGTGTTTGGTGTGAATATGTCTGTGCATCTCTGTCTGTGCCTGGTACCCATGAGACCAGAAGAGTGTGTCAGATCTCTGTGTCTGGAGGAACAAATGATTATGATCAGCCTGGGTGCTGGGAATCAAACCCTTGTCGTCTAGAAGAATAGCTAATGATCTTAACTTCTGGGTCATTTCTCCAGCCCCAGGAAATTTTCTCCTAGGGCAGGGGTTCTTGACAGATATGTACATTGTGATTCATAAGAGTAGCAAAGTTAGAATTATAAAGTAGCAACAAAATTTTATGGTTGAAGGTCACAACAACAAGAGAACTATGCTAAAGGGTCACAGCATAAAGTCCACATAAGCTGGGCACCCCACCACTTGGGAGGCAGAGGAAGGTGGATCTCTGAGTTCAAGGCCAGCCTGGTCTACAAAGTGAGTCCAGGACAGCCAGGGCTATTACACAGAGAAACCCTGTCTCAAAAAAAACCAAAAAGTTCACATACATTAGAATTAACAGGCGCGCGCTCCCCACTAAAAGCTGCTGTGGTCAAAACTCAGGGATGAACAATGAAAAAATGCACCATTTCTCCAAGTCCTTCATTTAATATCAGGTAGTGCTTCAATTCAAACACGCAGTATTCATACCACAGAGAAGGGCCCTGAGGGCACTTGAGTCATGCATGATGCAGTAAATAAAATCTTAGCCCAACCCAGAGAAATCAGTCATTGTTCTAGAATAAAAGATGTTACCCTCTTTTCTCTCCCCTTTCCTCCTTCCTAGATAGACTTAAGTCCATGGGAGAAAAAAAGTTTGAATCAGTAGAACCGATGAGGCCCTGGAGGGTAGAGCTTGTAGTTTTATAAAATATGTTTAAGAAAAAATAGGCCAGGCTTCCCTGCAGATCCCAAGTAGTGGCTGGTCCAGTGGCCTGACCTACAGCTGGAGGGAAAGGGTGACTGCTGGGCTCTGGTGTTGGTCTATGATGGAACAGCGAAAGATCTTCCCTGTGAACATGAACATAAACAGCCACTCCCCCAGAGCCCTGTAGTGTTGCAAGGAAGCTGCTGAGTGAGTGACAGCTGTGCACAAGTGTCCAGTGAGACCAATTATGGAGTCTAATATAGTGAATTAAGTCATTTAGGGCCCATTTTCACAGAAACTTCACCTCTTAAGCAGAGACGCTCCACCCTACCCGATTACCTGTAACAAATGCCTCATCTTAAACCAGACGTTACTTCTGCCAAGGTTTAAGGGCAGGAAACACATAACCCAGCTCTTCTCTTCCAGCTTGAACCCTAGTCAGCAAGACTTGCAGATTTCTAATGGACACAGACATCTGCGAGGAAGGCAGCTATTGAAGGAGTTCAGGAGCAAGAGACTGAGTTTGCAGAGTCAGAGCTGTCAATTTCCTTTTCTACTGATGTCTTCTTCTTTCAGAGCAAACTTCTTCCTAAGGATCTCAGAGATAAGTACAGCAGGGTCTTCTTCCTTCAGTAAACTCCGACTCCTGGAGACATAACAAGAGCTTGTATAAAGTACTTGCTTTGTTCTGGGTCTTGCTCTATGTGCACTTTTTACCTCCTGAATCTTGATAGCAACTCTATGAAGCACTTGCCACGAGAAGATTCAGCATGCAGACCTGGAGTCACAGGTAACAATCTGGCCTGGACCCCATCTCTTAGCTAGAATGCAAATTTCTTACACAGCTACAAAAATATGGGAAAAATGAAGGCCCATCAATTTGTTGGAGTTCAGATCTTCTCTCAAGAGGGTCTGCAGTTGATGGCTCAACCATTCTGATCCTTACTAGTTCTAGAGAGAACATACTGGAGGTAGTCTACCACCATCTTCCCTTAAGTGAGATGGGTTTTTTGTTGCTTTTTCTTTTGTTTATGTTTTCCTTAAGAGATCAAAATCATGGCAAAGCATTTATATTATAAGAAACTGTGGGAATAAAATGAACTCTAGGGTAGGGACACATTTATCAAAGAACAACATCCTGGATGCTCTGGAAATAGTTGTCTGAAGCTATTAACTTCTACATGTTTCCTGAAGTTTTTTTTACTGGTCTTTGAGGCAATACACAAAGGCCAAGATTGACTTTAAATCCAAAAGTACAACAAAGATTGTCTTTGGTCTAGCACAAATCTGAACTTTTGCTGACCTGGCTAACTGAACCATTCTTGGTTACTTCTATCAGAGAAAAAGATGCCAGGATACATGTGGGAGAGGCTTGGCAAAAGTTTTGGATATAATCTGGTCTAAGAAGCCAAGTAATAGAAGTTGACCTGGTGACAAATGTCTGTATTTCCAGCACTCAGGAAGCAGAGGCAGAGGATTGCAAGTTCAAAATCAGCTTGAGCTACAGAACAAGAGGCATATTTTAGAACACTGACTAAAAAGGGGACTCAGGGCCGACCACAACAAGGTGAGACAGCAGCTCAATTTGGGGAAGTGAGAGGTCAAAGAGCCCTTATGGGCCAGATAGGAAGACCAGCGTGACTAATTTCTTGCCCAGCACTAACAAGGACAGCTTTATACTGGGAACCTGTCACTAAGGTCAATCTCCAATTTAGGTGCCCAAGAACAAGCTCCTCTGTAGAGTCACTGCGAAGGGCAGGCTTTCTCAGGCACGTCTAGAGCTTGTCTACCAGGAAGCTCAAGGGGCTCAGACTTCAGGCCTGTCCATATTCTCTTGGATTTGAGCAAAGTCAACCACAGCTCTATTCCCTGGGCATTCTGCTTTGGTGAGCCTGATGTGTACAAATTTCAGCTAGGTGTAGTGGCTGATGGATTTGATCCCAGCACTTGGGAGGTACAGGGGTGGATCTCTGAATATTCAAGGCCAAGATCTATAAACTGAGTCTCAAACACAAAACCAAATAACCAATACCCTAAATCTGAGCAGTTCTGATGGGCAGCCAGATTTATATGAATCTTAAAAGGCTTGTACTTAAGCTGGGTGGTGGTAGCACACACATGCTTGGGAGGCAGAGGCCGGCCTAGTCTACAAAGGAGTTCCAGGACAGCCAGGGCTATACAAAGAAATCCTGTTCTGAAAAACCAAAAACAAATAGCTTGGTTCTCAGGTCCCTGAACTTGTGGGTTTTGCATTACAGAGTACTGTATGAGAGCACAGACACCTACAGAAGCCAGAGGTGTAAGATCCCCTGGAGCTTGAGGTAGAGTTGTACTGTGGATACTGGGGGTCAGATGTGCGTCCTTTGCAAGCGCACTATGTGCTTGCTCTTAACCATTGAGCCATCTCACTATTTTATTTAAAAATAAGACCTCTAACTATTTCCTTCCACCTAAAAGTCTACTGGCTTGAGATACTACTATGTCATGCAAACTCCCAGTTTTGAAGGATAGGGCATAGGAAACAAGGTAGCTAGCAGTATGCAAACTCAAAAGCTACCGAGTCTTTTCTTAAACGTGTGTTGGTGTTTTGCCCACATATATGTATTTGGTGATAGCAGATTCCCTGGAGCTGGGATTGAATCTGGGTCCTCTAAGAAAGTGACCTTAACCAGTGAGCTTTCTTCAGCCCCTTAGCTGTAGTCTGAACACTTGACTGAGGTGACTTAATAGAACAAATGCAAAATGTTGCTTTTTCCTCAAACTGAGTCCTAGTCGGTCAGAGAGAGTTATGAATACGACAGCACGATTACTCATCATGAGCCAGTGGAGCTCCTGTCAGATACTCACAGGTCTTGGCTCTGTTTTATCCGGTGAAAATCCTTCAGGATGCCCATCATGTCTGCAAAGCTGCTGGCCTTGGACAAAGAGATGCAGTCATCCTCTTCAGATGAGCTGCAGGTAGTTTTGTGTTCTGGTTTGCAACATTCAGGGCTGGCAGAACAAAGCAGGGGGATTGTTGGGAGCTCAGGCACCTCTACCTCAGTCTCCTCAGTGATGTCACTAATGACAAAGGAAGTTGTAGAGTGCAATGAGGATCCAAAGCAAGGCAAAGGAGAAGAGACGGTTGAACTTCCTGGAGATAAGAAATCTGGTGTTAACGAAGCTGAAGCTGAAAGAGAAAAATAGGCATAATGGACACTGAGCTGCAATGCAGAAATGAGATCACAAACCCTGCCTACAGAACACACTGATTCTGAGTGCCGTGGGTGGGATGTCCCCAAGGGAGTCTTCCCTACTTTACTTCCCACCGAGGGCTCCAATTAGGCAGAGAAGCACTGGCTTTTTGAGTGTCCAGGACAGAAACCTGTCCCACAGGAAGTCATGACTCCTAAAGTCTCCCATTAAACAGCAGGCTATGGGTTGTAAGACCTATTTTAAAGTGAAGCCAAGCAAGGCCTGCATTTCCTACACTTGTCATTTTCTCAACTGTGATGGCGTTTTGATATTTTGAATTTTGTTATTTATTAGCTTGAAGTGTTCTAGACAAAACTTCCCCATTTAATTGCGACAATTGTTTTCAAAATTCCTAAGAAATGCTACTGGTTTTTCACACTCCATAGTTTAATTTTTTAAAAGTGTATAAAATTTATTTATTGTACGTGTGTAGATACAGGTTTACCACAGAGCAGGTCAGAGAACAACTTGCAGGAGTCTGGTCTTTACTCCACTATATGGGTCCTAGGGATGGAACTCAGGTAGTTAGGTTTGGTGGCAAGTGTCTACCTACTGAGCCATGGCAGTGCCCCATATAGTATGACTTTTATGTGTTCTACTAGCTGGTAAGGTTTAGGAGCATCTTGAGGGAAAACCACCTATTGGTTGCCTATGCCTCTGGTCAAGGTAGGCTTCTGCTTCCAGTGGCTCTGTCTTAACTGTACTGAAAGAGCTTCACAGAGAAGTACTCTCTAGTAGAAAGGACAAGGAAAGGGAGATGGGTAATTAACGGGATATGTATGACTCATGGTGCTGGTAAGGAATTTTCATCAGTGGGTTTTTGGGGTTCATGGGATATATGATCTTAAAGATACCCAGAAGCAAGTTATTGGATTTTGTGGCTGAGAAACGGAATTTGCTCAGCGTTACTGTTAACTTAAGAGTTTGTAATCAAACCAATCAATAAAAAAAAGAAGACTAGCAGACATCTTCCAAAGGACATTACAGGGTATCTGGGCCTCTGGTCAACTCTAGAGCCCCGTGCCTAAGTCTCTTCTCATCCTTATCTCAATAATAAGGGGCAGGGGAAATGACAGCCTGCTAGTCTACATCCTCAGTGGAGTTCCTACCTGCATCTGCTGCCACTATTTTAGCAATCTGACTTCGCAAGTGGCTTAGTTCATCCTGCAGCTCAGTGGTACGGCTTAGGGCAGGCAGGGCTGGCTTCTTCAGGGCCAGGAGCCTCTCCTCAGAACCACGCAGATTGGGGACTGAGGCATTACGTTGCATGACAATCAGAGGGCTGGGCTTCCAGGTGTGTCTTAAAGGGCGTGTGTCGCTCCTGGGCCAGAGAGAGAATATGCCTTACTACAGACATCTGGCCACTATATACCCCTGATTAAATTCCTTCACCCCACAGGTTCTACTCCTCTTCAAGCCCAGAGCTCTCATTCCTGTTGCCACTCAGCCTCATAAGCACCCTCCTTGCTGACTGCCACTTCAGCACAGCAGCTACTGCCTCAGCTACCTGACCCGAGCATACGTTTCCTCTTCATCTGCAGCAATCCAGGCAATGTCAGCCAGAGTAGGGACTGGAGGTACATCTCTCAAACACAAGTCAGAGATGTTGGGCAGAGTCTGTGGGAAAGCAAAATTTAACATTTACCCAACATGAGAGCTACTCAGATTAATGCAAAATGGGACAGCTAGTCCAGCACTTAGTGAGGAAGGCTTCCCAGAGTAAGGGGAAAACTTCCTGGTTACAAATCAGGCTTTTTAGTGGGACTGGCCTGAATTGTCCCCTCCCCAATTAATGTGTGGCCTGCATGTATATCTATAAACCATGTGCATGCCTGGTGCCCACAGATGCCAGAAGACAGTGTCAGCTTCTAGAGCTGGCGTTACAGACAGCTGTGAGCTGCCCCGTGGGTGCTGGGAATCAAATCTGGGTCCTCCGGAGGAGCAGCTGCTGACCAGCTCTTCAGTCTCATACACTAATTATTTATACCACACATATATACTACTCTGAAGAGCCTGTGTCCTTAATGTCTTTGCTCAGCAGCATCTGGGCAATGGTCTAGTCAAATGTGGGGAAACTTCCACAGTCACACCCCACAGCTTTATTTCCCTTTGTTTCTAATGCTTCTGATTATGCAGGTCCTTGCCATGGTCTTCTGACAGTTCTGGATACTGTGGTAATGAGACACCTGTATCATAACTATGTACTTCTACCCCGACACCACTTCTAGCTCTGGAATCAGTTCCTACAGAGACTACAGCTACCATCACACATATATAAGCTTGCTCTTTCACCTTTCTTTCTAGGTCCATGCCTCATGCGTGTTTTTCTGCCTCTGCATCCTTTGTGTGCCAATAACGCTTTTGTGCCTCTGCTTCCTACACTCAGCACCCTAAACATCTAACAGAGCTGGTGTCTCACCAGGAGTTCTTAATGGAGGCAACTAGCTCTAATGAACATTATTTCATTTTCTACTAGAGGAGCAGGTCTTAGAGACCTCATCCAGACAGGAATCTGCTATAGAGTGGGTGCTAAAGCCTCCATAGACATAGGTTAGACTGTAAAGCAGCCCAGTAATAGAATGTCCATATTTAGACAGAAAGAGGAGTTATGGGGATTTGAGGCCACAGAGAAACACTAAAAATAGAGGCCAAGTGGCCCACTCAAAGGGCTGGTAAGAAAAGCAGGTCTACTCTAGAGTCACAGCAGTCATGTAAAGATACACAGGACAGATGTTTCATAGTGCTGATGTAAGTCATCTGGAGATTTGTTTTAGCAAAGGCTTTTGGTCTGCTTTGATAAAATGCATTGCTGGATGCTTATGAAACACGAGCCACTTAGTAGCAGCAACAAAGACAAGATGAAAGATTATCAATTTATAAGCCAAAACTGGGACTCTGACTGTTAAGGTCACACATCTATATACAAGAAAGGCACAGTGACCAGGATCTACTATAAACACTCAGTAAATGAAAAAGTGCCCAGGAAAGTGGGCAAAAGCCTTGGCAACTGACAAGAAGTCTGTAGCACAGAAGCAGCCTCCACCTCCCATACTCTGAGTCTTTATTTTCCTTGCCCTTTCAGGACACTCACCTCAAAGGATGCCCGGGGACAAGGTTTCAGGGGCAAATTGGTCCCAATTCTTCTTACCACACTCCGAGCAGCCCCATGTGGCTTGTTTTGCCAGATTGGGATAGTCTAGAGAAGACAGACAGACAACCCCAAAACCTCAGTGAGTCCAAATACTGTTCCTTGCTCTGGAGATGAGTCAAGCCAATTGTCAGGGCCAGTCTCTACACCTGCTGCTGCTAAAGTAGCCAGTAGTTGGGAGGAAATACAATTAGCTGTCGGTACAGAAGGTTCTGGTTCCTCTGTACAAAAAGGTAAAAACTCCTGAAGTATATCAAAAAGGAAGTAGGATGACAGCCCTGCTCAAATTCCAGGGCTTCAGCGAAAAGCCAAAATGAACTGGTGTCCCAGGGCCTCGTATAGTTAAGCAAATACAGTATTCAGCCCCCTACCTTCAGACTCCTTACCACATTGGCTTCCATTCCTGATATTTCAGCCAGCTCCTGCACTTGAAGGACAAGGCACCCACCAGGCAGCTTGGGAAAGCTGGAGGTATGACTCCTTCATATCAGGCCATTTCCAAGAGCATGGTATTTCCTTTCCTGTGAAACAACCCCCAGAGAGGAGGGACTCAGTGGCCACAGAACAAGGCTCTGCAGAGCCATGACTGAAACCAGCATCTCTACTGTGAAAAGGAAGAAAAGTAGCCTGCCCTTACTGTCACTGGCTTTTCTAAACCCAGACCCTTACAGGCTATGTTTCAGACTTGCTGAGAAAACTTGACCAACTAGGGAAACTTCGAAGCTCTAAGGTTAGCTGAGGCAAAGCCTCAAAGATGCAGATAGAAACTTTTCGTAGTTAAAAGCTCAAAGGAGAGCAAAATCAAGGATAGCACCCAAGCCTAAGGATTTATTCTTGAAAATGCAAGTGGGTAAGAAACAATCAACAGCCAACTCATGCTAATTTCAGTCTGCTGGCTATGTGGAAAAGAGCTTTAAGTGGTGGCTATGCAGCACCCCACACCCAACTGCAAACATTCTGTCACAGTACCACACCTCCAGCCACAAGGGCATTTTTTTCTTTTCTTTTTAAATTTTGGCTTACTCTATGACTGTGTCTAGTAATGCTTTCGGATGTTTCTTTCTACATTGGTAAGATGGGAAAAGGAAAAGCTGCTATTCTAGCCTACCCAGACAGAGGTCAGTGAAATTGGGTGGGTGAAGTACTTAACAAAATTTAAAGTAAGGCAGTCATATTCCCGAATTTTAAAAATTCATTTATAAGGTTAAAGCAATACTCCTGACTGTACTTGTCAGGGCTACCCTGGCATGGAGGTTCAACCAATGAGCTTTTTATGTCTATCAAACACAAGAATACCCACTAATCCAGGCCCTGTGCTGAGCACTGTAGACATGCTGGAAAGAATCATAAAGTTATGCTTTTAAGGGACTTGTAAAGAAGACAGAGTAGAGCTGCAGAGATGGCTCAGTGGTTAAGAGCACTGTCTGCTCTTCCAAAGGACCCAGGTTCAATTTCCAGCACCTATATAGCAGCTGACAACTGTAATTCCAAGGTCTGATATACCCGCAGATATACATGTAAGCAAAACATCAATGTACATAAAAACAAATTATAAAAAAAAAAAAAGGACTGCAAAAGGCAGAACAGGGGTCTGGTAATGAGGGCTTGCAGTGTCGGGAGAGAAGTCACTGGGGAACCCAGGTCTACTTCTCAACAGGGAGGAGCTCAACTGGATGGGCAGCATCCCCTAAGGGAGAGGAGTTCCTCTTCTTCCTTAGAGAGTTACCATCACATGGAGAGAGCAAAGGACCCGTCATTCAGTGGCTGTTCAGTGCATCATCTCCTGTCTTGCTTCATCTCCAGCCGAACCCTCAGGTGATGGCAGATTTTAACAGACTGCTTATTCTAATGCTCTGGTGTTTCAATCTTTTCACTTTCTCCTAGACCCCACAGTCCTGCCAGCAGGGCCTACCTAGTAGCCAGACCCCCATCTTCCGGCTCTCTCCAGACAAACTTCTGGTACTCTTTGGCAAGTGCACGTTTTGCGCCCATACCTTCTCCTTAGTCCTCTGCTGTGGGCCATGCTGCTACCGGGCTATCAGCTCCCAACACGCCCCCTCTGAGCCCCAGTCTATACCACTACCTCCGTGGGACTCTTCCTTGTCCGGCTCATCCCAGGCCCTCAGCACTCTCCTCAACCATCACGCAGCTCAACCATCCCTGGCAGCTCGGGTCCTCAATCCACTCCGTAGTAGCCTGGATCGCCTTCCGAGGTTGCTCAAGACAGAAACCAAGTAACCAATCCGGCCACAGCCCGGCCTCTGTCGGGCACCGGAAGCGCACAGCCTTCTTGCAAGAAAGCGCTGTAGGCGACACTAACTTAGCTTCGAGGCCCCGCCCCCCGCGTGCCCGCTAGCCGCTCTCGCCCGTCCGCAGACCCGCGTCTTCGCACCTCGGCGCCGCCGTAGCCCCTTCGGGGTGGCCGTGCACGCGTCTCTACGCGCGGTCTCTCTCGGCAGACCCGCTCTGCTCCGAGAAGGGCCCTGACCCGGGGGTCCTAGGCCCGGGAGAAACTTTGCCCAGCAGACGCCTGGGCGGAGCGCGCGAGGGTCCCACGGAGCGCAGGCGGCCGACCGGCCGCGCCCCCGCCCCCGCGACGGCGCCCCGGCCCGAGCCAAGGTCGGCCAAGTCCTCAGCTCAAGTGCAGCGGCCCTTGGACCCACGGGCCGGGCCGGAGCGCGCGGGGGCCTCCAGGCCGGCGAGGGTCTCCGAAACGCCGCGCGGCCCGTGCGCGAAGCCCGGTACCGCGCTCCAACGGCCGGGGCGACCCCAGCCGCGGGCTGCCCCGGCCAGCAACTCCACCTCGGGGCTAGTGTACCCGCCAAGGGGGGCGGACAGCGGCGCCGCCCGCGACAAGCTGCGCGGGCGCCGGGACTCGCGCGCTCCCCCTGCGCCGGGACCGGGGCGCCCGCCGCGCCCGCCTCCTGCGGGACCCCGCGCTCACCTCACACTCCAGCTCCCGGACTCACCTCGGCCCCTCCTACCACAGCGGCCGGCCGAGCCCCAAGCGTCTTCACTTCCGCTCACCCGCCTCCGGAAGCAATCGTTTGCGGCTGCGCGGCGGGCCACGCCCCCAGGAGGGGCGGGCCCAACAAGGGGCGGACGCGGGCTCTGAGTGGACCGCGTATCGCCGGGAGGCCACACCCCTCTGCGGGCCACGCCCCCGACCCCGGGCCCTTCCAGCGGCTGAACTTTTCCTTTCTTGTTGCTTCCTGCGTTCGGTGTCAACAAACTTCTGCAAAGCGGTGGTCCGCCTGTGCGGCTGCTCAGCGCCTAGAGAGTGGAGGCTGTCCCCGCTCCTACCGCAAGTCTCCGAATCCTCGTCTTGGCATTTCAGCCTTTTCTGTCTAGTCTGGACTCGTCCCATTTCGTGCTTCCCAGACACCCCCCAACTCCCCGCAAAAATGGATGCTTTCGCCTTTGAGGCGTGCCCTCCGGCTTCGGGAGTAGCTTCCTTCTGTTTGAAAGCTCCTTCTCACACACGTGCTTACACGTATACAAACGCATGCAAGTGTAATTCAGTTTGATCAGATGGCTGGGTTGATGACACCGGGAGACTCCAAGCTCTCAAGCTCACTCTTTCTGCTAGTCAACACGGCATCCAGTCCATGGACACACACTTCCTTCTCTGCCCTCAGCACATGGCACTGCCTGACTCACCAGGTGCATTGCCTTGGTCCCAAAGCCTGCAGCCCCCATCTGCCAGGGACAAATCTGTTGGATTCGTGGGTGGATAGCCCTAGGCAACCACAACGGGCACTACGCCCAGACCTACCGTACTACGCCCCTACAGGCTTCATTTCTCTATTGTCCTATTGAAATTACAGTTACACGTTGCTGAAGCTCGGGTACTCTCAGAGAAACGTGTCCTTAGGTGACATTAGAGAGTGAGTGTACTTACACGCGCCTACATAATGTAGTATACTACAGGCCTAGGGGATTGGTGTAGCCCATTGCTCCAGGCAACAAACCCGCACAGCTGCTACTGTGCTGAACTGGGCAGCTGTTATCATAATTGTAGACATTTACATGTAAACACAGACAGGACACCATTCAAGTTCTAGAGAGCAGGAACTTCTCAGCTCCTTTATGATTGTAGGTTATCACTGTCAAGAGACACAGGCTATCAGTGGCAAAGCCGCCACTGTGTGGAACCTGACCATTTTAATGTTGTTTTTTTTTTTTTTTACACTTCTCTTGCACTTTTTGCACTGGTCCCATTAAGATGTAAGTGGTTATTAACACACCTTAACCTGGAAACTGACATTACTTCCCCATGTCGGCAGAAGTGACATAGGGACAAAAGGCTGGTTTGGCTCTGCAGAGTGGTTTGCTTCCGAGAGCCCTCCTGTGGAAGGGTAGGCTTTGACACTCTGGCTCAGCACTTCTTCCTTTCTCACTCAACCCTTCTTTTACAGGCCTCCCGCTCCTTTCTCTCTCCCCACCATGTGTTGGTGCTGTGGTGCCCACGTGCAGATCAAAAGACAACGTGGAATTGGTTCTCCCCATCAAGTGGAGTTCAGGACAGAATTTACATTGCCTTGGCAGCAAGCACCTTTACCCAGTGAGCATCCTACCATTCCTCCCTAATTACCTAAGGCCTACCCAATGGGTGGCTTCTAAGACAATGGGTTTAACTCAGGACTCTCCAGTTTATTTTATCCTGTTACAAACTTACCTTAGGCAAGTCACTCAAGCCCTCTGCTGACAGGCAAGGCTCCAGAGACATTGCAGCTCAAAATGCACTTCTTGCCCATCTCCCAATAGGGGCAGCAGTCAGAAAGACAGAAGGACGAACCCAAACATCCTGCTCAAAGGAAAAACACCAAGCTACTTCAGACTCTCCAGTTTTATTACAGGATGTGCTGGGGACAGGGAATGGCAGAGGGGTGACAGGGTGGCAGCTGGGAGTGTGCAGAGACACCGGATGAAGACTCAGGAGGCCCCGGCAATCAGTACTTTACATAGGAGCAGGATTGCTCACTGTAGAGTCCACTCTGGGCCCTGCTGAGGCTGGGTGGCACATGCACCATGTCTACATGATGGCAGACGTACTGCAATGCACTCAGGTGCCTCCTGTCTCTATAGGGCTTAAGAAAAAACTGCCTCCCAGGACAGAGAATTTGGCAGAGCTATTGTATTGGCACCTCATCTATTCAGTAGGAGGAGGCATGATGATTTGAAAGGATTTCCTTCCCACCATGGGGAAATGAGCAGGGGTGCTGTACCTGACAAAGCACTGCCCTCCCCCATAAAAACCTTAGGAGTCATGTGGGTTTGGCTCGCAACTCTAATCCTCTGAGTGACCCTTGGAAGTCACTTTGTTTCCTCAAGTATCTATATCTGAAAAATGGAGGCAATTTTCCAACTTTGTTGTAAGAACCGAGAAAATGTGTGTGATCTTCACAGAGCACCCCTAGAGACTGCGGTGGGTTCCATGTGGTGTCTCCAGAGGCAGGCAGGGAAGGAGGCAGGGCTCAGGGAAAGTCCGCCTGCCTTCTCTGAAGACTGCCTGACGTCTGGAGACTGGGGTCAGGGGAGAGAACTGGCTGGCATTGAGGCCTTGATGGGGTTAAGTTCAAGGCCATTCTTGGGAGTGTGGAGCACAGGGCAGAGCTGGGGAAGTCCTGATCCTCAGAGGACTGCTTGAAAAAAGCTGGAAGAGAAGGAAGGTGGGCATATTTTCCCCCGTGTGTGCAACAGCGAGGACTTCAGGCTGGATCCATTGGAGATTTCAGAGCCAGCCATCATGCGGCTGCTGCTGGGGGAAGCCACTGCCCCCTTCTTTCTCCTCAGTGTTCAGATTTTTAAAAAAATATTATAAAGTGTGAGAAAGTTCATATAAAAACACTGTCCTGTGTGCATAAAAAAGACTGGCATGGTCAGTGGTTCAAGATGTGGACTGAGCCCCCAAAAGTAGCCGAGGGGGAACCGGTGGCGGCCCAGTGCTCGGTGAGCTGCTGTGCAGCACCCCGGGGCCCAAACAGTGCTGTAGGAAAGGCTGCGTTGTCCTGGGGACCCTGGCTCCAGCAGGCCTGCCATGAACTTGTGCTTAGGGCAGGTGGCAAGAGCCTCCCCTTCCCCCGCCCCCTCTTAGAACCCCACTGCACCTGCTTCACGGTGAACTTCACCACCACAGACAGGCCCGGGCTTGGGCCAGCCGTCAAGGCTCTGCAGGGCAGCAGTACGGCCTCAACCGTGGCAGACGGGCTCTGTGTGCCGGCTCCAGCTGTGTCTCCAGCTCACCATGACCCCAGCTGGGGGCACTGGGTACAGAAGGCTGCCTCGGGGATGGCAGGATAGAAGGCTCCAAAGGGCCATAGGGCGGGCATCCTGTCCCCAGGGCCAAGCTCTTTGATTCCTTTGGCTTGAAAGGGGAACCAAGAAGGAAGAGGCAGTCTGTCTTTCCCCACTCATTCACACAGAGGCACTGAAATATATCACTGTGAAAGATCCACGGAGGTCACCCAGACCCTGTCTGGGGGGTGGGGGAGCTTGAGGAAGCGTTTGCAGCCCGCTGAGTAGGGAAGAGCTTACAGTGGTGGCGGGCTTTTGGCTCACTGACATGATAAGCCAGGCAGGCTCCTCATCTATCCGCCACTGTTCAGGCTAAGGGAAGGTGGCAGCCTCAGGTGACCTTGGACCTCTCTAGGCGGCCTGGGAACGAGGTGAAGACCACTTCCAGTCTGAAATGGGCGGAGGGCACTGTGGCTCCTCCTCAGCGTGTGGATTCTGTCTGCCAGGTTTTCACCACGTCCAGTTTCTCTAAGACTCTAGGCACACTAGGGCTGGAGGAGGGGCAGGCCTCGCCCGAGCCCCTCCCTCAGGAACTGCATGTAAGTGGCCGTGGATGGGTCCTCAAAGGTCGATGAGAAGCTGAAGACATTATTCTCCTTGTCTTCAGGCTTCATGGAGGTGATGTCCAGGAAGTAGTTGGCGTTGATGTGGTGGACCTACGGGAAGGACTGGTTGAGGAGAACTGGGGAGCCCACCTCAGCCTCCACCAGCTTCACTCCGGGGTGAGAACAGACAGGCTGTCACACCGAGGGTGTGCTGGCTGGAGCTGCCCAGACCAGGCTGCGCCCATGGAGCCGTCTGCTGTGGGTGTGTCTCCCCTCCTCACCCACGAAGCAAAAACACCCCACCTTTCAGTGCCACCTCTTCCTCTACCCCTCTGCCTCACAAACGGTCTTTCTCTGGTCTGTCCTCATGGCCCCTGGACTCCTATCCATGTGCCCAGTGCTCAGCGAGCATCCTTAGCTCCTGTCTACTCCAGCCAGGATGCCACCGTGTCCTCGCCCTTCTGTGGAGTGGGGACGCAGTGAGGGGACAAGCCTGTGAGGCACAGATGAGGAAACCAAGCAACAGAAGTGAGAGAAGCATGCCGGCATCCTGTTCTCATCTTCATGACCTCAGGGTAAGCTCCACTTGGTAGGAGCCAGTAACACACATGAACCGGCTGACTATCCCTTTCCTCCCTGGCTCCCCTATACTTCCAGGGCCTTTTCTCACCTTCCCCTGGACCAGCAAATGCCTCAAGCACACCTGTCCTTCCCTCTCTACCCAGCACCAGCTTCTTGTTCCTGGCTACTGCCCCCTAAAAGCTGGCTAGCTCATCCCCCCCCCCCCGACCCTCTCCCCGTAGCCCTGCCCTCCCCTTCTGGCCACACTGAGACTTAGATGGGGAAGCTGCTCAGAGTTGGAGCCTCACTCTACTGGTCTGAAAATGGGCACATTTTCCAAAGCTGCTATGATCCGACGCCAGGCCCTCTAAGTAGCTCGCAGGGAGGGAGGCGGGATCTGGAACCTCAGCTCAAGCCAGGTCCTCTACTCTCCTTCTCTGGCTGCAGCGGTCCAGGGAGCCCTCCCTTGGGGACATGTGGACTCTGTTGCTGTATTATGTGCCTTTCTGTACCGTCCCCAAAGTACCTCTGAGGTCTGCTCAGGGTCGCTAGGCCAGTGATGGAGATGAGGACAGCCTCAGACCAGCTGAGAAGAGCTCAGGAAGAGACCACCTCCCCCAAACCCGCTGTCCCAGCCCGCCACCCACTGTCGCTGGGGACCTACCACAGTGTCCTGCCCCACTGCCCACTGTCCCTGGGGACCTACCACAGTGTCCCAGCCCACTGCCCACTGTCCCTGGGGACCTACCACAGTGCCGTTGGGCAAGCAGATCATCATCTCCACAGGGAAGCTGTACTTCTCCAAGTGCAGGCCGGCCAGCTGCCTGTGGAGCGGGTTCTCCTGCTGGGCCTGTGGGCACAATGGCACCTGCTGGTATCCAGGCCCAGTGCTGTCTTGGGGACTCCTGCAGGCCACTCTCCCTGACCCCTTGCTCACCTGCAGGTCTTCCAGCTCCTTTACCAGGGACCAGGTACTGATGAAGCTCTCATTGAGGAGCGTGAGGATGGGCGGGCTTTCCAGGACAGTCTCCCGGAGAGTCCGCCCCGAACCTGTTGAGCGCAGGGCCAAGGGTAAGTAACCTGGATTTCACAACAAATGACCTCGGTTTGGGTTAAATCCCTCGGGTTGCAAAATGTCTACACACACACACACACATACACACACACGTGAAACAGCGGGTCAAAAGGGTAAATACTAGCCAAGAGTGGGGGCACACACCGGTATCCTAGCACTCAGGAGGCTGAGGCAGGAGGTTATCGTGAAGTCAAGGCCAGCGCCATGGGCTACATAGTAAATGAGTTATAGGCTAGCCTAAGCTAGTGAGAGCCTGTCTCAAGAAATGACACAAACAATGAAAAGCTAAGGAACAGACTCTCAGGGAGTAGGTGCTGAATGAAGTGGACTGTGGGATCAGCAAGAGCACAGTGGCCTCCTGAGCTAACACTAGGGGTATGCATGTGTGCCTACACAGGATCACATTTATAGATGGTTATGAGCCACCATGCGGCTGTTGGGAATTGAACTCAGGACCTTTGGAAGAACAGCCAGTGCTCTTAACCTCTGAGCTGTCTCTCCATCCCCTGGCTTGTTAACAGTGACTGATTCTTTTGTTGGTTTTTTGCTTTCTGTTTTTGTTTGAGACAGGGTCCTAGAATTCACTCTGTAGCTCAGGCTGGCTTTGAACTCAGAGATCCGCCTGCCTCTGCCTTCCTGAGAGCTGGGAGTAAAGGTGTGCGCCACCACTACCTGGCCAGTGACAGATTCTTAATCCAACTTATTTCTCTGTCTCTAGGCCCTTTAAACAGATGCTTTCTACCCCAAAACCCTCTTCCTTCTGTCACGGGACAAACCCCTACTCATCTCTCAGAGTCTCAGTTTGAATGTCACTTTCTCTAAGAAGCCTTCCCACTGCCCCAGCATCATCTCTGTTACTCCGAGGGATGTATGTGTGTGTATATATGTATGTGTGTGTGTGCATGTGTGTGTGTGTATTGTATGACACTGCCCTCAGGTTACCTGTTCCACATGCGCATCCACACCGCACAGGGAGACTGCGTGACTGCAGCAGGTCCCCCTGGTGTTTGCTGAGTGACCAGATGAGGGCAGGGACAGTTTCTCTCATCTTTGGACACTGAGAGAACAGTCCAGAAGTCTCTGGTCAACGTTATGGATGAGAAACAGTGCAGGCACTGTTTCCCCTCTCACTTGTAGTTTCAATTTCACAGACTTCAAGATGCATTGATGGCCAATGTCACGACTGAGGAGGCGCTCTGCCTTAACGAGCTCAGGGAGGGAAGCTGCTTGGCCAACTTGGTCAAACAGGAGCACACCTGCCTGGCCTGTTTTCTGCATTTGGCATTGTCTTCTACGTCAGTGCAAGCTTCCCTGGGACCCCTTTCCTAGGTGGCACAAGTCTTCATGGCTCCAAGTCCTCTTGTACCCCATCCAGAGGGTGTGGAGTTCCCCACTTCCCCTTAGAACTGACCAGGGGTTCCCTCACCTCAGCAGGACTGGTCGTCCAGGGCCCCCCACAGCAAGATGGAATGCACAAGTTTGTTTTCGGCCTTGGCTCTGTCAAAGGCCTCCGTGAACGGCAGGTAGTTCACCTGTGGTCAAACCAAGACAGACGCTACTGAGTGTGTGTGCGTGTGAGAAGGGGCCTGACTGAGTCATGTGATCCTTCTCCAAGTTTAGACTAACAGAAGGGAGTGCCATGCCCCAAGCTGGCCCTGTGCCCTCATGTTTCCACACACTGCCCATAACTAGACCAGAGCTCCCAGCCTCGGCCTCAGGGAGCCCTATCCTGGCCTCCGTGCCCGGCCTCACCTTCTTGAAGGGGTACATGGCCACCTCCAGGCGCCGGGCAGCCTCCTCCCAACTCAGCTCCTGGTGCCACCTGATTTCTTCAAACACAAACTGGAGGGGCTCTCCCGAGGGCAGACGGCTGTCAATCATGTTTCCGTCCTCATCCAGGATCACAGAAGGCACCGAGGGACCTGTAGCCTCCAGCTCCATCTGGGCCGGAAGTCAGTGGTGAGGGGCGTCTCAGAGCGGGGCCCTGAGAAACCTTCAGGTCTACTCTGCAGAAGTGGGGAGATGGGGCTCAGGGCAAGGCCTTACAGCTGAACAGATCCGGGTAGGGGCCCCTGAGTGTTCACCTGGGGTACGTAGCCGATGTCCACCTCCATGTTGCTGGTCTCACTGGCTCCGTACAGCCACTCCATGTCCACATTCAGGGACCTGGGGATGGCCAGGGTAAAAGAGCATCAGCACCGGAGCCCGTTACTCAGACACCAGGTGCCAACTGGTTTAACACAAGTGGTTACTGGAATTTTGACAGCAGAGCCTGGGCCAGGTCTGTCTATCACATGGACTCTCATAGCATGAACTGCATACTGCTCAGGACCCTTTTTAGGCAGAGAGGAGGTCAGTGTCTCCCTGGAGGACACAGGATAAGGCAGAAGTCTGGCTTGGTTGGTGCAATCTGAACATCTGTCACACGGGGGCGCCCCATGACTGCCAAACAAATAGTCTCTGACTTGACGGACTACCCTCCAAGGTTTTCCTGTGGCCTGGTTCTTAGATGGGCCCAGAAGCATGAGATCCTGGCTGGTCATCTACCCACTGTTGTTATTCAGTCAGGACCCTGAAGCAGATACACGGAAACCAGCTTCCGCCCTAGCACGTGTTTAAACTCAGGAGGGCAAGTGCACCACCATGTCTCTGCCCTGCCTCTCTAGGGAGGGAGAGAAAAGAAAACACTCTTGGTGGGTTCAGGCTCTCCCAACTATTGTTATCCCTGCCCCACGGGTGAAACAGTCTTCTACCTGGAAGGTGAGGAAACTGCTCACAGCCACACAGAGCAAGTTCTGAACTGGGGGCTCAGGATTCCCAGTTCTTGTACAAGACTCTCGTGGGTCCACTTGCTACCAGGGAAGACTCTCTTGAAGCCACCCCCCACCCCCACCACCTCCTTGGTCCCCTGATCTCCTGATGGGGCTGACCCAGAACAGGAAATAACTGGCATAAGGGCTGTCCCAAAAGTCACACTAAGGCTCCATGGTGACTGCCTTCCCTTAAACCCTTACGTGTGCTACTTCCTTCCCTCCCCAAGGGCTTTGAGGAGACGTCACCTCCTCTGGGAAGCCTACCTGGACGCCCAATGGGCTCTGCTGACCTTCCCCTGTGCGGCATGAATAGGCTAGGGCCCATGTCTACCTAGGCTATCTTAGGAGGACAAGCCACACCAGTTTCAGCTTGTTGGCGGTGGTGGGACAACAGTGGAGACCCTAGCTGGCTTGATGGGCCCTGGAGCCTTGGATCTGCAAACTGTGCTGTGCTCCCACAGAGGTGGGGAGTGTCTGGAGATACTGGTGAGAAGATAGGACCATTTAACAACAAGTCCCTCCCAAGTGGTGGTGCTGGGGAGCGAGGGAAAGGGCAGAGACAGAAGGGTCTATGGACCCCTTGATGGCTGAGCTCAGGGAACTCAGCAGCAGTAGAATGCTGGGGCTGTGCCAGGGCTAGCTCCTACCTGTGATTGGGCACAAACAGCCGGAAGTCACGAATGTGTGTAGCATCCTTGGATAGGATGATATGGCCGGTAAACTGGCCCGGCGAGAACCAGAAGGGGAAGTCAGGAGGCTCGCTGAGCTGGAACTCGGCATGGATCCTGTGGGGAACGGGGTTTGCTAAGCCTGGACCTCTCCCAATCTCTCCCAGAGCCTAGGGAGCCTTGGCCAGGCTCCTGTGGATTCAGGGAGAGGGAGAAAGCACGAGACCCTCCAAATGCCACTAGCCTCAAAGGTTCAGTCTCTGCTCTGCCTTCCTTGGAAGCTCTGACGATCTGGGGTGCGCCTGTGTGTGTACGTATGCACTGGTATATGTGGTCCAGTTCAGGGCTAAGCAAATTCCAGGCACCTCTTACCAAACCGTGTACCCTCCGAGGAAGTCTTTACTCCCCTGGGACTCAGAAAGCCTGAGCCCAGCAGGGAGGGAGGTGGTAAAGTTGGGGACCTCTGGCTTGGCCCCCTTTGCTTCCAAGCAATGTGACACTCACCGGAACATCACTGTGTAGTAGGAGTCGCTGATGGCAGTCAGGCAGGCCACGGTGCCCTGAGGGGCAAAGCGCGTCTTCACGAAGGGGCGCGGGTGAAACATACGCAGTAGCCGGTGGATGATGACCTAGGGGGGCAATGAGACCCTAGCTAGCATGCTGGGCTCTGGGACCTGGATCTGTAAGCTGAGGGTCAGCTCCGGACCGGAAGGCCCAGAGGGAGGGAGCCTGAGGGGGAGGGATGCCTGGTGCCTGGGTCCAGGTTCAGACAGGAAGGGCTACTCAACTTCTGAGCTGGAGCCAGGAGCCTGCTCCCCGTGCTGGCCTTACCTCCTTGCCCTTGGGCGGTGGTGGGTAGAAGCGGTTGTTGGACAAATAGCCTGTGAAGACGCTCAGCTCGCCAGGGATGATCCACCAGGGCTGGCCCAGCTCCTGACCTGGAGGGGGCAGGAAGGGCCGGAAGTGGCGGGCGGCAAACACTGCGCTGGGTGAGGCTGCGGTCGTCCAGTTGCGGAGGCCTGACAGGGCGAGGCGGGAGACCTGGGGTGGGGAAGCCAAGGCTCTAGGATGCCCTGTCTATGCTCCTCAAGTCCGGCCAGACCATAGGCTGGGACTGCAGAGGGAGCATGGGGAAGGTCAAGTTAGCGATGGCCACAAGCTTAGCACTGTTCCCATGAGAAAGGCTGTGTGTGTGTGTGTGTGTGCGCGCGCGCGCGCGCACGCGCGTACACACACCCTGCCCCAGCTTCAGTGGCTTCTCAGGCCCATCGCAGGACAGGGCAGCTTATCCAGGGTGGGCACCCTGTACGAGAACAGGGTGGCGGAGCTCTGGGCTTTACACAGCCCCCCGCCCCCATCCCCTGTATAAGCTTCACCCGGTCCCAGGTGCCAGGCCCTGCCCCAGGTTGCTGGCTCCCTCAGGCAGTCATGTTTTCTGTTCCCTAATCCCCTGGTATCCCCCCAACCACAGCTGACCAGAGTTTCGGTTTGTTGTTGAGTCTGATGAAGAAGGTGAGTGAAAAACAGAGAAAACTCCAGAGTTAAGAACGGAAGCCCAGGGAAGCAGAGGGAAGGTCACCCCGAGAGAAGGCACTGCCTCCTGTCACCCACCCCATCCTGCTCAGCCTCAGCAAGGCCTTTCCTCATTAGCCTCTTCCAGCCGAAGAGTGTGTGTGGGCAGAAGTGATCAGTCAGCGGCCGAGGGGTTATCTACATACACATGCCACGGGGCCCAGAGGCAGGACCCTGGAGGTCTGTGGCCCCTTCTTACAGCCTTTCCATCTGCAGTTCCTCCATGATCTATGGATACAGGCAGGTGCTGTGCTCCTCGAAGCATCATTACCAGGACAGGAGGGTGCCATCCCTTTAGGGATCTAGCTCACTGGGAAAGGAAACTGCCAATCCTTGCTGGGCAGCAGCCCCTCCATCCCTCTCCACCTCCATAGTGGCAAAAGATCCAGGCTTGGAGGGAGGCAGAAGGAAGGGGAGGAGGACAAGGAGGAGGAGGAAGAGGAAGAATGGTCCAGGGAGCTCTCAAACAGGCATGTTCTCAAGGGTGAGCCAGGCTGGGCTGCCTGCCTGCTGCCTCTGCTCACAGGCCGGCCAACCCTGCAGGGCACTGCCAGGGGAGACGGTTCTGGGCTGTGGCAGGGCAAGGGTGCTGTTCTACAGCACGGTCCCCCTGGTTCCTCTCCCAGCACCGTTCCTACCACTCACAGGGAGCCATCTGCCGGGCAAGGCCATCACCTTCCACTCCAGGTCTCCCCAAGAAGGTGGAACCTGTTTCCGCTTACAGAAGTTCCCCTCACATGCGCCGGCCACCTCAGTGCTCTGTCCCAAGTGGTGTTACTCCCTCTTCTCTTACAGCCCTCACTTGGGCAAACAGTGTCCCCAGCCAGGACCGAGTCACCTGCTCCGCTCCCCACTTTCCAGCAGCAGCCACTCCCTGCTCTTTCCTCCTCTGTGTCCTCCAGGCTGTTCCCTCCACCCATCCCACAATCCACTCCCCCACCCTTCCTCTACCCACTGCAGGAACTGGTCTGCTTGCACCCCCAGCCCCAGCCTGGAGAACACAAATCCAATTTCACCACCAACCCACTGAGGCATGTTGCTTCTGCAGAACAAGAGCTAAAAGTCAGGCAAAGAAAAACAAGTAACAGGACAGGAGCCTACCACAGAGGGCCTCTGAAAGACTCTACCTAGCAGTGGATCAAAGCAGATATTAAGACTCACAACCAAACCTTCGGCAGAGTGCAGGGAATCATATGAAAGACGGGGGAGTTAGTAAGACCTGGAGAGGACAGGAGCTCCACAAGGACCAAATATATCTGGGCACAGGGGTCTTTTATGAGACTGTTTCTCCAACTAAGGACCGTGTATGGATATAATCTAGAACCCCTGCTCGGACGTAACCCATGGTAGCTCAGTATCTAAATGGGTAGCCAATTAAGGGGAACAGGGACTATCTCTGACATGAACTCAATAGTGGACTCTTTGACCTCCCCCTCTCCCAGGGAGGAGCAACCCTGCCAGGCCACAGAGGACTTTACAGCCAGTCCTGAAGAGACCTGATAAACCAGGGTCAGATGAAAGGGGAGGAGGTCCTCCCCTATCAGAAGACTTGGAAAGGGGCATGGGAGGAGATGAGGGAGGGAGGGTGGGATTGGGAGGGAATGAGGGAGCGGGATACAGCTGGGATATAAAGTTAATAAACTGTAACTAATATTCAAAAAAATTTTTTAAAGTGAAAAAAATAAACATGCATGTAATATTAAAATGTAGTATTAAAAAAAAAAAAGTCAGGCAAAGAGACCCTCAGCAAGCTCGCCTCCTCACTGCCCGGTACTGAGCATGCCATTCACAGGCCCTGGGCCAGCCACACCTGCCCTCTGGCCTGCCTGCCACCTTTCACCGCAGGCTCCTGCTCACGTGGAGGTGGGCCTTCGATGAGCAGGTACAGGCTGGGCGCAGGGCGGCAGCTGTTCACAGCAGAGGGAACAGCAGGCAAGAAGATGGGAAGCAAACCCAGCGAATAGGAAGGAAACCCAGAGCACCTGCTAAGAGGTGGTAGCCAGCAGGGGTAGGGGTGAGGTGGGGCAAGATGCTGCAATGGGGTCACCATGTCCTCGGGGGTGGGGGGGCCTTGAGCTGGGAAGAAGCTTGCAACACAAACAACTGTTTGCCTCACCCTCCCACCAGAGGTTCATCCATCCCCCGAAGTCCCCGCCAGGGGCTGAACTGCACATCCGGGTCACCAGCATTTGACAGCATCTGTCACGTGCCTGGAGCTGGCTAGGGGGTCCAGGAAACGGACTGGCAGAAAGTGCCCATCACCATCTATCAGATGTCACCCCTGCCAAGAAGCTCTCCTAGACTTCCCCGTATGGGGGAAGGGCTTCTGCAGACCTCCCTCCCTGTTCTCCCACTAGACCAAACTGGAAAGCAAGCGCAGCCTTTTAGATGCAGTGGGCACATGAGGGGTCCTGACAGGGGTGAGGAAGATGGCGCAGAGGCCTGTCCTCAGGAGCAAGTACACACAAGGCAGTGTTGGGGGCCCCTCCCGAACCGTCACCCAGCCCCGGCTCACCCCTAGGAAACCATCTTTGCTCTTGGTCATGGTCTCCGTGAGCAGGGGCTGGAATCGGGCTTCAATGGTGAGCGTCTCCTCGCTGGGGTCATGAGACAGCTGCTCCTCCTCGTAGTTGGCCACAGGAATGGACCCTGTGGAATAGAGGTGTGGAGAGGCCCTGCCCTTGGTTCCCAGGCCTCATGCCTGTGACAAGGCTAGGCTTTGGCACGGGGCTAAGTTAAGTCACCAAAGTGACGGACACTGCGTGTGGGATCCTACTTTCTCCACAGCCCAGGAGCGGATAATGTCCTTAACAACTCCATTTCACAAGCAAGTGGAGATGAAGTCACTTCCCCACTGTCACATACTAGGCAAGGGGTGGTCAGGACTCAAAGCCAGGCCTGTGTCACTCGGAATCCATGATTGGTTATGGCCCTCTTCTGGATCCTAGGGGACTGTGAGGGACTCAGTCAAGGGAATCTTAGCGAACAGAAAAGCAAGACACATAGGTAGGGCTCTGACATCACTGGATGAGCACCCGTGGGCAGAGGCTTGACTGCTTCTCCCTGCCCTTCAGGCTGGCTTGGCCTCCCTGCATGAGGAGTTTAGGGCTGGCTGACTTCTCCACCCTCTCGCCCTCTCGTAAGGGCATGCAAAGTCCCTCATACTTCCTGTATGGATGGAGCCAGGATGCAGGGTTAAGAGGAGAAAAGCCGGCTATGGAAGCTATGACAGTGGTCTTCTATGACAGAATGAAGCATGTTAGCCTTGCCCTACAGACTTCCTAGAGACAATATCTGCACTTGGTGGCACTTGTGATCAGCCAAGCTAAATGGGGGTGCATCATAGGCCAGAGACAACCAGAGCCATCCATCAGGCATGCAGGCTGCCTGGTCACGGTGCAGCCGCTCAGAGCCCACCTCTGCCTACAGGAGCCTTCAAGGGTTAGACTCAGAAACCTGCCCTTTGAATTAGCAGTCCACAGCAACCATGTTCAAAGATCACTTTGGGGAATGGAGAGATGGCTCGGCTCAGTGAGTAAATCACCGTAAGCCTGACCTGAGTTCTATCCCTGAAACATGTGCCATGTGAAAACACAAGAGAGGCTCTGCCTCAACAGGGTGAGCATACATATAATAGACAACATAATATACATACAATAGACAATTTTTATATGATTGTTGTTCTTTCTTTCCTTTTTTTTTTCTTTTTGTTTTATTTTGAGACAGGGTTTCTCTGTGTAGCCTTGGCTGTTCTGGAAGTCACTCTGTAGACCAGGCTGGCCTCAAACTCAGCGATCTACCTGCCTCTGCCTCCTGCGTGCTGAGATTAAAGCTGTGTGCCACCACACCTGGCTTTGTTGTTCTTTATCTGAGACAAGTATTAGGCTGGCCCGGAAGCTGCTGTGGAGACTGGGCCGGCCTTCAATTTGTGGTACTATTCCCCCTCTGCCTCCTGAAGTGTGTACCACCACTTTCTGGCCAGCAAAACTTTAAAACGGCAATCTGGAAACCGCAGAGAAAAGAGGAGAGCATTTTGCAGCGTTATTATTAGTTTGCCTTGCATACTGAATGACTTCAGTGGTCCTTATTAAGAATAACTGTGCTGGTGGGTGTGGTGCACACCTTTAATCCCAGCACTCGGGGAGGCAGAGGCAGGTGGATCGCTGAGTTCGAGGCCAGCCTGGTCTACAGAGTGAGTTCTAGGACAGCCAGGGTTACACAGAGAAACCCTATCTCAACAAACAAACAAACAAACAGTAACTGGGCCCTTTGTGGCCTCTTTCGTTGTTGTTGTAGGCGGCCCGTCTCAAGCAAACAAAACAAAAATAACCCGACACAGTGTCACAGACCTATAATCCCAGCCACTTGGAAAGCTGAGGCAGGAGAATCTAACGTTCAAGACTAGCTGGGACTCTAGAGTGAGCTGAAGGCCAGCTTAGTGAGACTATATTTCAAAATTAAAAAGTAAAAGACAGGACTGGGGTGATGGTTCAGTAGTTAGGAGCACCGGTTGCCCTCCCAGAAGACCTGAGTTCAATTCCCAGCTCCCACATGGTAGCTCAGAGCTGTCTGTAACTCTAGCTCCTGAGGCTCTGATGCCCTCTCCTGCCCTCTGAGGGTACGTCACTCACATGGTGCACGTACATGCAGACATACACATAAACAAAATAAATCTTTTAAAGTTTGCATTTTCACCTGACCATCCTCCTCCAGCAGCGACCGCAGGCCCCTGGGCCATCAGGCGACCATCCTTCACAGCCATCCTGAAGCCTGGCAAGCCCAGGATGGTACCATGGTGGACCCGCCCCTGAGAGTACTCTATTTTGCCCTCCCCCTGCCTCTCACCCTCTGGCAGGCTTCCTCAGGCGGCTGGTGCCCATCTGGGTGGCTGAGACCATAAGTTTGAGAAACAGAAGAAGATCAAACTGGGGGCACTGAGGCAAGGGGCCTGCAAGTGAGACGCCTGCCTGGGCTATCTGGCTCTCCGGGGCACCCTCTCAGAGGCTTCGGCCTGTTTGTAGCTCAGTGACAAAACATCTGAGTATCGTAAGTGAACTCTGTGTCCAAGCCACACTGGCTCCAAGGTGGGGGTTGGGCAACAGCAGCAGCTGGGGAGATGGCCCACAGGTGAGCACTTTCGTCACAAAGCACGAGCTCAGATCCCCAGAACCCATGTGAAAAGGCAGGCAGGGTGGCGGGCAGACAGAGATGAGGGGGATCCCTGGCTGCTGGCTGGCCACCAGCCTGGCTGTGTGGAAGAGCTCCAGGCGAGAGAGACTCTGCCTCAAAGGAAAGGTGAAAGGCGCTAGTGCACGACCCGACCCCGGAGTTTGTCCTGGACTACCCCACACACTGCAGGAGCACACCCACAGCCTGGACGGGAGGGAACGAGCGCTTTATCATTTATTTATTTGAGACTCGGGTTATCTTCTCTCTCCTTCATCTTAAGAGAAGCCGCAGCTGCACCTGGACAGCACTGGCTGGCAGGAGCTAGGCCTCACACAGCACCCGGGAGCCGTCCGAGCAGTGGGAACAGCCATGGCTCCTTTTCCCTGACTGCTATTGGCCGCTTGCACGCTGATTCCTGTGAGCCAGGGCAGGGCCCTGCAATCAGGTGGTCAGGTCTCACCTGGCCCTCTGCCTTCTAGCCTGGCAAACCGGTGAACCCGCCTGTGTCTTCATCACCTCAAGTAAAACTAGCGGGACAGTGTCCCCCTCCCCAGGCCTGTGCCAGGTATACAGGCTGAACCTCTACGAGGTGCTTCAAGTTGCTGATGTGGCAGGGAGGGGAGGTGGCGGAGGGATGCTGGCATTCACAAACACCTGAAATGGGCGTGGGTGCCAAAGCAGCTCATGCACCCACCAGTCAGAAAGTGGTGATGGGGTTTGGGTAGGAGCCCCAACCTGGTACAGGCTTCCCACTGAGTGCCCAGCCCCTCTGGTACCTGTCAGCTTCTCCGCAATGGGTTTGAACTCCTCCGGGCTGATGTACATATCCTGGTCAGTGTCCAGGGAGGAAAAGAGAAAGAGGCCATCTGTCCCCAGGACCTTCAACGCCGATTCCTGTTGGGGAGGAAGGGGCTGGACTGAACGCCCTGACAGGCCCCAAACTCCCCCTTCCAGTCCCGAGCAGGCAGCTGCTTCCTGATGCAGCAGCTCCCGCCATCCTCTCCCAGGGTCCCCTCCACACTTGCCATCCCATTCGTTCAAATGCCACCTCTCAACAATCCCAGAGTTCCCTGTCCCCTTTGCAGTCGCTGCTGGTCCCCCGCTTCACTCCACACCCTCATCCATTGTCTACTCCGAGTCCCCTCCCTCCCCTTCCAAAGGCCCGGTCCTACTTTATACCCTGTCCGGGCCACTGTCCCCTCCGACCTCCCCGGTTCTCCCCCTCCGGGGTCCGGGACAGAGTTTTACTCTGCGCCTCCTTCCGCAGCCACCGTCCCAGGCTGCCCCGGCCGCCCTCCCCATCCTGCCTCCTCCGACCTGCCGCGCGGCCGCCTGGGCGTCGGCGAGGAGCGCGCAGGCCCGGGCAGCGGCGGCGGCGGCGACGGCGACCAGCAGGGCTCCGAGCAGCGCCAGGGCGCGGGCGCGGCGGCGGGGAGGCGCGGGCTGCGCGCCGGGGTCCGGGCTGTGCGGGCGGCGCGCGGCGGGGTGGGCCCGGCCCATGGCGCCGGCTCCCGGGGCTGCGGGCGGCTGCGGGGACCGGGAACGCGCGGCGCGGCCGGCGTGGGGCGGAGCCGGGAGGGAGGGCGTCAGCCGAGCCGACTGCCGGCCCATCGCTGCCCAGCGGGAGAGGGAGGCCCCAGGGCACGGCGCCTTTCAGCCGACCCGCAGGCCCTCTGTCCTCAACTCTGTGTCTGTCTCTCTTTATCAAATTGTTTTAGACATCCTTTTACTCTGTAACTCAGGCTAGCTCGGAACTCGTGTGTTGTCCACGCTGGTCTTGAACTTGCGATGATCCTCCTGCCTTTGTCTACTGATCACCCAACGCGCGCGCGCACACACACACACAGACAGACACACCCACCTTCTAGTATGATCGCCCTCACCCCCACCCCACACCCCTTTCTTCCTCCCTTCCATGCAGTGTTCAGTCAGTTTTGCAGAACGAGTGTGCCATTTTCGACGAATGCTGTTGGAATCATGCTCTAAACTTGGTTAGGGCTGGAAAGGACTCATGGGGACAGTGGGCTGTTGGGTAGAAGCTTTAAGCATGTGAGCTCCCATCCCCAGCACCCATGTTAGAAAGCCAGATGTGCCTGCACACATCTGTCTGTGACATAAGAAGGTAGGCAGGAAGATCCCTGGGACTTGCTGCCAGTCAGCCTAGCCAAAAGGTGAGCGCACCAGGTTCAGTGAGAGACCCTGCAGTAGAGGAAGAGGCTGGCCCCTGGCACGCGCACACTCACAGACCCAGGTCTCCACAAACCCACTTTAAAATACTAGAACAGAGCATGGCTGAACAGGTTTTAGCCACACATAAAAATGGGGCGGATGCTCGGTGGTCTCCAGTGATGGCCAGACCAGGCCTGTCCCATGCAGCGTCTTTAGACAGCTAGAGCGTAAGGAACCAAGGATGAAAGCCGCACTTCACGTTCAAGGTGCAGCTGAGGGCCCTGTGCTCAGATTGGTCACACACACGCTGAGCACTGAGACCTTCCTTCACAGCCCAGGGTTTCCTCCTATGTATGGCTAGTCCCAGGGGCCTTCTGGGGTTCATGGAGAGAGCACGTCAATGGCTGCCGGGACTGCAACCTCGCCAAGTGGGGTTGGAGCTGGTTGACATGGGGAATAGTCCGTCCCCCCTGACCCCCTCGCCCCCTCCCAACCCCCCCACCCCTGGCTCCCCGGAGAACACTGAGCATGTTCGGGGAAGTGCATTAGGAAAGGAACGGATGCAATGGGCGGAAACGTTTCCCTATCGGTCCACCCCCAGGAGTTCCACTTCCTGCCAGGCTTCTTTTAGTTATATCCGGCTCCAAAGCCCCGATGTGTCTCTTCTTTCCCAGAGGCCCAGTGACTGTGAGGTTCTAGACACACTTCAGTCTACAAGAAAGAGGTGTAGCCCCTAGAGACCACCACCGCCTCCTGTGACCTAGCGACCCCCCGTGTGCATGCGCTAACGGATCCCAGGCTGAGCTAGGGCATTGGCTGGTTCATAATAACACCTTATTTTGTTTCTGGGCCACCTAGCTAGGTGAAGTTAGTCTGTCTGTCTGTCTGTCTGCTTATTTGTCTTGTTTTTGTGTGTTTGTTTTGTTTTGAGCCAAGTTTTCTCTGTGCTGTCCTGGAACTCACTTTGTACACCAGGCTGGCCTCGAACTCACAGAGATCTGCCTGCCTCTGTCTCATAGTGCTGGGATTAAAAGCTTGTGTCACACACCCCGCCCAAGTTTGCCTGGTTTTTGTTGAACTCTTTTGGGGACTGAAAAGATGGCTCAGCAGCGATTGCACAGCCACTAGGACCTGAGTTCAGATCCCCAACACTCGTGTAAAAAGTCGGTGTAGAGTCCCAGCTGTGATCCCAGTGCTGGGTGCCCGGTTAAGGGGGGGAGGGGTCCCAGAGCTCACAGCCAGCAAGCCTAGAGGACTGGATTGGTGCGCTCCCTGGTTCGGTGAGTTGAGAGGCCCTGTCTCAGAGCATAAGCGAGGCTTGACTTTGCAGATATTCTGTAGCACTTTGGTCCCCAGCTGTCACCATGCCATGAAGGCAGGGCCTTGTGTCCCTGTTCAGGGCCTTCCAGAAGTGGGGACTCCACAGTGTCTGCTGGATAGGCAGCTTCCAGGAGCGTACCAGGACTGTGGGCCTGGCCTAGCCTGGCCCTGTGCTCAGCCTACACATCCTCGGAGGACGGGGAGGGCCTGACATCTGGTGTTGATGTCCCAGGCTCCTAACTGTGCCACTTCCAACTCATTACCGCTAATGTTTGGGGACACCCTACATAAAACAGATGCCATTAGAAAACCAAATTCTGTTCTGTGCGGAAGCGCAGCTAACAGGGTGCAGAGCAGGTTGGGAGGGAAGAAGATTGATGAGCTGGGTCCCCAGAAAACAAAGGAGGGGAGATGGCTTTGCTAGGCTCCTTTTATTTATCACACAGGGTTTTCTGCTAAAGGCCTAGATTCCCTGCTGCTCTCTGCTGCCCAGGTGAGGGTAGGGGCTGGGAATGGGAGGTACAGTGTTCTTAAGGCTCAGGAAGGACTTGAGGGTGGGGTGGGGCCTGACCTAGCTGTGGCAGTTTAGGCAAGTTGGTGGGGGGAGGGTATGTCATCTGTCTTAGGCTTCCTTTCTGTGATATTTCCTGTTTCTGTCTCTCCCCCCCTGTGCATCTCTCTCTTTGTCACACACACGCACGCACACACACACGCACGCACACACACACACACACACGCGCACACACCTCCAGCAGTTTCCTGTTCCTCACACCTTGGTGCGCTACCACAGAAGAGAGTGTAGCTCCTGAGGCAGCAAGACAGGGAGGGACATTTGTTTCTATCATCTGGGACCCCTGAAAGGCAGTTTTTTGGGGGTTTTGGGGTGTGTTTGTTTTCTGTTCAAATTCTAGCTCTGTCATCTTGGCAGTCAATGATAAGGCCAGCACAGGGGAAAGAGTGTCACCTGGAGAGACTGGGACTTCTGGGGCCAAGGCAAGAATAATTTAAACATACCTAGAACAGGGGGTCCTCTGAACTAAATAAGGGCCTACTGTGTGCCGGGGACTACCCTATATCCCAGAACGCAGTAGGGAGGAAGAGAAGGCTTTCCTCTGCCGCCCTGACAGAGCAAGTAAATGAAGGCATGGGTACAGGGACTCGGGCAGGGGTGGACAACCTCAGCTGAGAGGTGACATTTACGAGGCAGCCTGGGAAGAACGGGGAAGAGCACCCAGCCAGGGGGAAAGCGAATGAAGGCCGGAGGCGGAGATTGCGTGGCATGTTCAAGACCAAAGAAGGGGCTGGAGAGGTGGCTCAGTGGTCAGAGCATTGGCTGCTCTTGCAGGGGATCTGGGTTGGATGCCCAGCATCCACACTGGCAGCTCACAACCATCTGTAATCTGGCTCTGCGGGCACCGCATGCACCATGCACACACAGTACACAGATAGATACACATGCAGGTAAAACGCTGTACATATAAAATATAAATGAACGAATGAATGAATGATCAAAGAAGGCAGAGCAGCAGCAGATGGACCTGGTGACAGACGGGGACATCAAAGGCTCTTGTAGACTATGGCCATAAGTTTAATTCCAGGCATGACATACTCTCCCCGACCCGATCCCCCAGACAGGGTCTCGTATGCCAAGCTGGCCTGTAATTTGTGGCCTAGCATGACCTTGAACTCACTCCTGCTCCTCTTTACTCTGCTTCCTGAGTGCTGGGATTACAATGTGCACTGTCATTGTTACTGATATTGTCATTTTCCCTTGACGTAGGGTCTCCATATGTAGACCAGGCTGGCCTTCTGCTTGTGACTCTCTTGCCTCAGCATCCTGGGAATTGGGACAGCAGCAAGCATTGTGACGGCCTTCTGTGACTTAACCCCCCCCCCCAAAAAAAACCCCACCAACATCACAACAAGCCTTCTACTAGCCAAAAGAGCAGAAACAACCCAGATTTTCACTGTTGACTGACTGCATTACAGCATAGCTAAGCCTTGGGGAAAATAAGCAGATACAGGGGTCCCAGATGTCAGGGGTCCATTAAAAGAAGATGTCCTGGGCGGGCCAATCCACGGAGAGGAAATGATAAGGGGTTGCTATGGCCTGGGGTGGAAGGATGTGCATGACTCTTAATGGGGACAGTTTTTTTTTTCTTTTCTTTGCTAAAATTAGATGAGGGTAATGGCAGAATGACTATAAATATACCAAAATTATTAATTATACACAGCAGGTGGATAAGTTTCGTGGCATATAAATGATGTATCAACAAGGCTTCTTTGGATTTTGTGTGTGTGTAAGAGAGATCTTATGTATCTCTGGGTGACCTGGATCTCGCTATGTGGCTGAGGATGACCTTGAACTTATGATTCTCCTGCCTCTACTTTCTGAGTGTCTGGATTACAAGCATGCATTGCCATACCTTTTTTGTTTGTTTGTTTGTGTGAGTGTGTGGGACTTCATTAAAGGAACCATCCTAATTGGACTGGAAAGGTGGGGCACAAAGGCTAGAGTTGCCCCCTTGGCAGTGCCTGGGCTGGGCCAGTGCAGGTGCAGGAGAGAGGCTGCAAGACGCAAAGAATGATCCAGAACCAGAGCTGGCACTTGCTGGGAGGACGGAGGGAGAGCAGTGACTCCGGGCTCCGATGCTGGTCTCCAGCTCACTCATCATCCTACGGGAGAAGCCTCGCCTGATCCAGTCCGCCAGGCTGGCTCCCCCAGCTAATGTTGGGGGTCACCTCTCTGTGTGACTGTGCACCACAGGGCATCGGGTCCAGAGCTGCTGATTCTAGAGCTGTCAGTGATGGCATCTAAAGCCCCAAGATCCAGCGAGTGGAGACCACAGAGAAGCGGCCCTTGGCTTGTGTGGCTGCAGATGCCGCTGTGCCTGGGGGTGGCAAATGACTTCGGCTGGCTTCACCAGCACACAGAGGGCTGGGAATGTGATCAGCTAGAAAGTAGGTCAGTACTGGGGACCTGGCATGGCCCCTGTGGTGTCCAGGTAGGAGGAGAGGTTTGTTTCCTGAGGCTCCAGTGTGGCTCCTCAGAGGAAGGTGGTAGATGCCCAAAGATGTCCTGCCGAATCAGAGGCGGGGAGTTCAAGGCTAGCCCTTTCCAGAAACTTAACAAAACCCAACCGTCCTGAGCCAATGAGGGGAATGTGAGCTGGGTAATGGACAGTGTGAGGGCAATGGTGGCGAGGACAGCAGCCCCTGGGGACAGTTGGCCTGAGCCAACCTCTCTGCAAAGCAGCAGGAAGGACCTAGAGCCAGGATGAACTGGGCCTGCAATGCCTCCCAGGCAGGAGAGCCTCTAGGCAGTGCTTCCCCTCCGTGGTAGGCAGCCCCCGCCCGCCTGGCCTCCACCTGACTCCAGCTGGAGCCCCTGGACGGCCAGCAAATCGTCATTACGGTTTCCCAACTTCAACTGACTCGGGGCTAATGGCAAACGCTCGCTCAATGAGCAAAGCAGAAAGGCATTTGGATTTATTGCTTGGAGAGTTTGTTCTCTCTCCTGGGCCTGCTTCGTGCAGTTTTCTCCCATTTCCAAAGCGTTGTGTTTAAAAAGGAGAACTTCCCACGTCAGTGCTCTGCCTCACGTTTAAGCGGGGCTCCGCGGTTTACAAAGGCATTGGCATAGTAGACAGCACCTGCGGCTGCTGTGAATGGCGTTCCTCCGGGGGGTGGGGCGTTTCTACCAGCTCCGAAGCCGGGCTCAGAGCGCTTAGGAAGTTGCCCAAGGCCACACAGCCCAGGACGGGCACAGCTGAACACAGGTCCACCCGGCACCGAGGAGGTGCTTCCTCCCTCTCTCAGCTTCTCCCTGACCTACCTCACCATCTGCAGATAAAACCGTGAGCAAGAAAAGCCAAAGTGGGACAAAACCCAGGGGTGTGCTCGGCAAAGAGTCAAAGGAGAGAAAACAGTATAAAAATAATCACTTGTGTACCAGGGGACACTTGCCATCCCAAACAGAATGTTTTGTGCTAAGATATCCGGCCCCCTCCCCAGCGGAGAGCTGAGCCCGAGGGCCTGGCAAGGGTCTGAGGAGGACACTTGCTTTCAACGTTCTAATTCTGTGCCGGCTAAATGGCAGCTCGCAACCACATGTGGCTGTGCAAATTGAAATGAAAAAAATTAAAATTGAAGTTCTGTCACACCTGCGCCAGCGCTTCATCTCCCAGGCACGAGGCCAGTCTGGGCCGCAGAACCTCAGGAAATCCCTCTGGCCTGCTCTGCCCAGCCACCAGCTGCCTGCTCCGTCTCCCCCTGCTGTTGGCTCAGAGGTGAAGCTGAGAGGCTCTGTCTGTTTTGATGAGACCCTGCCTACAGTGCAGGCACCTAGAGAGGCCACCCCAATGGGTCTCTGTGTCCCACCCCTCCTGAAGCAGGAGGAAGCTTCAGGGGTGCAAGGGGAACCAGCCAATCAAGGGGTGGCCCCAGAGCAGGGCCTGTCTGTTCAGAGGCTTGGTGCATTCATCCCACAATTGCCTGCTCCGGGGTGCGTGTGTGAGTGAGAGAGAGAGAGAGAGAGAGAGAGAGAGAGAGAGAGAGAGAGAGAGAGAGAGAGAGAGAGAGAGAAAGAATGTGCGTGCGCGAGCGCGCGCATGCATGAGTGTTTGTGTGTGGTAGGGCATCTCCCTCAGTTGCACTCAACCTTATGTTTTGAGACATGGCTTTTACATGGATTCCGGGGGCTCTGAACTCAGGTACTCATGCTTGGGAGGCAGACTATCCACTGAGCCATCTCGTCAGCCCAGCTCCTTAACAAGGTTCGAAGGTGCTCCGTGTTCATGTTTACTCTGAGAAGCTCTGATTCAGGAGCCAGGCTGAGCAGGTGTAGACACTGCTGCAAACCACGGGTGTTTGCAGCCGAGCAACCCCAGGGCTCTGCCACTGGCAGCTGGTGAGTGAGGAAGCTCACTCACACGGGCTCAGCTCAGCGTCATGTGACCGGCAGAAGGTCCCAGGATACACCCTACAGGGGCGGCTGTGGCCCCATTGCACATTGACGGCCACCTCCCCGCAAGCGAAAGCATGAGGGAAGGTGCTGGATTGGAACCCAGGGCACAACTCAGGCTAAGATAATGTTCTGTCACTGGTCTGTGACCCCTGGCATGAGAACCCCATCTTGACCTCAGGGGAGCTCCAGTTTTGCTTTGTGTGTGTGTATGTGCACGCACACGCTTGTGTAAGCGTGTACATGCGTGCATGCACTCACATGGACATATGTGTGTGGGTGCCAGAGGTTAACACTGAGGGTCTTCCTCTATTACTCTTCACCATTAAAAAAAAAATTCCTTTATTTTTCTGTGTGTCTGTGTGAGTTTGGGTATCCAAGGAGTCCAGAAGGGGCCTTGGGATTATACAGAGCTGGAATTACAGGCGGCTGTGAAGCGCCAACACAGGTGCTGAGAATCAAACCTGGCTCTCGTGTAAGAGCAGCGCATGCTCTGAACCCCTGAGCCATCTCTCCGGCCTCCGCTCTACCATATTTCTGAGGCAGGGTCTCTCCCTGAACCTCACTAATTTGATTAGATTGGTTGGCCAGTGAGTTCTAGAAATCTATCGGTTTCCTGTTTCCCCCAGCTCTGGGACTTACCCATTGCCACCCAGTGAGGCCCTTACGTGGGTACGTGGGATCCGAACTCAGGATCTCCTGCTTGTGCACTGAGCTCATTACCGATCTAACCCCCAGTCTTGCCTCCTGCACATCTGGCCATCTGAACACACATACCTGGTTTGATGAGGCAGCCTGGCCAGACTATGCCCTCTGCTTACCGTGCTACTGTAGGGCTCAGGGCCTGGGCATGTGGTGAGGAAAACTCCAAGAGGCAGGCCCTGAGCTGTCGGTGAGGTGAAGATGGGCGGAAGCTGCAGGCTGCTGTAGGGAAGGTAGCCTGGGTCCTGCCTCCGGGGTCTGAGTCATCCCCAGAGCCTGTCTGTCATCAGCCGCCTCAGGCCTTCCTTATTTTTATCCCTGGTGTGGTGTTCTGTGCTGGGGAGATGCTATTTCCCTTCCTGCAAGGGCCCTCCTGGAGGATGGCTGTTAAAATAGCCATTTTCACAAGTTGCTCTCAGCAGAAAGGTAAAGGACAAGGATGTGACATGGGCCCCGCAGGGTGTCTGGGGACTTTGGCGGGGAGAGACATTCTAAGTGTCACCACCCAGGGAAGAGCTGGGCATTATGGGAGGAGGAGAGGCCAGGGTGCTCTTCACAGTCCTCTCTCATTACCACTCAGCTCCAGGCCCCTCGTGAAGGTAGTGAACCCCGTCTGTCCTCCATGAACAGCTATGCTCAGGCCTTGGTAGATCTACCAAACAAGCTGCTTCTCTACCCTTGGCTGTGGGCCACTGGCACCCAGGCCTAGCCCAGAGGAATAAAGACAGAGTGGGATTTGGGTACTTTGACCTCAGCCATCCTGTCGGGGACCTGGAAGGCCACTCCTGGTTCTTGTAGGACCCTTGGCCACCATATCCTCATTCTTCCCTTTTTAAAAACAATTTGTATGTACGTGTGTTTGTGTCTGTTTGAGAGTCTGCCATATGTGTGTGGGTGTCTGTAGAAGCCAGAAGGTGACAGATCTGCTGAGGGTGGAGTTACGGTGATTGTGAGCTGCCTGACATGGGCACAGCGATCGCCTCTTCGAGAACATAACTGTTACCCACATAAGCAGCGAGCCATCTCTTCAGCTCTCTTGGCCTTCTTGAGGTCTGGCTGTTCCCTCACTCCCAAGATCCTAGGAACCACTCACTAGCAAGTCAATACATGCTTTAGTTGTTGTTTAAGTTGTAACTGAGAGCCCCGGAAGACACAAACCTGAATACCCTGCACCAGGACATGACATACACACAGCATGAGATGGCACACGGTGGAAAACTACATGACCAGGAAGAGTGCCGACATACATGTATATTTGTTGACAGAAAGATGTTTACAATATATAGTGAGGTGCAAAAGCTGGTTATAAGAAAACCGTATGCATAGGCTGATACCATGTTTGCAATATATATATTCATAGAAAAAGGTCTAGAAGAAAATATAACAGTATCCATTCTGGAGAGTAGGGCTGTGACCCTATTCTCTTTCTGATTGTATTGGCGTCTAACTGTCCTACAGTGTTTGTGCAGCTAGTTTCTCCTTTCCTTTGACGTGCATGCTGTGGGTAGCAGGAGACCCTGTTCTGTAACACCTGACAAAAGCATGTGACTGCCGCTGTGCGGGCTGGGGTTCCTCTTACCAGGGCTGTGCATACACGCCTCTACTCAGGAAGGGCTGGGGGTTCTGAGCCTCCAGAACAAGGGGGCAATGTATCCTGGACCACAGGGGATCAGGAGCATTGCACTGGTTCCCATGGCAACCTCAGCAGATGGAATTTCCGCTGGTGGGAAAGAGCCCAGAGAGGTGAGGTGACTTGCCTGGGCTCACATGGTGGGTAAAGGGGTCACCAGGCCCAGAGCCCCAATACTCTGATGGCCAATTGACAAGCACAGTCTAACAAAGGAGCTGGGAAAGACTCAACACTACCCAGGACCTCTGCTGTGGCCAGGTTGCAAGTGGTCCTTCCAGGTAGGGACCTGGACTCCTTGCCATGCAGATGGCCTTTGGATGCACAAAGGGGCTGGGCCCAGGGAGGGTGGGAAGGGGGATCTGGGTTGTCAGATCTTACCCCACTATCCTTTCCTATAGCTCCTATTTATCTTGGCTTAAAAGTCACCTTGTCCCTAACCCCTGAGCCAGGTCCTGGCTATCATTGGCTTAGCCTCATGTCTTCTTGTTGGTATTTCCAGTCATTCCACTGACCCAGGGGCACCGCATGACCCGAGCCCCCTGACTTCAGGGTGGTGGCCACCTCACTGCCCGCTTTGTCCTTGGTCTGCCTTGCAGCACCTGGTCAGGGCAGGTGCTCATCACGCATTACTGGTTGACAGCAGACGAGCAAATGACTGGGGTGGCCAGGAGGTCCCCGAGGCAAGGCTCCTGCCTTGCTGTGTGACCTCAGGCCAACAGCTTTACTTCTCTGGGCTTCTCCCAATCCTCCATTAGAGCATGGATACCCAACTCTACCCAAAGGGCCGGCCTCACACCTCCTGCATCTACCAGGGCCAATCGAAGGGAGAGTCAGTGAAGAAGCTGGACTGGTTTACTAAACCACACCTCACCTCGGCTCCGGGCTGGTGATTGTTCCTGATGACATTGTTGTAACGCTTTTCCCAGGAGCCACTGGTGGGCAACAAGTCCAATCTTATTTCTTATTCAATAGAGTCCTTTATTCTACTTCACATATTTTTCCATTACAGTAATGAAAATAGCATTAGTGATTTGTAACATTTGGGACCAAATCAAAGGGAAGCGCCTCCTCAAATGATAAGGTAAATGACACGTGGTAGGAGAGAGGCAACGTTGGGTAATAGGCATTAAAAACAGATGGGTCAAGAGCGCATGTGTACGAAACGCTTACGGTCACCTTGAGTTAGGCGACGCAGTTTTGGAAGGCGCATGATTTTGAAAATTATATTTATAATTGTCAGAAAACTCAAATGGGAGCGGGGTGGGGAAGAGGCAAAAAAAAAAAAAAAAATCAAGCAAAACTCCCAGAACCAAAAAGGAAGCGAATCAAATACAATGGGGTAGTTATGCAACCCTCCAGTCCTTTGGCCCTGTGGGGGCGCAGAAATTCCCCCATAGAAAGGAACGTGTGGGCCCGGGGGACCACGGCCGGGCCGATGCTGCTGCATCACCTGCTCCTGTCTCCTCACAGAGGAAAAAGAAGTCGCCTGTCTGCCGAGTCCGCCCAGGGGCTGCCCGCCGTGGGCCTCCCGTCCCCAGCGCTCTGAGAACGGTCCCGGATCCCAAGAAAGGAGAGGCATCCCTGAGACACGGGCATGGAGACGGTGGGTCAGTGGCGGTGCCCAGCCATGCTGGAGCTGTCTGAGTGGTTGACGGGCAGTGGGTGGGCTTCGGTGTTGAACACCCAGTCCTCCTCCGACAGCACGTTATCTTCAGAGAACAGAAGATAGAGGTATCTGTGTGGCGGGGTAGGGAAGGAGAGCAGTTAGTGCCCTGGGGGAGAAGGAGGGCCGTCTGCACCTGCCGGGGGGGGGGGCCTGAAGACCTGGTTTAATCCTGGCCTGACCGCCCTGCTGCGGGCCCTGCAGACTTTGGCGTCTAGACTCTTGGTCCAGTGGTCTAGTGTCTGCACCCATTCCTCAGGCTGCAGTTACACTCCCGCAGGGCATCCAGGCGGCCGGCTTTATTAACTCCAGCCTCCGGGGAGGGGACTTCCTGGAAGGGACCACCGATGTAGGCATAGCCCGGGACTCTGAGAGTAGCAGGGTGGGGGCGGGGTGGGGGAGTAGGGCAGCTGACGGGCAGCTGACTATACCAGAAGCAGACAGCAGACTGCCAAGCGCTCAAGCTGGGCTGCAGAGGTCACAGGAGGGACCGTATCATTGTCATGTGGAGGTGACTTTTATTCAGAAGAGCTGAGTGGTAAAGGACCAGGTAAAGGGGTCTGGGAAGCCATGGCTGTGGGCAGCATTGTGGCTCTTGAGAAGAATTAGGCTCAGCCTGCTGCTGGGGACCCTAAGCCTCCACCCCAAATGGGCTCCCTTTCCGTGATCCCTGAGCCAAAGGCCCGACCCGGGAGAGCTACACTCACTTCAGCGTCTCGGCCAGGAAGAAGCTCTGCTGCCTGTTGTCGTGGTTGGGGTTGCTGCTGTACACATCCTGGATCCCGGAGAAGCCGGCTTCCGTCCGGCAATGTTTCTCCAGGGCCTGGAGGAAGGGGGCAGCCTTAGCATGGGGAGGAGATGCTTGCTGGCTGGAGCTCAACACCACAAAGGTGCCGACCCTTGGCTGGCCTCCTGGGGTCCAGCACCCACCCACTCTGGGAACTCAGCCCTGATGCTTTCCTGGTTAACTGAGCTTCCCCTGGTCGGAGTCTGGCCCGGACTTCACCTTTCAAGGACCTGGGTAAGCTGGAGACTGACCCCTTCACCACAGAGGTGATGAGGTCAAGGACGGTCGCTGACGATCTGCAGGGGCCGCTGGGATCCAGAAAGCAGAGACGGAAGCATGGAGGCTTCAGAGACAAGGCCTCTGTGTCAGGGTGGACATGGGCCACAGAAATGTGGTTTTGCTCATTGTGGGGTGTGCAGGGGGGCCAGGCGTTTAGACCATCTCCCTGCTGGAGATGACCACCTGCTCTGGCTACAGTCACAAAGGGCAAAGCGGATCTCCCCCTTCCCCCCCACCCCTCCGCCGCCTGGAAATATGCAAGAGCATATTCTGGTCTTCTTAAAAACCAGGTGGTGTGGGGCCTTCCCCTATGTCTTGTGGGGCTAAGGTCTCCTCAGAAACCTGGCACTCTGACGGCTGCAACAAATCTTACCAGAATTACAGCCCACCCCAGCAACCTAGCCAGAGGGAGGCTCTGATGGGAGGAACTGCCTTTTGGGGGCCCCTCAGGCAGAGGCACGGCTGAGATGCCTTTCGGGGGACCCTTTTATGCTTGCTCCTGCTTTTCTCTACATCCAGCATGGGCCCCCTTTCTGCTCTAGTGAACATGAGCACAAAACATTTGGCCTTTGAAGGTCAAGAGCCAGGGCCTCAGGGAAGCGGATGCAGGACGGACGGGTCCTAAATGGAACCAGTCCTCCACCCTGAGCATGTGCTGCCAGGATAGCCTGTCCCCATATCAGGTGAGTTCTTGTTGGCATGGGCACAGGGGCTTGTGGGAAGAGGGACAGAAGAGGTAGCACCCGTCAGAGAATTTTCTGGAAGTACTTTTGTCTTTGCCATCTACCCCTGTGTGGCAATTTAAATAAGAATGGGCCCACGGGCTCATCTATCTGAATACTTAGTCCCAGAAAGTGGAACTCTTTGAGAAGGATTAGGAGGTGTGACCTTTGTTGGAGTGGGTGTGGTCTTGTAGGAAGATGTGTCACTGGGGGGTGGGCTTTGAGGTCTCAAGAGCCTTTCCCAGGCCCAGGCTCTCTCTCTGTCTCTCTCTCTTTCTGCCTGTGGATCAGGATGTAGCCCTCACTACTCTAGGGTTATGCCTGCTGCCATGTTCCCTGCCGTGATGATAATGGACCAAATTTCTGAAACCTTAAGAAAGCCTCCAATTAAGCGTTTCCCCCTCTAAGAGTTGCCTTGGTCATGGTGTCTCTTTGCAGCAACAGTGACTAAGACACCCTAGGAGGGCCAGGCTTCTAATGAGTGAGATGGAGGGGAGACCATGGGGGATTGGAGGGTTGCTAGAGACTGAGCAGAGCGAGCTGCTGGCTGCCAGCTGCCCCTGCTTCAAAGGAGGCACCTCACACAACCCATGGGGCCAGGAGCAGGTCCTCTAGGGCAGAGCAACTAGATGGTACTTTAGGGGGTGGCCACCAGCCTTGTCCTTGAGTCTGCTCACAGACACTCAAGAGACCCTCCTTAGCAACTTCAGCCTTCCTCAGGAACACCTCCCAGAGCTGCAGCCTCCTGTTCAACTCCACCATTCCAGGCCTTGGCCAGAGGGCAGCCTGGCTGCCTTTCTGTAGTCCCTGAGTTACAAAGTCTCTGACTGTGGCTTCCCGGGATGCCGGCCACCCCACACTCACCATCACCACCTCCCAGCCCCACTCCCTGTAGATGGGGTCATGTGTCTGACGCCACAGGTACATGTAGCTCTCCACCACCTCGGGCCGCAGGATGTAGTAGCTCTCGCTCAGCTGCGTGGCCACCGCCTCCCGGCCAGAGTTGAACCAGAAGGCCTCAGGCCCCAGCTTGGTGTCTGTGGGAACAGATCAGCAGCTCGTCATAACCGCCACTTCCTACTTCTCCGGACCCTGTCTAGGATAACCCTGGATACCTAGTGGGCCTGGGCAGAGGGCTGAGACGGGGTAGGCCTTCCGTTTGCCTCTCTCAAGGCTGCGCCAAGCTGCATAGCCTCCACAGCAAGTTCCTCGAAGCTTAAAGACTTTAGCAGTTTAACAACCCCAGCACTCGGGAGGCAGAAGCAGGCTCATCTCTGATTTTGAGGCCAGCCTGGTCTACCTCATGAGTTATAGGCTAACTAGGGCTACATCTTGAGACCTGTCTCAGCCCCTCACCCTAAAAAGAGTTGGGGTCTAGGACTTAGCAGATCTTTCATTATGCTGATACGCCACCGGCCCCTCCCTTCACACAGCCACAGCCACCTGAGAAAACGCTGTGACTGGACCGGTTTTTGTCAACTTGACAAGAATCTAGACATTTCTGGGAAGAGGGAATCTTATTTGTTTTAAAACTTGTTTGTTTTTAATTATGTTTATGTGTGTATGTACATGTGAGTGCCTGTGTCTGTGGAGACCAGAACTGTCAGATCCCTTGGAACTGAAGTTACAGGTGGTTGTGAGCTACCTGATGTGGATTCTGGGAATCGAACTTGGGTCCTCTGGAAGAGCAACAGACACTCCTAATCAATGAGCCCTCTCTCCAGCCTGGCCTGGAGGCATGTCTGTGGGGTATTGTATTAATTGATGATTGATGGGGGAGGGGTCCAGCCGAACAGGGGCACTGCCACCCCGGGGAAGGTGGCCCTGGGCTCTATAAGAAAGCAAGCCGAGCAAGCCATGAGGAGCAGGCGGGTGAGCAGCACCCCTCCACGGCCTCTGCATCAGCTCCTGCCTCCAGGCTCCCGCCCTGAGTTCCCGCCTGGCCTGCGCTCAGCGATGGGGTATGACCTGAGAGTTGTTAGGATGAAGTAAATTCCTTTTCAAGTTGTTTTTGCTCACCTCATTTTCTATCCCAGCCGTAGATATAAGACAGAGCCCAGGAAAGCACCTGCCTAGGCAGAGGGCGGTCGGCCTGATGAGGTCTAGGTTTTGTGTGTGGACAGTCTGCTGCCATTTTCTTTTCTCTGTGATTTCAAGGGCTCCGCCAGGTGCTTTGCACGATCACAGCCCTTAATTTTTCCTTCCTCTTTTTTTTTTTTTTTTGTTAAGGGCAATCCTTCTCTCATTTGTACGGAAACAGGATCAGAGAGGCTAAGCGTTTTATCCAAGGCCACACAGAGAGTCAAGGCTGAGCTGGGCTGTGCCTCTCCTGCCTGCATACCGTCCAGGCCACCGGGACACAGGTTCTAGTCCCAGGTATGCCCTCCCTCCTGACTGGCCTTGGCACCCAGGAGGCCCCCGGGGTGGGGGCTTTCCTCATGTCGGGTGCTTTGGAGCTTATCTTCTAAGGAGTCAGCTGGGCTCGACTTCTTCCTGCCCCGCACCCCCCAGATGGCACGGAAGGCTCTGCCACTGGGAAACAGCGCTTTTGCCAAGATGCTAATGGGGTGAGGGAGGCGGTGGCTGCGGCTGTGCAGCCGGCGGGAGCCGGGCTGGTTGGGACAATATGCTCCATTAAGCGGCTGCCTTTTACAGCCCTGGGTGACGGTCCCAGGCAAACTGCAGGCTCTTTATTATTATTCCTGGGACTTCCCATTTGTTTACGACCCTGGTTAAGCGAGCACCGTGAAGAGAATGGAAGGCCGGATTTCAGGCCCAGCACGGAGGACGTAACTGCCTAGGATCAGCCCTGAGACTTGCCGCTGGGTTCCGGTGGTCCCAGCCTCTGGCACGGCCGCTTAGGCAGGCAGGGCTCAGCCTCTCATCCATCTCTTGTGGCTCTGAGGCAGAATGTCGGGGGTGGGGTGGGCCTGGCTGTCAGGGCCTGCCTCAGCCACACACATTCACAAGGACTTTCCCTAGGACAGTTCCCTCTCTCTGGGCTGACCATGTCACCAAGTATGAAAGGAAGCTTGGGGCTCATGGCCCCTGGATGGACTATTCAGCCTTTTTGATAAGTGCCAGGTGTGTGTAAACAGAGACCTTCAAGCTTGCTGGGTGGTCGTGACTCAGAAAGCGGCTAGATATGGGGTGAGAGCCACCTCGGGGCGCAGAGAACAGGCAGAAGTACCCTTGCAGGCAGGAGATTTGCAGGCTCAATCTTCCCGTGGGTGTTAGAGAACCCTCCAATCCCTGCCTCCTGTGGAACCTTGGCCAAGTGGTCTTTGGGCCTGGGACTCCCTGTCTGTGCTGGGAGGCTCAGTGGGGACGTGATACAGTCAATGCAGGCCTCTCACCCAAGTTCTAGTGATTTCCCCGGGGAGATGGTACGCTGCTCTGTTGCTCTGGCCAGTGCTTCTTGGTGTCTGGCTGGGTTACCTGAGCGGGCGTAGGATTCATGACACGTTCTCGTGATCTGGGCAGCGAGCTCTCGGTAGTAGGCCCTCTTGTCCTCCTTGGCATCCTCGGCCCCAAGGGCGATCATGCCCCCTGCGAAGCAGGCAAGGTGTCCCATCTTGTGGTCCAGAATTCCCCCTCGCCACTCAGCAATGTAGGTCAGACCCCCGGGAGAGACATTCACCAGATAGGTCTCTATGGCCTGGGAAGGGGGAGGACAGTGCAGTCAGGGAAACGGCGAGAAGGGAAGGGAAGGGAAGGACACAAGTGAGCTACAAGGAAACAATGGCACGATGCTCTGCCGGGCCCTCTGTCCCCTAGAGCCAGTGGAGGGGTCCTGCTGAGGGCTAGGATGTAACACAGGCCTCCATAGGCCTGTGAGTCCAGATTTTAACTGAGGACCCTCGGGGACATTACTGTCTTCTGCCTCCACATTTGTCCCTCCTCACTCTACTCTGAAATGAAGTGGATCATATCACAGGCCTTTGGGAAACCTCAAGAGAGTCTTAGCATCACTGCAGGAAGAGCTTCACTAGGCCTCTCAGGCACCCTTATCTGGATCCCAAGGTGCGACTAGTGTTCTAAACTGACTCCCGGGCACACGTTCTGTGAGTTCAAATCTCTTTTCTATCACTTGTGCTTCGTGGCACCGGGCAAGCTACATGCGCCACATCAGCTTTGTCTCTTTGTACCCGAGGCCCCAACAAATACCACCCATGAGTCCTCTGCAGCCTGTCCCCTGCCCTCTACCCACATCCTTCCCCGCCTCACTGGCCTTTTCCCATTCATGCCCACCCCTGTTGGGATATCCCAAGAGGACCAGGGTATTTTGGGGACCAAGGGCTGGGGACACAGTAGCACTGTGGATGGGCCTAGCTCTGGGCACAGAGATTTAAAAGCACATAGAAAAGACTGTGGTCAGCGTACAGGAAGAGACGAAAGTGTGGGTGCTCAGCTTCGCAGAGTGAGGACAGAGGGGTCTCTTGCTTCCCCCACCTGCATTCTGCGCCCTGGAAGGCCTCCTCCAGCGTGCTGCAGTCTGTGGAGGGGTCTTCCTCCTCCTGCCTCTCCATCCGGAGCTTCCCTATGTACAGGGCTCTCACCCCATGATCTGAGTGTCGCTGACACAGCTGCCAGCCAGTAGCCAGGACCTGGCACATGGAGATGGCTTCTGGATCCTTTTTTTTTTCTTTTTCCTTTTTCTCTCCTGTCAGGGCCAGGGCTGGGTGGCAGATGGGAAAAGGCTGGTGAAGTGCCTTGCTGGGGCCCCAGGCTCCACATGGGGAGCTTGCTGAGGCCTGGAGCACCACCAGCTGCTAGGCGGGGCAGATCTGGGCTCAGCACTGGTTCCTGGGTACAGTGGGCTCCTGGCAGCTGCTCTGTGAAGGGTCACTGCAGGGGGTGGGCATCTGGGCGAATCCAGGGCCCCAGGACCTATGTGTTAGGTGTGATGAAACAGGCGTTTGGGGAGATGCTGGGACACCATGCCGTGGGGCTGGGAGATAGCGCCCTCTACACTCACTCCCACAGGCTGGGTAGCTGCCTCTCGGAGGGAAGTACAGCTCAGTGTCTCTGACTATGACAGAGGCGAGCAGAGGTGGAGATAGATGTGCCTGGTTCCCTTCCCTGTATGTGTTCAAGTTCCTGTGTGCACCGGTGTATGGGTGGGGATGCTTGAAATGTGTGCACATGTATGTGGAGCCCAGAGGTCGGCCACAGCTATTCCTCAAGGGCTGCCCACCTTGGGTTTTTTGTTTGTTTTGTTTTTCGAGACAGGGTTTCTCTGTGTAATCTTGGCCATCCTGGAACTCACTCTATAGACCAAGCTGGCCTCGAACTCAGAGATCCTCCCGCCTCTATAAGCCAGAGCCTCCATCACCCAGCCACCTTTTTTTTTAGAGAGGGTCTCTCACTGGGATCTGGGGCTTTGATTAGACTAGACTAGCTAGCCAACGAGGCCCTTGAGGAGCCCCCTCTCTGCCTCCCTCTCCCCAGCTCTGAGATTACAAATGCATGCCACCATGCTGAGCTCTTTATGTAGGTCCTGTGGGGGGACTCAGGTTACCCACCTGTATGCAGCAAGCACTGTACAGACTGAGCCCTCTCCTCTAGCTTGTGTGAAAGCCTGGAGTGAGACTCAGGCTGCTGGTGGCGGGGTGCCAGGGCAAGGCTCAAGTCACAAGACACGGTACGGAGGGGCTGAGTTTGGCGGTGATGTGTGGTATCTGGGTGTCTCTGAGCCACTTCCCACTTTCCTGAAGACTCACTTTGCACATCTGTACAATGGGAATGCAAGCTCACAGGAAGAGGAGGGCACTGTGACCTGGCGTGGTGCCTGTCTCAGACAGTTCCTTCCTACACCTCTTGGGAAGCCCACCAAGTGGGTCCTCCTACAGGGACCCTAGTGACTTGCAGCTAGCCAGTGCAGGTGGGAACAGCCAGGGCAGCAACAGGCATCCTTGGCTCTTGCAGTGGCGAGACTAGGCCTTTCGAGCCTCCATTTCATTGAGGTGGAACTTAGTATGTTTGTCTAGAGGAGGTCACAGAGGTGAGGTTCTCCTTGGCTTCCTTACAAGCCCTCCTCCTATGATACTCAAAGGTGTGTCTGTGTGTTTTGGGGGGGGAGGCCTGAACCCTCCTACCCACCCCACCTGGACACAGGTTGAACCTGCAGGTTCCCAGCCCTGGCTCGCATAGGGATCTCTGGGAAGCTCCACAGAACGATCTCTGGGACACCCCAGAGGTTCAGGGACCACTGCTGAGGTACAGCCTGAGAAGGGGTCTGGGTCTCCGAAGGCTGAGGACTGCTAGAATAGTCTTCAAAGGCCTAGACCCGCCGGAGGCCTGCCCTTCACCCAGGGCCTGCCGCCCCAGGCTCCTGACAGAAGATCAAATGCGGGAGCGGAGGCCTCTCTACTCAGCCATGCTTTCTGAGGCTCTCAGACCGCTTAAATAATTCATGGCCATCTCTCCCCCCGAAGCTGCAACCACGGTGTGCCCCTAAGGGCTGGGAGTCAGTGCGCCTGTTAACCTCATGTTTACTCTGCAGAGAGCTGCAGGACCAGGAGAAACTATATTCCTCCAACAGGGGACACTGGCCAAGGCCAAGGGCAGACAGGGCCAAGATGAAGTGAGCTGAGAGGGACCGTCTCATGACACGGAGCTTGGCGCCAGGAGCCAAGCAGAGAAATCTCACCCCTGAGATTTCCCAACCCACAGTTTTAAGAGGCCCATGGCTCCAGATGTCTGCATCAGTGTGCTTTTGTAAGCTCTGCCGTTTCTGGGTAGGCTCCTGCCATCAAATGGTGCTTAGCGACCATCCATCCACACATCCATCCAACTGTTCACGCCAGTCTACCCCTCCCCCAACATATCCACCTATCTGCTCGCCTTAATTCACCCATCTCCCACTCATGTATTCTTCAAGCCACCCATCCATTCATATCTAACTTCACCCATCTGCCCATCAACTCATCCATGCAAGGATCCATCCATCCTACTGTCCACATCAATGTGCTCTCCATCCACCTACTCGTCCACCCATTGGTCCATCTGTCTACCCACCAACTCATCCACACATCTCCTTGACTGTTCAGGCTGCTCACATCAATCCACGCGTGCATCCACCCACTGATCTATCCATCAGTCCATCCATCCGTTCACCCATCTGGCTACCCACACCAATCTACCTATCCAGTCATATATCCATTTGTCCATCCAGCCATCCATCTGTCCATCCATCCACCCCACCCACCCAACTGTTCACATCTGCCCATGATCCATATAACCACCCATATATCTACCCATCTGTCTATCTGTCCAACCATCCATCTGTCCAACTGTCTATATCAATCAGTCAATCCAACTCATCCATCCATCCATCCATCCATCTCTCCATGCAACTGCTCACCTCTGCCCTCCCATCCACCCACTCAATCTTCTTATTCATCACTCAGCACCTACTTGTTCATGTAACAATCCATGCATGCCTAGCACGTGCCAATCTGAGGTGTGAGGCATATGGGGTGAGCAAGGAGACAGGACTCACGCTGTATTTGCGGAGGATCAAATGTGCGCCAAGCTACCATTTGAGATTCCATTACAAGTGAAGAAGAGACTAAGCCTGGGCATGTGTTGGAGAGGCCAGGAACGTCATTTCAGTAGCCCATGAGTGAAGGGTTGGGCGGTCTAAGGGACCTGGCCATTTGAATAGCATTCTGAGTAGAGGGTCAGCAAGTACAAAGGCCTTGGGGGTGGGAACGGCCTGGTGCATCTGAGGAAGCAGAGGGGCCCGAGGGAATCGATACAGTCCTGGTGACTGGCACAGGCCCGGTCGGCCAGGGCCAGCAGGTGAAGGAGAGGCTCACCCACATGGCTAACGCTAGGAGTAAGGGGAGCTGGCGAAGACCGATTTAGAGACAGGGCAGAGGGAGAGGAAGGATCTCAAGTTAAAGGACATGAGGTGATGTTTCAGAGCAAGGCGACTGGACAAAGAATCCAGCTAACTTCATGAGAAAGCTGGGACCCAGAGCTGCCTGTGCTTTGATGGTGGGCACGCCTTTAATCCCAGCACTGGAGGAGGGCAGATCTCTATGAGCCTGGTCTACAGAGTGAGTTCCAGGACACTCAGGGCTGCACAGAGGAACCCTGTCTCAAAAAAGCAAACAAATATTTTTTGATTCATTATTTTTGCTTTCTATGTGTGAGTGTTTTACCCTTCGTGTATGTCTGTGCATCGTGTGTGTGCCCTGGTGCCCAGGGAGGTCAGAGGAGGGCATCGGATCCCCCGGAACTGGAGTAACAGGTGGTTGTGAGCCACCGTGTGGAAGTGAACCCAGATCTTCTGTAAGAGCCGCCAGTGCTGTGACCACTGAGCCATCTCTCCAGCCCCTGAATGTGTTTTCCTGTCAATTGAGCTCAATGGTGGGGCATCCATAGCTCCTCATGTTCCCTTCTCTAGTCTAAGTTTTCCTCTCTTTGTTAGGATGGGGGACTCACTCCAGCCTGCCACTCCCTCTTGACTCCTCCCCCCACGGCCAGACCAGCGGTGACGGTGACACCAGCTCTGCTAGATCAGTGCTGTGTGGCCTTGGGCAAGCGCCCTGTTTCCGAATCTCAGCAGGCACCCACATGGGGAGAATGAGCAGGAGTGTGTGGCCCCCACGTCCTGGCTGTCACTCTCTTTCCTGAAGTGTCACCTCTGGTTTCCAGATCGACAGCTGAAGACCTTGCCTCGGAGCCCCCAAGGGGATTCCTGGCTGCCATCTGGGCTTTGGCACATTAGCCGAAGCCCAGAGACTATGGGGGGGGGGGAGGGTTTAAACTGAGCCTTCTAAATCGGACTGTCACTTCCTATCAGTCCCCGGACAAATGGCCTGACCCGGCCGAGCCCAGGCTTCTGAGATGTCTCTAGAGTCCGGGGAGGCCTTCCCTGTCACCGCTGCCCATTCTGCGGCCTCTGCTGGCGGAAGGGTGTGGGAGGGGTGGCGGCTGCCTGCTCAGTGGGCAGCGGAGAAACCTCTTACCTCCAAGGCTTCGTAGTACATAGTTTTCGCCTCTGTATCTGTTTTGGCAGACATCAACCAGGACTTGATCAAATATTCATAAAAACTGTCCCCGAGTCCTCCGACCGAGACATGATCTACAAGATGACAAGAAGGATTCACACATGTGCTGCTGGCTGAGTTCAAAGGTAGCTGTCCTGTGGCCTGAGCTGGACGTGGGGTGGAGCCAGGAGCCACTCGGGTAGGCAGAAGGTGGGGGCAGCGAGGGCATCTTGAGCCAGGTGTCCTGATCCAAGCACAGGAAAGGCTGGATGACCTGAGGCCCCAAGGACCATGCATATGTATGTGTGTGTGTGTGTGTGTGTGTCTGGAGCCCATCGGATTATCCTGGGCATAGATTAAGCTGCAGGAGAGGTCTCATCTCCTGCAAGGCCAAAGCCAGGTGTGTGGAGGCAGACAGGAGAGGAGGCTGGGTGGTTTGAGCTGAGGCCCTAACCCTGTTCCCTCTTCACCTGCCATTTCTGTGGCTGCAAATGATGTAAACAGCTGTCCCGAGCGTGCTGGCTCAGGGCCACTCTGAGAATCCCAGGGGTGGGACGGTGGGAATACGCTCAGTTTATGTAAGGTGGGATCGGGGTGTCCACTGGAAAGATATGCTCATGCCCAAAGAGCCTAACAGAGTCTAGAGAACCTGAGATGACCTGGGGCAGAAGCCGGGAGGGACACAGCCCAGCTTCCTCTTGGCTCTCCAGCAGGCCACAGACTGATCTGTTATCCTCACGGAATAATCTCCTACACGTGACCAACTGCCCACACCCAATGTCCCAGCGGCTGCCTGGAAAGAAGTCGATGCCTTGTGGAGAGGTGGGAGGCGCCTGGGCCTCTTCTGGGGCTCGCTGTACCACTGCAGGCTGCTGGGCCCACTCCAAGCTGCACATGGATCCTAAGCCCTGACCTCCCATGGTCATGACCTGTAATTTGAGCCTCCGTTTCCTCACTTTGACGTGTGTTTTGGTTGATAATCCTACTTTTTTGTTCTGTTTAAGGAGAGGTTGCCTGTGGTGAGAGCATCATGACCAAATTTTTGGCTGGGGTTTCCTGGCCTCCTGGTCCTGCCGATGGCCAAGGCTCAGATGGGGAGGACAGGTCCCAGCAGATGCTCTCTGGAGTCTCTGCTGACCAGCTAGGCCCTGCCTGAGTCACTGTCTTTTGGGACGCCCTAGATCACCTTTGCAGGACTCCTGCAGCCTTGACTGTTATGCCTAAGCCCCTTCCTGGTTGTACAGAATGAATGCACCCCACCCTCTTCTTTTTCACTGGAAACCAAGACTCAGAGGGACAGACAAGGGATAAGGATGTAGCTTAGCTGGAAGACAGACAGACAGACACACACACACACACACACACACACAAAGAAAGAGAGAAAGACACTGCAGTTCCTGTTGGTTCCTGTTGACTGACCGTATGACTGAGCCTCAGAGACAAGGGCAGAGTGGAGATGCTCTGCCCCTGCCAGAGCCTGGCTCTCTGTGAGAGCACAGCATGGCCTAGGGGTCTGGTCAGCAACACATCCCATCCTCTGTCATTGGACCTGGGAATGATGCCCCACGGGTGGCTGACAAAGTTGCTAGGTATGAGCCACACACCTGTCACCTCAGCACTTCACCTGGGATATGAGGCAGGAGGATCCAGAATTCAAGGCCAGCCTTGGCTACCTGGAGACCTTGTCTCAAATAAAAAGTTTTTACACAGCGGGGGCGTGGTGGTGCATGGCTTTAATCCCAAAACTCTGGAGGCTGAGGCAGGCAGATCTTTGAGTTCGAGGCCAGCCTGGGCTAATTCTTTAAACAGAAAAAGGCAAAAAGCCTTTTTGATTCAAGTAAGTTTAAGATATAGTGGCGAGTGAGTGATCTCTAAATCACTGCTTGGTCTGGCTCATCTACAATTTTGTCTAAATCAAAGCTGGAAGTGGAAGGCCAGATCAAAGGGTCTGCCACAGGGTCATTTCCTCAGTCACTTCTGAGTGACAGTTCGAAGTGGGGATCACAGAGAGTGCAGAGGTGCAGGCATGTCCAGGCTGGGGAGCTCAGGAGCTGGTGCCCACTCCCTGGTCTCAGCCAGTGTCTGCCTGGTCCCAGAAAGCCCGGATGGGAACCCTTGGGATGAGGGGCCGTGGTGCCGGTACTCACGCTGCACCCAGTTCCCGCTCACTGGGCTGAGGAAGTTGGGATAGAGGCCGAAGGGCTTGTCAATCTCCCTGAGGACCTTGCGGATAGTCTTGACCTGTGAGGGACACCAGGCACAGTCACTTTCCTGAAGAAACCATTGATTCCCCACCCATGAGGAGGAGCAGATAGTTGAGATGCATGGGGGTTAAGGTGTGGAGGGAGACAGAGAAAGAATCGCAGGTTCTGGGCCCACATGCAGAGCACAGGCCCAGAACAGGTGAACAGGTGGGGCCCGACACCACCCCTCTGCTGACTGCTCTGCCCGAACAGACCTGTCCCAGGCTGGCCACCTGCTACCACCAGCCCTGTAGACCACCCAGAAGCATTTTGTAAGCACGAAATTTCCCTTAAAAAATTTTTTTTAACTATTATTTTTTTTAAGACAGGGTCTTATGTAGCTCAGGCTGACCCGAGTGAGGGGTGGGGGTGGGTGGAAGAGGTTGGGGGTGGTTTACAGGTGTGCCTGACCAACCCTGTTTATGAATGCCATGGATCAAACCCGGGGCTTCATGCATGCTAGCTGTCCATGCCCAGCCCAGAGTTGTGTAAGTGGAGAGCTGGAGCATTGACCAGTTTGCTCTGAGCCCTTGGACATGTCCCTGGTCCCTGAGAGGGACGGAAAGATTCTTGTGCCTGACTTCTGCTCCGCCGTTATGGCGGGGCCTGGGGAAGCTGGCCAGATTAGCTTCCCTGTTGGGTGCAGGGCGCTGTAAGATTCCCGGCCAATATGTGGACTGCTAATAATCGCCTCTGGGGGAGGCGTGACTAGGGGAATGAAAATAGCTGATCTATGCAAATGGAGAGGGACAGAGGGACAGGGAGTCTGGAGGGGTGGCCTGCAGCCAGCTGTACTGGTCCGCTCTGGGAGGAAGAGGCTCAAAGTTCCTGGCCCGAGTCTCAGCTCCAGCACGCTCCAGCTGGCCGCCCTGGGCAGGTTACTTAGCCTGCCTGGATCTCAGTCCACCCTCTACCTTTCACTTAGATGGGGTTGGCACTAAAATAATAATGATAATAATAATAATAATAATAATAATAATAATAATAATAATAATAAAAGCAACCCCCACCTCAGGGCTACTGGGGCTTAAGATAAAACATGCCCAGCACATGGCAAGGGCCAGTGTGCACTCTTGGGGCCCTTTTCTGAGCTGGCCAGGGCCAGAGGAGTCTAGTTGGAGAAAAGGAAGCCTTGGCTGGGCAAAGGGTCAGAGAACATGGCTTTGGGCAATAGGATTAGACTCCTCTGAGCTGTCACCGAAGTCACAGAAGGAAAGAAGGAAGGCTTCTTCCTTCTGCCACACCCTGGGCAGGTAAGGTCAGGGGGGTGGGAAGCCTGTCCTGAGGGTCTCTACCCTGGTGGATCCCCACATCAAGGACACAGTGGTCTCAAACTTGGTTTTTTGTTGTTGTTGTTTTAAAGATTTGTTTATTTATTTATTATTTATACATTGTTCTGCCTGTATGCACACCTGTACACCAGAAGAGGGCACCAAATCTCATTATAGACGGTTGTGAGCTACCATATGGTTGCTGGGAATTGAACTTAGGACCTCTGGAAGAGTGGCCAGTGCTCTTAACCTCTGAGCCATCTCTTCAGCCCCTTAAACCTGGTATGAAGGAACACTGGGCTTCAAGGAAATGTGAAGACTCCAAGGCCTGGGGCAAGTGAAAGATGGGATGTTGCTCCCTCCCAGCTGTATGTATGTATGTGTGTGTGCACACACATGAGAGAGAGTGTGTGACATATGTTCTAAGAATAGCTGGTAACACAGACAGCACCAGCAGGTAGAGGGGTGACACCATCTCAAAGGGAGAGTAGGATCCCAAAGGCTGTTCTCAGGTTGATCTGGAAGGGGCCTGTGTCTACTCTGCCTTCCTTTGGATTCAGGATTAGCTCTAAATCCAGACCTTCCCCTGGGGACTGCCCAGGGCTGCAACCCTTCTGGAGAGAGCTTCCCAGGGCTAGGTACAGGCAACTCTCAGGACTGGGCGGAGGCCTGAATGCCACCTCTCAGCACCCACAAAGTGTTGGGCAGCCAAGAACAGGGACGAGGAACCACTACCAGCCTGTTGCCAGCACAAGCCGACAGGCAGCTGGGAGGAAAAGGCCGATCTCACACAAGGAGAAGCTAAATGTCCCTGGAAAGGGTATGCGTGCACACCACTGCCTGTTCCTGCCAGTACAAGAAGCCTGGCTCTCAGTCCCAGTCTCCAGATTTCACAGCTCACAGAATCTGCCACCAGCCCATGTGCCAGCACAAACCTCCCTGGCAGAGCTCTGGTGGCTTCTGTTCCCCTCCCTGCCACCTGGTGTTGGGCACAGTCGGTTCTTCCACCAGTAACTGCTATGAGAGCCGTGGGCAGGGACTCTGCAAACCCTGACTACAGAATTTTGCCCTCTGGCCCTCTGCTGGGGGTGTTTGGGGTGCCTCCCTCAGAGAGAGAGAGAGAGGGACAAACTCACCTTTTCTGCGAAGACCGGGTTCCCGGAGAGTTCAGTGAGGTGCAAGAATTCCAAGTGCAGGGATCCAAATTCAGCCAAGATGCTGCTGCCGCCCGCGGTGGCCCAGCCCCAGCTACCGCTGAAAAGACACCATCTCTGTCACCCTGCTGGCTCCTTGGCTGAGACCAGCAGTGGCTGTGAAGAGTACAGCTCAGCGAATACTCCTGGACCCTACTATGTGAGGCTGATGTGGGCACGGGGCTTGCTGAAGGTGGTCCGAGCATGCGTCATAGTCTTTGCTCCTACCAAGCAACCTCTATAATGTTTGGGGCTCAAGGCACGGCACACCGTTAGAGTGGAATTCACAGGTGATATCGATGGCGTGGTTAAGAGCCACTAAGACCTCACAGGGCACTCAGTGACCATTGTTAGGCTTGAAGAGGGCAGTTCCAAGCAGAAAGCGAGTCCTCAAACACACACATGCTTTTGCCTTTCCTTTTATCCAAGGTCCTATAAGAGCCCAGACTGGACAGCTGGGGGTTAGAAGTGGGGACCTCGTAGCCAATTCTTATGAGTGTGACAGCCATGTTCTCTGTCCTGCGCTTGCAGGAGGCTCTGATGGAAGGAAGACCTCAGGGCCAACACCTGTGTCGTCCTTCCACTCTCCCTTCAATAAAGACTCCGATGCCACCCTCCGGGGTCACATGCCAGTGCAGTAGCTGGGCCCAACCTAAGCTGCGCTGAGCCAGCCCCGGGGGAGGCCATGGCCTGCATCACTCCTGTGAAGGGGGCACTTTCCAGATCTTCCACCTGCCACACCCTAGAAACAGAAGATGCAGGCTCCAGCCCTGGTCAGCTGGTACCCTCAGGCAAGCCCCGGAACCCTGTGTGCCTCAGTCTCCATCTCTGTATAACAGAATGAGGTGCCTCCTGGCCCTGCCCCCCACCCAGCCTCAAGCTTTGGTGGGAACTACGAAGGTGAAGGGGGGTGAAGCGCAAGGACAGCCGTGGGTAGGAGGCTTCCCCTCCTTGTCTCAGTCCATACGCATATACCCCCATTACTTTCCCACGTGACATTTAGGGTTCTGAGGGGGGAGAGAGGCAGGAGACAGACATTCTGAGGAGAGTTAGTGTAAGATGGAGGGAAGGAGGGCACAGTGGCTACCTCCCCTGGGCACGTCGTCTTAGGGTGTCTGTGCTGCCTTTTGGGGGCTCCTCTGCTCTCCTGCGGCCTCAGAACCAGCTGCTGCGCAATTGTCTCCCTCTGGGGATGACTCAGGAAGGGAAGGCAGTGTGAGCTGGGGAGGTGCCCTGGGCCGCGCTTCTGCTGGTGCAGGCCCGGGGCCTCACTGACCACTCTGAGCTCTGCTCTTGCCCAGCTCTTTCCTGGAAAGCGGGGGGGGGGGGGAGCTGAGGGGAGTCCCAGCAGCTGGAAGCAGGGGCAAGATTGGGACTTTCACCCTGGCCGAGGCTGCCGCCTGCCTTGCCCTGTCTCTGTCCCTGGTGTATTTCTAGGCTTGGGCTGGGCAGGTTGCTGTCTGTGGCGCCCACTGGGTCAGGTTGGGCACTCCCGGGAGCGGTTTCATCTTGTACCAGAAGCTCACAGGCAGGCTAACCCCAGCAACCTCAGGAGGAAACTGAGGTTGCTCAGAAAGTGATGTGCTAATAACCAGAGACCCGCAGGAGGTGAGATTCCAACCCAGGCTTTCTGGCCTCACATTCTCTGGGGTAAGGGGGACGTACTTTAAGACCGCATGCTCCCCAGAGGCAATAAGGGGCACCCCCCACCCAGGCTAAGAGAGGCTTCTCCTCCAGTGGGGGAGCTCAGAGGTCTTCCTGGGAAGTGACTGATGCTTTAGAAGTTTAAAAGAAAAAAAAGAAAGCCCCTGTCCACAGTTAACTTTCTTCCTTCTTTCCTTTCTCTCTTCCCTCCCTCCTTTCCTTCCTTCCTTCCCTTTTTCTTTCTTTCTTCCTTCCTTCCTTTCCTTCTTCCTTTCCTTCTTCCTTTCCTTCTTTCTTTCTTTCTTTCTTTCTTTCTTTCTTTCTTTCTTTCTTTCTTTCTTTCTTTCTTTCTTTCTTTCTTTCTTTCGTCTTTAGATAGGGTCTCACTATGTACCCCTGGCTGTCCTGGAACTCACTCTGTAGACCAGGCTGGCTTTGAACACAGTTCCTCAGACAGATGCCCTGCATGGGAAGCCAAGCTACAGACTCTACTTGGCTTAGGACACCAGCCTTTGGCAGGCATTTGCCCAGATACCACCATGGAAGCCAGCAGAGTCCCCGACAGAGGGTGAAAATCTGGCTCATGGGCCAGGTATGGTGGTGCACCCCTTTAATCCCAGCACTCAAGAGGCAAGGCGGGCGCTGGGATTAAAGGGGTGCACCACCCCGCCCTCTTTGCTTCTGGTGAGGTTTAGTCCTCACTGTCCAACCACATAGTCTCTGTTTCCTCTCCTGGCCCCTCATGGTCACCAGCCACAGACAGCAGGGAAGGTGAGAACGACGCTTTGTCGCTCTCTGCCTGACTGCTGGCTCCCTCCATGTCCCAGATCCGGAGCACCTCACCACTTCCCTAGGCCTCAGCTTCCTCCTCCCTTAAACAGAGGTGCTCAGCCTTGCAGAGCTTTTGTGAGGCATCAATTATGCACGGGACTGTCATTTTTATCACTATGTAATTAATGCATATGTAAGTGAAAATAAGCTTCTAATAGAAAGCCAGGTGGCTTTGCTGTCTTATTTTATTTCCCCCTCCAGCTCTACTAGCAGATACTGTGATCTTCATTTCATAGGTGGGACTACTTAGGCTCAGAAAGGGGGAGACACTCTTTCAAGGTCACACAGCAAGTAGCAGAGCTGAATCCAGGTCCAAATCCTAACCCCAGGCCCTCCATGCATCCTCAGTGTGCTCTGTAAGCGGCATCCTGGAGAGGAGAAGGTCCTCCGACCAGCTCTGTGGAGCCAAAGGACCAGGAGTAAGATCTACGCTCCTCTCCTTTCCCCCGGCAAGAGGCCTGCTCCACAGTGTCCCTCCCTACCCAGCAAAACCTCCTGTGTATGTGATAATTGTTACAGCCAGATCTAAGTTCAAATCCTAACTTTACTTGGTTGCTGGGTGACCTTGGGAATGTTACCACACTTCTCTGAGCTTCATTTTCTTTCCCGGCAAAATGAGGTCCTGGTGGTCAGAAAAGAAAGCTCTCTGTCATGTGCTCACAGGGTGCCTGACCTACTGTGTGCTCAAAAGCTGGTAGCAAGCTTGGTCATGGCAGCACACACCTTTAATCCCAGCACCTGGGAAGGCAGAGGTAGGCGGATCTCTGTGAGTTTGAGGCCAGCTTGATCTACAGAGCGAGTTCTAGGTCGGCCAAGGCTACACAAAGAAAGCCCTGTCTCAAAAGACAGAACAAAAACAAACAAACAACAAGCTGCCAGCAATCATGCGGGTGCACGTGTGCACGTTTAGAGGGCTGATGCCCACGTCAATGTACGTTTGTGTGGATGCACGAGTCCGTGTTGTGGATTTGAGAACGGTACAACAGTGGCCAGCTTGAAGTCTGAGCCCTTATCAGTGGCATGGGTACCAGCAGTAGCGTTTTGTGCAAGTGTGTATGTGTGTGCGCTTATGCACACTGGAAACAGACTGATTCAGCCAGAGGTCCCCTGGATTGGCCACAGTCACTGTCTCAGGCAGCCTGAAGCCTCTGCAGGCCACAGCTGGCCTTGCCTCTCCCACCGTGCCTCCTCCGCAGAGGTGAGCACCCGTCTCCCCTGCGGGCAGCGCTGGGGGGCAGGGCTGCCCACCTAGCCCTCTCCCGCCCGCCCGGGGAACCAGGCCGGAACAAAGGAGCAGCACAGAGGGTCCGGCCCCTGCCAGGTCAGCTCTGAGGAGCGTTCTCGGTAGCGCGAGGCTGCCGCGTCCCTGCCACCCGCCCATTTTTAGCAGTCGCTTCTTTCCCAGAATATGAGAGGGAGCCGTGCCAGGAAGTCCGCACATGCAGCTTCTCTTGGGGGTGAGCAGGGAGCCTAAAAATATCCACGCCTGTGCCCAGGATCCTAGGGCCTGTGTAGGACCAGGCTCCTCCACTGGGGCCCACAGGTGAGATGGGGGCCGGGCTGCAGCAGAGGGAGGGGCGCTGAGGCCTGTGCCCACACCAGGGTGAGGGTGTGGGTTGCTTCTGTCCAAGCACTCTGAGCCTAGGACCTGGTTTGGGGAGCACCAAGGGCAAAGCTACCAAGGCCACAGGGCATGGAGGAAGGGTGGGGCCCAGCAGGAGCTGGGTGGGCTCCCCTCCCTGGCACCTGGCCAGCACTCTTATGAGGCACCCCAGATGGGCGCTGGGGTAGGACAGGGAGCCTGGACTCCCCCTGCCTGTCTCCCAGTTCAAGTATGTCACATATGGCCCAGAGAGCTGCAGGTGTTTGGGGGACATGGCTGTGTGCCTCCTTTGTCTTCCGGGCATCTCCTTCACATAGACCGGAGCCAGGGCCCTACAGCAGTATTCCTGTCCCGGAGAGAACTGAGGTCCAGAGCTTCTCAGCCTTCTTGGATACCAGCTCACAGGGAGAACACTCTACACACAGGAGGGCGGGGGCAGGGGTCAACTGTGCTGGGGGCTATTGCAGAGGAACAAATGTCCCTCCCACCCTGAGAAGGTCAGGCCTGGGTGGCGCAAACCCCGAAACCTAGGCTTGATAACCAAAGCCTGTCCATGACAGCACTTAGCGAAAGACAGTTCTCAACACGCTCAGAACAGGAACTGTCCCTTCTCATGCCTCAACTCCCACATCTGTAAAAATTTCAGTCAAACAGAGCTGACCTCCTCAGACTCCCTTCTGTCTGCCAACGGTCCCTGGGCCGCCTCGTCAGGCTGCCACCCAGGACCCACAAGGGGCTGCAGCATAACCACCGGTTCACAAGGGGGCAGCTCACCTTTTGAAGTTCACGACGCCCTTGGGAATGCCTGTGGGAGTGTTGAAGGCTGGCAGCAGCTTCTCACCCAGCTTGATGGCCTTTACTCGGAACACCTGCCAAGGAAGGTCAGAGGGCACTGAGTCTGAATTGGGCAAGTGGCCATCTAACCATGTACACGCTGCCATCAAAGCTGGGGACAGAGCTGAGAGGAGGCACCACAGTCAGGCCTGCAGTCAGAAGCCATGAGGGGAGGTCAGGCCCCCACATTACCGGCTTTGTGGCCTTAGGCCAGCTATTTCTTTTTACAAGTCAGCCTAAAACGCCAGCGTTGTTCCTAAGGTGGTAGGGGGACAGAGGACTGACAGTGTGATCAGGTGACCTTGGGAAGAGATGGAGAGAGCAGTCAGCATCACCTCCAAGTCCAGGGGAGGACCCCAAGAGAAGGGTGGGCTACCAGCGTCAGCACTGCCTTCACTGAGCTCCGGCCTGGGCCTGGAGCAAACCCCAAAGTTTATGTGTTGAAGGCTTGATTCCCAGTCTTGTTACCATTGGGTCATGGTGGGACTTTGAAAAGCTGGAACGTAGGGGAAAGCAATTAGCAGGGGTGGCGGTGGGAAGTTTGAGATGGGGACCCTGGGACCTCCACCCGTCCCTGGCTTTCTGCTTCCTGGCATCTCTTCCATCACATGTTTCTGCCATGATGTCCTGGACCACTGTGGAGCCAAAGCAGCCACCAAGTAAGCTCAGTCTGCGAGGAGACCACTGAAACAGGAAGCCCAGCAGACACTTTCTTCTTTTAAGTTGATTGTCTCAGGCATTTTGTTCCGTGAGGGATTGTTGACTCACACAGCAAGAGTGAGGGAAACATGCTATCTCTGGACAGAGCATGTTCAGCATTGGACTAGGAGCCCAGACCATACTATCATCCAGGTTCCAGAAACTTTTGCCTCCTGGGTGACAGCTTCCCCATGAGATGGCAGGTAAAAGGCCTTTCTTTGGTAATCTGAGGCCACGTGATGACTTCCATTTTATGACAGGGAACGGAGGGCAAGGGTAAATGGGCTGTTTTAAACCCTTCATGTGATAGCTAAGGAGCCATAACAAGGTCCCACTTGAGGTTATGAGTCCTTTAAGCTGTCCCTCTGAAATGCCAGATTAACTCAGAAGGACATGTGACCTCCTGACTCAGCAGTGTTTCCCGTAACCAGTTTCTCTGAAAGGGCCAGCTAGATGACTCCGTTCGTAAAGGGTGCTTGCTGCCAAGCTTAACGACCTGAGTTCGATCCCCAGAGACCCACGTGATGGAAGGAGGGGGCACACTCTCAGAACTTGTCCCCTGACCTCCACATGCATACTGTGACACACGTGAGTGTGCTCACTCCCTCCCAAAACAAGTGCGCAGGTGTGACATAAAGACCTAAACAAAGCCACCCAGTTTATCTCCGGCAGTAAATAATTGAGAGTGCTGTGAAGGATTTTATGATGCGGTTGTTTATTCCAGCATTGCCTGAAATAGACTGTGGTGAATCAAGTGACAGGGATGCAGTTCGGGCCCAGCTTCCATGCGGCGCGATGTCACGCAGTCACTAACATAATGTAGCAGAAGAATGAGAAGCAGAGGAAGCATATGCCCTTGAACCCAGACAAATATTTTAAAGCGGTGTGACTCAGTTGACAATTTGTTTACATATGGATACATGAACAAAAACACAACACATCAAAGCATTGATGGTGTCCTCCTCGAGGGGTCAAGCCGTAGGTATTATCTATTTCCTTCTTTTGGTTCACCTGTGCTTTGTACGTAGTTATTTTTGTTTTCTGAAATGGAGGTCTCACTGCGCTGCCCAGGCTGTTTTTGAATGCCCACAACTCACGGACCCCTTCTGCCTTCGCCTCCCAGGTTGGGCCTACAGGCATGCATGACTGTGTTCAGCCTGTGAGATTTTACAACAGGACTGAGGAGGTGGCTCCGTGGTAAGGGCACCTACTCCGAAAGCATGAGGGCCTGCGCTCAGGTGCCCAGCACCCACCTAAAAAGCTGGGTGTGGCTTTGGTTCTTGGACCCCAGCAACTGGGCAGGGCAGAGACGGGTGTTGCTCCTCAGCTGGGCATCCTAGACTAAAAGTAAGAGACATCCTGCTCTGGGCTCCCAGGATGTGCACGGGTACCTGCCTACATGCATGTGTGCATGGTAAACATCACACACACACGCACACACACACACACACCACTCGATGGACCTATAACACAGTTGAACTCCATATTCAACAAACCATAGACTAAAGACACACTTTTCAAAAAAGCTGGCCATGACAGGGTCCACCTGCAAACATGACACCCAGGCAAGAGAAATATTTCAAGCCAGAAATTTGAGGCCAGTGTGGGCTACAAGCTAGAGGGAGGGATAAAAATCACATCTGTATTGACCACGCGCCGGGACTCTTATTCTTAAAGCATGGAGCAGGGCACAGCCTCTGCTCTCGGGCATCCTAAGGACTTTGAGAGGATGGACGTGGGCGCTCTGCAAACAGCATGCTATTTCAGGTAAGGGCTTGAGCATTCCTGGAATTTGAGATACAGAGGGGTCCGGGGCCCAATCACCATGGATACCTAGAGAGGACTGTAAATGCCACTTAAGGGCTGAGAGGTAAGTCCCGGGTCTGTCCGTAGCTCTGCTGACTCAGCTTCCTGACTTTCTGAACAAAGCCGCAGGCAACAAAAACCTGCTGAATGAGGGAGGGGCTGGGACATGGAGCGCCTTGACCAAGTCCTCAGGGCCCTGGGTCTCTTCCCTATACCACAGGCAGCTGTTACCGGCTTGCCAGCTCTGAGCTGGTGAACGGGTTTGAGGCTTCTGAGCGAGCATGGCCTTGCCAGGGAAAGGGAAAGAGAGCGGCCGGGCTGGCTACATGGCCGGACAAGAGGACCGTGTCCAGTGCCTGCCAGGGGCTGCAGGGTCCGCTCTGTGGGTCTGCTGCAGTGCTCAGCCCGGCTGGGAACCACTGGCTGAGTGATGTGAAGGGCTTGTGAGACCTTGATCTTGTGCAGGCTTTGGATCCCTCCCCTCCAGGGCATTGTTGGCGGTGAATGGAACCCACCCAAACGTGGGGTCCAGGCAGCTGCATGGTTGCCTGAGACTCTGAGGAGGCTGAGCTAGTCGATGGAATCTTCTCTCTGCCAGGGTACCAGGTCCCTCCAGCACACGGTCCTTAGGAGACCTTGCTGTCAGCTGTCACTGAAGGTCCCGAAGGTCCTGAGAGGGACTAAGCAGGAATGTATACTCGAGTGAAACTGCTGGTGACAGAAGGACACGGGTCCTCTCTGCCAGCTCGGAGGGGAGCAGGGGAAAGGGGCCGTGTCTGCAGAGCTCCAGTCTCCGCAACAGCCCGCGAAGACTGCCCTCGCTAAGGCTGAGACAGCGGAGCTTCAGAATGACTCGCTGAGGACTATAGCACTCTGTGGCTTTCACTAGGACACCTGAGTCTCTCCAGAGAGGGATGGGGCCTCAAATCCTGAACAGGGACGGGACAGGCGTGAGTTTCATCCTGTAGGGCAGAAAGCACATGGAGCCCAGGACCCAGCACACATCCTTCTGTGTCACCGTGTGGCCTTTGTTGAGCCCTGCACTGTCTCTGAGCCTCAGTTTCCCCATGTGCACAGTAGAATGGTGGGGTGTGCCGTGGCAGCTTCACGGAGTTCTTTGTAGAAATCACATTATAGGTGAATGTGCTTCTAAATCGTGAAGTGCTATTCCCAGGGACAGCTCTGATTAAGCTCTATCATCTTTAAAAATATATATTTTCTTATTTTATGTGTAAAGGCATTTAGTTGGCATGTTTGCCTGTGCATCATATACGTGTCAGGCTCAAGAGAGTCAGAAGAGGGCATCAGATCCCCTGAGACGGCGTTATAGAGGCTTGTGAGCCATCATGTCGGTGCTAGGAACTGAGCATTTGGTGCTCTTAACCACTGAGCCGTCTCTCTACCAGATGCTGGCCATTTTGGTGGAGACAAGTGTCAGCAAGAGTGACCAACCAGTAGATTCCTCTTCTGCCACTTCCCCTGAAGCAAAGAAACTGGCAGCCAGCAGATGTGACATACACATTTGTGGGAAGTCAAGAAATTGGAAGCCAGCCAGGCTTCCCAGCACTTAGGGAGGCAGAGGCAGGCAGATCTCTGTGAGGCCAGCCTGGTCTACAAAGAATCTAGGACAGCCAAGGCTATACAGAGAGACCCTGCCTTGAGCCCCCTACTGGGCCACCTACAAGTGACCCCTGGCTCTTCCTGGCCCTCAAAGCCTTGCAGTTACAGGCTATGGCCAGTAGGGCGGCCCCACTGTCCAGGCAAGTATCTGGCTACAGTTCTGCCCAGGATGGGAGGGAAAGGGTTGGCTGTGAAGTACATGAAAACCTATGGGCTCTATGGCTCAGTGTTTGAGAGCACTAGCTGCTCTTCCAGAGCATCCGGGTTCAATTCCTAACACATGGAGGCCCGCAGCCAGCTCTAACTACAATTCCAGGGGATCCAACGTCTTCTTCTGGCTTCTGTGGGCACTAGACACTGGTGTGGTACACATACATATGTGCAGGCAAAACAGGCACTCACAAAAAACAATGGCCCAGGAGTGTAAGGCGGCAGGCTTGGCTTTGTGGGTCCTGAGAACGGACCTCTATGAATCACAGCTGGCTTGTGCTGGGTATGTGTGCAGGTTGTTCTGCATAGGCTTGGTTCTATCGTCACAGAATTCATCAGCTGTTCTAGCAGCCAAGTGTGCTCACCTGGGCCACAGATCTGAGCAATGCGGAATCCTCACGGGACTCCTGGCTGGCCTCTGGCAGACTCCCTGCCCCCATGAAGCCACTGGGAAAGAAGAAGCAGGACGACAGACAGTTTTTCTAAGACCCATCCAGCCTGGACAGCCCACGGGCCTCTGAGGACCAGCTTACCTCTTCTCCCGTCAGGTAGAAGGCCGAGAGCAGTCCTCCGATATAGCGGATGTTCACTTCAAACAGAGATGCTTCTCCACTCTGCAAGAAGGCAGGGAGGGGACAGCAAGGACATGTGAGCTTCCAGAGCTAGCCAGGCCCTGGACCCGGGCCACACTGCCCCCTCAGCACATGCCTGTGCCCTGCTCCGCGGACCCCGGCAGGCCAGGCCACGGCTCGGTTTTCATAGCAGAGGTCAAGAGGGGCCAGCACCTGCCTGGCAGTTGCTACTGTGCATTTGAGTGTTCCGAGTAAACACCAGCTTTGGCTCCTTTCCCCAGCCTTGCCGGAGGCCATTGGAGCAATGATGCCTGGCTGTGCTCCAAGGAGCTCCAGGACCTGTGCTGAGCTGCAGGAGAAGCTTAGCCCAAGGAGAGCCAAAGCCTTCTCTCTCTCTGCCATCCCCCGCCCCCGCCCAAGAAGCTTCCCCTGGATTAGCAGGAATGGGAGAGGCCCTTCCGTGGGGCAACGGAGCAGGGCAGGGCTGAGCAGGAGGTTGGAGGCCGATGCCTGGGTAAGAGCCATCAGTCCCTGGGCCCACTCACACTGCCCTTCTCCCTGACTATAGCAAGAAGGTGTGGCAGCATCATGCCAAGGACCGGTCTGGCTAAATTCCCCACCTTCGCCATGTACACGGATGGCCTGTGACTTGAGGGAGATCTCCCCCTTCCCCCTGGGTTTCCTCTCTCCTGGCAGGCCTCCTCACAAGTGCCTATTGTGCCTATTGTCACCTCCTTTACCCCAGGTGCTCCTCTTGGCAGCTTTCTGTATCATATTTTACATTTTTATTTGTGATGCTGGGGGTTTAATGGAGTTATACCCCAGCCTTCTTGTATTTATTTCTTTATTAATTTTTATTTTAAGACACAGTTGTCCAGGCTAGCCTTTAACTTGTCAGGAGGCCTGGCTACCTCGACCTGCGGAGTAGCTGGGATTCCAGGACCGCACTCAAGCTTTCGTTATTGACAGCTGCCACTGCTATCTGTTAATCTGGAAGGATTTTTTCCACTACCAAGGAGTGTGCAATTCTCACTTCCTTTCAGCCTCATAGCGTTCCATGACATCACCCCATTCTCTAGAGGAAAAGCTAAGACTCAGCTGGTGCCATGGCGCACGCCTGTAATCCCAACACTCAGGGAGGCAGAGGCAGGCAGATCTCTGTGAGTTCGAGGCCAGCCTGGTCTGCAAAGTGAATCCAGGACAGCCAAGGCTACACAGAGAAACGCTGTCTCAAAAAACCAAAAGTAAATAAAATAAAAGAAAATAATCTAAGGCTCAAACAGGTGACCCACGTTTCTTTCTTCTGAAAACAATGTAGCCTGCCCTGGCCTACCTGGGTGTTCATGGCTTCCTGGTTCCCTGACCAGACCCCTCTTCTGCCTAGAGTTGCTGGGGCCTGCTGCCTCTCTCCCATCAACAGAAAAGGAGCAAAGGGCTCTACACACCCCTGGCCTCATGGATACCAGAAGGTGCAGAGGCCTCAAGATGATTCTAGTAATTATAATGGTGATGAGGAGGCCACTTTGCATTTGTGTTGACTTTATGGGGCATAAAACACTCTCCACCGGCCCTCTGCCAGGGTCATCGTTTCCTGTCTCACAGAGAGGAGACTGAGGTTGGAAGAGTAGAACGCCTGACGCAGCCTGGCTCCCCCACAGCTCTTGCCTCCATCAAAGCCACTCCCACTCCTACCACTTGCTGAACAACGCCCCCAGGATGAGCAGTGTGGGGAGGGGAGGGATGGCCCTGGCTGTCTCCCCTTGTACCAGAGGATGCCTTCCGGGAGATAGCACCACTTAAAGCCTGGTGTTCAGTGAGGAGACGCAGCAGGGCACAGACTGCACCTCTGGCTCTACACTGCTCTGTTACACAGTCCCAGGCAGGAAGAAGCCTGCTCTCTGTGGGGCAGGAGGCTGGCCCTTATCTTGCCATGGCCTCTGACTCACCACGTTCAGGTGGAAGCTGTCCTGGACCCAGGCCTTGGCCTCCTGGAACTCCTCCTTCAGCTCCATGAGGTAGAGGGTGTCAAGAGAATCGATGATAGTTGCCCCATTGAGGCCACCTGCAGGCACAGAAAATTACAAGTGTGACCTGGGGCCATTCTTATTCTTTCCATTATTGGCTGGGCAAGTCACCCTCAAGGCACCAGCTGGGATGACTCAAGAACCACCAGGGAAGGTGAGGATGGACCCATCCTCCAGTCTCCTTGGGGGAGTGGAGATGGAGGCTGTGCTGGCCCTTTCCCAGACCACGGTCACTCGGTTCAGGTGACACCACACTGACCAATGTGGCACACACAGCTCCCAATGCAGTCAGTCTTGTGGTTTACTCATCCTTTATGCTGCTGCTTTATCCTGTGAAAAGTAGAGCTGCTCACACATGCTTATTCAGGGAGACAGATAGACACTGCAGGACTGTGAACCCAGGGAAGATACCCAAACCTTCCAGGTCCTGCAACACAGGCTAGAAGACAGCATGGGGACCAACTGGCCAACCTGGCCAACCTGGGATACATAGTAAGTTCCAAGGCTAGCCTAGCCTGGGTTACATAATGAGTTCTAAAACCAGATATTGTGTATCAAATAAAAAGGCAGGTGTGGGTAACCTCCTTTCAAGTTGTTAATCAGCAGAGTCCCATAGACCCCACCAAATATCACAGGCTATTGGCTGCCCTCTAGAACTGATAGTAAGATCCTACTGCTAAAGACATCACATGCTTGAATCATAGAACATGGTGAAATCAAGCTGGTACTGACTTGGAAGCTTCCTCCCTACTGGCTAGCTTTCACGGTGCTTGAAGGTACTACACCTGTTTTTATCAGAGGAGAGACGTGATCGCCAGCGTTGCCCACTCCTGAACACGGTGACAGCAGCAACAATTGACCTGGCAACACATTCCCACTGGCACAAGAGTGGCGCTCACATTGTGGCAGTGACCGACCACCTTCTGACTGGATCTGAATCTTGCACCACAAGACTGAACTCGTGCCTGGTATTATTCACTGGGCCAAAACCCTATGGCTGGCTGCGTCATAAGCCCTAGGGGAGAACCTAGTGCTATTCCTTTGGACATAGTCAACTAAGTACATATCTTTGTATCCATAGATTAGCACATCTCTCAAGCCTCAAGACTCATCAGAGAGAAGTTTTTTGTTGTTGTTTTTTTTTTCCAGAGAATAAAAGATTATGGAGTGTTTGCCTCTAATTGAGACATATATACCCCTCACCCAAGGCTTAGGGATCGTTTGGGGAAAGGGGGTGGAAATACTCTAAGACAGGGGAGGACCTGGAGGGGAGGGAGAGAGGATGGGTTTGATCAAACATTATAGGAATGAACGAACTTCTCAAACAATAAGAAAAGAGGTTAAAAAGCAAAAACAGAAGAGCTGGCGGAGATGGCTGGGTTAGTGAATTGGTGGCTATTCCCGCCATCTTAGCGCTGAGAAAGCAGAGGCAGCCGCTTCCTGGAGCCCAGTGGCTGGCTAGCTTAACCTACTTGGTGATTCGCAGGTTTGTAAAACCCTGTGTCATAAAATCAAAGAAGACAGCACTTAAAGAGCAACAGCGGAGGCTGTCCTCTGAGCTCTACATACATGCACTCAGGTACCCTCCCTCCCGTACAAAGGCCACAAAACTAAACAAGTTTCCAAAAGCCTCACGGCAGAAGCTCTTTATTACAAAGCGAAGAGCCTCTGGCTCCAGGGTGGAGACGGAGGGGCTCAGGGCTTATCTCTGGGTGCTGGGCAGAAGTGCTGTTTACTTCTCCTGGGTTATTTTTATCACTAGGGGATTTATTTCCATTAAAAAGGAAAACAGTTTAGACAAAGAAGCCAAACAAATCCGCACCCCCAAAGTCCTCACGTTCCCTCTCATTCTAGGGCAGAGACTTCACAAAGAGCTACTTGCCTGCACCAGCCGCCCTGATGCTGGTCTGAGGAGTAAACACTGAGATATCTTATCCCCAACCGTGCTCACTGTGAGGGAAGCTGCAGAGGACTGAGGGAAGCCTCAGCTGGTTGAGCCGGGGATGGAGAAGATGAGGGAGAGAGAGGGAAGGGAAAGCTTGGCACCCTCTGGAGAGCTTCAAGGAGGAGGAGGAAGAGGAAGAGGAGGCTAGCTCTCCTCAATAGCTTACAACAAGAGTCACAACCACCAGCACCGTCTCTTAGCGTTCAAAGCACTCTCACCCGTAAATTGCTCTAGGGAGGCTGGTGCCCAGTCTGCTCAGATTCCCCGATTTGCACATGTTCAAGTCCTGTCTATGATAGGCTCTAGGTGATCCTCCTGTGTACTTTTCATCTCGGATGAGTTACAAAACTAAGCGTCAGGTACGTCCCTGCTACATTGTGCCTAGACAAGATCAGGATACACTCCCCCACCCCCCAAAATATTTTCCATCTGTGGCTGGCTGAATTCACTCATGTGAAACCAAGGTGTGCAGAGAACGCATGGCCCTCAGGACAGTGGCTGTGCCCACAGTGGCCCTGCTGTGCTCTTGCAGAGGCTCACTTGCAGAACCCACTGCGTCTGGCCTGACTTCAGCGTCGCCCGTCGCCACATTCAGGGCTATCGGCCTGTGCGTCCCTAACTGGCTCACTGTGTTGACAAGGCACGTGGAGAGCCCTGAGCTGAATAATGGACAGGCATGGTGTAATATGGGGCACAGCCTAAAAAAGAACCAGAGAGGGGAAGGAGGAGGGAGAAATGGGGGAAAGATGAGGGCAGAAGTGAAAGACATGTCACCAGAAGAGGGCTGGCCACAGAGATAGGGGATGGCCATGTGTCTGGGCCTGAAGTGGACTTGTGGAGTGCGAGCCCCTCCCACCACCGCAAGGCCATACAGGCATTCCTTTCCTAGCTGCCGGGTGAGCAAGGTTCCAGCAAGGACTTTCTGCCCTGGATGTGCCTATGCTCTTTGGGTTGTGGGTCTGGAGTGCAGGCCGCACTCTGCAGGGCCTGATGACCTGGACCCTCCTTAATGTGTCCCTCGCTGGTGTTTTAAGGGCCCAGAGGGACTCTGAGGTCCCGCTGGGTCACCCTTTCATCTCACACATGAAGCCCCGTCAAGGACTAAGCCAGCCCGGGGGAGATGAGCTTCTACTACCAACGTGGCCTCTCGGCTCTGAGCAAAGGGACCTGAGCACGCTCCCACATCTGGCAGTCAGCTGCGAGGCGGGACCAGGAGGAAGCCGAATCATCTCCAAAGTGCAGTAGAGTCTCTGATTTCAAAGTCCTGCCCTGGGCCACCTGCTCACCTCAATGGCCTCTGTCTCTTGGGGCCCAGCAGGGAGAGCAACCAGGGCTCCTCGTGACCAGATGTCCCCATAACACCCCAAGACAGCGGACGCAGGACACCTGAGAAACTGGCTGAGCGTGTTGGTGAGGGCCAGCTCTGGCTTGAGGCTCTGGCTTCTTGGCTTGGTTGGCCTCTGCCCCGCCTCCTCCCAGCACCTGGCTGGGCTGGAGTCCAGCAAGGCACTTAGCGAGAACCTTCACTTCAGGTTCAGGGTTACTCTGTACCCCAAGGCTGGATGACAGAGAAGGCCCTATCCCCAGTCCAACCCTATGTGCCACCTGGGACAGCTTCCTTGAGGAGTAGAGTTGCCAGTAAAGAGTCGCCATGACCTAAAGATCCAACAGGGCTCAAAACATCAGCCAGGACCTGTCCTGGGACCGCAGCCATGGTGGGCTCTGGCCCCACGTACTCTCCCAGCCCCGTCTCTGAGCTCTGCTTTCCACACAGGGTCCCCTCATCAGCGCAGGAGACAGTGACATGTGAGAAAGAAGAAAGGCCCAGGAAGAACTGGCCCGGACCCCAGCAGGAGCCAGCGGCACACTTGCTCCTCACGTCAAAGTTATCTGTGGATTAGGGGGTAGGGTTTCAAAGTGTGAGAGACTCTTGGTTCTTCCCCGTGGGAGAGAGTGGATGCTGGCACCTCACTTCCTCCAGAGACCTCACACGGCTTGCTGTCCGACTCTGCCTCTGTGACACATTAGCTTGTGGATAGGACGAGCCTTCGGGACTTTTTGGGCCTCACTCCCCCTCTTTGACACGGCGGATCGTAGTAGGACGTGCACCATGATCCTGCTGGCTGCAGTGGACGGAAGGGAGATGGCAATATGGCTGTGTAACACCCTAACCTGCCTCTGCACTCGACTGTCCCCGGGCAGCCCCTCCGGGCAGCTTTTGGTGGTTCTGAGTACCTGCTGTTTGGGCTCTCATGACTGGAAACCTCTGTGTACCAGATTCCAGCACTGCTTTCATTTTCAGATGTGTCGTTTTCCTAAAACCGGACCCAATGGTGTCTCTGCCTGAATCTGGGAACCGGCCATGGCTCCCTAGGCCCCATACAACAGGGCACACTGCCCTGGCCTCCACAGCTTGGCACGAATCTCTGGGCATGGTAGCAGGGTAGTAGCTTGGATGTTGTTTGGGGCCTGCTTCTCACACGGCCCTCCCTGATCCCACTCGTGAACGGTTCACACTCAGAGCAGGCCCACAGCACCCTCCTGTCCCCTCCCCCACTCCCACATTATATGGCTTTATCTTTTCCTCTGAACATCTGACGAGTGCTCAGAGGTTAAAGGTCCCTGGGTCCCTCTTCCACTGAACCTTGTAGTTTTGTTTCCAGGCAGACCCAAAGGCCAGAGTTCTACTCAAAGGGCCACTGCCCATCCCAGTGGCCTCCTCATATACCTCTGTCAACTCTTGTTCCCACCCACCACCTCCCTGTGGCCCCACCTCAACGGCTTGAGTGCATGAAATGCCGCTTCTGTTGTGATCTCTGAGAAGCCTTCCCTGGTACCTCTGGCCCAGGTTCTGTTGATTCTGAAGGAATCACCCAGGCCTGTCCCTCCACAATAGTTAGAACCCTTGTTTGCGCAGTGGTGTCCACACGCCCAAGAAACAGCTGCTGGGTGGCAGAGAGAAGGCAGGAGACAGGAAGCCATTTTTGAGTCTATGTCTGGCTTCCTGATGGCTCTTTCCTGGGCCTGGACTCAGGGGTGCGACTCCCTCGTGCCCCTCCCATTTGCCTATGGAGGGGGATTCCTAGTCCCCTTCGCTGGCTCCTCACTGCCACCCAGCTCCACCTCCTGGGTAGTGGGATATTTGGTCTGGGCCTATTCCCATCCACACGTTGGGAAGGCCCAGATTTAAGTTTTCTGCCAGGACCTTGTCCCTGATCCTCTGGAGATTATGGCCAATATCTCCTGTCTCCTATTAACGCTCCGTCCTGCCCTCCCTTCCAAATGACCCTCAGTCACTTTGCTCCCTTCCCCAAGAATGGTGGCCCCTCTCCTAGCTCCTGCCATCTCCTGGGCAGCATAACACAGGCGCTTCCCACCTGCCCTAGGCTTCCCCCGCTGTCCATCCTTCTTCCCTGTTCCATTTGTCCTCAACAAGGCCAAGGGCACCTATATAAGGCAAGCTGGGGGCTGGAGGTGGCTCAGTCTGTAAAGAGTTCAGTGCACAAGCACAGTAAAGACCCAAGCACAGGGGTCTCTATGAGCCTGTTTCTCCAAGCAAGGACCGTGTATGGATACAAACTAGAACCCCTGCTCTGATGTGGCCCATGGTAGCTCAATACCCAACTGGGTACCCTAGTAAGGGGAACAGGGACTCTTTCTGTCATGAACTCAATGGCTGGCTTGTCGACTGCCCCCGCCCAGGGAGGAGCAGCCTAACTAGATCCCAGAAGAGGACATTGCAGCCAGCCCTGAAGAGACATAATAAGCTAGGGTCAGATGGAAGGGGGCGAGGTCCTCCCCTATCAGTGGACTTGGAGGAGGGCAGGGAGAAGATGAGGGAGGGATGGGGAGAGTGGGAGGGAGTGAGGGAGGGGGCTATGGCTGGAATACAAAGTATATAACCTGTGATTAATATGAAAATAAATAATTTACTTAAAAAAAAAGACCCAAATTACATCCTTGGAACTGTGGGGAAAGGCACTTGCCACCAAGCCTGATGACCTGCGTTTGACCTTCAGTGTCCACCTGGTTGAAGAGAGAGCTGACTCCTGCAAGTTGTCCTTTGACCTTCACATATGCACACACTAATTAACTAACTAACTGAAATAATAAAAAAGCCAGGGGTGGTATGCTTTTACAATCCCTGTGCCGAGGAAAGTTGGGGTTAGGGCTAGCCTCTATTCTTGCTGGGCGTGGTGGCACACAGCTTTAGTCCCAGCACTAACTAGATCTCTGTAGTTCAAGGCTAGCCTGGTCGGCACAGTGAGTTCCAAGGCAAAAAAGAGCTACAAAGTGAGACCTTGTCTAAACAAAAACAAAACAAAACAACCAAGCAAACAAAAAGACAACAGAACACAAAACCAAACCAAACCCCGCCATTTCTGTGGAATAATGGAGACATGAGGAGGATTTCTGGGGCTCACCGGGGGGTCAGTCAGTCCAGTCAAATCAATGACCTCCAGGCCAGTGACAGACCATGTCTCCAAACCCAGGTGGATGACAGCTGCAGAGGATCGACACTGGAGGTCATCTTCTGGCCTGCACAGGTATCACTTCACCTTACCCAGAGCTTCCTCTTGCAGGAGTTGAACCTCAGGCCCCAACTTCCCCCCAGGGATGCCTCCATAGAGCCACTTGCCTGATCTGTGTCTCCACCAGCCGTGTCATATAATAATGATGTTTTTTATGTGATGTTATATTAACAGAGAGAAATGGGTCAGGCTGGGCAACTCCAGCTCCGGGAAGAACATTTAGAAGGGAAAAAAAATGACCCAAGGCACAGCCTATTACTGTGTCTCCCCAGAGCCACACACTAATGGCTGCGTTTAATTTAATGATACAATCCACAGAGACTTCTCTTGATCTGCAGCGAAACAGCATGTAGGTCTTTTCTCAGCCGCCACAGAGGCAGGGTGGCTGTGTGTGGCAGACTGGACTTCTACAGACCGGGTTAAAGGCACAGCCCACCCACAGGAATGAGGCTTCTTGGGATATTGACACTCCTTCCATGGCTCTACCTCAGCACCTGGGCAGGACAGGCAATGGCCTGGACCAACAGAACAAAGCGTGGGAAGATATGCTAGTTTTCAGGGTGCCCTTAAGCTGACTGGCAGCTCTCCCTCCTGCCTCTGTGAGGGACAGCTGCCATATTGTGGGGGAGCCCAGGATAGCCACCAGGAGGCCATGCACATTTATCCTAACTGACAGTCTCATCAGACGGCTGGTCAACAACCAGCATGGATTCCAGACACGTGAATGTGCCTTCTGAGAAGGCCTGACTAATCTCCTGTCTTGTCTGAGAGCCTCACAGATAACGGCTCTGAGCACTAAGCTCTGAAGCAGCCAAGGAACCTGGGAAGTTCTGCCCCATGAGTTCCTGGGAAGATTCCTTAAGGTGGCACCGGCCCCACCCCCTCCCCCGCCGGCAGCTCACCACTGAGCACACTGTATACCACTGAAAACCTCTGTCTTATAGGATGAGGTCTTTTGAGCTGCATAGAAACTTCCTGTTTCCTTCCTTAGGTTAGCCCAGGCTGGCCTCAAGGTCACGGCCCTCCTGCCTTGGCTTCCTGTGTGCTGGGATAACGGTGCATGCCTTTCCATTCCTATGTGGTCTAGGTTTTGTTTTGCAGTTTTTTTTTTTTTTTCTTCCTGGAATGTTTATGAGGCTGTTTCCCTGGTCACTCAGCTCGCACTTAGAGGCTGTTTCCAGGCAAAAGCTGCTTGGAGATTCGGGGAGGAAAAGCATTATTAGGAACTATTCCCGGAATCCAGAATGCTCACTATGAGCTGAGCAGCACGAGACGGACCGGGTCTGGTCTGCCCACGCCACTGGCCTATTTAAAGGCTCCGCTCCTGTTCTCCAGGGTCAAACCCCTGACTCACTGAGCAGTCCAGGCCTTGCACGGCCCCACCCCCTGCTACCTGCTCTGCGAGTGATGCTCCGTCCTGACCACAGATGGCCAGCAGTGCCCTGGGTCCTCGGAGGGAATCTGCTAGCACAGGTCTCTGAGCCTGGGATGTCTTTTGCTAGGGTTCCAAGGTGTCTCCCACATCCTAGGAACATAAATTCCAAGGCAACGGTGTTGCAGGTGGGACCCAGGAGAGAAGGAGGTCCCCTCTTCTGTTCACAAGGGCTGCAGTTACCACGGGAGCGGGTTAGTTATCTCAGGCATGGGTCTTGGGTGAGTTTGGCTGCCTCCCTCCCTGTTGCTCTTCTGCCTCCTGCTACATGAGGACGGTGGGAAAGGCCAGTTCTGTGATGCCCTCACATCCCAGAAAGTGAATGCCCATTGAGTGTGAAACCTGAAAAATGCCCATGACCAGCAAGACCTCATCGGAACTGGCACTCCCTTACCCCTACCCCAGTGCTCACTTGGAGATTCGGCGTGGAAAAGCATCATTGGGAACTATTCCCGGAATCCAGAATGCTCACTATGAGCTGAGCAACACGGGACTTCCCGGCTCTCGTGGCCAGGCACTGCAGGCTTTCTTAGGCGTCATGACAGCTCTGCTGATGTTATCCCCTCGGAGATGAGGATAGGGCTTAGCGGATTAAGCCGCTTGCTCAAGATTTATCCCTTCAGCCCAACTCTGTTCTCAGGGTGCTGGGGCCGGGCACAGGAGTGTCATGGGAAGAGGACTGAACATAAAGGGTGTCAGGTGACTTTTCCGGGCCGATGTGAACACACGCTTCCTGAGCCCAGGGAGGCTACCAGCGACACATGTAAAACATGGCCCTGAAACAGCTGTATCAGATAAAAGCCCCCCTCTTCATAACCCCCCTTCACACCGCTATGCCTTCTGAGACCATGTGTACAGGCAGCCCCAGGGCAGAGCTCCGCAGCGCGGGAGAAGAGGGTAGTTGGGTGGGACCGCATCGGGGCGGGGGGGGGGAGGTGCTTTGGTCAGGAGGGGCTGTATCCATTTGATAAGAGCTGGCAGGGCACACTTGGGGGACAGGGCAAGGTAAGGTCGGAAGAATGCACACTGCGGAAGCTGGAAGGCTTACTGTAGCGAGTTCATGGAGCTGAAGGTGGAAGGAGAGAAAGCAGCAGGTGAGGAAGGGGTCAGGCCCAGGCTGCACAGGGCTGTGGGGCTTAGGACCACATCTGATGGGCTGCTGTGTGAAAAGTGGCAGAGGGGACCCAGAGGAGACCTTAGGCAGAACCATGGTCTGAGTCTGGGTTGTGCCTCGTGGTCTCTTAGGGGTCTGTGTGTGTGTGCTGGCAGGAAGAGGTTTAAGGGTAGCCAGCTGCCCCTCTGCTTGCTAGGAGAGCTTCCATCTGCCTGAAACACTGGGGTCCCTCATCCCAGGCCGGTTACAGACCCTGCCTGGAATACATTGAGGCCACATAGGGCTAAGCACTGATCACTTCGCATTCCCTCTTACTCCATGGGCCGGAGCCGAGAGGCACAGACACATGAATCTGATAACCAGACAAATAGTCACTAGACGGCAATCAGAGAAGGCCCCATCCACGCCCAGGACACACATGGAGATAGCAGAAGCAGTGTGTATATGGCAGGGGGCGGAGGAGCCTGGTGCAGAGCTGAGTCTCTGGGGTGGCCCTTCTAGCCACAGAGAATGGGGCAGAACTTTGGAAACACCAAGCAAGCTTGACTGGTGTGCTGCCTCAGTTTCCCTGTCTGTACAATAGGAACAATAATCATACCTCAAGCTGTTAACCTGCCCTGGGGGCTAGAGAGCCTATGAACCTGAGGGCTACGGCACCTGTCCTGTAGTCTGGGGCACTTCCCTCTGGGCACCACGGCCATTCCTGTCTGTGGTGTGGGGACAAAGCCCAGGCCCTCACACACGCCGGGGAACACTATCCCTAAGGGGTACCCCGAGCTCTGATAGCACATCCACAGGCTTCCTGACAGCCTGACAAAGAGACTGTGGTCACAGGTGAACAGAGGCTTACAGTCAGCCCATGTCACCACTGCGCAGAGGGGGCCGTGGTACAGGGGTCAAGGGTGTTCCTCTGCAGCCTGGGGGTACCTCCTTCCTGGGGCTGCTGTTCCCCGCAGACACTGTGTGTGAGGAACTTGATGTCTTTCCCTGGAGGCCTGGGGACCCTCATCACAGTGCAGGGCCAGCTTGCACGGCTTTCTGCATGAACAGAATGTAGTTCCCGTCAGGTCTGACGTCTCCCCATGCCATTCTGGCTCCCACGGTGCAGTATCTGACCCAGACGGGCTGATAGGAGGCTCTGCTTCCCTCACACGTGGGATCTGGGAAGGCAGAGGTCTTGCCCAACACTTATCTCCAGAACCATCAAAGACCCAGGAGGATGCTGGCTCCACTGAACGTTCTGGGGTCATGAGTATGGAGCGAGCCAGCAGAGAGGACTGAGGAGCATATGTAGCCAGAAGCGGGGCCAGTCCCCTCCAGTGTCAAAGAGGAAGGGAGAGACCTAGTCAACAAAGCCTGGGTTTTACCTTTTTTTAATTTTTATTTTTTTATTTTATTTTATTTTTTTGAGACAGGGTTTCTCTGTGTAGCCCTGGCTGTCCTGGACTTACAAGGTCAGAGGCAGACCTTGAACTCACAGAGATCTGCCCGCCTCTGCCTCCCTGAGTGCTGGGATCACAGGCGTGTGCCACCACACCCGGCTGGTCTTAACATTAATTTTCTTGGCTCCCAGAGTATTCTAGATTCTGACAAAAGCCAAACATACCCTCTCCATTTCCCTCTCTCTGAGAAGGTCACACTATGGCCTCGAACTCAGAGACTGACCTGCCTCTGACTCCTGGATGCTGGAGTTAAAGACGTACACCACTATACCCAGCAACTTCCTTACTAAAAAGACTCTGAGCACAGCCTCCACCACCAGAATGACCCTCGCTGAGGGACAGGCCTGGGAGAGCTGATAGGTGATGAGGCTGCAGAGGCCAGTAAACATCCTCAGCTCGTTGCCAGCCGTGTGTCTCTGGTCTCCTGAGTCACCAGTGAAACAAGACTCTGGTTCAACACTTAGGCAAACGGTTATCCCAGGTGGCGACCACACATGTTCCTTTTAAAGGCAGCACAGGCAGCAGGCGTTGCCCAAGGCCCTCTGCTCAGTCGACCCAAGCCCATGCTCGGGCCTGAACAGCTTTCTAGTGCAAAGGGCCCCTGGGCTGGGTGGGGGCCAGGGCCACTCAGAGGCCGAAGGAGCCCAGAAGCCAGGTCCACTTCACAGAACACAACAGAGCAATCTCCCTAAATTGAGAGGGAGGCTGTCTGGGCTAGCCTGGCCAGGGCGCCTCTCAACAGTCAGAGCCCTGAGTATTCGTCATGCTTGGCACAGGCTGTGGGGATGACGGAGGAAATGATACAGATCTGATTTGGCAGCACAGAGTTTTAGAAATACATGGTAATCTGTTATTATTATTATTATTTTTTATTTGTGCCAGTCAATGAAAGGCTTAGTTCAAGTCATTAAGGCACCATGGGCTGTAGTCAAGTCCGGAGAGCCTGGGCATCTCTGAATGCTCCAGGGTAACAATATCCATCAGCACTCAGGGAGAGGATTATGACGGATGTGATCCGAGGGGCTTCTGCGTCTGTCTGGGTCTCGGGGGATGAAGGATGTCACTGCCACAGACTGAGGTGGCAGAGATGGCGAGCCCTCCAGGGGACCGTCCACCGTGGTTTGAGTCTGACCCCCTCCTCAGAGCTTTCTCCAAACGACAGTGAGGTTGATGAAAGGAATCCTGGGAGTCCGAGGTGACAGGTGGCAGGAACTGCCCGGTCAGAGCTCAGCCTTAGCTTGGAACTGGACTTTGCCGTGGCCTACCCTGGGACCTTAAATGGCTTCCTGCATCCCTGGATGGGGAGGGCCAGTTCTGCCTCTGTGAAGTGGGCTGGTCAGTAATTTCACTCCTGCATGGCCTCTGTCATAGCGCCTGGTACTCAGGCAGCCCTCGGTGCATGCCTGGCTGAGCAGCCTGCCGAGACAGGAAGCCCGAGATGACCTTGGACACGGACCGAGAAGGGAGAGCAGACATCTCCAGAGTGGGAAGTTGGAGGAAGGCCGTTCCGGGCAGAGTCCAGCATGTGCAAAGGCCCTGAGGGGAATCAGAGAGTTGTGCACAGGGAGGCTGGATGGAGGTCCCTGGACACGGGCGCAGGCTGAGGGTCCCAGACTCTGAGGCGTGTTTGCAGGGTCGGGTTGCTGACTGCCGTGCACCTACTTGAGGACTAAGGACAGAAGGAAGGGGCGCACAGAAGGCAATGGGACTTCAGGCTCGTTGTAGGGTCCAGCAGCACGTGGCATGTCCCCTCCCAGCTCTTAACAATACTGTGTGCTGAGCGTTGGCATTGCCCAGGTCCCTGATGTCCCTGGAGGAGACTGTCCCCTTCCGACCCTGGGGTAGGGCAGAGGTGAGACGCTGCTGCCGGACAGGACCTGTGCCTCAGTCTCTAGGACCTGGGGCCCAGTTCTAATCAAGGGGATGTGGGTGTGAGTTCCATATGTCACCAGGAGGCCTGGCCCATAACACCCTCCAAAGCCAGGTGACTGTAGGGACCACCAGGGTCCCTCAACACCCTGAGTCCCTAAGACCCTGTGAGCCGCAGCAGAGAGACCCCTCCTCTATCAACTTGCCTTTCTATCGCTGTTGTCTTGACGTTATGGTTTTACCCCTTATAGCAGCTAGCCTGACCTTAAACACTTATGCCCACTAATGGCCTGGCCTCAGATACCTGCCTGCACCTCTCATTTTTGCTCTCACAGCCCTCTGTGAGGGCTTAGTAGGATCTCATGTGTAGAGAGGTGACTTGTGGAAAGGGCAGGACCGGAAGCCTGGCCGTCACTGAGATTTCTGGCTCAGGTCTCTGTGAGCCTGAGGCTGCTGAACAGGACAGAGGATGCTCCCCGAAAACAGGGGGCTAGTCAAGGCTGAGCTGGCGAAAGAAGCCCAGGCTCACTGCTGATCCTGGCCCAGAGGGACCCACCTACCAGCAGACCTGCAACAGCTAAGATAGCTAAGGCTCCCTGCCAGGGCAGCGCCAGGCAGGCTGGGCAGACTTCCGATGCAGAGGCTGCTCCCCCGGGGAAGGAGAAGGCCCAGCACCTCCCTGATAACTTCTTCCCAGCCTCTCACAGCTCATTAGCAGGAACTCACCCTCCCTGCCAGGAAGATGCTCGCCTGATTTTCAGACATGTCAGACAGAGTGTGTTATCAAACCTTGTCATGTCTTCCTGAGGCCCCCAAACACTCTGCTATGTCCTTGCCAGGCTCTGATCTGCACAAGCATATGAGACTCAGCAGCCGAGAGCTCTGCCAACCTGGGTGGCTGGAGAAGCCTGGGATAAAATCTGCCTGCACGGTGGCTGCGGCTCACCCTGACCTCGGCTCTGAAGCAGCCCGCAGTCTAACCCAGGAAGGTTGAGACCCTGCAGACAGGTGACAGTTTACCTCTCTGACTCAGGGTGATTTCCACAGGACTCAGGCCCATCCCTTTTTATTTTGATAGGTGGGGGGTGGGGTGGGGAGTGTCCCTCTGCCCCAGGTTGAAGCAGGATTAAGAATGTTCATTTTGGTCCCTAGACCCTAGGGTTGAGGCCAGGCTACCTCACCATACCCAAGGGCACTCCCTGTCCACCTCATCAGCAGAGTGAGAGCAGGGTAGACACTGGCCTTCACCTACTTGCTCTCCTTTCTCTCACTCCTACCCACTGGCTCTATCTGGTGACATATTAAGGGGTCCTCATGCTGCTCATGGCAGTGAAAGTCACTGGTGCCCTGGACCATGGACCAAGGATCATGGCACATGGTCTCACAGGGTAATTAGTCTGAGCACTAACATTACCCTTACTTTACAGAGGAGGAAACAGAGGCTCATGGGAATTAAACGGCAGTGCCCAAGGCCAGCCAGTTAGCTTACTCAGTAGTGGTCATGTGAGCTGGGTCTAGATCCTTCCCCAACTGTCACCACCCTCTGTGTGATGCCCCCTAAATGGAAGAGTGACACTGAAAAGGTTTCTCTCAGTCCTCAACAATTTCCAGCGTGGGTTGCTGCGACATCTCCATGTCCAGATGGCAGGTCCAGAGAGGTTTAGCAAGTGTCCACGGCTGTACAGTGAAGCAGGAACTGAGTAAGGGAAGGTGACAGTAGAAGGTCCCCCTCTAAGATCAATGACTTCTACTGTCTGTTTTCTAGGCCAGTGTGCCTACCCAGCTACACTCTACATACCCATATACCCATGGGCCCAGCTGATACCGCCACAACGCCACCCTGCCCCCAATGTTCAGGGGACATCTTTGGAAAGGGGGACAAACAGATTGTAGGAGTCGTCGGACATCTGCAGAGAGATGTCTCCTATATATGACAGGAAGGCTGTCCCCATGAAATGGCAACAATATGGCTGCCTAATCATGACATGCACAGTAACAACAGTAGTTGATGTGCCAGTGTGGGTGGGGAAAAGAGTCTCACAAGGTCCAACCCCTAGATGAAGAGGTTCAGGCAAGTGATGGCTGCTGAGAGAGGGAGAGTCAGTCTTCCCCAGGGGTAAGCCCACAGATGGGTACTCCTAATGGTCACCCCGAAATATACACATATAAGCAACACCGAATGGGCTCAGCAGGTTGAACTTTGTGTGTGTGTGACAATAACAATTAAGAGGAAGATGGCATCAAGTTGGGAGGGACTTGGAGGGGGCACAGCAGGAGTTGGAAGGGCAGAGGCAGGGGTCAGGTTGCGACCCTCGGGTTGAGAACCCCTGAGCCAGCATGACCGGGCTGGCATCCGCTGTGACTTCAGCCATCCTTGGCTGCATGCTCAGGTGGCTAATGGTTGAGGTACACGGGATTCAGGGGTACAGGTGTGGTGTCAGCCCATCCTGGGCTGGAAGGGGGGGAAGGCCACCCCACCCAACAGGTGTGGGAGCCACTTCACCAGGCTACCTCTCCAGCCCACAGCAGCCGAGCCAAGCGTCTATGTCGGCTGCAATTCAAGCACCTAAGACCCAGCGCTCCCCAAGACTGGTGGGCTGGGGCCGCCGCTGTGACTCCCGCTGTGAAGAGGGCCGTGTGCCCACAGCCCCCTCACAGAGGTCATAGCCTAGGAACTCCTCTCCAGCGGCCTCTGAAGGGGCCTTTATGAGTCAGCCAGACTAGCAGGTCAGCACCTGCCCCTTGTATCGTGGGCAATCGCCCAGTCTATACTATCTGCCTAGACCCGCTCCTTCTCCTGAACTCAATTCATCAGCTCAACTGGACACACTATCTGTTCCTGATGACCTTGGACTTATGCCCTGGTTCAGATGGCTGAGTCCCCTCAAAAGCCACACAATTTAAACTTTCACTAAACAAGTATGTTGAGAGAATCTTTAAAAAGTGTCAGGGGAACAAAGTTAGGGGGAGGAGGGTCAAGACAGATGAGAAGGCAAAATGGGATGTCTGAAAACACCAGGGGTGTTCTAGAAGGCCTGCCATGGTCTCTGCGGCAAGTCATCAGGCTGTCCCTACCTCCTTCTGCCCTCGTCTGCCTATTCTTTGAGGCTCAGCTCGGGGTTACCAAGCCTGTGAAGGTCCCTGGAACAATGACCATAGCTGCTTCCCCAGGTTGCCAGAGCACTCTGACCTCAGTATGATGTGTGGACCCTTCAGGAAAGGAGAGATGTTGGGAGCAAGGTCATGGCCAGTTCACCCTTGCACCCTGGCCTAAGCTGCCTGGAGAATGAATGAGCCTTTTGCTCAGACCAGGTGGTTCCTATCATCCTACCTCGGGGCTGGGCCTTCCTCCCTCCAGGTCACAGAGGAAGGAAGCACCTTCGCTGTCTCCTCCACCTCGGTATTGACCAGACCTGGGTTTTAATGGCGCTTTGACAAAAGGCAGCTCCCGAGTTCATCTTCCTTGGCTAATTACATTTCCCAACTGCGACGCTTATCTCTGGGCTGGTGTTAAAGACACAATCAGTTTCCAGAATGGATTCGAGGGAGGCGAGAAGTAGGGAAGTAATTAAGCTAACTTCTGATTGAATCAAATAATTAAGCAGATTACGTCGCCCTCCTGTGATCAGCAGCGTGAGTGAGCCGGAGCCTAGAGGTCGATGCCGATGGAGAGTTCATTTCCCATCAGCTTCCAGACGGGCACTGTGGCTTCCCAGCCGACGGTGGGATGCTCGATTAAACAAAACCAGAAAACTGTGGACCCACAGTAGAGGACTGTGTGGGGACCCCCGAAGTAGAGGGGTGTGTGCATGACCCAGACAACAGTCCCCTAGGTCAGGGGACAGTCCCCATCTATAAGTCCGTCTGGGCCAGCTGGGTTCTGGAGGCTCCCGGCCGGAGCTGTCTGCCACTTAGCAATCTCACGGCAGCAGAAGGCCAGGCAGCCAAGATGGCTTCCCTGCAGCCCTTGCCTCTAGAAGGTTCCCTTGCTCCAGCAGCCCTTAGCTTCAACAGTCAGGTACCCTGGCATCAGAATGGTGACTCTGCCCAGAGACTCATCTGATCCTTGCAAAGGCTCCTGGGGAAGGTACTGGGTTGGGGCTCATTTGTCTCGGTTTTAGAACTCCCCAGATACACAGATAATCTATCAGTTCTGAACTAGATGCGGGAAGGGCTGGTAAGGAACACTGGCTGCTCCTTCTAGAGGACCTGGGTTCAATTCCCAGCACCGACATGGGAGCTAAAACCCGTAACTCCACTTCCAGGGGATCTAACACCCTCTTCTGGCCTCTACACACACGTGGTGCACAGACATACATGTAGGCAAAACACTCACACATGTAAAGATAAAAGCAAAAAGGGAGCCAGAGACTGGCTAAGGATGCTGAGGCAGGGAACACCCTCGCCCCTGACTCCCTGGAAGCAGGGTGAATATTTAGAGAAAATGGACCAACCCAGGAGGATGGAACAGCTGAGGAAACCCAGCAGCCGGGGACAGAGGGACAGGAAACTCAGCAGCCGGGGACAGAGGGACAGAAAACTCAGCAGCCGGGGACAGAGGGACAGAAAACTCAGCCACAGAGTGGAAGAGAAAGAGTTGAGGAAAACATCCTGACACACAACCACAGCACAGGACGCCGGGAGGGGGAGGCGGTTGCCGGAGCCGCTCAGCAGCTCTGACGTCCCAACTGCAGCAACTCCAGGCACACAGATGACCGGGCAGCTGGAGGGCTAATTCAGGACTGTGGACAATGGAGGTGTGGGGGACTCACACTAAGACATGCCACTGGTGTTTCAGAAGACTGGGAACACAGAGCAGGTCTTCTGAACTAGCGGAGAAAAACACACCCGCCACATCTCCCTGAGCCATCTGGTAGGGACTGGCCCCAGGCTTCTTTTCAGGGACGACAGGAGCTTAACGCTGGGTCCATTTCAAAAGAGGGAAAATGACCTTCACCTCAGCCTAATCACCAAGACTGAGAGCAGAATAGTTTCAGATTTCAAGAATTTCAACCATCTCAATCTTCTGCCCCACACCTCCCTGCCTTTCCATCTACTGGATGGAGCATACAGAGGGAGTGAAAGTCCATATGCGTGCGTGCGTGCGTGTGTGTGTGTGTGTCTGAGTGTGTGTGTGTCTGTGTGTGTGTGTGTGTCTGTGTGTCTGTGTCTGTGTGTGTGTCTGTGTGTGTGTCTGTGTGTGTGTGTCTGTGTGTGTGTGTCTGTGTGTGTGTGTGTGTATGTGTGTGTGTCTGTGTGTGTGTCTGTGTCTGTATGGTAAGAGGACACCAGAGCCGTCACCCTGGATGGCTGGAGGCCAACGCTTTCCTCCAGGGTCAGAAACAAATGAAGATGAATGTAAAATGCTCCCCACGGGCTCAAGTGTTTGAACTCCATGTCCCCAGATGGCGGCGCTGCTCTGTGGACTCTTTGGAGGTTGGGCCTGGCTGGAGTGCATCTCTTGGGGCCAGCCTTGAGAGTTACAGCCTGGCCCTCGCCCTGAGGACTCTGCCTCCTGAGAAGTGCAGACAGGAGACATGGAAGGCACCATGGTGGAGGGAGAGAAGGAGGCCGTCTTTGTAGCTTGTAAACAGAACACCTGGTCTATCAAAACGCCATGGAGTCCAGGGTTCGGCCGGGCGGTGGTGATTCAGTTGTGGTTTACGCACCAGCAAGGGCATTCCAAAAGTGAAATCAGAGAGGAGTTTTATGTGAAAAGGCCATAAAAAGAGAATAAAATATGTACAAATTTAACAACTATTTAGTTTAATTAGCTAATTGATTCATTTTATTCTTTTTGAGGCAGGGTCTCACTAGGTATCATTGGCTGACCTGGAACTCCAGATGTAGACCAGGCTGGCCTCAGACTCATAGAGATCTGTTTCCCAAGTGCTGGGATTAAAGGCATGCGCCACCATGCGTGGCTTATTTTACTTTTAAATAAAATAAGCAAACTTAGTCCTGAAGGAGTCATGTCTCATACCTGTGGTTTGGAAGACGAATTTATTAAGAAGTCAATAGTCCCTAAACTGGTCTACACATTCAACGCAAACCCTTATCAAAATCCCAGCCTGTCTGTCTGTCTCAGAAGTCGGCAGGCTGATACTAAACCACATGGAAATAGACAAGCCCAGGGGCAGCTAGGTGCCACAGAAGGGCCAGGAGGAAGACTCACAGGCCCGGTAACATCCATGCTCACTATTCCAGGCTTATATACCTGCTCTGCGGGGAAGTCAGGGAAGCAGAAACTTGAAACGTCACACCCAGAGCCAAGAGCGGCGAGAAATCAATGCGGGCATTAATCAATCATTCGCTTGCATGTACTCAGCTTGGTCTGTCCGCTCTTGTACGGTTCGGGACTGCCCACCTAGGGAATAGCATCACCCATGGCGGGCTGAATTGACCCACTTCAGTTAACTTAATTAAGACAATTTCCCATAGACATGCCCACAGGCCAACCCGATCTAGACAGTCCCTCAGTTGGGACTTTCTTCCCAGGTGAAGAAATTGTCAAAGTCTTAATGAAAGCTAAGCTCCTCAATCCATTACGGAAGGAAGGTAGGAAGAAGGGAAGGGGAATGAGAATAAATATGAATGACTTTGAATGGCTCCTCCCATGCTGCCCATTCTGTCTTGATTTCAACAGAAGCTAGCATGGTTCTAGATGCGCACATGGCTACGGGAATAAACACTAAGGTACCTAAGCAACCAGGTACAGGCATATGACCAAGTTCTGGCCAGCAAGCTATCATCTAGAATGGTATGCATGATTTCCTGGAAACATGTTTAAAAGGAAGGGCCAGGCTTGTCTAAAAGGACCTCACCAGGTTGTTTTTTTAGACAAGCAGCAGTGGGGGAAGCTATAAGGTGGCAATTGAAGATAATTTTGTGGCTGGGAGTCACCACAGCACGAGGAACTGTACTAAAGGGTCGTGGCTTTGGGAAGTTGAGAGCCGGGGCGCTGCTTGTGCCTTATGGGGGGGGGGTGCGTTTGCAGCCCCAGGCATTGGGTCCTGAGAACCCAACGACGCTCCTTGCTTCCACCCGCCCCGTGGCACCGTGACCCAACCTCACATTTTAGGCGGTGCAAAGAAAATCCTCCTATTAAAAAACACAGGAGTTGAAAATGTTAATCCCAAGTTGTCTTTTTTGTGGATTGGTATAATTTCCTCCTGTTATTTTTTTTTGATCTGCTTTCCGAGCTATCTCATTTATCTGAGCTTTCAAAAGCTCATGCAAAACACAGAATGCACTGGAGCTCCAAAAAAAAAAAAAAAAAGAGTCAATGCTGTGGGGACGCAGCTTTCTCAGGATTGCTATGGAAATGCCCCCCGCCCCTAAGCGGCCGGCTGCAAACATTTCCAGATACAAGCAGGTACCAGAGAGTTTTATTTGCAAAAAGAAAGCTTTTCCCTAATTATCAAATTGAGGAAATGGGATTTTTTTTCAGTGATGCACGTACTGTTGGTTTCGTGAGAGTCTTAGGTAGCCTGGGATATGTAGCTCAGGTTAGCCTTGAACTCCGTATCCTCCTGCTTCTTGCTCGTCAAGTGCTGGGATTACAGTCCTGAGCCACTGTTCAGCTGTATTGTTTTCGAGGGTGCGCGCATGCTCGAGTGTGTATGCCCTATGTGTGTGGGCGCCTGTGGAGGCACAGGCTGACATGAGGTGTCTTCCTCAGGCCCCGCTCTCTCTCTCTCTCTCTCTCTCTCTCTCTCTGAGACACAGTCTCTCACTGAACCCGGAGCTCACCATGTGGGACGGACTGGCCGATCAGCTCTTGGGTTCTGCCTGTCTCAGCCTCCCCCGTGCAGATGTGGGTTTTCCGTGGCACTGAGGATCTGAAGTCAGGTTCTCACGCTGGCAGAGTACCCACTCCCCACAGAGCCAGCTCCTCAGTGCCCCCCGCCCCCATATCTAAAGAGGGAGAAAAATCCTATCCGTTTGGGCTCCCCTCTGCCTCCCTCAAGCACCCGGGATGACCAGCTTTGGCTCAACCCACTCTCGCCGGCAGAGGACTTTTGCAGACAAACGGATGGATTGCAGGCCTCAGGAATTTTTTTTTTTTTTTGCCCGAATGACAAAAGACGCAATTATGTTCCCTCGTCACTTTCCCTCTCCGAAGAACTCTATTAAGAGAATAATCTGAGCCGACTCGCTGCTGCTCTGCATTTCAACGTGTGATCTCTTTTGGTGCTATCAACATTTCTCCCCCTTTTAAAAATGAGTGGTATTTAAGGGAAAGTGCCAGCTGGGCGTCTATTTGAGGAGGGGCCGTGGGAAGCTGATTTAACTTCCTCTGGGAGCCAGTTGCTTGAGAGCGCACGCACGAGGAGCCTGGGACGGGAGCAATCACAAGGACGCTGGCTCTGGTCACCCACCTCCCCTCTGTCGCCTGCTGCCCAGGGATGGAGGCTTTGTGGGCACTGGCCAGCCAGCGGCTTCCAGATCTGCCCGGCGTGTGGCCCAGGGAGAACCCACACAGGGGTCTGGAGTGTGCCCAGCCATGCCCTCTGACGGTCCCCTGAGGGCTGCAGCACAGCGGTTCCCACGCCTGGCTCAGCTCAGACCCTGGCATGTGGGGGTGCTCCACACATGCAGAGGGACTGGCTGAGTGCAGAACCTGGCTTCTGTGCTCTCCATCAGATGGAGCCGAGCGCAGCACCAACAACCCTGTACCTCGTGATTTACTCCAAATCACACAAGGCTGCTGGCCCTGGCCTGGGGAACCAGCTCCTTCCTCTCTGAACTGTTTGAGTTTGGCATGAGCACATGTTATCCTTGTGGTGGGGGCGAGGGCACACATGTGTGAATACATGTGCTGCTTATGTAGGGGGGGATACGCATGTGTGATCACATGTGCCGCTTGTGCGTGTGTGGGATGTGCGTGTGGGCACGTGTGCTGATTGTGCGTGTGGAGGTCAGGGGACGACTTGGAGTGGGCTCCCTCCCTGTACCCTGTGGGTCCCAGGCACGGAGCTGAGGTCCCCAGGATTGGTGTCTCTATCCACAAGGCCATCTTCCCGGCCCTCTCCGCTTTATTGGTTTGAGTTAGAGTCCCCCTGAACCCAGAGCTCACCAATTCAGCTGTGTTGGTTGCCAGCAGGTCCCGTTCCTGATTCTCCACCCCTCCCTCCGTCCCCTTGGGCACATGACTTAGCAGCTGGCCCTGTCAACAAGAGCATGCTCGCTTTTGTCTAGACTGGCCTTGTTGCTTGCCTTGACCCCCAGCAGGCACGGGGCATGGCCATGTGCTGTTCTGAGCCTGGGCTCTCTGGTCTCACCGGCTCTGTCTTGGAAAGAAGTTCAGGTTCGGACAGAGTAGAGCTGAGTAAATCCAGGCCGCCCTAGGCCAAGCGGCTCCCAGATGACCCGAGGCCGACCGAAGCCGCAGGAGTCAGCCTGGCCAAGCAAGGCCAATGCCAGCTTTTGTTTGTCAACACACAGGGTCCGGGTGCTTGTTACACAGTAAGAGCTGACCGATACACCGAGCTCAGAGTGCCAAAGGAGGAGGAGGAGTCTGAGGCCCTAGGAACGAGGCCTTTCCTAAAATCACACCCACCGCGAGAACCAGTCACCCAGAGCCTGTCTGATGGCAGCAATTACCGCGCCGTCTCTGAGAAGCCATCAGCCCTCGGGTTCCGAACAAAGGGCAGGCGCGGGCGTGGGAAGGCGGCTGAGCAGCTGCCCCGAGGTTGGCTCTATCTCCGCATTTCCCAGCTGGTTACCTCTGAGATGAGAGGTCTGTTCTGAGGAAGCCATCAGGTTTCCTCAAATCATCTCCTTCTCTGACCCAAAAACCAAACTGCCGTGGCCTTTCCCCAACCTGAGAAAACCTGTAGAAATCAATAGGCTTTTTTGACATTAGCAGTGAAGGGGCGCGCAGAAGGCACTCAGTCAATGCTAGCGATTGCTATCATGTGTTCTAGCGCAAATTCTTCCCACACCTCTGGTGCCTGTGGCCATTCATCAGCCAGCAGGCCGGGTGAGTGAATCCTGGCCACCATGGCTCTTGGAGGCCAGCCCCTCTATACAGGCCTGGAAACACCCGACAGATCTTATCGAAGAGGAGACAAAGGCTTGTGGTAAGAGAAGCAGGGAGAACAAGGTGGAACTCGGTCCTGCCAAGTGCCCATGCCAGCTGTCTGGACAGATTCGATCAGGAGGCTGGCAGTATTATGGGCTAGGAGGGTCACTTTGAACAAGACTCCGATCCCTTCTCGGATCCCAGTAGGATTTGTTTCTTAAAAAACCAAAAAGGTAAGTGTTGAGGTTGAGTAGGGAAAGGACTGCCAGTCTGGACAGGCCAGCCCTGTGCCTGTCTACGTCTGCTCCCCACACCCCTGCCCGCAGCCACGCACAGGCCACCGGGTCTGCAGGATCTGAGCCGCTGCTCCGAGGAAGCCCAGGCTGAGGCCGTTGCTCCGGGCAGGACCTCACAGGGTGGCTGCACACAGGCGGAGGGTGCCTCCATACCCACCATGCTGACTTCAAGCCTGGCAAAGGGCAGAATCTGGGCCTGTTTGCCCCCTGAAACCTCCAGGGCTGAATCTAAACCCTGGAGCACTGGAGAAATCCAACTAGTGATTCTCAAACTCAGGGCACAAAACGGAGTGAGGTGGATAGTCGTCGGTCAGGGTCAGGGCACAGAGAAGCAGCTGACCCTCCCCCCCTCCAAGCCTGCAGGAGCTCTTCCCCGGCCTTCAAGCCCCCTTCTTGCCAACCCCTTCAGGCGCATTCTCTCCACCAGATGCCAGCCGCCGCTCCTGGCCGCAAACCAATTCTCTGAGTTAAGTAAAAGAATGAGAAAAGATTGTCTTATTGATTGCCACCATCCTGGCTTACAGAGAAGCGCTCCCCACCCGGGCTCTGCAGGCGCCCCGATGGACTGAGTGGCAGCCGGAGACCCAGGGGCCAGCACCTCGCAAAGCCTGATTTCAGCGCCTCGGTGAGCTAAGCTGTGTGCTGCCAGCTCCGGGCTGCCATTTCCGCTCCCCGGGTTTTAAAGAATGAGAAATCTGCGGCTGATCACACATTCAGCAACCGAGTGCACTTATTCGAAGACCTAAATTGCAGAAATAACTCGCGTGATTAGTTGAATGAATATTCTGAGCCTGTATCATCAAGCGCAATCTATGGCTGAATTGGGGCGAGATGACTCGGCCCAGCACAGGGCAAGCCCTCCCCATTTTGTCTCTTCTTCTGGACCAGGGGGTGGCTGGGGCAGGAATCCTAGACCCTAGCTTGGCACTATAAGCCCAAGGCAGGGGCAGCTGAACCTTCAGTTATCTACAAAGGGCAGGGCCGCTGACAGAGTGAGGCCCAGGAAGGCTCACAAGATGAGAGTCCTGCTCTTACTGTAGATGCTCAGCCTGTTTTAGTACCTGCACCCCGAGTCCTTGCAAAGTAGGGTCTGCTTTGGGGCTCTGGCCTTAGGTGTGCCCAATCTAGGGACACTGTCACTGAGCTAATTGGCTCCAGCCCCCTTTCTTCCCCACAGGTGACCCCCACACTGCTGTGCACACGGCCAGCCAGGCTCTCCCCAGAGGGGCCTGCAAGGATTCTCTCCAGTCAAAGATCTGCCTGTGGGCTCCCAGCCTTGGCATGTCAGCCCACGGACATGCTCGGACTCCCTAAGGCAAGTCTCCAGGGGCCTCGTCTTCCTACCCTGGATGGTTCTAGAGAAAGAACTCCAGGGATCTAGGGAGCAGGATGGCGTGAAGCATAGCTCTGAGACACCCAGGCTCCGCGCACACACTGCCCCTCCTTCCTTCTGCTGTTACCCTGTGTGTCACCTCAGGCCAGTTAGTCACAGAAGCGAGAGCCAGGGGAGAAGTAGGCAGGACACTAATTCCCTCTGGAAATGGATTGAGTCCTTGGACCAAGAGTAACTAAGACCAAAGAACTTGGGTTCCATTCCTAGCTCTGCTGTTTGCTACTGTGCAACCCTGATGAAGGTACCCAACCTCTCTGTGCCTCAGAGTCCTCACCTGTACCATATGAATACAGTGTAGACACTCTTCGTAGGACTCCAGAGACACTATAAAGTACTCAGCAGAGGATCTGGTGGCAAACACTTGGACATGCTAACTAGCCTTTAGGAAAACATTAGGACAGCTGGATAGAGATTAATGAGCTGAGGTTGGGGAGGCAGACAGAGGAGAAGCGCGAGGACCTAAGTGCCGATCCACAGAACCCAGGCGAAGCCGACACGGCAGCGTGCGTCCACAGTCCCCATGCTCCCGTGACAAAATAGGAGGTGGAGACGCAAGAACTCCAGGAAGCTCTCGGGATCCCCTGGCCTGGCACACAAAGCAGCAAATGAGGGACCCGGTCTCAAACAAGGTGGGAGGCAAGGCCTGACGCCTAAGCTTGGCTTCTGACCTCCACACGCATGTGTCGTAGTGTGTGTGTGTGCCCCCGCACACACCTGAGCATAAACACGTACACGTACATAGCACATGCACACTTACGGAATCCCCACACTGTTGCTCAGCATGGGGAAAAACTCAGGAATGACTCAAACCTTATGTTTGATTGCTTTTTTGATGCTGTGATCAACTTAAGGAAGAGAGCTCATTCTGGCTTACGGTTCCGGAGGGAAAAGAGTCCACTGCGGCAAAAGGCAGGGCAGCCAGTGATGGGAACAGCAGGAAGCTGAGGGGGTCACATCTCTAACCACGAGCATGAGCTGGAAGTAGGGTGAGGCTGTGGACTCTCAAAGCCTACCCCAGGTGACAGACTTCCCCCAGCGAGGCTGCACGTTCAAGCATGTGTGCACATGCATATAACACACACACGCACACACACACAGAGGCAGAAGCAGGCAGATCTCTGTGAGTTCAAGGCCAGCCTGGTCTACATAGCAAGTTCCAGGACAGCCAAGGCTACATAGAAAGACCATCTCAAAACAACTGTTTTTCCATACTCAGATAACACCAACAAGGGTAAAAGAGCTTGCTAGAACTTCATCGGTCTGAGAAGACACATGGGGAACAGCAGAGAAGATGGAGGGGGGCGGGGGGCATCCCACCTGATGAAAGGCTTTGCATTCACGGAAGCAGCTTGAGAATGACAGCACCAGGCCAGGGTGGCGGCCAGCAGTTACCAGCATCTGCTGCAGAATCCTGAGAGCTGAGATCGGATCTCAGCACCACCAAACAAGCCAGGGTCGTCCCAGCATAGAGAAGGAAGAGACAGACAGGAGGCCTACTAAGGCTTACAGGCTGCCAGCCAGGCAGCAAAACTCAAGCTTCAGGTTCTGTGAGAGACCCTGCCTCAAAGGAATAAAGAGGAGAGTGACAGGGCAGAGGGCACCCACCACCCTCCTCTGGCCTCTGCACGCACTTGTGAATGTATCAGGACACACACACACATCAGTTAACAAATGGCTATATGAATAAAAGACAGCCACTGTCTTATACCCCACTGTCCTACCGCGTAGGAACCCAGCCTTGAAAACCAGTGACAAAGCAGACGGGGAATGTGCCCGTCTCCAGGTCCCTTAACAGTGGGGCCTCAGGTGATGGGAGGATTCTGCTCCACCTGGCAGAGAAGCCCTTCCCGAGGAGATGAGAAAATTTGGGACACAAATCAGCTCTCTGGAAGCAGCAGCGACATTTTCACAGGATCAGCTGGAGGCCGGGAAAACTGCAAAGCCGGAGCGTTCGGAGCGTTCGCGATGTTGTAACTCTGTCAGCTGTGTTGACGCTGACAAGATGCTTACCCAGCACCTCGAGCCCCGTGCCAAACTGAAGCGGTTAGATGTGTGAGCCATAACAACCGCCCTTCAGGGCCCTGTCGGAAGCCTGTGCCGAGCAGGCCCAGACCGGGCTGCCTGGTTCACCGGGCCTGGTTCCCTCTGCTCCCCACTGCTGGGGGAGGGCACCGTGCAGTTCTGGATGGGGTCTCGGCAGGTTCTAGCAGGTTCATTAGTTCAGTCCTCTGATGGGGTTGGGGTGGGGAGATGGTGCTTGGCGGCCGGTGGGGGGTTGCACCTGCCCTCAGAAAACAGCGTCTGTCTGCCGCAGTGCTGACCTTTAGAGAGAGGCATAAATCCGCCGAACCTCACACAGGCAAACAGCGGCTGGAGGCTGGAAGGGAGATAAGGGATGGCGAGCCACCGAGCCTTGGAAGAGATAAAGCGCTTGCTGAGACCCCAAGGCCACAGACCTGCTTTTCTGGCCATTGATCAGAGGGCTCAGGAGCAGAGCAGAAGTGAGGCCCGTGAGGTGGCAGTGACGGTGAGCGCAGCCAGCCTAGGCCAGAGACGCAGGGCCCAGCCTTGCCACGGGGATGGCTTGTTTGTGGAAGTAAAGCCTCTTTAAGGGCTCTCCCTGACGACCCCTTCTAGACAAGGTCTTACTATGTCACCTAGCTTAGTCCTCAACCTCTGAGCTTCAGTCATCCTCCTGCCTCAGCCTCTTGAGCCGGAACTACCAGTGCACGGTTATTGTGTGTGTGTGTGTGTGTGTGTGTGAATACCATGAGCACACATGGAGGACGGAGTCTCCGCCTCCTTTTCTGAGGAGTCGGTTCTCTCCTTCCACCTTCCTGTGTGGCCCGGGATCCAAGTCAGGTTTTCAGGTTTGGCCGCTAACAGCTTTGTCCACTGAGCCATCCTGCCAGGCTTTTTCTTACTGAACGTACCCAAGCCCCGCAGGAGGCTGACATCTACCCCCCGGTCCCAGCCCTTCTTGGCAATGCTTTAGAAACAGTGTGGAGGTTGGTGGAAATGTTCTGTCCTGGCCCGGATGGTCTCTAATCTTTAGCATGTGGCCAGCTAGACGACTGCTCTGCCCACCGTGTGCGGATTCTGCAGTCAGCAAACACCAGCTGGGTGAAAGCCATTGCACATACAACATGGCTGTTTTCCAGGCCACCCACGCTGTCCCCAGCATAGCAGGAGCCCAGCTATGAGGCACAGTTGGTACCTACTGGGCGGACAGCGGGGACTTGAGATGCCAACTAGCAGGGGCTGGCGGCTTCAGGGCCCTACCCTGGTTCTTTTGCAGCAGTCCCTCACCTGGTCTGCACATCAGAACCATCATGATGTCCAGAAGTCCCAGGCCCTGGATCCTTCCTTGCTATGGACGGAACCAAAGTCCACATCACCAGAAACCTTACTGGGAAGTGTGGGCACCAGGGGGAACCCTGGTCAATGGGCACAGCTTGGACTGGAGACATGGCTCCGTGGTTAAGAACACACACTGCTCTTCCGGAGGACCTGCGTTCAATCCCTGACACCCACCCCAGACACCTCACAACTGCCTGTAACTTTGGTTCAAGAGATTATGACACCCTCTTCTGGCCTCTGCAAGCACTGCACTCATGCACACAAACACACAGAGGCATGTACCTTAAAAATAATAAAAAAATAAATAAAATTATTTTTTCAAAGAGACACAACTTTACCATGCAGCTCATTTCACAGCCGGTGACCCTGAATTCAAGAGAGGATGGAAAAGGGGAGTCATAGGCAGTGGATGGTACAGCAGGGTGGGCCCCCCGCCCCCCCCAGTGGGCAGATCAGAAAATATTCATGATAAAGACGAGGGTGGTATGATGATGGGAGCTGGGCATAGTGGCTCTCGCATGTAATTTCAGCACTGAAGAAATGGAGACAGGGGAATCAGAAGTTCAAGGCTACCTGTAGCTACAACACAGAGTTCAAGGCCATCGTGAGCTACAGGAAACTCTCTCCAAAAAACCAAAACCCCAAAATTAAAAATAAAGGCACCAATGAAAAGTCCTTTATAGTATATTAACTAAACCCGTTCTCATAACCATCAAAATTCCTGTTCCCAGGAAGGGAAACTGAGGTACAGGAAGGTTAACTTGTATGCCCAACACTAACACAACCAGAGCACTGTGCACTGGAACCTCATGGTACTGAAGCCCATACTCCTATCTAGTTAGCCTAACTGTCCAACCCCGGTGCATTCTCTCCTTCCCCGGGCAGCGGGTTGAGCTGTGTTTCCAGGGGGCAGGACCCTGCAGACATGCCTAGATTTGCTCCTACTCCTGATCCCTGAAGGAGAGACATGTACAGTGAGCCCCCAGAATCTGGCAGAGCCTAGAGAATATGGCTCACTATGACTGCAGAAACTCCTTCGCCCTTGCTTCTTGGTCTGAGGGAGTTTGATGTTTGGGAATTCAAGGCCTTCAAATGAATCCACTTCAGGGTATGCTTCAGGCAAGAAAGCAGGTTGCAGCTTTTCCCACGGCAGTCTTCTTCATTAGCCGGCAGACGAGGCCTCTCGGGTGGCAGGAAGTGTCAAGTGATAGCTTTGTCTGGGGTGTTCAAGACTTTTTTCCATCCTCTGTGTGAGGAAGGTTATTCTGGCTTTATTTTTAGATCCTAACGCAGGGAAGAGGGGCACCCAGGATAAGCAGGGTCAATAGAGCACCCTCCCCCTCTAAGTCATCAGAACGCAGCCCCTACCTCCTCCAGGTGCCTCTGGGACTGATGTCCAGCTCCTAGCCCCCACCAAGAAGAGAAAGCGGTCACAGCCCGGAGGCAAGGCACCTGGGTCTGACCACTTACACAGCGGGGCAAGTCACTTCCCTGAGTCTGTTCTCCCTTTAAGATGTGATGGCCCATGCTCAAGAGGAAGGGCCTGCAGGTGGGAACCCGCTGCCACGGCCTGGTATGAAAAGAGAGCAGGAAACAACCCACTTCCTGTAGGCAGGGAATGGCTCTGCCGGCCCACCCCCCCTGGGAATAGCTGTGGCCCTGGATATTCTCTTGCAACAAACAGCAGGTGGAAGCCTGCTGGGTTCACCTGCTGGCTGAGGGGGCAAGCTGGGACAGGCCCAGCTCTCAGATCCCTTAGCAGGAGGCTCAGACCCATGCGCGCAGGGCGGTTATGACTTCCTGGGGCCTTGGCAAGGTTGTCTTTGGAGCCCCTTTCTTTTTATCTTGTTCTTCTGAGACAAAGTCTCACTTTGTAGCTCAGGCTAGACTTGAACTCCTGGCCCTCCCGCCTCGGACTCAAATGCAGGAACTATAAGCCTATCCGACTCTACCCGGCTTCCCTTTCTCTGTTAAAAAGAAAGAAAATTACCCTTTACAACTGTATCAGTATAAAGACACATCTGATCTCGGCTGGGTACATTAGTATACGCGGTTTTTTTTTCCCCCTTCGGATCCGAAAAGAAATTGAAATTAAAACATCCTGTGAGCCCATGGGCCCTGTGTGTTAATGCTTAATGAGGAAGCCAGGCCTGCGCAGGGCCACGGGGAGTGAGCAGTGGCTGAGTGCGCAGAGGTCTCTGCCTCCCAGACCCTCACTGCCACATCCTCCGTGTGGCACAGCACCGGGCGTTCTGGCTGTGGCCTGGGCTGACCCTCACCTTTAATGGAGTCACTGTCACCTGGTACCCGAGGATGCAGCACCCGCTGTCAAGCAAACCCCTCCACCTGTGTGGTTCCCCCACTGTGCAAGGTGCTGAGCTCCATGGAGAGGCAACAGCAGTGTCAGAAACGGGATGTGTGACCCCTCTGAGATGCTCCTAGGGTCTCCAGCAGATGTGGCCCTTCGCACACATTCTGACTGGGTGGCAAAAGTGGGCATCACTCACCTACCCTCCCGAGAGCCTGCTGGACCTGAGCCCACGCTCAGCTGCCTTCCCTGTCCCACCCAGCCCTGTGCTGGGTGCACAGTGAGGACGTGGTACACACAGAGGCCAAACGAAACTCCAGCCTAAGCAAGAGCACACGCCCTCCACATCTCCACCCTCCCTCCCCCGCCCCTGTCTGCTATCTGTTGCAAGACAATGTCCAGACGTACTGGGTGATGGCTATTTCAGGAGCAGGGTCCCAGGCAGAGGAAGTGACACAGACAGAAGGCCTGAGCCACGTGGTTCCCTTCCTCTGTCCTTCCCTCCTAGAGGCCTTGGGGGTGTGGGTTTTGACAATCGCAATGACCTCGAATGGACTATTCCCAGAATTCATGGCTCCTGGGGGAGAGAAAATGTGATTGTGTGTTATCCAGTCATTAAAACCCAAGACAAAAGCCACAGGCAGAGAATTGCAAGTCGCCTTTCAGGCTTGATGAAAAGAAGAAGGAAAAAAAAAACTTGAATATTAGCACCAAACTGTGCTGACAACACACTTCCGGGGCCCTTTGTCTCCTCGGGGCTCTTTCAGAAAATGTCATCTTGCCTATTGATTCTAGCTCTGCTAGCGAGGGCAGCCTTCCGTGGAGCGTGGAAAGTGATCTTCCTGCTCCACAGGTCCCGGCTGAGAGCTGCTCTCTGTGGCCCGTGAGCCATCCCTGCGATCCCCATTGCTGCCCCTGCTGCACGTGCTCTCAGCAGCCAAGGAGAAACCCATGCAAGAGACCACGTGCTAGACGCGTGTGCCATATGAGGTGAAACCAGCAGTCCCGAGGAGCTGAGAGGTGAGGAGCCAGGTCTCCCGGCTCTCCAGCAGGGCTGGGAGGAGGTACTCTGGGCTTCTTTGGCAGACACGGTATCTCTGCCCCCAGAAGGCCTCTTCCCACAGCCATGCCCCACCTGAGCCACAACCAGCATCCTCCAGGTCCAAAGGGACCACCGTCTCACTCACTCTCTCCTTCGGGTATTTCTGGGCCATGACCCCCGCCTGAACTTTTCCATCTGTGTCCTTGGTTTGAGTGTGGAGGCAGCTGCCCAGGGAACCCATCCTGTCAAGAGCAGGCTGAGGGGTCCTAGATGTGAAACTCAAGCTTGCCCATGTTTTATGTTAAAACTCCCTGTGTCCACACAGGAAACACCTCACAATTGTCAGGTGGAAGGAACAGACTCCTGTGATCCCAGCAACGGTCACAGGGGATAGTGTTACCATCCCTATCACTCAAGAGCGAACATAGGGTCCTGGGTTGGAAGCGTGATCCTGGCCAGTGAGTGAGTGATAGAATCAGGGTTCCCAGGACCCAAGACTCCTGACTTCCAACACGTTCCCATTAACACCCATGTCTTGCACAGTCCCCCAGACTTGAGAAGTTCCATTTCCCTCCATCTCAGCTGGAGGAATGACACCTGGATGGATTGCAAAGCAGAGAGACACCCCAGGGCGCTGGGGAGGCAGCAGGGAGGGGTAGCTGAAAGAGGAGGACTTTAAGGTAAGAAGCGCTGGTGGATGGATTCACTCAGAGGAGGTAGAAGATTCGGACCCCTGCGGACCAGGACCCAGCAGGAAGTGTAGACAGCAAGAGGAAGGCAGCATGCAGGAGGCTAAGGGCAGCACACCGACAACAGCAAGTGTTGGCGAGGGTAACAGAGTAACTGGAACTCTCGCCCAGCCCGGGAATGCTTACACACTTTGCAAAATTGGCACCTTCCCGGTAAAGGTGAACACATCACACCGGATGAGCCAAATATGGAGCATGTCTCGCATAACTACCTGCTGTTCCCACCAGGAAAAAACAAAAACTACACAAAAAACCAAAAAACTTATCCAAAGTGCTCTTCACCTCACAGACTCCCAGTGGAAATGCAAACTGGTGTAGCCCTATGGGAAACAGTCAAATCTCTGATTACTATATAGCCCAACAATACAGCCCACCAGGCATATACCCAAGAGAAACAAAACCCCATGTGCATACATTCATGGTCATGGCAGCATTATCCATTACAGGAAAGAAAAAAAAAAAAAGAAACTTAAAATGTCTGTCCAGTACCGAGCCCACAACATGTGGTATAATGGAATACATGCTACTATATGGATAAACCACAAAACACACTCAGAGAAGGAAGCCAGGCATGAAGGCCAGCTGTTACACAAACCATGTGTTACTTACTTCTGCTTTGCTACCCCAAAATATTTGAGAGAAACATCGTAACAGAGGGAGGATTTACTTTGGCTCTTGTTTCCAAGGGTCTCAGTCCAAGAAGGCACGGAGGGGAGGGAACTAGACCACACTGCAGGAGCTTGTGGTGACTTCTTCAACACAGGGAAGGTACACTCTGCAAAGCCCCACCCCTCGAGGTATGCCTCCTACTCAGGACCCCCCTCCCACCCCCGCAAAGGCTCCATGGCCTTCCTGATAGCACCAAAGGCTGGGAAGCAAGTGATCAAGACACAAACCTGTGGGGGGTGAGGTCAGCTCAGAGTCAGGCCATATTCTTAACATTTAGATAAAGCGCTTAGAATTAATTAGCCAGTCTAGCCAAGGCCGGGGGTGGAGAGGGAAATCGGGACAGTAACGAAACCATCTACCTGTGAGTACAGGGTTTCTATGGGAGATGATGCAAATGTCCTACAGTTAATGGTGGCCATGACTAAAACTTCCGTAAACTTACCAAAAATCACCTCACCTCATCTTTTGAAAAACAAAAGATATTTCACAGTAGCTTACCCGTAGTTACCAAATACCAGAAACAAAAATGGCCAACAACAGTAGAATAGGCAAGAGCACCTGGGTAAGGATCAACCACTGTTCACAACAGAATAGTCAGCCTAAGAACCATGTCCAGAAGGCGCAGGACATAAAAGCTCAGAGCAACCCATGGTGTCAGGAGTCCCCCCAGCTGAGTGAACCAATGAGTTTATTGGGATTAGTTAAACAAGCACTGGGTGACTTACAGGCAGTCGCCTCACCCCAGCAAAGTGACAACTCATGAAAGTGGCCTCCCTGGAGCTCCCCGTGGGACACAGCTGGCCAGTGTCCCTTCCCCAGTAACTGTCACTGCCGCTATAACCACAGCGGCGGGGCTTTGGAAATCTTTTAAGTTTCAGGAGCTTCCTATGGCTTGTGAGTTTCCTTTACTTCCTGGGTCTTAACCAAGTCTCCCTCCAACAGGAGAGGCTTTAATCTGAGGAAAGAGCTGCGCAACAATTACATATAAGAAACAATTCCACGCAGCTATGTGTTCCCAAAGCAGGTTCAGATCTAGCTTGTCAAGCCTCAGGTGAGAGTCCCTGCGCCTGGATCCTGTCTTCCCCATCCTCAGGCACGGGACCAGATGGCTGTGGAGAAACCTACTGGAGCTACCGACCTGCTACAGTGTGTATCCATTCCTGCGAGCCACAGAATTTGCTGGGGAATTTGGTGAATGCGTGCCATCAGTGTGGTGAGAAGAGAGGGGGCCGGTTGCTGCCGGCTCAGCCTTGTTTCCAAGGAAAGAAAGGTCTTTGGAGAGTGGGTGGAACACGCTGCCACGGGGAGGGAATGTCAATTTCAATATGAATCATTTCACGCATGGCAGTAACTCGCTCTGGGAATAGATACCCTGAGTCATCCGGCTCCCACAGGAGCAGGACTTGTTGCTAACATTTCAGATGCCAAGAGAATCAGCAATAGTTGAGAGAGCAAGAGCTAGGGAGAGCAAGAGAGAGAGAGAAAGAGCGAGCGAGCAAGAGAGGGAGAACGAGAGACACTGCCTAATAAACGGCCAGGCGGCCAGAGGCAGAGGCCCTGTGCACAGAGCCTTTGTGTGGGAGCTGACAAGGCCCAGAGGACATTGTGGGCTCTGGTGACAGCCGGCGCCAGTGCTGTACACGGACCCCGGCCTCTCGCCTGAGAATTCTTTGTACAACAACCTACTATATTTTCTAAAGAAATAAATTCTCCTCTGTGCTAGGGCTTTTAAAGGAAAAGAAAAGGGCCACGATGCATCTTAATTAGAAACTGCTTGGAGGAGAGAGGGGTCTCGGAGCCCTGCCAGAGGCCAGCCAGCTGCCCACAAGCCTGAAGACCCACCATGCTGCAGGGGAGTGCTGACTCTGAAGTCAGCCGGGGTGACCAAGAGGGGCATTCTGGCCATCGGCAGGCGGCTAGTGGATCCCAGGGAGATCTCATGGGGCTGCAGCATCTGCCCAGTGACTGTGAATCTGGCCTGACCTTCAACTTGGGCTTGGACTTTTCACCCAGTTACCCTCTTCGTGGCAAAGGCACATCTGCCAGTGGCCAGAGCTTCCGGTTCATTTCCTCTGTGCTTTTCCACCCTCTGGCCTCCGGATGCAGAGCTTCCAAGGCATGTGACTTCCTGGAAGGGTGCTGGCTGCCCCAAAGCCTGACCTATTCTATCCAAGGAACTGCAGCGTTGCCGCCTGCAAAGCTGATGACAGCCATTTCTCAAAGCAGACTCCCAAGTCCAACCCAAGTCAGGAATGTGTGCACAGCTTGCCAGAATCAGCCAGCTGCCCAGCTCAATGCTGATGTGCCAGGAACTATAGACGCTTTTCTTCCCCGAGAAGAAAAACTCCAAAAAAACCAAAAACAAAAAAACAACAAACCCCTCATAAAACAGACACAGTATTTTCACCAGACAACCTGAAATGCTATTACTTAACCAAAGAGAAGAGATTAACTTCTCCATTAACTTAACCCCGCATTGTGGGGCGGGGTTGGGGGTAGGCTGATGAGATGCTCCAAGGCTGACGATCTTGAGTTTGCTCCCTGGAACCCACGTGATGGAAGGAGAGAACCGATTCCTGCAATTTGCTCTCTGATCTCCACATGTATGCATGCAGCCACATACAACCACACACGTGAAGAAACAAATGCAATCCCTTAAAAAAAAAAAGACATCGGGAAAGGGGTGCACATGTGCCATGGAGAAAATTTTCTTGTATGTGTTAGTGTGCAGGCTTCTGTGCACGCGTGTACGAAAGGCAGAGGACACCCCGGTGTCGCTATGGCTCTAGGCGGTGTCCACCTTAATTTTCTGAGATAACTGACTGGAATTCACCAAGGAGACTGGGCCAGCTGGCCGGTGACACCCCGTCCCCGGATCCCGTCTCTGTGGCCTCCCTGCTGGGGTTACAAGCATGCACCACCATAGCTAGCATTTTTTTTTTTTAACATCCTGTCTGGGAACCGAACTCAGGTCATCATGCTTGCATAGCAAGCACTTGACGGACTGAACCATTTCCCCAGACCGGGAACTCTCAGTGTTTGGTGCCACTGTGTAGCCACCCCCTCCAGCCTCACACGCGAGTGAAGCAAGGGTCTCCGGAGAGGTCTGCGGCTTGCTCAGTTTCTCAGCTGGTGAATGCCAGGGGTGGATTCGAACCCGGGTGAGTCTCTGCAATCCCTCACCTCTGAGAGGCGTGGTGAGGAAGATGTGGGGAAGCCGGGACGGTTTCACCAACTCCCTAGCTGCCAAAGCCGGCTTCTCAAGAGGAAGCCCCGCGGCAGGGGAAGCATGGCGCGTGCTGGTGTGCGCAGGCGCGTAGGAGAGCATGGGCAGCGAGCAGGTGATACAGCTAACCCGCACACCCTCCCGCAACTGTGAGGCTGACACCTCGGGGGTCGGGATTTATTCGCTCCTCAGCATCCTATTTGCTCCGTTTACAAGGCGAAGATGATTTTTCTCTCGGCCAAGGCCGAACGCGGCCAGCCCGAGATCCGAGCATCACGCCGTGTTCATTTTGCCTCTTCACTCGCTCGCGGCTATAAATCATCCCCACGATGGGGACTGGCTCGGCATTTCCGTGGCGGAATCCGTGGATGGGGCTCTCCCAGCCACCCTGGGGGCTTGACTCGGAGCTGGGGAGCCTCGCTTTCGGCCACACGCGCGCCTCCTCCGTCCTCTACAGTGAGGAATCCGGGGAGCAGAGCTGCTGAGCAAGCTGGGCGGCTGCTTCTCCGGGCCTCTTTGCTGATGCTGAGCGCACTCCGTGGCAGCAGGTCAAGGAGATGAGAGGCGTGGAGCACAGCCGAGCCAGCCTGGCAACAAAGCGGGAGAGGCCCAGGCAGAGCCCGGAGCGGGCGGCTCGTTCTCCGTGCACTGCAGCAAGAGCCCGCTGCGTGCCAGACACCGCTCTTTCCTGGCTTACAATTAGAGTCGTTATTATTAATTAGCCAGCGGAACGCTGACAGCGGCTTCCGTTGAGTGAGTACACGGGGACCTGTGTGGCACCAGGTGTTCAGCACACACACCAGCTGCGTTTGATCCTTGTACCGGATGAAGCCGTTGCTGTCCCCATTTCACAGATGGAGAAAGGGAGAGCAGAGGTCAAGAAATGAACCCTAGGTCAGAGGATGCCTAAGCGGCAGTCCCAGGATTCAAACCCAGGTTGGCCCGACTCTCCAGCCCCTACTCCTTGCAGCTCGGCTCAGACAGCCAATGGCCTGGCTGGAGGCAGCTATTTCTAAGGTCACCGGGCAGATTTTCTAGGTGGAAGAAAAGCTCATGTCCGGTGATGATGCCGAGAGACAGGTGATTCGGACCCTAGCTGTCACCACGGCTAGGTGGGGGAAGAGGGGGTGGACCAAAAGACACATCACTCCAACCCTGAGCTGTCTGGCCCCATCCCACCCTGTGCTGGCTGCAGCACAGGGCCGAGTGGTGGCTCCCTACTGTCTGGCTTCCGAGCGCCACCCTCACCTAGGACTCAGCTACTGCGAGTCCTGGAGCTTGCTGGCTCTGTCCTCTTGCCTGTGAGATGGGGCTGCAATGGGTAAGTGAGGGTAAAAGACACCTTATGAGGGCGTGAGGGATGCACTAGAGAACGTGGCTGTGGAGGCCTGTGTGTGAGGAGAGCTGGACTCCTGGCCCCCAGTTCCCACACCTCCTGAAGGACAGTTCTGTCCTGGCTCTGATGGTGGGGTGGCCGCACCATCCCATGGCCCCTCCAGTAGCAACAAGACTCTACCCCAGGACATTCCTGTCAGGAAGGGGCCAGGCTCTCACTGAACGCAGAGAGGTGAGCGCTTGCTGAGTGCAGTCACCCCTGGCTGACCTGAAATGCAAAGGCGCGGCTGTCACTTGCCCTGGGCACCCCAAACCCTTCTGTTGGCAATGGCCTGGTTTATTCCCACGCTGCTTTCCTGCTACAAAATTCTAGGTTGCTGCTCAAATGAGGGGCCAAGCAGTGCAGTGGCCACTGCGTGCCTACCAGGGGCAACGGGGAAGCCTCCACAACACGGGAACAGTGCATGGCACCCTTCATGCTCATGATCTGGACGTCTGCAGTGTGCCGCCTGTGTGCCGGGCACGGCTCTCCGTGTGTGCTAGCTGCTTCCTTTCAAAACAATCCCAAGAAGGAAAGCCTGCTCGTGCCTCACTGGGCTGCTGGGCAAACAGGCCCAGGGAAGCTGAGGAACTTGCCCGAGATAACACAGCAGAGCGCCATGAAGTCCCTGCCCTCTCTGGCCGTGGAGTCCAGCCCTCTCAGTGTCCCAAGTTCTAGCAGTGGGCGTTAATGGCTGGCCTTTTCCACAGGCAGAGAGCCTGGGACTCTACACCAAGCCACTTGCTTTATGATAATGATGGCTACCAATCCGTGGCTGGCTCTTCTGTCACTGTCCCAGGCTGGAGGCTCTAGCCTCTGCGACAGGAGCAGTAAGAACAACTGATCAAGTGCCTCCTTGGTGCTTGGGGCTGGGGTCCTGTGCACATCTCCCTATTAATTCATCAACATGGGCCAGGCCAGCAAGACGGCTCTTCGGGTAAAGGTACCTAGCGACAAGCCTGCCAGCGGGTATTCAATCTCCAGGACCCATGATAGAGAGGACAACCAACCCCGCTGACCACCACCTGCCCAGTGGCACATGTGTGCTCACACACACAAAACAAGCAAATGAAATGTTTAAAACAGGTAAAAAGAACTATGACCACCACAAGGCCAGGAACCAGAGCCCCTGCCCATGTGCAGAGCCGTGCGGGCTTATCTGGACCTGAAGTCCCCCTGTCATCTGGCTGAACAATAAGTGTCCCATCTGGTAAACTTACAGGCAGGAAGGGAAGGCATGTGCCCTGGCCTGAGTGACAGGCCAAGTGTGGGCTGTCTTCTGTGGTGGCCAACGGGGCCTTGGGAGTGGCTTCCGATGGGGCCCCCCGCTGAGGTGGATGTGGACGAGAACAAGAACAAGATACTGAGATGAGATGGGCGGAGGGGGGGGCGGGGATGCCCTGTTCACAAAAACTGCCCGGAGGGACGCCTCAGCAAGACAATCTGCTCCCAGAGAACAGCTTTGAGGAGGGGCATCGCAGGGTGGTTGGCATGGTGAAGGGCCACACAGGGAGACCAGAGAGACCACGCTGAGGCAGCGGCCATTCTCACCGTGGCTCCTGTAGATCTCGGTGAAGGGAGGCACCAGTGTGATCTCAGGGCATTTCCAGAGTGCAGGCACCCAGACCAATACCCAAGACCCATGGGAGCCCGACACACAGGGGCTGGGCAGGGTCTCCCTTGTGAGTCTCACTCAGCAAGGGAGGGCAGAATGGATTTGCCCATTCTTGCCTACCCCAGGGCACCCTGAGTCTATAGGCCTTAGCCTATGTGGCATCACTGATGGCGTCAGAGGCCACCCAACATCCCCTTCAGGGTCCGGGAAGGAGCAGGTGTGGGGCAGTGCTGGATTCAAGTCAGCACACCTGCCCCTACTGTTGGGGTCCTCTCCCTGGCTTTCAGAATGGAGCCTCATCTTCCGGGTGTGCTCCCTGAGAACTGTCACCAAATAACAGCTCTGAGCCAGGGAGGCCCAGGCTGGGCTCAGTGCCACCTGCAACTCCAGCTCCCAGAAACAGCTACAGGGAGAATGACCAGCCCAAGGTCACTCAGCCAGGAAGGAGTGAAGCCTGTCTTTCTGACCTGAGAATGTCATGCCAGTAGGGACTATTCTACAGCATTGTCTATGGTCACCTCTACCTGTCCCTTTCTGAAGACCCTGGGCAGGCCCCAGAGAGTGCCAGGACAGGGTAAGGAGAGTAGTCTGGATGGACTGGTAGAGATTCCACTGTGTCACCTTAGGAACACGCACTGTTCCTAAGTTTCAGTAGCTTTGGGAAGAGCCACACTAACTTCCTGTCCCCAGGGCTGAGCGGGACACGAGACAGCAACTCCACGTGCTGGTCAGGTGAGGCAGCTGACTCCAGTCCCAGTAACCAATAGTGTGGAGAGTAAAGAGCAAGCCGACCGAAGCAGTCTTCCTGTGTGTGGGCCCCACGCCCCTCCCTTCCCCAGGCCACTGGTACAGTCTGAGCTGGGGGTGGGGGTGGGGGGGGAGGTAGGTGCCTGCTTACTTCCAGGAGGTCTGCAGGGACTGGGCTCCTAGGGTCCCTAACAGTCAGAATACCCAAGGAACCCCAGAACCCATCACAGGCTTCCTGGGCCAACGCTGCTCTCTTTGACTTCAAGAGAAACCATCACTCATTCCTAACACACTGTCCTTTGAGTGCTCACACAGGCTTCCTCGATGTCCTCTCAGAAGCCCGAAGGACAAAAGCAGCACCATCTGGAGCCCTGGGAGGCGAAGTGACGTGGACACAGCCACATAGCTCAGAACAGAGGGAGGATTTGCACACGGGTCTTCTCACTCAGGGCCTCTGGTCTTCCCATTATTCCAGGTGCCTAGCACTCTCCCTCATCTGAGTGAAATCCTGAACGGCTGTGACTTACTACCTGCACCCTGGGAATGGTACCAAATGGAGCCGGACTAAGCCAGGTCCTTTCTAGAAGCGCTTCCTGTAAAACTTAAGCAGTTTCAAACATGGACACCCCTCCTTGGACACCAGTTCCCCTCTGCAGAGAGGAAAGGGGGATGCTTTTGTGTCACATTCCCACTCATCCCGCTAGCCACGCCAGCTCCCTGTCCCTGGAGCTCAGTGGGACACGGGGTGGCAGGTCCATGTGCCAGACGGGCGAGGCAGCTGGCCTCCTGACAGAGCTGCTCATATTTCATGCTGAGGCCCAAGACAATCTCTTCCCTTGGAAGCCCAATGGTTATGCCCAGAGTGAAACCCTTACCCTATTCTTACTGGGGAAAAACGTCAGACACAACCTTTGTCCATTAGTGAGGTGGTTCCCTGAATTACGGCCTGGCGACACATCCACACAGTCAGAAAAACCAGGAAAGTCATTCCATATGAGTTGGGTAGACCATCTGTCCCCAGCCACTCAGGAAGCTGAGGCAGGAGAACTGTTTGAGTTCAGGAGTTCAACATCAGCCTGGGCAACATAGTGAGGCCTACCTCAAATATTTATTATCATTGCTAGAATAATAATGTTTTGTGAGATAGAGTCTGTGCAGCCCTAGCTGTCCTAGAAGTCACTACATAGACCAGGCTGGCCTCGGGCCCACAGAGCTCTGCCTGCCTCTCCCTCCCGAGTGCTGGGATTAAAGGCGTGTGCTACCATGCCCGGCTCAAATTTGTTTTTAAATTAATGCAAATACAATTGTTAATCTTCACTGTCGACTTGATTTAAAAATCACAAAAAGACACACCTCTCTCTTTGAACGTGGCTCAGGGAACACAGTGAATAAAAAACACCAAGCACCAAATTCGCCTCTCTCTGCCTCCTCGCTATGGAAACAATAACAGCGGTCACCTCACATTCTTGGCCCCGTGCCTTCCCCTCCACGATGCACTGTGTGCCCTTAAACTGTGAGCCAAAACAAACTCTCTCTTCCTTCTTCCTTAAGTTGATTTTTGCTGGATACTTGGTCACAGAAATAAGAAAAGCAACCAACAAGACAGCGTTTCTCTGCAAAGATCTGGCTGTCCTGGAACGAACTCTGTAGGCCAAGCTGGCCTCAAACTCAAAAATGTACCTTCATCTCCCTCCCGAGTGCTGGGATTAAAGGCGTGCACCACCACTGACTAGCTCCAGCACACATTTTTTTTTTCATGAAAAGAAAGATTAAACCATTTGCAGAAATACTTAACAATTTACCTTCAGTCTCTCCCACAGAGTCAAAACTGTATACACAAGGGTAAGAGGGAAAATTGGAAGGACACAGACAAAGATGTCAGCAGCGGCTACATATTCAGGACAGATCAACTGTAATGCCCGCTTTCTACTCTTTTGGACTCTATACCCTCCCCCCCCCCCGCCCTCAGGAATGGACAAAGCTGCTCCAATGCATATCCCTTGCCTCTCCAGACACACGTTCATCATCTGCGGAGACGAACAACGTCACCTCGCCACCTCCCTCCAGGAGAGAGAATTACCCAGTCTTCCCAGCTCATGTCACCCACCCCCTGTCCCTCACCATCCTCACTTTCCCAGGCTCCGCTGTTCAAAAGCAAGGATGCAAGAGTGGACGGAAGTGCTTGGGTCCTCTGGGCCCGGAAAAGCTCAGAAAAGGGCAGACCAAAGGGAAGCTGTGCTCATCGCCCCCGGGGGGTCTGTGTCAACTCACCGAACATGCTGCCCTCGTAGCCGTCCTTTGTGAGTGGCCGGAGCTCATTCTTGCCCATCGCATAACGGCGATAGTTCTGCCATGAAAACCGCATCATCTGCGGGAAAGAGCAGGGGGGACCAGGCCCCGGTGAGACGGTGCTGGTGGCCAGCGGCACCCACTATACCCTTTGCCAAAGTCTCAGCCCCATTTCATTCCCAGTCAGAGCTGCCTGGAGAGCCATCCCCTCCAGTCACGCCACACCAAAGACCGCCAGAGGTTTGCCAGAAGGGACCCAAAGCACTGGCTGGATTCTAGCTTCCTTCAAGGCCCAGTGAAAACCCACCTCTTAGGTGGAGGGTGTGGCTCAGTGGTAGGCGCCTGCCCACCAGAGCTGTATGGAAAGCCATTCCATACCTAAGGAGCTGGGTCAGAAATGAGGCAACCTGCCCAAACTTCCCCAGGGGGTCAGCGAGGGGGCTGGGAATAAAATCCATGCTCTCTAATTCCAAAGTGTCAGATTTGTACCCTAAAGACATATGAGTCTCTATGGACTGTGATGACCCGCCCTCGGCACCTTGGACTCCCTTGAGCCCTAGCTGGTCAGTGTTGCGTGCTATTTGTATGGTCGTGGGCCAGGAGCTCCTTGAGGCCAGACACTATACCTGCCTTGCCTCAGTTTCCCCCAACAGAACCTGCCCAGGACATGGCATCAGAGTGCCTGAGGATGGTTGATGCTTGGCCCCCTGCTGTGCTTGGCCCTGGAGGCTGAGGGACACAGTGACAACCTCTGCCCACCCTGCCCCCGCGTCCCCTCAGTCTCCCTCATTTGCTTTTGTGCTGTGCCCTTTCACCTCACAGCAGCGTGCAGGAGGCGCGCCTCGAGGGCAGAGCTCTGGGGTGACAGCGGGGCAGGGCCCGAGCGGGGTTTTAAGGAGGTGCAGGTCAGCCCCCGAGACAGAACTCAGGGCTTGAGTGTGACCCTGCCTCTGCCGCTGTCCTCTTGACTGGGTGCCAGCCTTTGTGGTGGTTGTGCTTTAAACACCGGCTCAGCCACAGTCCAGGAGGAAATGCCCACCTCCGGCGGGCGGCGACTGACAAGCTCTAGCTGTCCTCCTTCCTTGGCTTCAGGGTCCCAGCGCCTCCCTCTCCCCATCCGTTCCACCCTGTCGATCAGGTCTCAAATGCTAGCTAGGGGGCTGTGAACGCAGACTGGCGAGGCCGGTCCCCAAGCTTCTGGCTTAGCAGGACTGGGGCAAGGAAGGCATGGACTTGCCTTTTCTCCTTCACAATTCACACATGCCGTGGCACACAGAGCCTGTGTCACACAGGTGAGCTTCTGCCACCCAAAATGCCTCAGACCAGAAGCATTCTGGATTTCAGATACAGAATGAAATATCTTGGAGAGGGACCCAAGTCTAAATTACAATCCTCGCACACGGAGCCTGAAGGCAGCTTGACCCTGGACTTTGGCCGTGTCTGTTTTGAACGTGGCCTGTTACGTGAAGCGGATGTGGAAGCTGCTGTCTGTGGGGTCATGTCGTCATGTTTCAGAGCTCGGATCATTCTTTACAGGGTCATTGACTTTCACTTTATGTTATGGTGTCCTCCCTGCCTGCACAGACACGCACCAAGTGCAAACCTGGTACTGCAGATGCCAGAGAGGGAAACAGATCCCCTAGAACCGGAGTTCTGGGCCGTGCCTGGAGTTACAGCTGCCATGTAGGTGTTGGGAACTAAACCTGGGTCCTCTGGAAGAGCAACTGCTTCTCTTACTCACTAAACCATCTCCAGCCTCTCACATGGGTGGGTTTTTTTGGGGGGGGTTGTTTATTTCTTTGGTTTTCCTCTTTTTATTTTTTAAGACAGAAAAAACCTGTATGGCTCTGTCTGGTCTCAGACTTGCTATGTAGGTCAGGCTGGCCTCGAACTCACAGAGATCCACTTGCATCTGTGTCTGCCTCTGCCTCCTGAATGCAGAGATTAAAACTGTGTGACACCGCTTCTGGCTTTCATATGGGATTTTTTTTAATTAAATATTACCTATATTGTATGTATGTTTTCTTGAGGCAAGGGTCTCATGTAGCCCAGGCTGGCCTCTAACTCGATACACCTCCATCTCCCCTGTGGTTCTGGGGCCTCCAGCATGTTGGGCGAGCGCTCTACCAACAGAGCCACTGCAGCCCTTCAAGCTGGACTTGTCGGCTTCCATTTCCTGGCGTTTCCAAACAGGGCCGTGCCTTAGGCCCCGTGTTTCCTGCGGCAGCGCCTGTCTCTGTGGCAAGCCTCCCTGCGTTCCCTGTGCTCAGCCACTTTCCCAGTACCCAGGCTTAAAGGCAATCTCTTCTGGTAATCATTGCTTCCGTGACCAAAATCCACAGGGGAGCAGCCTCACAGGAGTGTGGCCTGGGCTCTGAATGGCAGCATGCTCTCGCACCGTGTCCCCATGTCACAAATGATGACACCGAGGCCCCGAGATGGGAAGCAGCAGCATGGCAGGCCAGACTGGAACACTTCAGTCCCCCAGGGCAGCAGGCCCCTGCCACACACAGCCATTGTGGGGCCCCCTGCTCCCGCGGCTCACGCCAATGCCGTGGCACGCCTGGCAAGAACTCAGCGCGGGCCTGGAGGCCTGCCTCCATTCCTCTGTTATTTTCCACTTATCTCGAATTGGCAATAACGGGGAATAATTGCTAGGTATGCGCGAGGAGGGAGAAGAGAGTCCCTCCTTCCCTCGTTCTCCCCTGTGCACCCCCGGCTCCTTCCCGCTCTCCTATGCCCCCCCCCAGCCTCCCTCTTTCTTATGCCCCCCGGCTCCGCCCCCGCTGCCACTGTAGTTGGTAGCAGCAACGAGATCTGAGAACATAAACTGCAGCAGAAAGGCTGGAGAAGGTGTGTGGGCTGCCGCGCCCCACCCTAACCCTACCCTCAGTAGTGACTGTTCAGGGAGAGTTATGGGGATTCACGGGTGACTACTCGGTCTCACCAGAGCTGTCCCTCCGGACTGTGACCTGTCTGTTCTCACATCAGTGGAGGAGGACAGAGGTAGCAGTAGGCATGAATGATGCCCGTGTCCTCCGGGGCTGGGCTTGGAAGGCACCGCAGCCCCCTCCGTGCGCAAACCCTCAACGACACATGCACCACCCCTCGGGCCCAGGTGCTTGGGTGCCAGATGAGCGTGCGCACACCTAGCAAGTGCCTGTGAGGCCTGGGCGTGGGCTGCAGCTTGAGCTGCACTACGGAGGCAATGTTCTCCCAGCCCTGCCCTCTGCCCTGATAGTTGCTCATCCTCCTGCGGTCCCTGTTGGAGGATGCCCGTGCAGGGGGTCCTCCATTTCAGCCCCGCCTGAGACAGCCCGTGTTCCAGTTCAGGGTCATCTTGGTTATACGGTGTGTCAGAGGCCAATTGGGGCTGCACGGGACCCTGCCTCAAAAACAAACAGGGAATCTTGGTGCCCAGGATCAAGCTTTTCTCCCTACTGTCATCAAGTCAGCCCACTACCCTACCCCATTCATGCCACATGCCCACCACCTTCTACGCCCTGGCACATGGAAGAGGGTTATTAAATATCTGCTGAATCAATGAGCGAAAGGCCAACAGGAAAACTGGCCTTGCAGCTTAACCCAGGGCCAGGAGGCCTATGTGTGCTCCAGGACACAGGTGGATTCCCAGGAGCCTTCAGAGGAGCCTTCTGGTCCCCAAATGCTTGGCCCAGTAGGGATATAAGGCACGAGTGGCAGCAATGTGATCCTAAGGTCCTGTAGACCTCAAACGTCACTCAGTCTTCCTCCTGAGTTCCCAAGCCGAACATTAAGCTAGCTCTCCTTGAATACCCCCAGTGATGGGGGGGGGTGCTCACCACCTGACTGGACAGCCCCATCAGCCGCAGAATGTCCCTCGTACTTCCTGAATCCATCAGATCTGTTCTCACCTAGAGCCCAGAGTCAGGAAGCATTTCCACAGCTGTATACGCTCACCCCAGGGACCCAACTCTCACTTTGCCCTTGCTGAACAGCACTGCTCTGTCAACAGGTCCCCCGGCACGAACCTCTGAGTCCCCAATGTTCAGCCACGGCATCTTCTGGGACCACACACCTTCCCACACGACGTTCTCCCGGGGTACCCCATGATTTAATCATCCTCCCACGCCACATTCTCCTGTGGGCACCCTGTGGCTTGATCACCCACTTTGGAAAAGTGCAAGGAACCCTGCCATTGCGGTTTGTCCTTTGTCCCATTTCCCTGGGCTCTGTCTGCCATCCCACGCCATCCAGATCTTTGTGGAACCAGATCTGACGATGCAGTTCAGTGTCTGCCTGCTTTGGGCAGTGGGCAAACTCGGACTAGTTGGGCTGGTATCTTTGCACAACCCAGATTCGGAGCAAAACCGCAAACGGCTGGGCAGAGGCTGATGGATCCCCGGAGAGCTTACTCTGGGGTCTGTCACCACCCTGCAACCCAGCCAAGAGCTCACCAGGCTGCCAGCAAAATCCCACCTCTCCACTTTTGTACGGGAAGACAATGAAAGGCTGAAACACAGACACTTGGCACAGAGCAATCCTTAAAAAAAAAAAAAAAAAAAAAAAGGAAATAGAGGTTTAGCCTGGCAGGATTGTTCCTGGAGATCTCATTTTGGCTGCCTCTGACCACTCCTTTTTGTTCTAAACTCTTATAAATCACGAACTCAAGGCCCTGTCAGTCCCATTAGGATGGCTATCTGCAGAAAGATGAGAGTGAAGGCGCTGGCAGGGATGGTGGAGAAGTGGGTTATGGAGACCACAGAAGCTCTGGAGGAAGTCTGTTTCCCTCCTGCCATGTGGAGTGCTCTGGTTTCTTTTCCTTTTGTGATAAACACTGTGACCAAGAGCAACCTGGGAAGGAAGGGGTTTGTTTGGCTTACAATTCCACATCACAGTCTATCACCAAGGGAAATCGAGGCAGGAACCTGGAGCAGAATCAGAGCCCATGAGACCCACTGTCACTGGTTCGCGCATTCACTTTGGTTCTGGCTCAGCCTGGTTCCTTATACAACCCAGGAGGTCCACCTCTGACTGGCGCTGCCCACCGTGGGCCACTGACATGACTACAGGCCACACCGATGCAAGCAAGCCCACCACTGAGACACTGTCATCCTAAGGCAGTCCTGGTTGTGTGGGCGATAAAAACTAAGACAATAGACTTAGCATTTGACCCGGTCACTCTGGGTAAAATGATCATGAGTTAAATGACTGTGGAAAAAAAAAAAAAAGTCTGCCTAAGAAACACAAGAGGCTCATCCCCAGAAAGGCCGGCTTGCAAGACTGGCCTTTAGCCGGCCTCTGGGGAGGTGAATTTTCTTGCATGTTCCACCACTGGCCCATGAACCAAGACCATACAAACACACTGACAAGAAGCACCTGCTTGTCTGCCTGGGGCGCTGACGTGGCCAGTCTCTAAGAAGTGCACATGGTATCCGCCCCTTCCGGGGTCACAGTCTCATGTTGCAGGTGGAGTCATAGAGCTTCCCTGGGAGGGCACCGGCTACCCTCCAGGCTACACCACCCACCTCCCGCTGCCGCTGCCTTCGCTCCTTGGTTAACTTGGCTGCGTGTCCCTTGCTTTAGCAAATTGCAGCTGTCCTCAAGACCGTGCGCTGAGTCTGGCAGCAAGACCTCCTACCGAACCAGGGCCATCTGGAGGACCCTGACGAACAGCCAGAATTAAAATATAATGCCCTAGCTAGTGTCCGCTGTCAACCTGTCGCAGCTCAAGTCTACTGACTCGGTTGATGGACTGCACAGATCAGACTCGGTCTGGGAGAACGATCTCTGCTGAAGTGGGAAAGCCTTGCTCCCCCGACCCCCACCCCGACAGCTGCACCATCCCTAGGCCCCTGGGCCTGGGCATGATACCAAGGAGTGAGCCGGTGAGCAGCATTATCCCTCTGTGGCTTCTGCTTCAGTTCCTGCCTGATTTCCCTCACTGATGGGCTGTGACCTGGAAGGGTAAGCCAAATAAACTCTTTCCTCCCCAAGTGGCTGTGACTATCGTAGCAACAGAGTAGGAATCAGAACACAGACAGCCACATAGAAACTCAGGCACAAACGCCCACGGCGGCACTACTTCAAATAACCCAAAAAGTGGGAATAAGCCAAATGCCCATTGACTGGCGAATAAGCCTAAAGCTGCGGTATATCCATTCCAAAGAATATTAGGTGGCCATAGAGAGGAAGGAACGCAGCAACACGGATGAGGCTTGAAACCCTATATTAAGGAAAAGAAGCCAGGCACAAAAACGTCACTTAGTGTGTGACTCTAATTAAGAGTGATGTCCAAAAGGAAACCCTAGTGACGAGGTGTGCTGGTTGCTAGAGGCTGGAAAGGGGGAGGGGCGAAGACTGCCTACAGCATTGAAATGGATGTGTGTGTGTGTGTGTGTGTGAGTGTGTGTGTGTGTGTGTAGGTCAGAGGTCGACATGGGGTGTCTTCCCATTGTGTTTTCTGAGACAGCCCCACAATATACTTTTTAAAAGTACGACACGGAAGTCAAGCTGTTACTGATTTACATATTAAAAAAAAAACTCTAAGTGGTCAGAAGCAGCTGCCATGTGCCATCTTATCTGGCAAATAAAACATAGCACCGCCCCCCATGAGACATTTCTGTCCCTAAAAGGCCTGACCTGAACAAACCCTAAAGACACACCAGACCAACCCAAAGGTAGGGATGTCCAACCGGAAGAGAAAGAAAGATTAAAAACCACACACAAGGAAGGAGACCAAATCAGTCAGAGCCTGCTACTCCTGGGGCAAAGTTCAGTTGGCAGTGACTGTCACTGAGGTAAAGGATGTTATTGAGACAGCTGACAGGTTTGGATGTGACTTTGGGATCAGAGAGGGCTACGGTGGTAACTCCTGGTTCTAATGGGTCTTCCACGGTGCTGTGGGAAGTGTCTGATCTTGCTGACACTACACAGTTAAGCATGAGGTCTGCAACATGCTCTCAAATGGTTCAGAAAAGAGTTGTGTACGTTTATACGCAAGGAAGGAAGGAAGGAAGGAAGGAAGGAAGGAAGGAAGGAAGGCATGGAAGGAAGGAAGGAAGCAAGCAAGGAAGGAAGGAAGGAAGGAAGGAAGGAAACATGTATTAGGGAATCTCGCTGATGAAGGATGCCATCTTCACTCAAATGTCTGTCCTGTGGAACTCTACTTCCCAGTGCTTACAGCAGACCTTCCTGCCCCAGAGCCTCCTTGGCATGGCTGGCTCTTCACCAAACACAGCCTGTCCTGGAGAAGACAGAGCTCAGCAGACAAAGTGGGAATTGGCAACCTGGCTGTTCCTTTTAGAAGGAGCCTGCCATGTTCAAATGGGCTGTCCATCCTTAGTGGATTTTGCTTTTTAATTAGAGGCTCCTTTTACAGTTTTGCACTCAGTATCAGCTTCACCCTGTCTCTGCCCCTCCCTCTTCTAGGTTCCGCTAGTTCTGTGCCCTCAACATCCCCTTCAGCCTGAGTCCTTAATGTTCCCTTCAGCATGCATCTCTTGCAATGGTTTGGACGTGATCTGTCCCCGACAGGTCTGTGTGTTTGGTCCCCAGTGTGATAGAACCATGAGCTGTGGGGGCCAGGTGGGGTGATCAGGTCACAGGGGGAGGGCTTGGCCCTGGGAAAGGATCAACGAAGGCCTTGGTGGAGGAGGTTTCGACACACTGGACAGAACGGGCTGCTGAGGAGGGGGGTTGTTTTGGAGTGGGTTGAGATTCTTGCCTCTTCCCTCTTCCTCGTTTTCTCTTCTGCCCTCAGCACGCTTTCACTTCCCCTTTCTGGTCCTCCACTATGATGTGTGTCAGCAGTGCGGAGTGGAGCAGGACACTCCTGGATTCCACAAATATGAGCCAGATTGATCTCTTTTGCTTTTTTAAGTACCCACCTCAGGTATTGTGTTATAGCAGCACAAAGAAGACTGGCTTTCTAATAGATAATTTAAAAAATAAGGTTGATATCTATCCATGTGCCTGTTTATATTTAATATAAGAGAAGTTCACAGACTTATAGTAGAAAAGCAGACAGAAGGAAAATAATTACCCACCATTCAACCTGATCACATTCCTACGCTAGCGTCTTGTGGCCCCCTATGAATATGACACAAACACACTCAGCACTGTGACAGACACTTCCTAAACCTTACTGTGAAATAGCTATGTAACAGCCAGGAGTGTCAACTCCTACTTCACCTTCCTGCCCAACCGTAGACTTTTCTGTGATTTCTGGTGCACAAAATATTTCAAACCGTTTCCTTCACCCAGAGCCCCAGTACCAAGAAGACAGATGAGGAGTTACTAGCTTGTGTGAGGGGTGTAAAGATGACAAATGGGGAGGCGGGGGGCCACAGCCCTGTGGGTAAAGTGCTCCCCGAATGAGCATGAGGATTTGATTTCGTCACGCCAGCACCGATGGGGAAAGCTGGGCCCAGTGGTGCGTGCCTATCAGCCATGGCTGGGTGGAGCCCACGGGGGCTCGTTGACCAGCACAGGCTGGCCAGAACAGCAGGCTCCAGGTTTGGTAAGAGACCCTTTCTCCAAAACTTAGGTGGAGGGGCTGGAGAGACGGCCAGGCGGTTCACAATACTGCTGCGGCTGCAGAGAACCCAGTCCCGCTTCTAGCGCCCAAGTCTGGCAGCTCACAACTGCCAGATTCAAGCTAACTGCTCGTTTGCTCAACATTGTGTAAGACTTGCCTGAGCCAGACGTGGTGGCTCGCCCTTGTGAGCTCAGAACTCGGGAGCTGGAGGCTATCCCTGTAACTCAAGGGTAGTGCTGTATCAGACTAACCCAAATGGAGGGATGCCACCAGGGTCAGGAAAGGCCCCGGGCTCCAGGGTGAGACCATGGTCCCATTTCCATGTCTCATCTTCTCCTCCCTGCCCCCAAAACAAAACATAACTGACTGAGCAGCCACTGCTTCCATTGGGTGCCTACCTACCTCCCTGTCCTAGACACAGCCACAAACACGACGCCAGTGCTTTCAAAAATAATTATGCAAGGGCCTTACAAAAAAAAGTCTCAGATGCAAAATAGTACACAGAGATATTTAAAAGTATGTTTTCAAATCCTTAGTGCCAGGCAAGGAAAGCTCATTATGTGCCATTAAGCGGAAAAGCAAGATATCAAGTTTTATGGCATGAAATCCACAAATGTGTGTATGTGTTAAAGGAGTGAAAAACAGAAAAATATTGACGGCGGTGTCATCTCAGGGTGAAGCATTCAGTGATTTTTTTTTATTGGTAGTAACCTGTATTTCCTGAATTTTCCACAGTGATACCTGGAAATACTTGTGATATGAAAGATAAAGTTGTTAATGTGAATAACAGAAGAAATAGCATGATGTCCTGGGTGAAAGGCAACATGAGGGCTCTGGGTGAGATGGGGCCAAGCAAGGTTTGCCAAGAGAGAGGTCAGTGTGCAGAGCTCGGCACTCTCCAGCAGAAGGAACAACAGGAAGAGAAGCCCAGGACTGGAGCCCAGCCAGCTAGAACCTCAGAGCCTGTCCTGGCAAGTTTTTATGTCAACTTGACACAGGGTCATTTGAGAAGAGAGAACATCACCTGAGAAAATGACCCCAGCAGACTGGCCTGTAGGCAAGCCTGTGGCCATTTTCTCTGGGACTGCTGAGGGAGAGCCCAGCCCACTGTGGATGGGGCCACCTCTGGGCTGGTGGTCCTGGGTGCTGTGAGAAAGCAGGCTGAGCCGGGCATGGTGGTGCGCTCTTTTAATCCCAGCACCCTGAAAGCAGAGGCAGGAGGATCTCTGTGAGTTCAAGGCCAGCCTGGTCTACAGAGTGAGTTCAGGACAGCCGGAGATTCTTAGTGAGACTGTCTTGAAAAAAATAAAAAAACTGAGGGCCTCGGAAAGACTCTACCTAGCAGGGTATCAAAGCAAAAATTAAGAATCATAACCAACCCTTTGGCAGAGTGCAGGGAATCATATGAAAGAAGGGAGAGTTAGTATGACCTGGAGAGGACAGGAGCTCCGCAAAGACCAAATACATCAGGGCACAGGGGTCTTTTATGAGACTGTTTCTGCAACCAAGGACCATGTATGGATATAACCTAGAACCCCTGGTCGGATGTGGCCCATGGTAGCTCAGTATCCAAGTGGGTACCCTAGTAAGGGGAACAGAGACTATTTCTGTCATGAACTCAATGGCTGGTTCTTCGACCTCCCTACCACCCCGAGGGAGGAGCAGCCTTGCTAGGCCACAGAAAAGGACATTGCAGCCAGTCCTGAGACCTGATAAGCTAGAGTTAGATGGAAGGGGAGGAGGTCCTCCCCTATCAGTGGACTTGGAAAGGGTCAGGGAGGAGATGAGGGAGGGAAGGGGAGGATAGGGAGGAGATGAGGGAGGGAAGGGGAGGATAGGAAGGAGATGAGGGAGGGAAGGGGAGGATAGGGAGGAGATGAGGGAGGGAAGGGGGGGATAGGGAGGGAATGCGGGAGGGGGCTACGGCTGGGATACAAAGTACATAACCTGTGATTAATATAAAAGAAAAGAAAAAAAAAGAAAGAAAATAAATAAAATAAAATTAATCTGGCAAAAACAAAAAAATAAATAAAAATTAAAAAAACAAAACAGAAAACCCACCAAGAAAACAAAACAAAACATCAACAACAAAAGCAGCCTGAGCAAGGCATAGGAAGCAAGCCAGCAAGCCAGCAAGCAGCCGTCCCGCTCAGGGATACTAAAATAAGCCCCTTCCTCCCACAATGCTGTTGGTCACGGTGTGTTATCATAGCAATGGAAACCCTACCTAGGGGCTGGAGAGATGGCTCAGTGGTTGAGAGTACTGTCTGCTCCTCCCAAGGTCCTGAGTTCGATTCCCGATGGTGGCTCACAGCCATCTATAATGTGAACTGATTCCCTCTTCTGGCAGATGTAAATGCAGAAAGGACACTCACATACATAAAATAAATTAATTAAAAAAAAATAAAGAAATCCTACCTAACACATGGCCCAAGACACAGTGTATTCACACAGTCACCTATCAGTAAGAACTGTGTGAGACTCGGAGGAGTGACCGGTTCCAGGACACAAAGGTGGAGACGAGACAAATGGCGAGGGTGGAGGGGCCTGGGACACAGCAGGTGCTCGTGTCAGACCCAGGAAGAGGAGAGCCGCGTGCCCCACGGTTAGAGCCAGGAACAGGAGAGCCGTGTGCCCCACGGTGCCGGCAACCTCTTTAAGAGTCACCCACACTAGAGGGAAAGCTCGGTCCGTAAAGCGCTTGCCCTGAAAGGGTAAGGACCTGGCTTCAGCCCCCTAGAGCTCACTAGAAAAACATGAAAGCTGGGCATGGTGGCAACAGGGTGCCGGGGAGGCAGACAGAGATGGAGGCTCGGAGCTCACGGGCCAGCCAGTCTGTCCCAACTGGAGACTTCCAGCGCGGTCAAGACTGGAAAAAAAAAATGGCTGGCAGCCAAGAATGAGAGCCACGCTGTCCTCCGGCCTCCACACACACCCGCGGGCACCGGTGCACAGCAGGTAGTCACCTGCACACCGGGCCAGGCTGGGCACTGGCTCAAACACAGCTGCTTCCTCCCAAGCTAGGCAGGGGGTGGGTCTTCTAGTTATTCAAGACCGCAACTGGCACCCCGACCGGATGCCTGCCTGGCTCCACCCAGCAGTCACACCAACCCCATCTGGAGGGCCAGGTGAGAAAGGGTTTGGTCTCTAGTGACATTGGGACCCGGAGCCCGGAGACTGCATGCCCACTTCTGTGCGGCGTAAGGGACTGGCTGCTGGCTACAGACACCCGGGAGCCATTCCTGCTGGCTTGTCTTTCTTTTCAAAATACTATTCCTTTTTACATTATATTTCTAGTGTGTGTGTGCACATATGTGTGCCTGGGTAGAGCACGGCATATATTTGGGGGTCAAAGGTCGACTTGCAGGAGTCATCTCTCTCCTTTCACTATGTGGGTCTCGGGTTTTGAACTTCTGCTGTCTTGCCTGGCAGCAAGCCCCTCCACTCACTGACCCATCCCTCCTTTCTTTTTTTTTTTTTTTTTAATACAGGGCTTTATTCTATAGCCCAGCTAACCTAAAACTCACAAAAATCACTCAGACTGGCCTCAAACCTGCAGCCATCCTCCCGCCTCGGCCTCCCAAGTTCTGGGATTATAGGCATGAGCCACCATGCTTGGCTCGCGCCTGCTGTCTTGACCTAGCCATGTGTGGGTGGAACGTGGGAGCCGACCTTTGACCGGAGTGAGGCCCATGCATGCACCCAACCTCAGGGCAGGGAGGGGCTGCCCACTTGTCACACTCAGGGCGCCGTGGCTGAGTGAGAGTCCTAGAGGGATAGAACTCCTTGCCATCCCAAGTGTGGTCTAGGAGCAGCAACTGGGTAGACCGTGAACTGGGGCACCCTGGACACTACCGGGGCCTGCTGAAGTCCACATGCCGCGCTATTGGCTGTGTGCCCTTGCTGGAGTGTCTCAACCTCTCTGAGCCTTGACACCTCAAACGGGACAGGAAGACCCTCACGAGAAAGAAGACAGACAACTGGGACAAAACACTTAGCGTGGTGGGTAGTGCGCGGTACGTGCCCGATAAGGCCCCGCACCAGGATATCACGTCCCACTAATTATCCGCTAAGCGCCTCCCCACCCACACGCAGCTGTCAGGGTCCCCAGTGAGCCCTCCGTGGGGATCCAGAGCCTTCTCCACGCTGGCCTGGCGCTGAAGCGGCTAGTTGAAATGCAAATTTATTCCTAGCTCCACGCTACCCCAACACACTTAAAACACTCATCAGGCAGAAGGAGCAAACGCCTTAATGAAGGCATCCAGCCTGAGTCCCACACACTCAGGTCTCCCTCAGTTCCTCCCTCCTGACTCCGCCAGCCACGAGCTGAGCCACGGCCCTCACGCCCTTCCCCTGCCACAGGACCTTTGCATGTGATCCTCCCCCAGGAAATGCCCTTCCCTTTTTCTGCCTAGTGAATTCCACTGTCTCTCTTCCCTTGACTTGACGCTTTTGGGGCGCATGGGGGATGTAGTTTCACATAGCCCAGGATGGCCTGGAACTCATGATGAGGAGGACCATGACTTCCTCCTTCCCCTTCCTCCCAAATGCTGGGTCAGAGAAGAGGACTGCCTGGCATGGAGAAACCCCCAGTGCCAGGATTTAATGAGCCCAGGAAGCTCTCCCCAGGGGCCCAGCCCAGCAAAGGCTCTTGGGAACCTCTCCCTCCCTGGTGGGATTTGTGGGTCCCACACCTCTGAAGACAGCCACCTCAGCAGCCTCACAGAGGCCGGGCTGGGAGCCAACCTTGCCCGGCTGCCTGCAGAGCAGGAAGAGGCCTTCCCAGCCCTCCCTGGCACAGGTCAGGTGGGAGGCGAAGGCCAGGGTGCTGGAAAAAGCAGGGACAGTAACACAGGTGACCTTGGCTCAGGTGAAACCACAGCCCCGAGGAGACGCCCAGCACAAAACCTCCCAGGAGTGGGCGGACCGGCCAGCTTCTGGAGAATTCTGCCTTCCTCTTCTTCCAACTTCCGGGTTAGGTATGGGGTGGGGTGGGGGTGTGGAGAAGCACCCTATTTTCCAGGAAGCAAAGCCGTTCTCTCACAGGCTGACATTTAGGGCCCACACCGGCACTGTGTGTGCTACAAGCACAGCGCACGCGGTGCTCCCTGTGCCTCTGGGAGGTGCTCCCAGGAGAAAGCAGGGCATCGGGGAGTCCAGCGCTGGACCCCGGCTCCGCACAGCTGTGTGTCCTGGAACATGAGATCCGTGTCTCCATCCTGTATTTCACAACCGCAGCTGCCTTACTTCCTCCACCTCACCACAATTTCTGATCACACACACACATACACTCACACAGACACACACTCACACAGACACACACACACAGACACACACACTCACACAGACACACACACACACTCACACAGACACACACACACACTCACACAGACACACACACACACACTCACACAGACACACACACACTCACACAGACACACACACTCACACAGACACACACACACACACACTCACACAGACACACACACAGACACATACACACAGACACACACACACAGACACATACACACACAGACACACACACACTTACACAGACACACACACACACTCACACACTCACACATACACACACAGACACACACTCACACAGACACACACTCACACAGACACACACACACACAGACACACAGACACACACACACTCACACAGACACACACACACACACACACACACACACACACACACACACACATGCAGACACACAGACACACACACACTCACACAGACACACACACACACTCACACAGACACACACACACATGCAGACACACAGACACACACACACTCACACAGACACACACACACACACACACACATGCAGACACACAGACACACACACACTCACACAGACACACACACACACTCACACAGACACACACACACACACAGACACACACACACTCACACAGTCACACAGACACACACACTCACACAGACACACACACACTCACACAGTCACAGACACACACACTCACACAGACACACACACACACACACACACTCACACACTCACACAGACACACACACTCACACACACACACACACACACACACACACAGACACACACACACTCACACAGTCACACAGACACACACACACTCACACACTCACACAGACACACACACTCACACAGACACACACACACACACACACACACACACAGAGGCTCACCGGCACAGAAGGAAACAGGCGTGTCCCTGAGGCCACAGCTAGCCTCACAGGGAGGATGCGCACCTGTCTCTCAGCAGCCTGTGCTGTCCTGTTACCCCACCAAGCACTCAGTAACCCCAGAAGGCGTCACCCAAAGCTGCGACATCCCAGACCACAGAGCCAGTCCCCTCCCTTCCCCAGCACAGAGCACTTGACGGTACCCTGCAGGTAGCTTTGGCCCGAGCCTCCTTTTCTCCACATCCATCATGTCTGAGGACGGCCCCTCGCTCGCCCGTTCCCTGTGCACTCATGGCTCTCCCTGGACTCGAGAGCCCCCGGAGGCAAACGCCTGTCTCTCCCACTTATCCCTGAACTCTGTCTCTGCTCACCATGCTCCAGTCACAAGAACCTTCGAGCTAGCCTCAGACACACCTGGCCCCCGACCACACCCGAGGCAGCACAGGAAGCTGCAGAGTGGCACCTCTGGGTCCGTGAGGTCACAGGTCAGGATGGTTTCGGGTGGCTCTAGGCTGTTAACCCCAACCTGGGGGATGAGCCTGATTAGCTGGACAAACCACGGTGATGGCTAAGATCCGGGCAGGGGTGTCAGCCACAGCGGTGGGCATGAAAGGTCTCTGCAGGCCCTGGCACAGCCGAGGATGAGGAAGGGACGCAGATCTGCCTCCAGAAGGGCTTTCTCCCAGGACAGCTGACTTTAAGGGCCAACCTGACCAGGCTGAGGGAAGCCCCCGAGGTTGGTGAAGCACGGCTTCTGAGTGAGTCTGCTAGTGGGAGAGAGCGATTTGAACAGTGGGCTGAGTTGGAAGGCAGGCCCTGCTCAGTGTTCCCGGGAAGCGGCCAAGCACAGAGGGACCAACCGAGCGAGGAGAGAGCATGCTCCCTCTCTCCCGGGATGCGGAAGACACCCTCATCTGGTCTTTGGAGCTCTGGGACTTTGGCTCAGAACGCTCACATATGCCCTCTGTCTGTCCGCCCACCCTCCCGCACTGCGAGCTAACAACCGCTCTGCCCAGCTCTCAAGCTGTGACCTGAATCACAAATCCTCGGGACCTTCCATGGGACTTGTCAGCCTCCTGATGAACCTTGAATCCTTCTATCCATCCAACCTTTTATCTAGTCTTTTCTTCTTTTCCTCTTTCATTTTTACTTTTTAGTCTCCTTATTTTATTTTTGGAATAGGGTAATGCTGTTTGCCAGCATTACTCCCCAGCTCAAGGACAGCCCGCCCCCCACCCCCATCGCCTCGGCAGTAAACTTACAGGTGTGCTAGCTGCCGCTCACATAGGCTCACACTACAGAGCATGGCTCATTTCTCATTCTCGACTCTATCACTTCTAATTCCCCGGAGAACTCTGCCTGACTCGCTCTCGCAGAGCAGAATGAACATGGTCTGCCGACACCTCGAGTCTTAGCTCGGGGAGACCGGTCCCAGACTCCAGGCTTCTGCAGAGATAAATTATGTGCATCCTGTCACCCGGGCACCAGGACGTCAACACGGTAACTAGAATGAAGAAGCCAAGCCTGGGGTTGCCTCCTGATGCTCAGGTTTTTCCTGCCTCCTCCTATCACGGCACTTTCCATACAGGTGTCTGACGTGCTGGCTCAGGATTGCAGGCCATCCCGACAGTGGCTGATTTCTCTACTAGGCGGTAGTGATTCTATTTGTGCCTGTCTACACCCCATCACCCGTATTTCCAACCCCTGGCACAACATCCCCAGAGCGTCACTATAGCACACCGGTCCCAACGATGGCTCGTCAGTGCCTCGGTCATTCAACAGTGAATGTCTCCTGGACTTAAACCTGACCCTGGGCCAGGCCCTTCATAAAGGTTCAATCCTTTGCCAACTCTGCCAGCTGCTGTATCATTTCTTCCTATTTCTGTGTGTATTCGTGTGTGTGTGTGTGTGTGTAAGTGAGGAAGTGAAAATTATGGTGTACACTTGCATATGGAAGCCAGCCTCAGGTCTTGTTCACCTTGATTATGACACAGGATCTCACTGGCCTGGAACTCACCCAGGAGGTGGGGCTGGCTAGCCAGTGAGCCCCAGGAGTCTTGCCTGTCTGCCTAGTCCTGGAATTATACCTGGCTGTCCCAGAACCTATTACGTAGACCAGGCTGGCCTTGAACTCACAGAGGTCTGCCTTCCAAGTGTTTTGAATAAAGGTGTGTGCCACCACGACCCTGTATACCTGGCTTTTTGACATGGGTTCTAGTTACCTCATTCTCTGTGTCCCAGCCTTGTGATTACACAGCAAGCATTTTACCAACCGAGCCATCTCTGGGGCCCCTCCATCCTGGCCTTAACAGATGAAACTGCAGCCTAGAGGACGCGATTAGAGGAGGAGATCGCATGCCTGGAGCCGCACAACACCGTGGCTGAGCCAGGCAACGGAGTGCTGGGGAGGCTGCGGTCTGATCCGTGACAGCAAACTGCTTCCCACCCAGATAGCTGCAGCCCTGTGATGAGCGTGTCCCCCCCAGCGTCAGGGGCTGTGGGGCCGGCAGGTGGCAGAAGCAGTGTGAGGCCTGGGGCTAGCCCATCTGAAAGGCTGTGTCCCTTCATCTTCCCAGGATGCTCCAACTGACTAACGAATGAACCAACAAAACATGAGCCCAGCACCTTTGGACAGCGTGTGCCAACACAGAGCGATAGGACGAGGGCCGGCTATGGCTGTCCGGTGGCTGGGCCAAGCGGCCCATCCTAATGTCTCTTCTCTGTCAAAGCAAGGTGCCGCCTGTTTGGATGGTCTGAGCGGCCTGAGCAGCGCTGCAGAGCCTGGAGGGAAGAGGCTGTATTTTTTGTCAGAGCTGTCAGAACTGAGACTGGGCTCTAAGTGCCTGGGAAGCAGGCTGGTGAGGACCTGGTGTCAATCCTGAAGACCTGAGTTCAATCTCAGCACCTGCCTCCAGGACCGGGCGAGGTGCACACCTGTGATGCTAGGGCCCGGAGACAGACAAAGAGGACCCTGGTGACCCGCTGATTCACTGAGAGAGCCCGTCCCCAAACGAGGTGGATAGTGATCGATGACAACACCCAGTACCAACCTGTGACCTCCGCACACACACAGACATATATCCACATACTGGTGTGAGCACATACACACACACATAAAGCAGAAGCCAGTTTGAGGGAAAGCCGGTGGACACCACAGCCAGTGGTGTAGGAGCCTGGCTCAGCAGACAGCTGGGTTTAGGCCTTCAGTATGAGGTCCAGAAGTCCAGTCTTGGTGACACTGTGTCACCTGGTGGCCTGTGAGCTTTACAGGGAGCCTCAGGCCACGGGTGGGAGAAGGGCCTCGAAGGACAGACGTCCTGCTGGCTAGTTGTCACCTGCCAGGAAGCTGGCTTTGGGTATGGACTCCACATAGATGCATCTAGAACAGTGTGTTCCCTGGCGCTTTGCCTCCAAACAAAAGGTGTTAGTGAGGACTCTTCTAAGAGACCCTGCCCCTGGACTAGCAGAGGACTGAGTAGGGCATGGTGGCATGTGACCTTCCCTCGAGGTCTGTGAGTTCGAGGCCAGCCTGGTCTACAATGCAAGTCCAGGATAGCCAAGGCTACAGAGCAATACCATCTCCAAAAATAAAAAATAAAAAGGAAAACGAGACAGGAAATCAGTGCCAAGTGAGACCACATACTTCAAAACCCACGGCCACTCCAGGAAGCAGGTACGAAGCCCATCTCAAAGACAGGGGACGGGGACCAGAGACACACAGCCAACAGTGGAAGGCTTGAGCCCAGGCCAGCCTGACTGCAGCCTTTGCCTCTTCCTGTCCCTCATCCTACCTCATCTACTCACAGGACATGCCCTGCGTGCCAACTGCACGGTACATCCCAGTGTGAGCAGACAGACGCCAACGAGCATGAGAAACCCAACTGGAGCTGAACACTAAGAAGAAGACACCCGGCAGGGAAAGGGGCTGGAGGCAGCCCAGCCGAGAGGTGGCTGTGAGCAGCCTCTGAGAGGACAGCTGGGCTGAGCCTCCGGGGAACACGGAAAAGATAAGCTTGTTTCTTCATTGGCAGCCTAAGAAATCTCGCCGCACCCCCTAGGCCCCAGCCAGCATGGGCTCCCGTGTAGCTGGCTCATCTCGGCTAGAAGGGCTTGCCAAGCCCGCCGAGAAGGCTATCCACACCACGAGGAGGGCAAACAGCACGGGTCAGCCTTACGAATGAATGTCACAAAATGATTGGGGTCCCAGATTCATTCATCCCGGAGCCAGGGAGGGAGCCCCCCCGCCCCCCCCCCATAAGCACTCCTGGTGCCTGCATTCATCAGGCTGCTCAGGGAGGCTTGTTTTTCATTGTTCTGGGTCTGTGGTGATGGATGGTACTCGATGGCCCTTCTAGGTTCCTAATAAGGACCGGCGGCGGCACTCTCTCAATCCCGCAAGACTGAATTACTGAAGATGCGCTTAGGATGCTCCCTGTGACAGCGTGAGCGGCGTTCTTGAAAGGGTCCCTGCAGCCGTCCTCTGAAAAGAGGGCCTAGTCACACGGGAGCCGGCGGAACATCAGGCAATTTGATCTCAAGCCCTTGAAAGACACACCAAAGAACAATTAACTAGGAAAACCAGAAGGCCTCCTCCTGATGAACGAGTGGGACCGGCCAGGAGGGAGAGAAAACTCTTTTGAACTACTTCAGTGATGGAAATCAAAGGCCTCGCGCGCCCTGGACTTGCTCGTTTCCGGGGGCTTCCTCCCGCCTCCCTGGTGTCCGAGGTCCCACTCCCGACAGGCTCGTCAGCACTGTGATGGCATCAGGATTTTCTCCCTCCTGAGCTGCCTCCGGATCTGGAGCTTTCCTGCCGGGGCCCATAAACCTGCCACGGGGAGATGGCAGCTCCCGCAGTGTAGCCAAAACAGCCCCCTTCCATGGCCCGGAGACAAATGAGCGGACAGCCGTGACAGGTGATTCGACAAAGCCGTCAAAACCCCCTCTTTCCCCGCACTTGAACTGGAGGCGCCGCTGTGGGTGACAGTGACTCACCAGGGCTCTTCCATAAATCTCAGAGCCGGGCTCTTTCTGACACTTCCTACAAAGGATAGGCTGCCCTGAGATCCCTGCCCCTGACAGCGGATGTTCCGTAGAAAGGCAGAAACCATCTTGTTTCCCCAGTTCTGAGCGCAGCGGCTGACAGGCACTGTCGCTTAGAACACTGTCGGCCGTGGCCAGTGTGGTGGACCAGAGGGTAGGCCACCAGCTGCCAGGCCTGATGACCTGAGCCCCGCCCCTGGCTCTGCGAAGTGAAAGGAGAGAACCTTAAATTGTTCTCTGTCTCCTGTGTACACACACACACACACACACACACACACACTCTCACTCACACACACTCACATATACTCACACGCTCACACGCTCACACACACACACAAATAAACGCTTTAGGAAAAACAGCAATGCCGTCAGCAGGGCTGAGGCGGCAGGCTAGAGGCGGGGTGGGTGAGTGTAAGATGGAGGTGAGGTAGAGTGGTATGGTGACAGGGTAGCAGGCATGGGGGTGAAATTTGGGGTCGATAGGGTGGAGGGGGGTTGTGGGAGGGCCCTCCCTAAAGAGGGGTCTCTGCTACACCCACAGACCTGACCAGCTCTCTCTGCATGTCTGTCCCTTTCTGGACGGAGGGGAGAAATCCCTCTCACTTGCACAGTGGGCTTGAAAGTCCATGTGTGCGCTCAGGCTCAGGTCTGACTCCACAGACAGGTGGGTATCCGTCCGATTCAACTCTCTCCCTCCTGGGTGGGAAGCTCCTAGCTGAAAGAGGGACCCTACACAGAAAGGCAGAAAAACAAAGCAAAACAAAACACAAAACCCTGAGGATTTAGATACAAAAATAGTGCCTACATGATCGGGCATGATCATTTATTTAAACCGGCGAAGGCCTAAACCCTCTTGAGGTCAGGGACAGAACCATCTTCCTCTTCCTACAAATGCAGCAAGATTTTAAAATGCAAAGCCTCTTTGATTAGAGTATTTCTTCTCCCCAACTAGGCTATGGTAATTAGCACATGCCTGGGAGATGAGATTTAAATACGCCACTCAGTCCATTTTCAGAGTTAGCTGAACAATGTGGAATGTGATTATCTGTGGGTGATAGCCACTTTTGTGGGGTCACAGCCACGCCGGGCGCTGACACCCCACAGATGACCTCCCCAAGTGGTCTGAGCAGCTGCTCTTCAACTTCAATAAAAATAAAAATAAAACCAAGCCAACCACTGCCGGCATTCGCGGAAAAGCCCGCCCGTGTGATCTTCAGAGTGACTGACTCTGAGTGCTCCTGTTAGAGCTGCTGCCATTTCTTCTGTTCATGGGGACTCTTTCCAAGGTCAGCAAGATGGGGGGACAGCGCAGCTTCGTGGGGAGGCCAACAGATGCTTCCTGCCATAGCTAAGAACGCCTGTTCCCTCCGCCATGGACCATTTCTTCCGTTGGAAGTCAAAAACCTCAGGACTCACAACTTCTGAGGCCCATTATGCTGTCCCGGAAGGACACGGGACAGCGGGTCCTTGACCAGTAGAGGCGGCCTCTGCTTTGCTGCTGAGAAATGATGCCACAGAACTGCTTTGGGTCTTTCCATCCTTCTAGAAACAGGCTGCTTTCGGGGACCCAGGTTCCACCGCACCTGCACTGCACACACAGGTGCAGACATCAGAACACAGCTTGCAGAAGCTGGTTCTCTCCCCCCCACCATGTGGGTCCTGTAACGTTGCCTGGTAACCCACGTGGGGATGGCAGTCAGCTCACCAGCGCTTGGTGGCAGGCGCCTTTCCCCAATGAGCCACCCCACTGGCCCTCCAGCCTTCTGAAGGAGCGCAATGGCTGAGAAAGAGGCAGGCTTCCCTTCAGCAAGCGTGTCTTGGACACAGGGGGATGTTACCAAGCAACGTGACAGAAATGAATCACACTGATAATCCACTCCACAGTAATGGCTTTTATAATTAAAGATCACTGCAAATACAATAGATCCCAACCCAAACAAGGAAGTGGAGAGAGGGGCCACCTCTGCCTTTCTCAGGCGACTCTCCACTGTTCACCCGCAGGCCACGCTCCTCCGAGGGAGAGGAGAGGTCTGGGGTTAACCACCTGCCAGGGCCCGTGGCCCCGAGTCTAACGGGGCCAGCGCTGCGATCATGGAGTCCTCCCAGGTGGTAATTATAGCTGCCAGCCCTCACTGCCGAGCAAGCCACAGACTCACGGCATGCCTAGAGGAGGCAGATCCTGCCAGCGCCGACGGCTGGTGTCCAGCAGCCAGCAGGTCTAGCCATGAGGGAAGGCTCCCCACACATGAGGGCCCTGGGTCATGACCCTGCCTCAAGAGCTTCCACCTTTCCCCTGCAGTTCAGCCCCATCTATCAGGCGCCAACATTGACACAGCATTCCACAGGCCAGCTCAGAGCCAAGGAACCCTGCATCACTCGTGTCCAGAAACAATTCAGACGCCACATGCTGAACTTAAACTTCGGCTGCTATTGGCCACCAAGCTGTAAAGATGCCAGCGAGGGCTTTAATTCATAATTAGATGTTGGCTGGGCAAATTACCTGCCAATGGGACCTCTGCCTACCATGGTCACATGGGAGAACAATGTACGATGTGGGGAGTCGTGGTAAAAGGGGGGATCTCCTGGGAGGAAATGTTTTTGCAAAACTCTATCTCCATGTCAACAGTTCTCCAAGCAAATTCTAGTACTGTGCCGCCTCGCCCCACGGGTTTGAACAGTTCTGGCATCAAACCACAGCCCCAAAGCTCCTATGTACAAAACAAGAAGTGTGGGGGGAAGCGCAGAGTTGAAAAACAAAATCATGAGCCTGCCGCCCTTTTTGGGGAGGAAAGAGTGGGCAGGACTGAAGAAGAGGGGTCACAAAGGCTGTCACTCAACACATGTGGCCATGGAAACAGTGATAGACAGATGGCTGCCATGCCCATTCTCCCTACCCAGAAATGGGGGTGTAACTTAGTCTCTGTAGGGTGCACAGGATACCCCTTGTGGAGGCTTCGGGGTTCTAAGAATCCCAACGAGCCCCAGGAATGAAACTGCATAGATCCCGACTTTCTAAGACAGGCTCATTGTCAACTAATGCCTCCTATTATCACCCACACGTTAAGGAGCCTGTGGTGTGTGTGTGTGTTCCATGTGCATGTGTGTGCAGGTGTTTATAATCATGCGCGCACATGAAGACCCTGAGGTGTCTTCCTCCATCACTGTCTGCCTCACTCCTAGAAGACAGGGTCTCTCACTGAACTGGAAGCTCACCATTACAGCTGGGCTGGCTGGCTGGCTGGATAGCGAGTTCCCAGAATCCACCTGCCTCTACTGGGCCTACAGGCACGCACGGCTATGCCTGACTTTTTACATGGGTGCTTGGGATTCGAACTGAGGTCCTCATGCTTGCAAAGCAAGGGTTCTTACCCACTGAGCTATTCCCCGGGGCCCCTACATTCCAAGTTTTTATTTGGAAAAGAACCTTAGAGACTCAGAAGGCTCCCTAGACGTGGACAGAGCCCCCCCTCCCCCCGTCCCGCATCCAGGACAGACAGATGGGAGCTGGTGTGCACTGAGCCTCTGCTCCGGCTGCCCCTCCCCCCTCGAGCTCAGCTCTGTACGAGCTGTGCCAGACCATGGCCCTTGCCTCGCAAGTCAACTCACCTTGTCATCAGATTCACCCCGTTACACACAGCCATCCGCCAAGGACTAGACTAGACCTCGGGGCTACAAAGGGCCAGAGAGTGTGAGTGCAGGGCTCACATTCTTCACAGCTTCCTGATTTGGAGTTGATAGATGGGCTGGGGGGGGGCACGGGAATCCCTGGAGATGTTGTGTAAAAACCTAGGTAGGATGTGTGTATGTGTGCGTGTGCGCGCATGCTGTGAGCGCTGTCCTAGGAAAGAGGGCTTACAGCTTCCAAAGATTCAGTCTCTGACCTAAGACAGTCACTGTCTTCGAGCTTTAAACTGCCGTGATCTGCCAGAGGTGGCCCAGAAAGAAAGGTAGGAAAACAATGGAGGCAAAGGACTATGGATTCCCCACCTAATGCCAGAGGACCACTGTGTGCGTGTGTGCATGTGTGTGTCTGTCTGTCTGTCTGAGTCTGTGTATGTATGTATGTATATACATGGTGTATGGAAGCCAGAGTTCAACCTTAGATTCTTCCTCAGATGCTGTACAGCTTGTTTTAGAGACAGGGTCTCTCATTTGGCCTGCCACTCATCCATCAGACAAGGCTCCCTGATTAGCAGTCACAGGGCTGTCTCCTCAGCACTGGGTTACTGAGCAGCATTTACCTGGGATCTGAGCATTGAACTTGGGTTTCCACTCTTTCCCATTCTTTGAGAACAAGCATTTTATCAACTTGGCCATCTCCCTAGCCCCCAAGGGCTCTGTCCTTCCAGCTCAAGCCTCTCACTCCAGGATGCCTCTGAGACCTGTCTCCTGCCTCAGACTCATTATTCCCTGTCTTTGTTGGCCCCACATTGTTTCGGGCTCTGTGCTCAAGGCAGGCACAGGTCCCCGCCTGTGAGAGACAGGCATCTACCGTACACACATGTAGATAATTACAGACTGAAATCCATTCGCAGTACAAAACCAGGGGTGGAGAAAGTGGCTAATGATTCCACAACAGGGAAGGCTTCCAGAATATTCCACTCAGGTGCTTTCCCCACATGCCTGAAAGCTCCTCCAGGAGGTGGGAGGACTCGGATCACATGACTTTGCAGCTTAAGGAGTTTGCAATGCGAGGCACTGAGTAGGTACTTATATTTGCTGAACAAATAGATAGGCCCACTGATGACGAACTGGCTACCCCATGATATTTCTTAGATTAAATGTTTTAACTCTGTTTGGGAGCAGAGGTCTCTCTTCAGACCTTCAACCCACCCACAGGAGAGAAACACCAGCAGAACATGAGCTAGGCAGCAGGTACCCCAACTCCCCAGCTGATGCAACTGTGGCTCTGCTTTCCTTGTGGGCCCTTCCCCTCCAAACCCTACCACACCCATCGTTAGCCTTTGTTCATTTCAAGTTCCCGGCCAGTCACACACGTGAGCTGAGCTGTGTCCCCATCAGTGTGAGGTGGAAATATGGACTGCTCATTCTTGGTCAGGGAGACTGGGCCAGAGAGGTCTTCTATGCATCTAAAGGGAGTTGAAGTTTGCAAAGCCATATGACAGGGGTCTCATGCCTCTTTAGCTTCTGGATCCTTTCTGCCACTGAACAGGATCTGTATTTGTGGTTGTTTTGTTCGTTCTTCGTCCCTGAGGCCTGTCTCAAGGTACACAATGATAAGGGATCTAAAGAACAACAGTCCAAGGGAACAGCTGTAAACAAAAGTTGGAAGCGCATGCAGCCAAACTGTACCAACTGTGCCTGGTGACCACCAGTCAACTAGCTAAGGAAGTGAGCTCCTACAGGAACAACGAAAACAAAATGACAAAAGACAGGAGCTGGGAGGGGCAGAGGCCAGCAGATTCCAGAGATAGCTGGCCATCCAGACCCGGTGGATAGGTGAGCTCTAGGTTCAGGGAGAGACTCTGTCTCAAAATTAGGTGGAGAACCATTTCAAAACATACCCAAATGTTGAGCCAGGCATGATCTATATGCCTTTGATCCCAGCACACTGAAGGCAGAGTCAGAAGGATCTCTGTGAGTTCAGAACTCTCCTAATCTACATAGTGAGTTCTAAAGAGCTAGGACTACATTGAAAGATTCTATCTAAAAAACGAAACAAAACAAAACAAAACCAACCAACTGCCAGCCAGTCAGTGGTGGTGCACACTTTTAATCCCAGCACTCAGGAGGCAGAGGCAGGTGGATCTCTGAATTCTAGGCCATCCTAAAGATCTGTTACTCTAGAGAACCTGACTAATACAGAGTTGTCAATAACACTGGAGACTTCTTCGAAGAACTGCATGGTAGGTGTAGTGGCTATTCTTGGTTGTCAACTTGACTACATCTGGACTTAACTAAAACCCCCCAAAATGGAGGGGCACAGCTGTGAGGGAGTTTTGCTTAATTAGGTCCACTTCTAATCTGGTTATTTAATTTAGATCTTTGGTTGGGGGGCGGGGCGGTCTCTAATCTGGGCCACATCTTCTGCTGGAAGCCTGAATAAGGACATGGAAGAAGGAAGGTTTTGCTCTCTGTCTGCTCTCATCTCACAGCAAGTCCATTCCTTCACTGGCAGTAGTGTCTATTTCTTCAGGATCCCAGTGTCTACTGAAGACCAGCTGAGACATCCTGCCTCACGGACTGAACAACTACTGGATTCTTGGACCTTACATTCATAGGCAGCCATTGTTGGATTAGCAGGACCACAGCCTGGAAGTCATTCTAATAAATCCCATATACATACATAGATACATATAGAGAAAGAGAGACATTCACTCTAAAGTTCTGTTGCTTTAGAGAACCCTGGCTAATACAGGTGACACTTTTTTGGCAGAGAACCCTGGCTAATACAGGTGACACTTTTTTGGCAGTACTGGGCAGTGAACCTGTAGCCTCACACTCACCAGGCAAGCACACCACCACTGAGCTATATACCCAGCACTTGGTAATTTTTTAATCCTTTACAGTTTTTTGTGGCATATACAAAGACTTTTGAGATTAAACTCTGTTACCTTTTCCCCATCACTTTTTGTTTGTGTGCTTTCAAGACAAGGTTTCTCTGTATAGCCCTGCCTGTCCTGGACTGCCTTTGTAGACCAGGCTGGCCTCAGACTCACTGCCTGCCTCTGCCTCCCGAGTGCTGGGATTAAAGGCATGCACCCCCACACCTTGCTCCTCATCACTTCTCTAAGTTCAAACAATGATTAAAAAGAAAACTCAATTTTTGATTCACTGTGTTTGCCAATTTCTGTGGAGTAACTATTCCTACCACTGCTCATCCCAAGCTAATGTCAGAGGCAGTGTATACAAATCTATACACAGACACAAATTATCTAAAAGCTGGAAAAATAATTAGCCAGGCATAAGCTTTGAGCCTTTGCTGCCCTTGTTTTCAATATGCTTAGTAGTAAATTTGTGATGAAAACACACTTTAAAAATAATGGTTGTTTTCACAATCAGCCCATAAAATTTTCTTGCTCTTGGGAAAAGCAGTCTTTTCCCCAAGAGATGATAACCTAATTGGTTATGCAAAGCCAAGTGGTCAGGCCTGAAATATATACATACAAGCAACTTAAAAAGACTCAGCAGGTCATATTTACAGGTGTGTGTGTGTATGTGTGTGTGTGTGTATGTAACAATAACAATTAATGAAAAGGAGTGCCGGATTTTGAGAAGGAGCCAGGGGACAATAGAAGAATTAGAGAAAACAAAGAATAGAAACGGTATAATTATATTACATTTTTATTTTATGTGTACGGATATTTTGCCTGTATGTATGTCTGTGCACTATTTGAACATATGATTCCATAAGGACAGAAGAAGCTGTTAGGTTCCCTGGAACTGGTCTACAATTCAAGTCCAGGATAGCCACAGTTGTGAGCTCCATGTGGGTGCTGGGAATCAAACCAGGGTCTCCTGGAAGAGCAGCCAGTGTTCTTAATAGCTGAGCCGTCTCTCCTACCCCCATAATTAAATCTTCATTTTAACATATTCTCACCCTCTCCAGTCAGCTCTCATGTATCTCTGGGTGCACTAACCAGTCATTCTAGCCTCCCTTCCAGTGCTGTCAGAGTGGGATACCACCAGAACCTCTGTACAGAGTGGAGTACTAACTGGTGTAGTTTTGAGATCTGAGGTCAGGGTGGGTCCAGGGCCAGAGTGCAGGGTCCATGAGCTAAAGTGACTCTGGCAGGCGCAGAGGGGCAGCCCTGGAGACAAGCAGCCTGAACGGTGACTTTAAGGGATTGCCTCCAGTGCTGGCTCAGCAGCAAGAACCATTCCTGCCCACCCTCACCCACCCCCCACCCCTCTCCTCATCCTGTGTCCCCTCCACATCCCAGCTGGTACAGGTGAAGTTAAATCAGGGAATAACCAAGGCAAGAGGGTGACACACCGTCCACGACTTTCAGTAATGCTGGGGGTGCTGGGGGTGAGGGTGCCTGGTGGGAAATAGGTCCCTGTTCCTCCTAACCTTTCCCTGCTCGGGCTTAGGCCTGCTGGGAAAAGTCAGCAGCCAGTCCAGGCCCGAGGCATGCAGGCTGCAGATGACTTGAGAAAGCTTCTCACTGAGCAGGAGGAGAGTCAAAGCTGAGGACACCGTGGGAGTGGCCTGGGTGACTGGGAGGTGTTGTGGAGTGGGCAGGTACACGGTGGGCCTGCAGAGGCCACGGCGGCGTACAAAGCAGGAACCGCGTAGAGGGGGCCTCGGGGATCGAAAGCCACAGCCCAGGGCCCATCTCAGAAGACAGCTGAGCCTGGGGTTTAAGGAAAGTAGAAGAGCCGACATGGAAGATAGGAGGCATGGTATGGAGAACAAGATTCCAGACCCAAGGTCCCTGAGACTTCACTATTTACTGCACCATCTTGGGCAAAGTACTCCTTCCCTGCTTTGGAGTCCTCATCTGCAAAGAAGATAAATTCTGAGACTATTGTGAAGATCAAAGAGAAGAACAACAACAACAACAAAATGTTCCCTGAGAGTTAAGGGGCCGAGCAGCTGAGAGGCGTCTCCAAGAAGAGATGGAATTCGAAAGGCTGATTTCGGTGAACAGGAGGCTGTCTCCTTACACCTGCTCCACGCTCCCATGAAGCCCCGTCCATCCCCTTCACTCTACAAATCCTGAGTCCATGGCCTGTCCAGCTGCCTGCACAGGCCCCACCCACACGCCACATCCTGGCTTGGTCACTTCCGATCTGTGTGTTCTCTGGGCATGTTGTTCTCCATCTCCAGGCCTTGGTTTCCAGCACAGGAAAGCCATCCCTGTCTCCTGAGCCACTGTGAAGACCCATCCTGCCACTGTGTTTCCGGTTTGGGTGACTTCATGTTTGTTAGGCCATATTTGCTAGGGCCTGCGACCCTGCCAAGGCCCTAGAAGGCAGGACAGTGTTGGACACACAAGATGCCTGGCCGTAAAGGCTCCTGTGCCCCCCAAGATGAGTGAGCCCTGAAACTGACAGCTGTCCAGCCTGCAGGGTGTGTGGTGGTCAGCCACTTCCCACTGCAAGCTGCTTTGGCCCAGGGCTCTTGTCCTTTGACCTCACCTCAGGGTCCTGGTGCCTTGTGAGCGTCACCAGTGCTTACCCTCCAACAAGGGTGACGGAGCCGTGATGACCGACAGGTGACAACTGACCAAGCCCGTGGGTACCAGGGCACAACATGCGGTTCCCACACTCCCAGACCAACTTTCCCGCCCCTCCGTGGCTCTGGGTATGTCTGTCTGGCTTCTGTGCATCTATGAGATGGAAGCCTCCCCACCCCCCAAGCCCCAAAGGACAGAGCCGAGGGACAACAGGCCACTATATTCTCAGCACAGGAAATGGAGGCCTTGAGTCTTAAAGCGGCAGATGGGGAGGAAATTATTTCTTGGTAAAGGAAAAAAGGAACATAAATTGCTGCTCAGATGAGTCACTAGAGTAAAGTGCCTCGGGGCTGAGAAAGAAAGGCGCCATCGTGCCAGGCTGCATAGGGCAGGGCCCAGACAGGCGACCTTCCCTCTCATCTATTTCTCCTTTCCACTCCTTGACTCCCCTCGCCTGGCAGCCTTAGACAGACAGCAAGATGCTAGCATGGGCATGACGAAACGCTCGCCTTTTTCAAGTTTACTTCTAACGGCACTTTGAAATTAACCATTGCAATTAAGCAGGCCTCGGCACAGCCCACCGGGGGCACAGGGAGCCAGAGCATACGGCAGAGGGTGGAGACCACAGAGGAATGAGTTGCTCAGACTGAGGCATTGCTAACACAAGGCTGACCCCATCAAGCTGAAGCCAGGATTTCAGCTAACTTCAATAAAGCATTACTAAGACTCGATAGTCCCAGGCGAGGGGCCAAGCAAGGTTCCTGTAGCCAGATGACAGAATGGCATCTCACCAGCTATGTAGCTCACAGGCAAACTGCTTGCTTTATTAAAAAATAAATAAAGACTTCACTTGGTCATTGTATGTGTTACATATAACTACATATTATATGTGCGGGTCAGGTGTTTATACCAAGCGTGCCCCATGCATTTCGGAAGTTGTATGCTCCAATTAAAAATTTTCCCTCGTAAGCATGAAGGTCTGGATTTGATTCCCGGAAGCCACGGGGGAAAGCCAATGGTGGTGGTGTGAACTTGTCATCATAGCACTGAGGAACCGAGGCAGGCAGATCCCTGAGAACATTGGCCAACTGGCCTGACCCCATCGCTAGATCCCAAACCAACAGAGACCCTGCCTCGGGAAAGAAAGACAAGTACACATCAAATTGACCTCTGGCCTCCCCATACATGTACACACATATGTACAGATGAGTTATTTTTAAAAATATTTTATTTGCTTTCATTTTACTGTATGAAAGTTTTGCCTATGTGCGTGCGTGCATGCGTGGTTGCATGCCACGTGCATGCGGTGCCAGCAGAGGTCAGATGAGGGCTTGGGACCCCCTGGGATGAGAATTCCAAACACTTGTGAGGAGCCACATAGATGCCGAGACTCAAACCCCGGTCCTCCGAACCACCATCTCTCAAGCCCCACAGAAACTTCCGTAAGGGAAACAGGAAGGAACTCGGTGACTCCATTCCACCACCTGTATCACCTGCTGGAATGTCGTGTCCACTTACAACTTCCTCCCGCCCCCAAGAGGCAGCAGCTGCTGAGGGTGCCTCCACTTCACAGTTTGGACTCTGTCCTGTCCAGCCCTGGGGACCCACCTCTGCCCTGTCATGCTCAGGGACAAGACTTTCCTTCCTGAAATCAAACTATTTAACACAAGAGGTTTGGAGGCACATTTCTTCACACTTCCCCCATTAACCCGAGAATACGTCCTGAGGGAAAATTGGCATTTTCTGGAGAGTTTTTGTTTTTGTTTTTTAAATAAAGATTTCTTCCGATAGACTCGGAAGTTATTCTCCTGATTGGAGATGGAAAAGTCGGCAGGCGAGAGACTGAGGCAGAGCCACCCGGGAGGGAGGTGGCCTTCCAACCAGCTGTGCTAGCCCCCAGCCAGCCTTGATCATCTCCCATCCCCAGGCTGAGCAAAGAACCAGACTGCAGGATTCCATTTGTATTTGTCAACCCCGCTCACTCCCTGGAAGCCGAGAGAAGAGATTAAACCACAAGAGTCTGAGGCTCCCTGTGACGAAAACCAGTCATTCTGGAGTCGCTGAAGCCCCTGAGGTTAGGGACAACAGGGATGGGTGAGGCTGGCATTAGGTTCTCACCCTAAGTTCTACAGAACCCCAGAAGGCCACACGATATGACTTATAAACGAAATAGAGTTGGGGGGTGATAGGGGAGGTCCCCAGAATTAGAGTCACCCTGTTCCTTCACCTGGGGTCTTTGGGGGTGGCGTGGACTTGAAGTGCTTGTAAGTTTTGGGTAGTTTTGCATTTGTTTTAAGCCAGCCTGAGAAGGCCTTGCTTCTGTTTCAAGCCACCAGAAGTTAGTTAGCATGCATTCTGGGGACTCTGCCACATTTTGGGGGGCGGGGGGGACACAGAAAATTTGCTGCCATAATGTGAACAGATTACATTCTCCGGCATCTGTGTCAGGTCAGCCGCCCTGGCACAGCCACATACAGACTGAAGCGAAATCCTGCAGACTGTTATTTAGTGAGCGAGCAACCCCCCACCCCAGCCTGTGTGTGTGTGGGGGGGTCCTCCTTTCCTGACCTGGATCCAGCTTCAGAACATCGGCCCACCATTTAACCCGAAAATGACCCCACAGCTTCTGTCCTACAAAGTCTCTATATCCTGTCCTCCACAAATCAGGTGCTTCCTGAATCGGTGGAGCTGCCCCCTATCCCCCTCACACAACAGTGTTGAGAAGACAGCAGGCTGTTGAAGAACCCTCACCTGGAAGGGCCACCTCCCGTCACTTCCTGCTGTGTATACAGAAGCGAGAGTGAGGACGGTTCAGAGAGGTTAATGGATCTGCCCACAGTCACACAGCGCATCGATAAGAAAGAAAGTGACTGTAGTCCTGGACTAGGAGGTATGGAAAGGTGACCCGAAAGTCCCCAGAATCCTCTCGATACCTAGACAGAACTGGGGGTGAGGGCTGAGGGCGGGAGGGGCTTCTCTTCATTTCAGCACTGCTGACTTTCCCAGGGAGGTAACTCCTTTTTTCCTTTTTTCTTTTCTTTTCTTTTTTTTTTTTGTCTTTTAAAAAATACTTATTTATTCAGGTATTTTATGTATATGAGTGCTCTGTCTTCATGCACATCAGAATGGGAAATCAGATTCCATTATAGATGATTGTGAGCCACCATGTGGATGCTGGGAATTGAATCAGGACCTCTGGAAGAACTCTAACCACTGAGCCATCTCCCCAGCCCCTTTTGTCTTTTTTTGAGATGGGGGTTTCACTGTATAGTCCTGGCTGTCCTGGAACTCACTCTGTAGACCAGGCTAGCCTCACACTCGGAGATCTGCCTGCCGCTGTATCCTGAGTGCTGAGATCAAAGGTGTGTGTTACCATCATCTGGCAAACAGTTCACAGGGCTGTCCAGCACAGTCTTATTTTTAATGGCCTCACCCCTGCTGTCAGACCACAAAGTGTCTCCCGACTCTGATACATGTCGGGGTGGTAACACATGTGGTGGGTTCACAGCTCAGCGTCACTAGACTAGTCAGACAGCAAGTTTCGCGTCACCCAAATGTGCCTCTGTTCCTCTGTCTGGGGAGAGCCGGGCCCCTCGGGAGCTTTCCTGCTAGGACAGATGAGGGAGGGGCCCAGCCACGCACAGCAGCAAACCCTAGGGAACCTTTTCCAATACGGCCCCTTACCTAGGACAAGCATCTCTTTAAGGACTACCTCTCCGAGAAGCCTGGGGTAACAGGACACCCGATTACGAGAAATTCAAGTTAGAGATACACTATGATCCCACAGAAACACAGAACCATGCTTTCCTGTCAGCCTACGACCAGCCGCAACCCTTGAGAAACTATCACAGTTCTAACAGTGACAGAGTAAAGGCTGCTCTTAATGAAGCAGCTATCATGTGCCTGCTGGCCAACAACTCTAACCCCAAGGAGGTTTCCAATGTCACCCATTGTGCCGAAAAGCAAACTGAGGCTGGAGTTAGTTAAGTTAGCTTTGCTTGGGACTCAGGGTTCATCCTGTGAACCCTCCCCGACACACACACACACAAGCTCTGCTTCAGGAGAAAGCCACCCCGTCTGGTGCCAAGACCCACAGAGACGGGAGGAAGACTGAGGTAAGGAGCAAACTCCAATCTCAGCTGAATGGCCAAGGGCCAAGTGTTGCCGTTGAGCCAGCCCCATGCTCAACTGGGTGTTGGGGACCTTCCAGCCACAGGAGCAGGAATGAGGGGCCGCCAGCTGGAACAGCCCCTGAGGACACATTAGCAGAGTCTCACTTCTCAGGAGAATGTGGCTCTACCACACAGAACAGCCTCCTTTGGCAGCGAGCAGCACTTGCCTGAATCTCAGTCACCGAGACAGGCCTGCAGTTTGCCAACAGCAACCAGAAAGACGGCAGCTGCCCCACAGTCCCTCTGTGACCAGGCATCCGGTCAAGGCCTCCACACCCTGTGCACCCTGACCCACGGAGCCAAAGGTCTTCCACGTGACCCAAGAGGTCTCTGCAAGCGTCCTTGGGAAAGGGCTTGGGGTTAGGATCAGCTGATATGTCAGGCCTTAGGAGAGGTTCCAGTGGCTATGGGTGGGGACAGTCAGAAAGCAAGCATGTGGTCTTGAGTGGGTGCCGCTGGGTGCAATGTGGCCTGCTGGTTTCCAAGGCCTTCAGGAGTCAGCTCAGGCTATCTCTGACCCTCAGGTCAGGAAGGGGGTCTTCATTCCAGCTTGCAAAGCAACTGTCACACTGCCATAGCACCATGTTGCTAACAGGCTCCGATAGCAGGGCATAGCTGTAGTTCTAAACCCACAACTCATCATTTCTGGGAGAGTCCTGAAACCCACCTAACTGCAAAGTGTGGCTGTCTCCCACGGGGAGTGTCTTATTTCTTTTTAGACACGGGACTTCTGGTCGGAGACAGGGCCATCATTACAGCCCATCTGTGTCTTAAGGACTTCTCTGAGGCATCGTAGTCAGTAATGCTAGGCTGTCCTCTCCCATCTGCTGGGAGAGCTGCTCAAAAGGCAAGAAGGGCAGAAGCGGGGGCAGGAGCCCATCTGGCTCATGACCTTTGCAAGGCAACAAGCAGCTAAGATCAACTGGCCCAGACTCTGGGGACGAGGCACGGAGCTCAAAGTCAGGCTTTGAGTCCAACCTGAGGAGCCAGGCGAGCTCAGGGATGGGGCCTCACAGATCACGTCCACCCCTCGCTGGCTAGTCTGTTTCCGCTGAGCTCAGTTGTTCCCTGTCTAGTCTCTGACAAGGGCTCGTGTGTCTATTTCCTTCCAGGGACCGAAGGAAGATGGGAGGGGTCATGTCCAGCTCTGTCTAGAATGTCCGCCTGGCAGTTGGTGGACCTCTCCTGGGTCCCTTCCTCATGGGACTCTCTCCCGTACCCAGCCTCAAGCTTTGTTCATCTTTCTCCCCAGCCAGGGGAGAGGGGGACCGCTCTGGTGTTCCTGGAAGGAGTTTCTTGTTTACTGAATGCACAAAGTGAAAACGAAGGGAATTTAGACATAAGCTTGGGTAAGAACAATAAAACCCCCTTCAGCCGTGGCCATTAAAAGTGATTTGAAACGAGAGAGCCAGATTTTCCAGGTGAGAATTACAGGGTATGTGGATTACGGGCACAACCAAAGGCTCCTTTATTTTCCTTCCAAAAGGACTAAATTGATATTTAGCAGTGCAAGCCAAGAGCGAAAAGGGGGCAGCAGGCTCCTAAGAGCCATTCAAATATCCACTTGGGGGAGATTTATCACAGCCTAAAAGCAGGAAGAAAGTTCTGTATCCTGTCTTCCTACTGCTGCGCTCTCACCACGGTTAAAGGCTAGTCTCTGGCTAGAGGGTAAATTCCGTCAGGCCTGGGGAGGCCCGAGTCAAGGCCCTTTGACTTGGTTTCTCTGAGGAAAGGTCATGAGTCCTTTCATAAGCTCAGAGCAGTCAGTCAGGAGTGTGGTGGCCCGCAGAGGTGACACGCGTCCCTTACAAGACTCCACAAAGGCACCGATTAGGTAACTAAATGTTCCAGCCCAGCGGCTGCTTTAATCTTGTAAATTCGATCAGGTCATGCCCCGGCCAGAGCTTGGTACTTCCTCAACCCCTTGAGCATCAAAAGCCAATTCTGGGGCCAGGCATAGCGTGACACATCTTTTATTCAAGCACTCAAGAGGTGCACAGCTCTCTGTGAGTTCAAGGCCAGCCTGGTTTACATAGCAAATTCTAGGCTGGGCGGGTCTCAAAAAGAGGGGAAAAAATGTTTTAAGAGAGAGAGGAAGAATATAAAAAGCTGATTGCACCCGTGACTTTGACCACACTGTTGTTCTAGAAGCTAAAGGTTTTCCGGTAAGAAAAAGTCAGATTGCTCACACTTGTAACCCCTGTAACCTGGTAAGGCAAAACTGGCAGATTTTAGGGGGCTCCCTGGCTGGTCAGCCTGGTCTACTTGGTGAGCTCCAGCTTCCTTCTCTGAGAAGACAAGATGGGCAGCATGTTAGGGAAGCTGCCCTCTGGCCTCCACATGTACAAGCAGCTACGTCGTCAAACTGCCTCCTGCCTGCTCTGAGCTTGTGGAAGGGCTCATGACCTCTCCTCAGAGAGAGCGAGTCAGAGGGCCTGCTTGACTCTGGGTCTCTCCAGGCCTGACCCAATCTTGTCACGGAAAGCAAGTCTCTCTCAGATGGAGAGCAGTCTCTCTCAGCCAAGTGATCCTCCAGCCCGGATGCCAGGAAAAGAAACCACAGCGTGGTAAAATGGTCTCAAGTCCTAAGGTTAGTTCTCGACTGCAGACCCACTAAGACTTTCAAACTTGAACTTTTGTGCCACTATCAGGAGCTACCCCACCCTAACTCCAGATAGAAAACAGTGTGGGCCAATGGCCTGGTCAACAGACCAGCTAATATAAACTACATTACATACTAGCAAAGCCCAGAACTTCAGGCATGTCTTTGCCCTTGCCCACAGAGGGGATCAGTTAAGCCAGTCAAGAGAGATGAGAACACAGCACACAGCGCACACAGCACACACACACACAAACACACACACACACACAGAGCCAGAACGACCAGTGACCGGGGGTGGGGTGGGGGGTGGTGAGGGCCGCCTTAAATCTCTGTAGGCCTCTCCCCCTCTCTCCACATCCAGTGCATTCACGGTATACTAAGAAAATACTTCGGGCTTCTGATATTCAAAGGGTACCGTGAAATTGGCACGTCTCATGTGCCACCATGCTGCAAGCCTGTTGTGGTGACAAAAGAAACTGGGGCTCAGAGTCCCCAGCGGGACCCAGCAGGAGCCAGCAGGAGGTGGGCCTGCTCAGCCTGCACTTTCAAACAGAAGTGGTGCCAAGGGTCCTTCTGGGCCTCAAGCGCCTGAGCGGCCATGCTAGAAGGTGCTCCAAGCGCTCCTGAGCTTCCAGGTGAAAACTCAAGTTGAGAAAACCTGGCTCCTTCCAGGTATGTGCCTGGCAAAAGATGGGGGGTGGGAGGGGTGAGGGAACGGGGGTGCTTATGAATTTCTGGGGAGGTGGAGGAGGGGACCAGCCCTGAGTGCTGATTTGGATTCCTCTGTGAAGTTGCTGGGGCTGAGGACGACATGGGACGACAGGTAGTCAGGGAAGAGTGACAGTTTGGGGATTAGTATGATGACAATTAGCCAAGTTCTGCTCTGCTTCTCTTTACAAAGAAAACTTCCCTTTTGCTGTGCTCTTAGAAGGCCGCATTAGAAGAGAGACGTCTCCATGGCAACCACATACACATTTAGTGATGTGTCACTAAATTTGTATGTGCACAAAGGCACATTAGACTTCTTTTTTTTTTTTTTTTTGAATGTGGCAAGAGAAATAGATTTCATAATTGAATGTTGCCCTCAAGTAGAGTTTACCATTTGCTCAATGCTGGGGATGGTAAATGTGCCTTTATCAGACTCCTGGGCGTGACTGGGAAAATCAGAGCAGAGTTCAGATAAGGCTCACCTCTTGGGGAGGCCTGCTGTCCACAACGGGGCATGGACAGATGGGGGCACAGGCAGGGGTCAAGATGGCTTCAACAGACCAGGAAAAGCAGATTCATCTCCCATCTGAGCAGAGCCTGGGGAGAGAAAAAGCTGGCAGCTTGAGAACCAGAGATGGCCCAGATCCCGTCCCTGCTCCCTGGTTCCTCACGAGCCCAAGACCTTCCTCTGCTCTGACAGAGACAGTTCGGGGAATAATGCCCACAGGTCTCAGACCTGTGAGTGCCCCTGAAGAGAGCAGAGCAGAGAGAGTGTTAGAGCCAGGAAGCCCAGACATATGCCCTGCTTCCGTCTCTCCCTGGTGGGGCTGAGGACCCCATGCTTTTCCTGAGCCCCCATTTGAATGAGGGGGTTACACAGGCAGGCAGAACACAGAGCAACCTCTGAGAACCCACACATGGCTGAATTCCAACCCTGTTTCCAGGTGCTGCCTGGACTCCCGGACTCCAAAGGAGACCCCTGTCAGGTGCCTCCTGGTCACTCAGGTCTGGGGATAGTACCAGATTCCCAAGCCAACACTGCTGTACTGAGCCAGGGCCCCTGAGGGCTTATGGCAGCCTGATACCAGGTCTCCCTAGAAGCTTGTCCCATAATAGCTAAGAAAACAGCCCTGCAGCACCTTCCGGCCTCAGAGGCCCTGGTATTGGCCATCCGGCTCCTTCCCTTGTCCTAACTTAAAGTATGTGCCTGACAGCTAACCGCCCCCCCAAACTTTTTATTCTTACTTTCTCTTCACTCAGACTAGACCTTGGCTTTTACTGTCCCAAAAGAGCCTCTCTCCTTCTCTCTCTCTCTCTCTCTCTCTCTCTCTCTCTCTCTCACATACACACAAGCAAACAAAGTTGAGCAGGGAGATGGCTTGGTGGGTAAAGTGCTTGCACAGCAAGCACAAAGAACCAAGTTCAAATCCCTAGAAGCTGTACCAAAGCCAGACCCACCGCCCCGAGGTCTGTAATCCCCACACTCCAAACAGAAGACAGCAGGCAAAGACAGGAGAATCTCCTGGAAGTTGAGGGCTGGGCAGACACTTTCAGGCATATACGACCCCCAAACAATAAGGAGGCTCTGTTTCAAATAAGCTAGAAGGCGGAGATAGACATCTCGGGCTGTCTTCTGACACACACATAAATCCATGCACATGTGTGCAGAGGCACACCTACATGGGTAAGCACATATGTACACGCAGATAAGGGCACTTTACACACACACATATACACGCCCCTCACTCGGCCCCCTGGTGCTATTCAGACACCTCTGCAGCCTCAACCAAAGCAAGTCTGGGGTCTGCAAAGGCCAGGACTACGAGGAGAACATGTTGGTCCCAACCAACCTGGGACTGGTTGTGGGGAGTGATGGTTCCAGGGTCCTCTGCCAGTGTGCACCCTGATAGGGGTCCTGTTTGAGGGAGCTGAGCAGCCAGCACTGACCCTGATGGAATTGACCAGTGCTGGCCTGCACCCAGGGGGAACGGCTGGGTTAGCACGCAGACTTGGAGGTGTCTGAACCACTAAAGACAGAACGGTCTGGGCAAGATGGAAAGAGCAAACTCCCTGGATGCCGCACACAGGGCCATGTGGCCGCAGAGGTCTCAAGTTTCCTGGACCATCCCTGGGCCCAACAGCCGGTCTTCATGCCCAGGCCAAGCCCAGGGAGCCAGGTGACCTCTGTGGCAGTGGGTAGCCTGAGGAAAAAGACATCTTCTGGGTGGTACTTCCTGGAAGAAGTTTGTGGAATGAGCCTCTCTGGCGATGAGGATCTTAGTTTGAGGGTGTGTGGCGGGCCCCAGACAGTGGCTGGGAAGAATTTGATGGTATCTTCCAGGCTGTGGCCAGCATGTGGGATTCATCTTTGCTCTTCACCTGGACAGCAGTGAAGATGGACCTACACATTCTCCCCCACACATGGCCTTCTCTCTTCTCCAGCATGGCATCAGGCCACAGATGGGCACACCTCATTCCCCAGAAAAGCAGAACCCTGGCTCTGACTCTTCAGCCTCAGACTGGGCGTAGTGGCATAGGCCTGGATTCCCAATAGGAATACAGGGAGGCAGGTGGATCATGAGTCCTGGCCAACCTAGGAACATAGCAAGACTGTCTCAAAAAAACATAAACAGGGGCTGGAGAGATAGCTCGGAGGTTAAGAGCACTGTCTGCTCTTCCTAGAGGTCCTGAGTTCAATTCCCAGCAACCATATGGTGGCTCACAACCATCTATAGTGAGATCTGGTGCCCTCTTCCAGTACATAGGCACACATGCAGGCAGAACACTGTATGCATAATAAATAAATACATATTACTAGGTGTGGTGATGCTCATGTGTAACCCCAACACTTCACAGAAGGAGCAAGAGTTCAAGACCAGCCTAGTCTACATAGCTTGTTCAAAGCCAGCTTGGTTACAGGAAACCTTATTTCAAGGAAACCAAACCAGCTGTTAGTGGTAATGGTGGCAGCAGCAGGCACCACTGCTGCCTTTAATGACAGCGCTTGGGAGGCAGAGGCAGGGGGATCTCTCCGAGTTCGAGGCCAGCCTGGTCTACAGAACAAGTTCCAGAACAGCCAGGGCTAATCAGAGAGTCCCTGTCTCAAAACAAAAACAAAAAGAAAACCAAACCAAACAAACAGCTAACAGCCTGTGCTGGCTGGTCCAGCAGCGGCCCAGTGGAAGAGTCATATGACTGTCCTCGGTGGGATGCTGGCAGGCAGAGAATTCAGGCACCCGGCTCTCCTCAGGAGAGCTCAGACAGTGAGTCCTGACATCCTGCCAGCAAATGGCTTCCAGTCCTTGCTGAGAGCCAGGAAGAAAGGCTAGACTTGGGGACTGCCGAGAACCATCATCAGGAGGCCTGGAGAGAGATGAGGTGGAGGGACCAAGGGCAGGCTCTTCCTACAGCTGGGAGATGTTGGGTGGCTGGCTGAGCTGAGGGAAAACCAAGGTTCTACTCTCTCTTTTAAGATTTTTTAAAATGTATTTATGTGTGTGAGCTTGTCTGCATGTGTCTGTGCCGTATGGGTGCAGATACCGGAGGAGGCCAGAAGAGGGCGTCGACTCTTCTGAGCTAGCATTACACAGGGTTGTGAGCCTCACAACACGGATGCTGGAATGGAACTCCAATCCTCTTTAGAGCAGTGAGGGAGTCTCACCTTCCAGGCCATCTCTCCAGCCACTGGCTCTTCTTCTCAATACCGGTGCTTCTTCCAAAAGCTGTGAACCCCCGACCTTCAGTCTCAGGCTTTCCTCCTACGACTCTATGCGAATGCCTTTGATCCCTGGCACACTACACAGTGACTCAGGCGACCTCGCTGTACCTCACTGCCTGGTCTCCAGCCACTCAGCAGAAATAGCTGCCTCCATTTTACACGCCTCTCACACCTAGTGTGTCTACAATTAGCCTCATCTCCCCACCCCAGGCAGGGGCCTTGGCCATGCCAAGGATCGCCTCCAGCAGTCACACCTACCAACCTCTCCTACAATCCAGCACCCCCAGCCTGAACTCTCCAAGTCCACCACTCCCAGCACCGCCCACACTACTCCAAATGCCAGTCTTTCCCTCAGCCCTTGGCTCGTCCAGTCCTCTGCACACGTGCTCATGGGACCTCTCTGGTGCTACCATTGTGTGCCCGGGGCTGTGCATAACCTACATGTTCTACACGGTGGGGGTGAAACCACACTTTCAGGTCTTCACTCCCGGCGCTGAATGAGGTCAGTTCCCAGGAAAAGTTGAACCAGAAAGGAGGAGAAGGCAGTTAGCATTCTTCTCACCGCCTATCAGTTCGAGCACATCAATCCGGAAAAGGTCTGGGACTGACCTGTTTGGCACCTCGGAGCAGCTCTGCAAATTCCAGCAGCCACAGGAGGGCAGTTTTGGGGGGGTAACTGTGATAGAGGAGGAAATACACAAACGGCAGCTTTCAGGAGACAAAAATGAAGGGAGAGCAGGCTGAGCCCGGGAGGCTGCCCCACCCAGTCCCTCTCCCACCTAAGGAACAGCACCCACCTGGGAGGACTGGGGGGATGGGCCCACGCGGAAAAAAACCTCAGCATCTAATTAAATGTTTTCGACTCCACTGCACATGAGCAGGGTACCTGCGTCCCCCACGGAACCCTGGCGAACGAGTCGTTTCCAATCAATCTATCACTATAGCATCTGGGTACCTCGGAAAGATGAAAATAAGACCAGCACATAAATGAAAACCAATATACAAACAATCGTCCCCCACATAGGCCTCCAGGAAACCACAGGCCCGGCCATCTGCCAAGACGCCTGCCGCCGCTTCCTGCAGCCAGCAGCCTGAGTAAGCACGGCTTAATGCGAGACTTAACAACAGAGACATTTCCCCTCTGAAGCTTAGCTCTCTGCCGCTGCCCCTCAGCTGAACGTCCACCCCTCCGAGCTGGAAGGAAATCAGGGAGGGACAAATGAGACGCATTTTTATACACTGCATCAGCCAAGGAATTGGCCAGAAATAAACGCTTGGGACAGGATAAAGACAGACTGCAACCTGAACTGGGGTTGAGAATTCATAGATTTCTCGAACAGACATGGAGATCTGGAAGACAGCATCCCGATGCCCCTGAAGAAAACGGTCTCCGGAAAGCAACAGTGCACTCTCTGCCAAATTTATTTTAGAAGAAGTAGATGGTGTTCTCTCCTGATACCATTTAAGTCGGGGGGGGGGAGGGCGGAGCAGGGCATGGTGGTGCATGCCTATGATCCCAGCACTCAGGGAGGCAGAGGCAAGCAGATCTCTGTGAGTTCAAGGCCAGCCTGGTCTACAAAGCAAGTCCAGGATAGCCAAGGCTATACAGAGAAGCCCTGTCTCGAAAAACAAACAAACAAATAAAATCCGGGGGAGGTGGGTGTCAAATTCAAGTTGTCAGACTTGGCAGCAAGCACCTCTAGTGGCTGGGCCATCTCCCCAGCTCAGCGGTAGCACATTCTCAATCCCTGGCAGCTTCCACCACAGGCAGCCTCAATAAGCCTGATCAGACCACCCAGGAGAAGTCACACCTAGCATCATGACAAAAAATGAGGTGACAGCAGGACCCGGGGTGGCTTCCACTCCAAGGATCCCGTTCTCCTATATCCCATCAATTACAGGGTTTTAGAGATAGCAACCTGCCCCGCTGACCATGGGCTCTCCAGACGGCCAAGATACAGTGTGCAAGGATGGCTCAGCCAGTCGGCAAGCATCAGAGGCTACCACGGAGGGCAAGCGACGGCCCGCTGTGAGTTCTGCTCCTGGACAAGCAAATATTTTCATTTCGGCAGTTTATCCGCTCCCCCTTCCAGCGTTTTAGGCAGACCAGGCAAATATTTACACAGCTGAGCAATGCTTCCCTGCCTCTGGGCATCTGTTTGTGGGTGGAAGCGACCTGCGCCTGTGACAATATTATTCCATAAAGCTCTGTGAAGCCAGGGGTTCGCCTTTGCCCTTCCCTGAAGCCCACTGTGCAAATGAGAGGCCACGGACTGTCTGCATTTTCAAAATTCTTCTTAAAGTTTTAATGACTCCGTGAGGTTGAGGGAAAGCTGGGTACTCTCAGCTCAGGAAAACTTGGTCTTAGCAGAGTCTCTGCCCTAGCTTCTCCCTCCTCCCGTCCCAGTGCGGGTCATAGAGAGTCAATTCCCCTCCCTTAAGTGAGGAGAAAAGAACTCTACTCCACAAAGAGAGAGCCTAGGCTGAAAGCCTCCTCAGGACAGGGAGGCCTGGTGCACTTCAGACCCACCCAGGAATGTCGAGAGGTCCGGCGGCTCATGCTGCACCCAGACCAATTAAGCCGGCAGCTCCGGTTTCATAAAAGGAAGTTTCAGTAGCATTTACCAAGAGCCTACATGAGATTCTAGAGGGCAATAAGTGCCAGCAGCCTTGCTCTGAAGACTCAGACGACTCATTCCTTTGAGTCGCTAAGAATATGGCATTTCTACAGTGTTCCAGCCCCACCCCACCCCCCAAAAAGAGAAAACTCACATTCCAAAATTACCACCATGGCTCTCAGGTGACGGCATGAGGGTGTCAACCCTGAAGCCGGATGTGTGGACGTCTGAGTCCACACATCACATTGAAAACCTATTGGCCTGTGGGTGGCCTGCGAGCTGCTTCCCTCTTCGGGTTCTGTCAAGGACGCGCCAGGATTGCAGTTCTTGCCCTAAATGTCACAGTCTGTTGGACAGATCAGCCTGGCTCTTAATGGGATGCTGGGAGGTCTGCTATGAACACCACGGGAATCTCTGACCTGATTGTTCCAGGATTACTGAGCATCATCGTCGCCTGGACCCTTTCCTCCAAAGCAGACTCCCTGAAAATTATTTCTATTCTTAATTTAATATTATGTACTGTGGTGTTTTGCCTGCATGTACGGCTATGTACTGCATGCATGCAATACCCACAGAGGCCAGAAGAGGGTGTCAGAGCCCCTAGAACTTGAGGTATTACAGTTGTGAGTCACCATGTGGGTGCTGGGAATTGAACCTGGGTCCTCAGAAGAGCAGCCAGTGCCCTGAACAGCTACACCCTCGCCCTGAGGAGTGAAACCCTTTTTCTCTCTCTGTTAAATTATTATTATTATTTCGGTTTTTGAGACAGGGTTTCTCAGTGAGGCCATGGCTACCCTGGAACTCACTCTGTAGACCAGGTTAGCCTCCAACTCACAGAGATCTGCCTGCCTCTGCCTCCCAAGAGCTGGAATTAAAGGCATGCACCACTACCACCACCACCGCAGCCACACCTACTTATTATTATTGCATCTCTGTGTATAGTGTGTGCGTGTGTGTGCACGCAGAGGTGCATTTGTGAAAGTTAGAAAAAAGCCTTTAGGAGCCTCTCTCTCCTTCCGCAGTGGGATCCAGGAGCCCAGGGCCCAAATGCAGATCCTTAAGTTTGTGGGGAGACAGGGATAGCTTTTACCCGTTGAGCCACCTCACCAGACCTCCAATCCTTCTTCCTTTCAAGTAGACCTCAAGTTCCAGGAGACCAATGTACACTATTCCTCCCCCTGATGCTAAGGGAATGAAGGGATGAAAGAGTGTGGTTTAGGTCAACAGTCCATACACAGGAAAACATAACAAGGGCCAGAATGTCTTCCTGGGAGGTTAGCACTTACTGGCAAAGTCAAGGTTTACCCTTTGACAATCCCATTCCAGGGGTGGGGCAGGGGATGGAGGTCTTCAGCCAGAGACTCGGGGCCCAGATAAGACAAATAAAATTAAAGGAGGTTGTGCAGTGATGTGCTGTGCTGGCTGCTTTCGAGTCAACTTTATACAAGCTCAAGTCGTTTTGGAAGAGGGAGCCCCAACTGAGAAAATGCTTCCGTGAGACTGGTATGTGAGCTGTGGCACACGCCTATGATCCCAGCACCCAGGGAGGCAGAGGCAGGTAGGAGCTCTGTGAGTTCGAGGCCAGCCTGGTTTACAAAGTGAGACCAGGACAGCCAAGGCTACACAGAGAAACCCTGTCTCCAAAAAAAAACAAAAAAAACAAAAACAGACTGGTATGTAGGCAAGTCTGTGTCTTGATTAACGGTGTGAAAGGGCCCAGTGCATTGTGGGTGATGCCATCCCCAGGTAGGAGTATGTAAGTTAGGGGTATGTAAGAAAGCAGGCTGAGCCAGCCATGAGGATCAAGCCCTCTGCAGCACCCCTCCATGGGCGTCTGCTTCAGTGCCTGCCTCCAGGTTCCTGCCCTGGGTTATTGCCCTGACTTCGCTCAGGAGTCGTGAGCTGAAATAAACAGTTTCTTCTCCTTTGGTCACTGTTTCATCACAGCGACAGAAACCCTAAGATATATGATATTTACTTCATTGGGAACATTCAAGAATGAGGAGAGATGGAACTAGACCTCACAGAACACGCCATGGAAATCCCTCAGGGACTCAGCTGTTAGGCTTAGGTGCTTTTCTTCCCTCCTTCCCTCCCTCCTTCTGTTCCTCCCTTTCTTTTTCAGTGTGGAGATTTATAAACCAAGTCTCAAAGGTAGTCGTTACATTTAAGGTAAAGAGCCCAGAGAAAGTATTTGGTTGTTTATGAGACCCCCAGGCAAGTCGCAGCAATGTCGGCACCGCTAAAACATTTCTCTCTCTTTACACACAGAAGTAGATGAACAAAAAAATGCACGAATAATTTAAGATGTGACCAATCAGAAGCCAGGAGCCCTTCCCAGAGCCCCACCACTGTTCAGTCACAGTTTCAACAGAAAAATCGTATCTCTCTCTCACACACACACACAAATATCAATCAATCAACCAATCAATGAGGGACTTTAGATACCACAGTGTCCTACCAGCTGTCCCTGATCCCGGAGTCCTTAGAGATCCCTTCAGCCTGCCTGTCCTTTATCTATCATGGTAACAACCTAGATTAAATGGTTTCCTAGCCAACTGCAGGTTAGAAAATGACAAAACCAGGAAAGTAGGAAACAGAGCATCAAGAGACAGAACTGAAGCCTGCGGGGGGGGGGGGGAGGTTGCAGGAGGGCGGGGACTGAAAGCAGATAAGCCCGAACTCCTCCCCCCACCCCACCCCCCAAAAAGTAGCATCCACAGTGTTTAATAGAGAGTAACAAAGAGCCAAACAGCGAAGCTGAAGAACAGGATGGGACTCATAACCATGAGGTTCAGCTCCGGAGGGAGGGTAAGTGATGGTAAGAAGGCAAGAAAGAGCAAACAAAAATGCTTAAAAAAAAAAAAAAAAAAAAAAAAAAAGCAGCGGCGGCACACACCGCCCAGGAGGCCGAAGCCGAAGCAGGCAGATCTCTGAGTTGGAAGACAGCTTAGACCACAGTGAGTTCCAGGACAGCCAGGGGTACATAGAGAAACCCTGCCTTCAACAACAGAACAGCAAGAAGAGAGCTATTATAAAGCTTTGCCTTTGGATTTAAGGGAAAACATATGAACAAGGAACAAACACCCGGGTAACACCTTTACAAAGAGAAATCCTGGAAGTAAAATTATTCCAAATTTAAAAACCTACCAGGTAGACATAACAGATTACACACAACAGAAGAAAAGTTCAGTGAACTTGAAAACAGATTTACACAAATGATGAACACTGAAGTTGGGAGAGAACAGCTGAAAAATAGGCCTCTGTGGCGGCAGCAATCTAAGTTATATGTGAAAAGGACACAAACTGGGTGAAAAAAAACCTCATATCTCACGACATGTGAATAGTTTATTTCCAAGCTTATGAAAATATCAACCCCCAAAATAAGATAGATAATCCCCAAGAAAGCCAGATTTGAGCACACCTTTAATCCCAGTGCTTGGGAGTCAGAGGCAGGTGGATTTTTGTGAGTTCCAGGCTACCCTGAAGTAGTTAACAAAGACCTTGACTCAAAAAATACAAAACAAAGCTGGGTGCATTGGCACACACCTGTGACCCCAGCACTCTGGGAGGCAGAGGCAGGTGGATCTCTGTGAGTTCCAGGCCAGCCTCGTCTACAAAGTGAGTTCAGGACAGCTAAGGCTACACAGAGAAACCCTGTTGTATCCAAAAACACAATACAAATGAGAGGCTGGAGAGCCAGTTCATCAGTTAGAAGCACTGGCTGCCTTTCCAGAGGCCTGGGGTTCAGTTCCCAGCACCCACATGTCAGCTCACAACCATCTAAAAGTTCCAGCAGACTGGCGCCCTCTTCTGGCCTCTATAGGCACCAGTAACACATGTGTATCAGAGACATACAATAAGACATGTATTCAGACAAAACATAGACATAAAAATAAATAAGTGTATTTTTTAAATGAGTGAATGAGTAAAATTCCAAAATATAATAAAACAGAAACGCTTTCAAATAAATACAAGACTGCAAGAATCTGTCATCAGCAGATGTACACTGTTAAAAGAATGTTTTCAAGCTACATGGCAGCGAAAGCAGAGAAGAGCAAAAACATACAAAGAGAATTAAAGACACTAGACATGTTAGGAATGAGTGGAAAACTCTATTAATTTCTTTAGACAACTGACTGCTTAAAATAAAGTCAAGGGGCTGGAGAGATGGCTCAGCCGTTAAAGGCTAGGCTCACAACCAAAAATAAAGTCAAAAATTATACCAATTAAACTATGGTATTTATAATGAAGGTAGAAGCTAAATCGATGACTACAAAATGGAGACTGAGTAAATGAAAGTACACTGTTAGGGCTTCACATTGTATGACATCCAATTTCAAGGTAGACTGCGATACAGACAAAACATTAATAATTAAGGCATCACGTAAAGAGCTGGAGAGACGGCTTGGAAGTACTTACTGCTCTTCCAGAGGCAGGGGGTTCAGCTCAGCTCCTAGCACCATGTCTAGTAGCTCACAGCCGCCTGTGACTAAAGCTCCAGGGGATGCGATACCCTCTCCTGGCCTCCTCTGTGCTCACACACATGTTGGATACACGCATACAGATACACACACATTCACATAAATAAACAATAAAAACAAACACCTTTAATCCCAGCGCTTGGGAGGCAGAGGCAGATGGATCTCTATGAGTTCAAGTCCAGCCTGGTCTACAGAGTTCCAGGACAGCCAAGGCTACACAGGGAACCCTGTCTCGAAAAACCAAATATTAATTAAAAACAAAACACAATATTAAGAAAACAAATCAGGTGTTGTGGTACACTCATACACTCCTGTGAATCCTTCACTTGGGAGGTGGAGACATGAGGATCAGAAGTTCAAAGTCACCCTCAGCTACATATGAGTCCAAATCAGACCTGGGCTGCATAAGACTTTGTGATAAAAAGAACACATGCACACACAATTCTTTCAGAATGCAGAGAGAAGAGAACTATGAGGCTGTCACCAAAACGCAGATAAGGATTTTTTTTTTTAACAATAAAACTACGGATAAAATCCTCATCAAATTATCACGACATCAAGTGCACACTGGTTTAACTTTTTTGTTAGACCGTCCTGCTTTGCCATAGTGACAGGATTGAAGAGGAAAACAGCTTCACCATCTCCACAGATTCAGGGAGAGCATCTGACGGCATTCAGCCCCAAAGGCACCAGGACAATGGCTCGGTCCATGCCTAGAAGCCAAGCACAGTGGTGCACTCTTGTGGGCTCCCTGCCCAGCCAGCCTAGCCTAGTTGGTGAATTCCAAGCCCATGATAGTCTCAAAAGATCAGTGCACAGTACCTGAGGAATCAGATCCAAGGTTGTCTTCTGACTTACGCGTGTGCGCACACACACACACAGAAAACCTCTCAGCACACAGGAAGGGAGGGGGTTATTTGGCCTGATAAAAGCCCACAGCTCTTACCCCTTCTATCTAACATGGAACTAGAGTCCTCACCAATGACAGACTGATGGACAGTAAGATAGGACAGAGGGTGACGGCACCTGCCGCGCAAGCCTGATGACCTGCGTTCCATCCCCGGAACTCGTGAAAAAGTGAAAGGAGAAACTGGCTCCAGACGCATTGGACAGGAAAAAGTAAAACCATACAAGACGATGTTTATATAAAAGATCCTAAGAAGCCTACTGCACCCCCAATCTAATGGATTTAAGAAGGCTACGTGAGAGGAAGGCAGTTATGCTTTAAAGAAAAAAACCTAGCCAGGTGCAGTGGTGCACGCATTTAATCCCAGCACTTCAGAGGCTAGAGGATCGCTAGGAGTTCAAATCCAGCCTGGTCTACATAGCAAGTTCCAGGACAGGTAGGGTGACATAAAAACCCTGTCTCAAAGAATAATTTTAAATATAAAGATAAAAAATATAAATTTAACTCTTGTTTGCCTAGGCAACAAATAACCAGAAACTTTTTAAAGACTAAACTTCATAACAGCACAAAACTGTAAAACAGAGACAGCTCACAGACTATAGGGCTCAAGCCCTGGCCACTGACCACTCCAAAGCCGCTTTGAGGGAATTAAGGAAAACCTAGATCAATGGAGAGGAGATGCATTCGTGGGACACGGGGTGACGATTGTTCCCTCGCTGTCTTGTTCCCTAACGAGTTTCAAAGGAGCTTCATTCAGGCTGAGGATGGCTCTGTGGTTAAGAGCACTGGGTGCTCTTCCAGAGGACACAGGTTCAGGTCCTGGCGGCTCACAACCATCTGTAACTCCAGTTCCAGGGACCCAATGGCTTCTTGTGGCCGCCTAGCACAGATACAAGTATGGTGCACAGACAGACAGACAGACACACTTATTCATAAATTTTTTATTTAAAAGTAGTTTTCTTGTTCGTTTGTTTGCTTTACATAATAGTTGAACACTGGACACAACCTAAAAACCCAACCACAGACAGGCAGTCTCACACAAAGGAACACACCTCAACTAGAGTGCCACGTGCCTGTGACAATTACGCAAACACTGTCAGTGAGGAAGGAAGCCTTTTCCACAGGGCACACACTGGCCTGCCCTGCTTATTTCATGTCCTAGGTATACTGATGCCTTCTGGGAGAAATCAGGATGGAGACAGGGTAGATGAGGGTCCCTCTGGGGATGGGCCCCGAAAATGTGAAGGCACTTCCCGAGGAGATGGAACTCAGCAAACTGCATTTCATCCGGGCGGTGGCACAAGCCTTTAATCCTAGCACTTGGGAGGCAGAGGCAGGTGGATCTCTGAGTTTGAGGCCATCCAGGTCTACATAAGTGAGTTCCAGGACAGGCTACACAGAGAAACCCTGTCTTGAACCATCCCTCCCACCAGAGATCTGTGCCTTTTACTATATACAAACTATATTTAACCAAAGAATGTCTACACCGCAAAGCTGTGGAGAAGACGAGAACGCTCAGGGCCAGCACGGCAGGGGAGAGCCCTGGACCCTTCAGGACATGGCTGCACTGCACAGCAGAGCATATAAAGGCTGCTGAGTTGGCAAGAATGACTTGTGTTCTGCGTGGCGCTGTGCAAAGTGACTGAGGTGGAAGGCAAGGGGGGGGGGGGAGAAAAAACAATCCTCTATTATGTTCTGACTGAAAATGGATGCTACTTAGTGGAGGCTCACCACGAAGGAGCTGACCCAGAATACGCCAGACAAAAGCTCAGTTGTCCTTCCTCTACCTGGGAGGGCACTAGCCAAAGCACCAAAGCTGCAGCTGGAGAGATGGCTCAGTTGCTTGTACAGAGGACACAAGTTTGGTTCCCGGCACCCACATCAGGCAGCTCACAACCGCCTGAAACTTCAGTTCCAGGAGATCCAGTGACCACATGCACATAAATCCATTCAGGCACAAGTGTGCATATATGTATTTTTTTTAAATCTTGGGGTGGAAGGCATAAATTTGCCTCACAAGTTTCCACAGATGGTACTAAATCCTACAGCCAGCCACTCCAGGTTTGAGCTTCAGGTAAAGAAGTCAATGCTGAGGTGAGAGCCGGCCAGCCCAGAGTGAGGAAGGGCTATGCTGAACGCCTGCCTCCCAGATTCGGGGGGGAAGTCGGGGGCTCTCAACCCAAATCTTAGAAAAGAGCCCTTCTAGGAAGGCAGCGAACACTTGTGGCTGAGCTACCCCTCTGAGGCCTGTGACTGCGGTCTCTGTGGCTTTTGCTCTCTCGACAAAACGGAGCTGATAAGAGAGAGCATTCTCACCTACACAGACCGCCTTTAGAAAACAAGATCTGCTGGAATGTGGTGGTTCATGCCTTTAACCCCAGCACTTCTGGGGGAGGAGGCAGAGGCAGGTGGTGCATGTATTTGATCCCAGCACTCGGGAGGCAGAAGCAGGTGAATCTGAGTTTGAGGCTAGCCTGGTCTACAGAGTGAGTTCTAGGACAGCCAGAGCTACGCAGAGAAACCCTGTCCCTAAAGAGAACAAGATCTATGCCTAAGCTGTGTGCTAACTGGTCCCAGAGAACAGAGACTGAAGGAGGAAGAGGGACTGGGGTCCTCTGGCAGTCAAAATTCTTTGAGGAGTCCCTTTGGGGAGTCTGCGTTATCAGGCCTGGAAACAGAGCCAAGAAAATGCATTGGTTTTCCCCCAGTTATGCAAACACTTGTGAGTCAGGCCTCTGCCTGAGGCTGGAGAGAAAGCAGGAGCCATTACTGTCTAAGCTGCGGGCGCACCAAGCTGTTAACCCCACCCCCGCCCCCGCCCCCACTATGACAGTCAGCCACGCTCCACATGTGGTCCCTGTCTTCAAGACACGGAATAAACAGCCATGATGTCATTCAAGACGAATGCTGTCTTGTATCCCAAGTTCACCATCCCACAGCTAAACCGCTGCCTGTGTGGCCAACAGGCACATGACAGGAAGGAGAGTTTCCTAAAACTCCTACCCTACCCTCAACTCGGGACACAGACACCGGTGCCCGAGCCCAAGCGTCAGCACTCCCGAGGCTCCGTGCCCACCAAGACTGCCAAGCAGCTTCCCTGTGCCAGGCTTTGCGATCTACGAGCCTGATTTATTTTTTCCAATAAGAGAAAAGATGTAAGACCCTCTGAGCAAACTATGCCTAATATATATCACAATATTTATTTTTGGTGGAGTAATGGATCGCTCTTGCAGGGAAAGCTGGGGAAAAGGCATCTTGTGAGCACGGATGTAAATCAGTCACTCTGAATGCCTTGGGGAATCCATACCCTCACCCCCTGCTAACTGTACTGTGAAACAAACAGCTGATTTCTTCACAGGCATCATTTTATTTCTTTCTTATCTAACACTAAAGATGGAGGTAAGGACGCTAAGGCCCGGGAAGCAATCACTTCTCTAATGCCCAGTCCCCCAAAAGGTTGGAGAGGAGAAAGCGGTCAGTGTGTGTTAACAGTGGCTGGTGCGTCAGGAACCAGAGCTCAGAGTTCTAACGAGGAGCCGGAAGGGCGTGGCTGGGCTCAGGATGCAAGTCTCTCCAGGGATATGTCCAGTTATTACAGCCTGTCTCCACCTAGATAGAACGAACTAACACAGCAAAGGAAGGAAGGAAACCAGGGAATGGAGAGGACCAAAGGTGTCTTCGATGGATCTGCAGAAGCCAGCTAGCAATTCGAGGCAAAGCTGTTTCGATCCCAGTTCATTCCTAATATTAATTATCCTGCGTGTGTCTCCCAGGCTCCGATTCCCATGCTACAAAGAACACAAGGCCTTTTAATTTCCCTACCTGTCCCTGGTACCAGTGACAATAAATCAAAGGTACAGAAAAACCACATATGACTAATGAACCAGCCTAGTAATGAGGAGCAAAGATCATTCGCCAAGATGACACCGTCACCTGTCACAGTCAGCAATATCCTGAAGGCTGGAGGTGGCAGACCCCTGGGGCCAGGGACACTTCTAGCCAGGTTGGGACAATTAAAAAGCGTCCTCCGGGTGCCTGCTATCCAGGCAGGAAAGAGTTCGTTCACAGGAGCTCCACCCCCTCGAATTAGCCTTGGAAAATTACTGATTTTCTGGCCAACCTCTCGGGTTGAGCTGTTAAGCTCTTTAAACCTGGCTGGCACTCCCCCTCGGCCTCCTTGAAAATCACAGGTGCTCCTGGGCAAAGATCCAGCCTCAGCTACCAGCAGCCTCAGCTGTCCATGTACAGATCTTTTTGTGTGTCCATGTGTATGTGGGGAGGGGGTGCAAGCTGGGGGGAGTGGGGGAGGACGCCAGAGGTCAACCTCAGGTGGTCAGGGGTATCCATCTTGCTTTGGCTTTTTTCCTAAGAACAGAAATTCTTTCCACATTTATTTCCTTGGCCTGTGGGCAGGGAGGCATTGTACACGCCACAGTACCTCAGCATGCCTGTGAAGGTCAGGGGACAACTTTTGGAAACAGTTCTCTCCTCCCACCATGTGGGTCTCAGGAATCAAAATCAGGCTGTCAGGCTTAGCAGCTGCTGCCATAAACTGACCTTTTTTTTTTTTTTTCTTTAAGATGGGTCTCTCAGCTGGGCAGTGATGGTGCACCCCTTTAATCCCAGCATTTGGGAGGCAGAGGGGGGTGGATCTCTGTGAGTTTGAAGCCAGCCTGGCCTACAAAGTGAGTTCTAAGACAGCCAAGCCTACACAGAGAAACCCTGTCAAGAAACACCAACAGGTCTCTTCATTGCCCAGTAGACCAGACTGACTGGCCAGTAAGTCCTGAAGTTCTGTCTTGACCTCTCCGTCCTCCCTGTGATGGGATAAGAAAGACATGCCAACAATCTCTGATTTTTTTTAACATGGGTTCTGAGGCTCAAACTCAGATCTTCAAGCACTTTACCAACTGACCAATCTCCTCAGCCCAATTTATCTTTAATAAAGTTGAATTAATATCCAAATATCTGGGACAACTAAATGTCATGCCAGATTCTAGGTAATAGGACAGATCCATAAACACAGGAGTAAATGGTGTGGGGGGCAGCATGGGGAAGAGAAGAGGACCTCCTGAATTCTGGTCTCTTGGCTTTACCATATCAAGACCAAGACCCAGACAAAGGTCAGAGTTGAACCCAGGCCGGATTCTTTGCAAGGCTGCTGTGAGGTGACACGCGAGGGCCCAGGGCCAGCTGGACAAGGAAGTAGAAATGCAACCAGGTTATCTTTGCCCTGACTAGGACTTCAGGTAAAGGAACCAGAAGAAATGATCCTTCCTAGAATTTGTCCAACAGTACTATGGGCCAACTGCTCATTCCCTTTGACAAAGGCTCCCTTCATTGGGAGGACCAGCCATCAACCATCATGAGTTCAGAACAGTGTAAATTATTTCCCTGGAAGGTGATACTAACAAGCTGCCCAATCCCAGCTCTTGTTGCAAGTGAGAAAAGCCTGAACTTGGTGGTCCAGAGACCGTCCACCGATAGACAAGGACCCCCGTTCCCTGTCACTCATGTCCAACCTGTACCCTTCAGGCGGCACATGTCCCAGGACAACCAGGAATGCATCCCAGCGCATTTGTAGGTGACCTCATGCCACAGTGCCAAAAAGCATCCTTGGGGTCCATACGGTCCTCAGAGCTGGAAAGGAAATAGTTAACAAGCCCTTTTACACTCTTACCAACATCTTTGCCCTTCAGGAGCCCAAGACATAGAATCATTCAACCCCGTCTCCTCATCAAATCTGAGTGCTGGGAATAACTAATCGACATTTAGATAGCTATCTGTGGGTACAGGCTGGGGACACAGAATCCATCACTGCCGTCAAAAACCGTCAGCAGCTGATTACACTTGACGTCATGGGACAAGGAGGTGCAAGAACGGAGAAAGTTCAATGCTAAATGCCCCTGACTGGCTTGGAAGTCTACAGAGGGGTCAAAGCTGGACCTGAGTCCACCAACAGCCTATTTCCCCTTCTTCATCCAGTCCTGCAGGAAGGTCCAGGCAGGAGGGGGCGAGGCTTAGCCCATGACAGACAGCAGGCAGCTGAGCTAAGACACCAACCTGTGTTCTCTTGGTCCCCTATCTCCAAAACATTGCTTTCTGCAAGGTTCCAAAATTGGGAATGGGAGGGAATCAAGAATTTCCCAACGCAAAGATAACCAGAACCTGCGACTTCCACCTCTCCGCAGGCCTCGAAAACACATCCATCTCTCAAACCAGAATGTTCACAGATACATTTACTCGATCCACAGCCAGAGTGTCCAGTTTCCATCCACCCTCATCCATCACCCTTCTCTGATTCTGTCCGGATGTTTATTTTCACACACACACACACACACACAAAAAAAAAACACATAAGAACAGGCCTCTTTTCATCTGATGCTATCTCTCCTCCTCTTGGGTCTAATCAATCCATGTCTGGAAATAAACCAGGGACCTGTTTTTGGAAAACAGGCACCTTTAAAATGACCCACCCATAGGCCTGACCCAGAGAGACGTCAGAGGAAGACCGTGCATAGACACATCCAGCAGGCTGCCTCCTCTGTAGGACACAGATTAAGTTCTAAGCCAAAGACTCCACCGATGATTTTCAGGACCGGGACCATGGCAGGGTTCAAATCAAGTAGCCTGAAAAGACCACACTTACCCAGACAAACAAACAAAAAAAACTGTGACTACAGCTCAGCGGGCACCCACCAGTCTGAGGAGCTTGCAGTCTGTAAACAGAGTGAGAAGGCTGTGGAAAGGCAGTTGCAGGGAACCACAAGCGTGCCTCTAGCTGCAACCAGAGGTGTAAGGAGATGACACATTGCAGATCCAGATACCTGGCAACAATGTAGCCCTACTCCCACCGGCAGAGTATAGAGTCCTCACACCTCCTACCAGCCACAGTCACCACACCAAGTTGGGACCTCCAGCCTCTGCTAGTAACAAAGGCTGACTCTGCATGGACATGGCCAAGGTCCCCTCCAGCAGCCAGCCTACCCAGCCCATGCCCCTACCAGGGAGGCTCTGTCTCACCCAGGCTTTCAGAAGTGGGTCGCTGGACCTCCTCCACAGTAGCATTCAGAGATCTTTCTGACAGTTTCTTGGTAGCTCTGGGTATTCCATGAGAAACGGCATGCATGCAATATATGTGTGATTTCACTGGGGGCTTCAGCCCCCAACGCAGGAGGTTCAGAGGAGTGGAAAGAGGCCCTATATTAAGAGACAGCTGCGGGCCGGGGAGGGGACCGGCCACAAGACAGCCTCTTAACAGAACCGGGAGAAATGGTGCCTCTTGCTTAACTGTTGCAAATTCTAGTCTTTGATTAAGCTTTGAGAGTTGAGTGAAAATTGGGGAACTGAGAGGTTCTCATGCACACACGTGCACGCACTCACCATGGACTTGGCTTCCACGTGACACTGACTGTCCTGTGACTGCTTTTTAAGAGCCTCAAACGGCACTCAGCTCAGCACCTTCGGGTATGCGCAGACCCAAAAGGGAAATGGGAAATGAGGTGGGTGCTGGGGTAAGGACTCTCCCAGAGGAAGAAAGCAGCCGAGGCCTTCCGTGGCTACAGCAGATCTTGGCAGGGGAGAGAGACCCTAAAGGCGCTGCCTGCTCTCTCTAGAGATGGAGACAGGCCTTCGAACTTCATGCAGTAAACTCAGAGGTCCAGACCGAAGCAACGCTTTCCTTCTGGGTGGCCAGGAAGGGGAGAGCATCCCCTTCTTTCCAGGGAGGAGACCCTGGCCCACGGCTTGCTCGAAGCCCCCTTGTGGCCTGGGGGTGTCACTGCAGCCCCCTCTGCTATGCTCGCCGCAGGTCCTGCACAGATCACTCTTAGTCCGGTTAGGGGCAGAATGGTCAGGTACCAGCGGCTTCTTAGCAAGCTGTCTGCAAGCCATGTCCAGGCTGTGTTTGTTTTTGATGTCTCAAAACTAAGACTGCGACTCAAAGTGATCCTTCCAAATCCCTGTGCGGCCCAATCCTTACAGGGAGCCAGTCCAAGACCCGCCTCATTAAGCCAATAACCTCAGAGCTTCTGTAACATTACCACCGCGCTATCGATCATTCCTTCCTCTTTCACATGCAATTATGTACAATTGTAGCAAAGCTCGATAGAAGCAGTTAGCAGGAATGCTCGACATCCCTGGTTTGCAAGACGCTGAAGGGATTACAAAACAGGACACCAAATACCTCACACATACCGGCTTCCCATGGTCTGCTGGGGCTTAAGGGAAGTCAGGACTTAAAGACACACAGTGAGGGAGGTTTCTAGTGCCTCCCTTCTGTGCAAATGCAAACTAAAGACCTAGCACTCTTACTAGCAGCCCACCAGGGCCGGGAACTCTGCAGGAGAGATCCCACCTGGAGGTTGGGTAGGGGCCATGAACTGCACCCCCAGCTCCCCTAAAGTGTGCACGGAGGAGAGAGAGTAACTTGGGAGAGAGGCGGCGCCGCAGGTGCCTGAGGGGGGTCTCAGGTAGACCGGGAGCCAGGAGGGGCCCGGGAGGGGGAAACGGCAGCAGCTGGAAGTCGGGAGGCGTGTCTGGAGGGTGCTCACCTCTTTGATTTTCTCCCGCTGGGCTCGCACGAGGCTCTGGGACTCCTCGCTCTCCTCAGTCCTTGTCCCCAGGACCGGGTGCCGAAGGCGGCTGCGGAAAGCGCTGTAGTCGAAACTGAAGCGGACGCTCTCCTCCCGCGGCCTGGGGGCTGCAGCGCTGTTGCCCTCCTCCCGGGGCCCGGTTGGGCGGGTGCGCCGCAGCCACCCTTTCCTATGGAGGACAACGCCTGGGCGGCCGGGATCGTCCTCCCCCGGGGCCGGGGCTGCCGGGGCAGGGTTGGGAGGAGGCTCCCGCTCGGGCAGCGGGTGGTGCCCGGTGATTTCGGCCATCACCTCCAGGCCGGGCTGCTGGGTCCGCGAGGCCGAGAAGAGGCGCTTGAGGCGGGAGGAGTGGGGCAGGAGGAACAGGGCGCCGAAGCAGAGGGTGACGAGGCCCGAGAGGAAGAGCAGGAAAAGGAACTTCTGCGGCAGCCGCAGCCCCCACGGCGAGGCCGGGACGAAGCCCGGCACTTTCCTCACGAGCATCGCGGCGCGGCCAGCGGCGAGGGGCTGTCAGCTCCGCCCGGGGGTTGGGGGGCCCGGAGTGGTGGGAAGCGAAAGCGCAGCGGCCGGGGTCCCCGGGCAGGGCTGCGCACCTCGAGGCCGCCGCTTCGGGACCCGCCCGAAGTTCAGGGAGTTTGGAGCGAGTCCTCCCGCGCGGGGGCGGGGGCGGGGGCGGGGGCGCGGCGGCCTCGGCGGGGCCCGGGCGAGGGGGGCGGCTCGGCCGGAGCCCGGGCCCGCCGTGCGCCGCAGCCTGCCCTCCGCCCGGTCCGCGGAACCCGCGCCCTCCCGCGCCTTCCCGCACCGGAGCCGTCACATTCCGTCCGCGACGCCCTCGCGGAGGGGACGCAGGACGCAGGCGCCGACCCGCCGGCCCCCGAAGTTTCAGCCTCTGGAGCAGTTTGCAGCGGGAGCCCCCGGGGCTGCGGCGCCAGCGCCGCTCCTACAGCGCCCGCCCGGCTGCCGGTGACAGCGCTGGGCCCGGTGGTCGGGACACGTCCACAACTTTGCTCCGCCGCGCGCAGCTGCCGCTCCCGAGGCTGCGCGGGACCCGGGGGCTTCGGGTGCTCGCGCGGGCAGAGGGATGCCCGGGAAGCGCGTGCGGAGCCCGCAGCTGGCCTCGATCAGCCCAGAGCTGGGAGGCCGCCGCTGTGCCCAGAAGCGCGCGCTCGGGCGCCGCAACTCGGGAGGGCGCGGGTCTTCCCGCCGCGATCACCTGTTCCCGGCCCCGCGGCTCCGCTCGCCACGCAGGCTCCCCCGCCGCAGCTCCAGACGGGCGGCCGCGGCTCGGGCTCTCACTGCGACAGCGCCGCCGCCCCGCCCCCCGCCGGCCACGCCCTCAGGCCACGCCCACACGCGCGCCCCGCGCCCCGCCTCCCCTCCCGCCGCGGCGCCGCGGTCCGGCCAATGGGAAGCCTAGCCGGGAGGGGTGGGCGGGCCGTAGGCTGGGCCACGCCCCCCGCTCCGGGTACTGGCGCTGCGCTCCCCCATTCCTGCTGGCTCCAATGGTCCAGCTGCGCGCTGTGGGGAGGGCGGGGTACGGAGCACCGCGAGGTCATTGGCTGCCGCCGAGGGATCCCCGATGGGCCACCGTCACCCATTGGTTTCTGCCCAGCTTTCGCCGGACTCCGAGCGACCGAGACGCCCCCTCCGCCGCCCACCTCCGCCTTTCGCCGCTCAGTGTTTCGGTCGCCCCGGGAAGGGCCAGGTTGGTCTGGGCGGCTCTGCCCATCGTCGGGCGCCCCTGCCGCTTCTCAGCACCTGCCGGGGGACGGCCAGGTTGCCGGCGGCCAGGGATGCTCAGAGCCCAGACCAGCCGCCGTGGTGCAGCTGCTTCACGCTGGGGGATGGGCATGGCTGGACCAAACTGGAGAGCTGTGGCCGCGGTTAGGTCTGGCTGAATCAGTATTTCCCGTGGTCCTCGCAAACCGCCGCCAAAACGTGGCAGACTGAGAGACGCGGCGACCTGGACGTAGGCACGGGTCGTACATAGGACATGCATGTGTGTGCACATTTGCATTTTCAGGCGTACAGAGGCTGCCGAATGGGTGCGTGCTTGCCTGCACACGCACACTTAACACCGGCACGGTATTGTGCCGGCCTGTACCCAGACACGTCTATATTAGCAAACATTGGCATGTGTGCAGGCGTACCCAGGGACACGTCCGCAAGCCCACACAGACCCAGGCATGTGTTGTCAGACACGTGTGCCCCAGCCCCAAGGCAGTGGCCGTCACAGGCTTCAGTCTGCGCCTTCCTGTGCTGTTAAACTCACTGCTGTGTGGGTCTCTCATGCAAAACAGTTTATGGAGACAACAGCAGAGGGAGAGGCAAATGAAGAGGAGTAATAGGCGAAGGGGAAAATATCTGCTTTCGGCTGCAATTTAAAATGAAACTCGGCATCGACAAGACAGAAAATCCTGCAGGGAGGCCTTTCCCACGGAAGAGGAGGGCCAGGCAGGCTCTCACCTCATAAATCTTGCTTCCTCCCCGAGGCCTGCCGCAGATGGGCCGCTGAGACCTCCTTCGAACCCTGTCCAAGCTGTTGCCAACACACCCACTCCTGACATTTAAATACCCCTGGCATATAAATTTCTCTCTGCCGAAAATAAAAGATAAAAGACCGCTGTAGGTAACAGGTGCAAAGATGTTGGTCACTGGAGATGAATAATCCCTCCCAACACACCTCGCTTAAATGTAAATTTCTACTTCAAATGTTTCGGTCTCTTACAAACTCGGGAGTCAGTTCCCTGGAGCTAAGGTGGTGGACGGGATAAGCATGTGATGCTTGGATGCAGGAGCCCAGAGGTCTAGCCTGGCCTCCCCCACCTCTCCCTTACCTCAGCTTCTCACTGGATCCCACAGGAAACTGTTGGCAGGTACTTGCAGAACAAGGCAGGGAACACCTAGCCTTTAGTGTCAGCTTCTCTAATTTCCTTCCCCACTGAGTGTGTGTGTGTGTGCGCGTGTATGTGTGTGTTGGGGGGGGAGGTTCACTGGAGAAGGTGGAAAACAAAACTTTTTGTTTATTTCCAGACAGGATTTCCCTGTGGAACCCTGGCTGTCCTGTAGACAAGGCTGGCCTTGAACTCAGATCTGCCTGCCTCTGCCTCCCAAGTGCTGGGATTAAAGGCGTGTGCCACCACTACCGAGTTGCTTCCCTGTAAGGAGGATTTTAGTTGCTTTAACAAAGTACTGTTATGGGGAATATGGTTTTTTGTTTGTTTGTTTGTTTAATCCCAGGTGTGGGGGTGGGGCTGCTTTAGATTGTCCACAGCAGCTGACTGTGGTTTGCCACATGCTCTGGCAGGGGTGTGGGTTTTGCCAGCTGGGGTTACTTTACCTTTCGAATTCTGGGGACTCTTCAGAGGACGGACAGATGCCAGAGCCCCAAGAGACAGAGGGCTGTTGCTCCTGCTGGTTGCTGGCCGTTGCTGTTTGCTGGATTGCTTGTTGCTGGTTGGAGATACCCTGATGACAGTGACCAAACTGGCCCCAAGGAACTCAATGCCTCTAATCAGCCTCTAATCAGCACGTAGGCCGCATTGACGTCCCCTTTCCCTCTAACATTCTTTCTCTCCTACCTAGTGTCAGGGGGCAGATGGTTGGAAGGGACAGGGTCAGTGTAGGGAGGTAGGAAAAAAAATAATAAAGTAGCCACAAGTCCAGCTACCCTTTCCTGAGTCTTGAACACCATGTCTGTTGAGTGAATAAGTGAATGAATGGGTAAATACCTATTTACGGAAGAGGAAAACGAGGCTCAAGGAAGAACACAAAGCGAACACTTTCTACGTTCATTTACCCTTTAGAATAATCTTGTGGCGGCGAGTGTTATTAATAGCCTCATTTTACAAAAGGCTTGGGAAGATTTGGGATAAGTGAGTAAGTCTTTGTCTTAGTCAAGATTCTCTAGGAAAACAGAACCAATAAAGAGACAGATTTATTCTGAGAGGCGACTCACGTGAGTGTGGGGGCTGGAGCTGAAGCCCCAAACAAACCGTCAATACAGTTCCAGTCTGAGCTGGAAGCCCCAAGCACCAGAAAGGGGGTGGGGGAAGAGTAGAGGTAGGCCTCCTCCCGAGCTTGAAGACCCCAGAATTGGAGCCTCAAAACCCCAGAGCAGAGGATGGCTATCTCAGATCATCCTCGGAGCCTCCCTTGGCATTTCCTGATCCTCCTGCTCTGGGCAAGCCCACAGTGGGTTACGGATAACGCCTGTGCAGCTAGGCCTTTCACTCCGTCTGTGCACTCATAACTACATTCCTGGAAGTGGCCCCCAGAAAGTCTCAGGGATGGCGTCTTCCCACTAAGCATCCCTCAGCCCAGCCAACTGTCACATACAGTTACCCATCACGGCATCTTTCTCAGTTGGACTGGAAACACAGCCCAACAGCATTTCTACAAAGCTGTTCTGTTCGCAAACACTCCTTCAAATGAGCTGGTAGATATCACACAAATCTGCTTCCCGGCAACAAGATGGTCGGAGCGTGGTCCCCGTTGTTACTGACTCACCCATCCACCTACTATGTGCCAAGGGTAGAGGGTCTGAGGGTACAGCCCTGAGCAGGACACAAAGCTCCCCTCAAGGGGATTCTTCTCTGAGTGGCAGATGGAGTTGGCCTGCCAGGAAGGAGCCTGTGCCATGTGCTTCATTTCCATCCTGTATGAGCCCTCTCTGACAGTGGGCTTTGTATGTCACGTTTGTGTGTGTGCGCGCGCGCACACGCTGGTTCATGCCTGTCTCCATGTTCGCGAGTGCATATGCACTATGTGGCCGAAGGTCCGTTGGAGCTGGTCTTTTGCTACTCTGTGGCTTCTTCTTTCTTCCACTCTTCTCTGCCCCTTCTCATCTTCCCTTCCAACCCCTAACACTAGATAGAAGAGAAAAAAAAAAAGGATGGAGAGGCAGGAAAGAGATCCCTGAAGAAAGTCGGGGGCCAGAAAGGAAAGGGGGTGACACTATCGTTAGACTACTTCCTGCTGATTAGGGGTGGAGAGTTCCTTGGGGCAAGTTTGATCTTTGCCATCAGCACACCTCATTTCTTACTGTTGTTGTTTCTTCTCTGAATGTGACAACTTCAAAAAACAAAAAACCAAGACCATGGGGCTAGAGAGACGGCTCAGTGGTTAAGAGCACTGTCTGCTCTTCCAGAGGACCCGGGTTCAATTCCCAGCACCCACATGGCAGCTCACAACTGTAACCTCAATTCCAAGGGATCTGAAAACCTTTACACGAATGCACATAAAATAAATTTTTAAAAAACGTTTGAGACTTTCTAAAACAACAACAACAAAGACAAGGCCAACAAACGGCCAACAACCTAGGCTGCCTGTAGGGGCCCTAGCATTTATATAGTCTCTGAAAAGTCCCCAGAATTCCAAATGTCACACAGTCACAGAAACTATCCACTGCTGGCAAAAATCCCGCCCCCACCAGAGCACAAGGCAAATCATAGCTGCTACAAAACAGCCCCATGTCCCCACACCTCTGATTAAAATAAAAATATATTCTCTCTGTGTTTTTAAAAAATCCAAAATTGTCACTACAGTCCACCTTGATTTTTTGAGCTAAATCTCTCAGCGGAACCCAGGACTCATGAATCAGCCAGATTTGAGGGACAGCAAGTCCCTGGACCCACCTTTCACTGTTTATACTGGCTGGAATAAACAGCCACACTTCTGGCTTTTTAAGTGTATGCTGAGGCTCAAACTCAAGTCTCTCGCAGTTTATCAAATAAGCATCTCAGATGTCAATTTCACAGGTAAGGAAACCGAGGCTCTGGAGTGTGACATGCCCAAAGCCACACAAGGAATAATTTGCAAATGTTATTTTAACTACAGAGCTAGTTTCTGAGCCTGATGACCCAAGTTTGATCCCTGAGACCCCACATAATGGAAAGACTGAATGGACTTTTGCAAGCCGTCCTCTGACCTCTACATATGTGCCGTGGCATGTGGGTTCTCACACCACACACATAGGGTGGGGAGGTGGGTGGATGTGTTAATAACACTCGTAACTACTGAGAGTGCTGAGGTGCCTGCTCTGGGGCAGGATCTTTACAAAGCATGCTGGAGACGCTTTGGTGATACGGTGGTACCAGCCTAGACTCCCAGCCTTCAGCTGGCCGAGGCAAGAAGCTTGTCACAAGTTCAAGGCCAGCCTGGGCTATAGTTTTTTTTTTTTTTTCATGTGCATTGGTGCTTTGACTGAATATATGTCTCTGTGAGAGTGGAACAGGAGTGACAGACAGTTGTGAGCTGCCATGTGGTGCTGGGAATTGAACCCGGGTCCTTTGGAAGAGCAGACAGTGCTCATAACCACTGAGCCATCTCTCCAGCCCCTGGGCTATAGTTTAAGACTGTGTCTCAAACAAAACAGCACACTAGAGAAAGCAACCAGCTCTGAGGGCCAACATGGCTGAGAGGCAGTCAGGACATGAGTTACCATGACGTGGTAAAACGAGAAAACTAATTCCTACAAACTGTCCTCTGACCCCCACAAAGGCACTGAGGCACACGAGTGAACACACACACACACACACACTGATTAATTAACGAGTAAGTACTTGATGTGATTTTAAAACTGAAAGCGCTCCAGGACAGGCACTGTTTTTTTACACTCATTTTGCAGAATAACACAGAGATTGGCCCGATGTCCCACTTCTGAAGAGGGGAGGATGTCCCACCTAATCTGATGGTTAGGATCGGAATCCTCAACGGTATTCAAAGTCAACTGGTTTCCATCTCGTAAGGCCGTAGCCACAGGTGCTATAGGCTGTCAGAGCAGGAAAAGTGCACAAAGCCCTGCAAAGGGAAAGAAAAGCATTGCTGGGCGTGGTGGCACACACCTTTGGTCCCGTCACTCAGGAGGCAGAGGCAGATGCACTCTGGGAGCTTGAGGCCAGCTTGGTCTACAGAGCAAATTCCAGGCCAGACACAGTGAGACCCTCTCTTTATTTATATGGAGGCAGGGAAGAAGGAAGAGTTGAGACAGGTTTCTCTGTGTAGCCCTGGCTGTCCTGGAACTTGCTCTGTAGACCAGGCTGGCCTCAAAGTCAGAGATCCTCCTTCCTCTGTCTCTTGAGTGCTGGGATTAAAGATGTGAGTCACTGGCTTAGGCCCTGTTTGAAGAAGAAGAAGAAGAAGAAGAAGAAGAAGAAGAAGAAGAAGAAGAAGAAGAAGAAGAAGAAGAAGGGGAAAATGAAGGGGAAGAACAGGGAGAGGAATAAAAATAACAAAAATAATGATGCAGAAACCTGAATACAGTGCAATGGGGAGGTCATCGGCAGCCTCACCAATAAGGGTAAGGCAGGGATTTGGAGAAGGGGGATCAGATGAACTCTGTTTTTCCTTTGTAGGGCTGGGGATGAAAGCTAGTGCCTTCCACACTAAGCAAGCACTCCACTGCTGGGCTGCATCCCCGCCCTCTTTGCTTCATACTTGGACAAGGGGTTCCACTAAATTATCCCAGGCTGACTTAGAATCCGTGATCCTCCTGCCTCAGCCTCCCCAGTAGCTGGGATCACAAGCCTGTGACACCAGGCCTGGCTAGATGTACATTTTTAAGGACTGACGGGGTGAAGGAGTTGGAGGCCTTCTGGGGTGCGCTACTTAGTCCCTGTTCATGTTGTCTGGGGCTGGGAGTGGTGACAGGGCACTTGGAAGACTTGATCTGGGCCGCAGCGGACAGGGGCTGTTGGCATCTGTGCCCAGGGCTCTAGCATGTGTCTGAGGGGGAGTGTCAGGAGGGGTGGGGGTAGGGACTGCTGCTCATGCTCCTGCACTAGGAAGGCTCCAGGCAGCAGCAGACTCTGAATCTCAAGTGGCCATTAGCCCCATTTAGAATCACAGACAGAGAGAACTAAGCTGTCTCAGAGATAACCATCAGACAGCTCCCTAATGGCCACCAGACATATCCTTCCCCCGGCAGGAGAGACTTGGATGACTAGGAGTGAGGCAAAGCAGTGTTCTCGCCACCCCCTCTGAGCCCCTAGCACACCCAGCTATTCCTGAGATCAAAGGCCTTGCCGTCATCTTGGGCTCATCTCAGCAGGCCGCCATCAGCCAGCCTCTTGCTGTGCTGGGGTCCTTGATCTCAGGGTCACAGAGCCATAGCTCTCTGAAGTTGCCCTTCAATTCTTTCAACTCTTCTTGCTTTTGTCCCCATCCCTGGAGCCCAGTCTGCTATGGCTGGATCTTCAGCCTGAGTCCTTGTAGGAGGGGCTTCGGCAGGGGGCTAGAGATATCGCAGCCAGGGAGGGAGCCCACTGCCATGTGGTAGCATGGGCCAGGGATGCTCCTCAAGTGCCTACAAAGCCCACAACCCAGCCCCGCACCTCAAGGGGCCAGAGGCAGGAAACCTGGCCAGGAGCCAAAACTTTGCAGACAGGCACATGTTTGAGTCCTGGCTTGGTCACACACGGGCTGGTGAGCCAGGGGCACACTACCAGACCTCTCTTAGCATTTTATTGACATTCTATTTCTCCAATGGCAGCGATGCAGACTGAGCATGCTACCGTATTCAATGATGGAAAAAGTAAGACAAAAGGAAGGCTATGACTGCTCCTAGGTAACGTGGAGAAGAAGGCTTATTGTAGATAAAAGGGAGAAAACAGCCAGAGGCAGAGACAGAGGCATCTGGGAGTCTGAGGGAACGTGGCCAGACTGAGCTGGGCCTTGTGAGGAGAGACAGGGAGGGAGAGCAAGAAAGGAGCCTCAGACCAAGAGGGGTGGCCTAGGCCAGAAGAGCTGGGGAAAGTGAGCCTCGCTCAGTCCCAGAGCTGGGGGTTAGGGTAGGAGGCGCGTATGCCAGGTACTGGGTGCTGAGAGAGTGGTGGTCAGAGTCCGCTTTGATGAGTCTAAAGCACCTTAGTTAGCCATTTGTCTGGAGGGTTTGAGACCTAACACTCAAAACACTTCAGAGCTGGAGTTTTTTCAGATAGGGACAGTCAACTGGCAGCGTTTATAAAAACAGGGAAGGAAGCTGTGTTGATGAGAACAAGAGGCAGCTGTGAAGCCTGGAGCTTCACATGCTTCTCCTTCAGGGGGGTGGGGACAGAGGCTAGACCCAGCTGTTCATCATCTGCTTCCAAGGCCGAGTCATCCCTCTGATGCAGGGGGGAAGGCAGAGGGCCCTGGAGACCCAGTCACTCACACCAGTAAGGCCCAAGGCAAATCCCCACCCCACCCTGCCCTGCGAAGCAGGGGTTTGTTCTTCTATGGGATGGAGACTGCCTGGCTCCCGGGACAGGGGGTGCTCACGGAGAATGAAGAAGCATGTTCCTGAAAACTTCTTAACTCGGTGTCTCAGTCTGAAAAGCAGTTGCCACACACGCATGAGGAGCTGAGCTCACATCCTTAGCGCCCACACGGGAGGCTGGTGTGGCAGGGCACAATTGTGCCCCTAACAGTGGAGCTGGCCAAATCAATACACCTCAGTGAGAGACCTTGTCTCAAAACATAAGCTGTGAGAGCGGAGAGGTCACTCAGTGGTTAAGAGCACTTGTTGCTCTTGCAGAGGCTCAGGGTTCGATTCTTAGCACCCACTCGGAGGTTCATAACTATCTGTAACTCCAGCTCCAGAGGAGCACCAGTAAGTTACATGAGGGCTGAAGTTACCCCATAAGCCCTCGCTTGCCCAAGGACGGATGACTTCCGGGACTGCTGTTCACATGAGACAGCAAGACGTGTGTTTTCACTTCAGTAAACAAGGCTGGTTGCCCCAACTGCACAGGATGCTCTTCATCACAGGGATACATAGCCTCGTGGGTTTCACCTTTATAAGCACCCAACTAACCTAATTCAGGGCCGCTATCTGGGAAACCCGAGTATGGACCTGGCTGGTATCCATCTTCCTGTATTTACTAATGCTTGCTTTAACTGGACAATCATGCTTTTGGTCTTTCTCTTCACAATTTCCATGTTTAGCGAGAGTAACCAAGATATTGGACATGAACCTCTCCCTCACACCCTCAGGCGCACGGGCAGAGATTCACACGAACATACAACACAACCGAATCAAAGAGCCAGCGATGCCTCATTCCCTAGTGGCAGACACGAGACTAACCCCAAGAAAGATCTGAAATGCCAAGTTGCGAGGAAACGCTGTTGCCAAAACACTGGTCCCCGTGAGGACACCAGTCCTTCAACTGTCCCTCGGATGTTCAGCACCTGGACACAGTCCCTGCCTCAGTGACTGCAGACAGTTGTGGCTATTTGTGTGAAGTGCTGCCTGGGGAGGCCCTGCTTCCAGGAGCTTGGAGAGAGCCATCCAGTGATGGGAAGTGTCCAATGTGCACTCCAAGGTCCAGTGTGTATGACTTCAGTGCTACACCCAGCAGGTGTCCTGTCAGGACCTGAGGACCCCATCTAGGACCACTCCCACTAGCACTGGCCATCCGTCAGCTTCCCCAGGGTTCTGGGTCCCTTGCTTGTCATCAGGTGAATGGGAGCAGAGGACCCGGGATGCAGCAGAAACTAAGTGTTAGCTGTCGTTATTCATGGCTTTTCAGAGGGCATGTAAAATAAATATCTTTGACTCTCATTTGGGGGGGGAAATGTGTTCCTAAAAGCTTACATCAAGCCCTCAATGCTGGGAATAAAACAGATTCCTTAAAATGCAGCCCTGCCCTAACTTACCCACTTGCCCTTGCTTGCTAAGACGGAGGAGATTTTGTTCGGGGGTGGGGTGTTTTGTGTGCGTGGCACAGGTGCCTGCCTGCGGGTGTGCCCAAGAGCAGAGCTCAGATCTTGACATCCGGTGTCCTCATTCATCACTCTCCAACTCGGGTTTTTGTTTTGTTTCTGGAGACGTGGTCTCGCTTGGTAGACCTGGCTGGCCTTGAACTCACGGAGACAGGCCTCTGGCTACCTCTCCCTCCCAAGAGCTGGGGGTAAAAGTGTGCACCAACACACCCTGCATCTTATATAAGACAGGGTGTCTCACTGAACCTGGGGAGGGGGTTGCCAATTCAGCTAGGCCGGCTGGCCAGGAAGCCCCAGGATCTGCCTGTCTCTATTGGCCCGCCGAGGGGATGGGTGTACAGACTGGCATGGCGCCCCTGACTTTTATGTGAGTTCAGGGGATCTCAGGCTTGTCTGGCTGGCACCTTACCAAGTCAGCTCCCTGTGGTTGTTTGGTAAACGTGCATTAAGCAGGACTCCAGAATCTGACGTCTCAAAGTCTCCGCCTCCAAGGGGCGGAGGCTGAGGTGGGCGTGGCTAGGCAAAGAGCACCTGGACCGAAGAACCGTGAGGGAATCAATCACTCAAACTTCACCCTGCTGGCATCAGGTACGTGTTATCCCGCACCTCAGCTGAATCCTGTCTCTTATGGGTTTTGCGATTCTGGGCAAGCCATTTCATCTGTTTAGCCCCAGTTTCCTTGGCCCTGAGATGATACAGGTCTATCCTAAATGCTGACGTTCAGAGACATGAAGAAGAAACGTTGTGACCTGAAGCGGGGCTGCCACCGCTTATGCGTTCTGTCCCCGAGCCCACATGCTGCCCGCTGGCTGAGTGCCTCACCCCTCTTAGGCCAGTGTCTTCACATATAGAGGGTACCCACAGGATCCCAAGCGAGGCATCCAATGCACCAGCGCTTTGCCCCTGTCCGTCAACAATCTTCAACATTCCACAAATATGTACTGCACCTTGGTCATAATTCAAAACGTTTTCAAATGTATCGTTAACAGGTATACTGGGTCAAGCCTGGGTATCCCAGCACTCAGGAGACAGAGGCAGGGGACAGAGTTGGAGGCCAGCCCGAGCTACAGAATGAGACCCTACCTTTAAATGCTTAAAAATTAAAAGGCTCCCTTTCTACAGCTCCAAAACCCAGTGAAGAGCGGGACTGTCCCGCCCCCTGGTGGTTGAGTGAAGTCATGTGGGTAGTTCTGGCCAATGAGCCTCAAGCAAGATTGACAGGTCTCACCCTTAGGCCAGAGCATTTGGTGCCATGTTCTCCACAGCTGTGGGCTGTCCACTCTGCGGGTGACTGCAGGGGTTGTGAGGCAGCTGCTCTGTCAGCACGGGGTCGGGGCGTGACTGAAGGGCAGGTTCCTGCAGTGCGCATTGCCTGCGCTGGCCAGAGCTTCCAGGAGCTTCCAGGAGAGGTTAACGCGTGTTGTGTTGGGCTGCTGTGTGTCTGAGTTTCTGAGCCACTGTGGCTTTGAACTCTTCAAAGCCTTCCTCAAAAAGTAAACATTAATTTTGATAATATGTTATATGTGCGCTCCTATGACCCCAGCAGTGAGGAGGTAGAGGCAAGAGCACCAGAGGTCAGCTAATACTAAGTTTGGGACCAGCCTGGGGTACCTAAGACCCTGTCTCAACAAAAACAAAACAAAACACAAAAACCATAAAGTGTTATTTAATCCAGTACATCCAGAATGGTATTACTTCAGTAATCGTAGGGAAAATCATTAATGAGATCGGTGACTGGCTCCATTTGCTGCCTGATGCTCTGACCAAAAGCACCTTAGGGGAAGAAATGATTTGTTACATCACAGCCCACCCCTGAGAGCAGCCTGGGCCGTAACTCCAGCAGAAACCGTGACGAATGCTCCTTGCTGGCTCACTCTCGGGCTGGGGCTTAGCTAGCTCTCTTCTTCTCTTAAGACTTACTTTTTATTTTATGCTAATGGGCGTGTTGTCTGAGTGTACAGCTGTGCAGCACATGTGTGCATTACCTGCAGAGACCAGAAGAGGGTGCTGGATTCCCTGGATCTGGAGTTCTAGGTAGGTGCTAGGAATCAAAACCCAGGTCCTCTGGAAGAACAGCCTGTGCTGCTAACCACCGAGCCATCTTTCCTGGCCTCTTAGGTGGCTTTCTTAAAGCAGCCCAGGACTATCCATCCACCCAAGGAATGGTGCCACCCACAGTGAGCTGGACTCTCCTACATAAATCTTGTCAAACGCATCAACATTCAGAGAAGCCCCAGTTCAAGGGTCCCACAAGCCCCACAGGGCTGGGACCTCTGGACAGAATGGCAGTGGGTAATGACCACAGCCGAAACATGCTGGTCTAAGGCATTCTGAATAAATGGGTCTTTGGCCTGTCAAAGGACCTTTAGAAAGAGCAATCCGACGTCTCTGGAGACAGACCGTGGTGAGAGCTCTGGTCTATTTTCCTTGCTTTGCCTGTGATCCAGGGAACCTTCCTTCTGATTACAACTGCTGCCATTTCCCTCCCTGGGAGCTGAGCTGCTCCCCCTATATCTTTCAATAAGATGGGAAGGAAGTGGGACAGAGGGAAGGAGGGAGGGGAGGAGGGACTCTTAAGAGGCCAGGTCTCAAGGAAAAGAAAATTGTGCTGAGCATGGCAGTGCACACCTGCCATCTCAGCACGGGGAAGATGAGTCAGGAGACTTGAGACCAGACCGGCATGGGCACAGCAATATTCTGTCTCAAGAGGGAAAAAAGTAAGAGCACTTGCTGCCAAATCTGAGTTTCATCTTCCAGACCCACGTGATTGAAGGGGAGGACTGACTCATGCAAAATGCCCTCTGACCTCCCTAATGTGAAGTTTCAGACAGGTGAAGTCCCACGGCTCTTGTCTTACTAAAGGAGAGTATGGGTTTGTCCTGTTAAACAAGACAGCAGGGCAAATATTCACACAGCACTCACACTTCAGGCCCTGGTCATCAGGTGAGCTGTATTACCTAGGGCAACATTTATGTGGATAGGCTCATGTGACAGCACTCACTATGGGGGACATGGGCATTCACAGACCCGGCATCTGAGGGAACCCTGGAGCCAGTACCCCAAGGACCACATTTTGACGGTGCAGCCATCCACCTTGGACATTAGATTGCCCCCACCTCAGCTACAGTGGATAATGCTGCTATGACCATGGGTATGAATGTGCCAGTCTGTTTTCAGTTGCTATCACTAAACATCGCAGGCTGGATGCTGAAATGTAGAGAGAAAAAGGTTTGTTCTGCTCTTGAGTGTGGAGGCTGGGAGGCTAAGGGGACACATCAGCAGAGTCTTCTCACAAATGGGGACCCTTAGGTCCCCAGACAATGACAGGACATCGTACATGGGGATGGACCAACCCTGCTTTGCGTCTCTCTTGCTTCTCTTAGATAGCCCCAGTCCCAGCAGGTTAGAGCCTATCCCTGTGACCTCATCTAACCTCTCTTAGGTTCCACCATCAAAGACCACCTATATACACTGGCTCACATATGCTCAGTGAGGAAGGGAGAAGACATGAGTTCAACTCCATGATCCAGGACTCCCAAACGTTGTCCTCTGACCTGCACACTACACACACACAACTGAATAAAATGTAATTAGAAAAAACTTTTAAATAAGGCTGATGTACCAACCAAGGACCATGCACAGAGAAGACCTAGACCCCCCTGTTCAGATGTAGCCCATGGCAGCTCTCAGGGGAGCAGGGGTGGTCTCTGACATGGACTCTTAGATCACTCCCCCTTCGCTGAGGCAGGAGGGAGAAGAGGAAAGGGGGAAATGGGGGATCTTGGCAGGTCACAGAGGAGGGGGATGCAGGCAGTCCTGATGAGACTTGATAGGTTAGGGTCAGATGGTAGGGGAGGAGGACTACCCCTATCTGTGGTCTAGGGGGAAAGAGGGAGGAAGGGTGGGACCAGGGGGAGACGAGGGAGGACGCTACAATCGAGATATGAAGTGAATAAATTATAAAAAATAAATAAAATAAAGCAAAGTAAAAAAAAAAGCTTTTAAATAAATACCTCACAATCAAGATTAAGTTTCAGTGAGAGTCTGGGTGACAGTCAAGCCTTCACAGTGTGCAAACGGTGAGCCCCTTTTAATTATTTTGTCATTGGGTGCCCGCTGCTATTGTGAGAATGGGGTTCGTACAGCCCTTGCTGCTTAGGAAACTGGCCTCTTCAATTTACCAATATGTCAGGGGCGTTTTCCCATGAAGTTAAATAGTCTTCCTCCTCATCCTTCGGAACAGCCGAATAGTGCTTCTAAAATGAACGCAGCATTGTGCCCTCTTCCGCAGTGCACATACAAAAATGGATATACCATCATTTACTTTCCTAATCTGTTACTGTTGGACATATAGGTCATTCCCAACTGTTAATTACACTTGACAAATAGTTTATTGAGCTCTTAAGGCCAGGACTCTGTTCAATTTGCAGTCAGGAAACACAGCTTTTTAAGATGGGGAGGAGCTAAGAGTTACCACATCAAGAGTGTGCTCTTACACTACCAGCCCAGAATAATCTTTGCCTTATTTTGGTTTTTCTTTTTTTGTTTGTTTTTGGTTTTGGTTTTTGGTTTTTGAGACAGGGTTTCTCTGTGTAGCCTTGGCTGTCCTAGAACTCACTCCACAGACCAGGCTGGCCTCGAACTCGGTGATCTGCCTGTCTCTGCCTCCTGGGTGCTGGAATCAAAGGTGCTGGCCACCCCGGTCTGGGCAGCAGCTGTCTGTTCACTCTGCTGATCCGTCCCCGTGGCCGTACAGAAGCGTTTTAATGTGACGCCATTTTTTTCTATGTATCTATTTTTCTCTCACTCCTGTGCTTTCTGGGTCATACCTCCCCAAATATTGTCCACACAAACGTCCTGGGGCTGTCTGTTCTTCTTCGAATCATACTTTTTCTCCTTCTAGTACTTCCCTAGCTCCAGGCCTTATGCTGGCATCTTTCATCCATTTTGAGCTGATTTCGGTGAGAGACAGGAGTCCAATTTGATGGCCCTGCCTGTGGCTATCCACTTTCCCCATTTCTGAAGAGACTATGCGCTTCCCGTGGCATGTTCTTGGCCTTGGGACTGGTGTGAAGATTAAATTAGGCTGAATGTGGGCTCTGGTAAACGAAGATAGATTGAAGGCACACATAGCTGCTCCCTCCTGACACTCCGTTCTCACCAAGACAAGGGGTTATTTTTAGGAACAGAAAACCATAAGGATAATTAGCCCAGTGGAGATAGCATTAATGCAGTTTGGAAAGTGGGGGAGAGGCAGGCCCGTGAGACTCGCTGGAACCGCCGAAGCCCCTGAACCGCTAACGAGGAAAGCTGGAAAGAACCGGAAGTGCTGCTGCTGCTGCACCTTTAGCCAAGGCCCAGCCATGATCACGAGACCTCAGTGAGCTGCCGACCTGGAGTGGGGTTTCTCCTCCCCCTCCCCTGGCTTTGCGGTTCGGGGTGGATGTTGTGGGTCTGGGTCTGAGGGGCAAGTCAGGGAGTGAGCAGTCCTTCTGTGATCTCACATTATCCACTCTGTACCCAGCGCTGTGACAGGTCGCAGGTGCAGGGACGGAGTGGACATGGGAACACAGCCAAAGGAGGTCCCCACAGGGGGTGACTTCTGCAGGCCCCAGAAGAACGCTTGGCATGGCAAGAGGGGAGGTGCAGGGCAGGAATTGGGGGGCTGGGATGACCCACAGGAATGTGGGCATTGACTGCAGCCATTTAACCCTGCCTGGCCTCCTCCCCTGTGCCTCTTTGCCACCCTTAATCTGTGCGGCAGGTGGAGTCTGCGCTAGACCCTTCCCTTGAGGCCTCCCTGGTTTGGAGAAACACAGGAGCCCTTTGGCCATCCCAGGATCCCCACAGCCTCCTACATCTGACCACCGCCCACCCCCTGCAGACCTCAGACCACCCCCAAGGAAGCACCATGCATGTTCCCAGGGCTCCCCTGCTCCTGCGTTACAGACAGATGTTGTGGCTTCCACCATCGCCCTCACAACCCAAGGCACATAGGTTTCCCCAAACACCTGAAGACAAAGGGTCTGTCCAGGTGAGTCCCCAGGCCTCGGGAAAGCCATCAGTAGGGAGGGAGGCCACTCCCAACTCATCTCAGGTGGCCACCTTCACCGAAGGCCATGGTCACCGTGACAGAGGGCAAAAGCCAGAGAGGTTACCTACCTGCTTTCCCAGGGCTTCAGTGCGGGTGAACCGGCGAATCAGGGACAAAGCCGGTCGGTGGCCTCGGCTGCCGGGCTGCCAGGCTCAACCGGCAAAAACGCTTCAGAGTCCAGTTAAGTTTTAGTTTTGAATGAGCCACAGATCCTTTGAACTGTAACTATGCCCCTGGCACTGCAGGGCTGCACACAGATCACTCGTGATGGGCCTGAAATTCCTACTTAGCAGGACTTCTCTTTTAATTTGTATTATTTATTACTAGTGTGTGAGGTATGGGGGGAGGGAGAAGAGGGGGACACGCACACCATGGGTTTGGAGGTCACTGGAGTCTGTCTCTCCATCACCAAGTGGCAGGCTGAGCGCCATCTTCCTGGTTCCTTTCCTTTCCTTTTCTTTCTTTCTTTCTTTCTTTCTTTCTTTCTTTCCTTTCTTTCTTCCTCTTTCTTTTAAACTTTATACTTTTTAAAATTAAAAAGAATGTATTGCTGGGGCAGGACAGCTGGCTCAATGGCTATGAGCACCGGTTACTTTTCCAGAGGACAGGCCTCCCATCCCCAGCACCCACACGGTATCTCTAATGCCGGCTCTAGATGACCCAACCCCCTCTTCTGGCCTCTGAGGGCATCGGGCACTCCACACACTCATTCGGAGCCGAGGCATAGATGCAACCCAAGCACCAATCCACATTAAAAAAAATTAATCCACGGGGCAGGGGTAGGGAGACACGCACAGCACACACAGAGGTCAGAGGGCAACCTGTGGAACTAGGTCTTCCCCCCCCCCCCCCACCTCGGGGCCCCAGAGACGGAACTCAGCTTCTCCGGTTACCTAACACCAAGCCGCCTCACCAGCCCGAAACTACTTCTTCTTCTTCTGCTTCTTCTTCTTCTTCTTCTTCAAGATTTATTTTATTTCTTAAGTACGTGTATCCATACTGTCTGTAAGTAGGTATGTGCACGTGTGTGTGCAGGTGCCCCTGGAGCTGGGGTTATAAGGAGGTTGTGGGCTGCCTGACATGGGTGTTAGGAGCTAAATTCCCATTGTCTGAAAGAACACTATTCATTCTCACCTGGCCTCACCTCCTAACGGAGCCTCCCTAGGGACCCGCCCTTCCACGCATGGACCTTTGGGGGACAGTCAATATGGAAACCATAGCAGGTCCTAAGCCACGTCTGTACCCTCACCTCAGGGCCACCTCACTTTTAGTCTCTGATGTGAAGGCTCAGCAGGCAGATGCTGAGCAGTCAGGCTCCAGGCCCTCCACAGTCCTGGAACGTCTTTCTGTCCCTACCTCTGCTTCCTGCTGCCCCATGGCCTTTGCACATACTGTTCTCTTCTGCCTGCAATTCTCTTCCCTCTTCCTTTCTCTCTTCCTCATATCCCTACCCAAGCATCTTCTCTGACGTTCCTATTATTTCACATACCCATTCTATGGATAAGGAAACTGGGGCCCAGAGATGGTAAGCAATTTGTCCAAGAGCACACAGAACTACTGGAATTTGTTAATTGAGACAGAAAGACCTGCCCACTGCTGGCGGCATCATTCCCTGGGCTCAGGTTCTGGACTGTAAAGACAAGAGAAAGTGAGCTGGCACAAGCACTCATTGTTCTCTACTCCACGACCATGGACATGATGCGGCTAACTGCCTAAAGTTCCTGCTGCCATAACGTCCCGTCCCGATAGCCTACAGCCCCCAAACGTAAGCCAAAATGAACTCTCTTTGCTTTAAGTTGCTTTTGTCGGGGTATTTTATCACACAACAAGAAAAGCAATGAAGATGCTGACTAACTCACAAGCAGGTTATACAAAGGCAAGTTCACCAGTGTTAAGAGGCCAGGAGCAAATCAACCACAGAAGATGCTGGCACACCCCCAAGCCCTGAGGGACACGAGGGGTGGAAGGTCTCCAGGTGAGGCTGGTACTGAGCTCCCCACTCTCCCTGTACCCCTTTTCCTGCAGTATTGAGGATTGAACCTAAGGTGTTGAGTGAGGTTAGCAAAAGTGCTACCCTGAACTTGAGCCCCAACCCCCTTTTTACTCTCTATTGATCTATCGTTTCATTTCCTTGTTTGTCTTTTGCGTGCATTGGTGTTTTCCTTGCACATATGTCTGTGTGAGGGTGTCGGATACCCTGGACCTGGAGTTGCAGATAATTGTGAGCTGCCATGTGGGTGCTAGGTATTGAACCCAGGACCTCAAACATAGCAGACCACCTCTCTATCACTGAGCCATCTCTCCATTTGATTTTGAGAGAGGTTTCCCATTGAAGTCCAGCAAGCATTGAACTTGCATTCCTATTGCCTCTGCCTCCCGAGTGGCTGGGGTCGCAGGCCTGTTTTCCCACGACAGGCTGGAGGATTTATCTTAAGAAAGAAACCCTTCTCAGCACCAGCTGCCAGAGCACACGCTGTGTTCACACTGCACCCTCAGTCTTGGGGTGCCTGAGATCTCACCCACTCTAGACCTTGGGTATCCCATCTTGCACTGGGAAGCTTTAGGTGTGCCATCTCTAGATCCCCTTCAGCTGGTGATTTAGGACTCTGTCCTGTCAGGTTCTGAGAGAAGAAGACCCATGTGGGCAGAATGTGCCAGGGGAGAGGACAGCAAGAATAGAGTGATTTTCACCTCTGGCACACAAAGGGGGCAACAGGAAGAGAGAGCCCTGTGAGATGGCTCAGGGGGTAAAGGCATTCAAACACCTCGAAACCAGGATTCGACCCCCGGAGCCAATGCAGCTAGAGAAGCCAAGAGCCGACTCCCCAAAAGTGTCCTATGACCCCCACACGAATGCCTTAGCACACGCACCCACGCACACACCTTCACGTATAACACAATAAGAAATTATATTGTTTGAGGAAATAAGGTAAAAGGAAGGTTGGCTGGGTGGCAGGAAAGCATATAGGAAAGGAAATTGACTTTCCAGACAGTGTTGGGGGGAGAACGTGGGAAAGAATCTTGTACAGAGAAGCCGAGGAGGGAGAAGGTGAGAAAAATGTGTTGTGGGTTAGGCAGGGCTGGCAGGTAGCCATGAAGCAGTGGGCACGGGGCGGGGGGGGACGGACGGGAGAGGGGGGAGCCCCGGTGGTGAGCATAGGTGGGGGAGGAAGGCAGTGTGCTCAGTGGAGAGAGCAAACACAACCGGGTGAGCAGCTTGCTCGGTTGATTTGGCTGCGCTGGGTGATTTCTCCTCCATGCCCGGCTCCCCATCAGAGCCGCTCGAGAATGTCCCAGCTAGCTGCTGTCGTGGCTTTGGTCACGAAAAGAGATGGTTTCCTGTAGTTGCTGGGATAATCTCAAAGGCAGCCAGACCCGGCTTGAGGCCACACCGAACCACACGGCGAGAGAGATGCTCCCTTTGGCATTCTGCTTCAGGGTTTCTAAAAATCACACCGGCAAAGAGTAAATTTCATTGCTGCTATCATGTCTGACACCCCTGCCTGGCGAAGCTCCGTACTAGAAAAAGCCAGGCGCGGGCTGATCCTTTGACAGGCAGGTGGTGCGGTCTAACATTTTATTTTCACAGGAATTTGTTTTACTGTCTCTCTCCTAGTGTGTGTGACCCAGCGAGGATGCTGTCGCTGCAAGGATTTCCTTCCAAACAACCACATTTATGTAGAATGATCAGGTAAAACAGCACAAGTGAAAAACTATTGTCCTTCCATGGTATGTGTGTATATGTGTGTGTTATTTGGTTTTCTAAGACAGGCTTTCTCTGTGTAGCCCTGGCTGTCCTGGGACTTGCTCTGAGACCAGGCTGGCCTCCACTCACAGAGATTCACCTGCCTTTGCCTCCTCAGTACTGAGATCAAAGGTGTGTGCCACCACCGTCCAGCTATTGGCAAGTAATTTCAAAGCATTAAAACTGTTGGCCTGGTGTGGGGTCATCGGTAATGCCACCTCTCTGGGTTGCTGGAGCCAGCTGGAGCCTGCCCACAGTGCCTTCTCTTAACACTAACATTCACGTTGGCTGCTGTTTGTTCTTTGGAACTATTAATAGACCTTTGGGGCGGGCGGGTAGGGGGTGGTGTCTTTCCTAGAGAAAAACTTCTAAGAGTGTTCCTTCCGGGACATCCTGCCCTGCACAAAGCTCTTCCGCGCTGGCCTCTTGATCTGGCCACACATTTGTTCTCAGCAATGGGTGTGTGCAGGGAACACAGCAGGTTTGGGTCCTTCCGGCATGGCATGGCTAGCTTTGGTGAGAGTCTGATCTGGAAGAGCCTGACTCGGGGTCCACAGTGAACCAGAATTCTCCAGAGAGACAGAACAAGGCTGAACAGCAGAGACGGTCACAGAGGGACTGTCTGACCCATGGGACTTACCCTATACAGTCGCAAGAGCTGAGAAGCCCTCTGTCTGCATCTGTAAGCCAGGGATACGGCATCATTCCTGCTGTCCTAATCCAAAGGCTCCTGTCTCCTCCAGTGTGGGAGGAGAGCGATGTCCCAGCTCAACACAGACTCACCCTGTGCCTGTCAGCTCTCTTAGGGCCACCGTGAGAGGATGGACAGTGGCCACCCGCCTGGTGGCCACTTGTATGTGGCATCTCATTTGGACATAACCTCACAGACACACCCTTTCCCCTCCCCCTGGTAATAATGGGTTCACTGAGGGTCTGGGCAACTCAGCCTTGTCAAGCAGTGTAAAGCAAGCCACAGCACCGGGCCAACATCCTAGCCGCCGGTCCTGGCTCAGCCAGCTGCACAGGGGGCCAGCCTAAGAAGAGAAAACTGGAAGAGAATAGAGAGGCGTTGGGGTGGAAGGAGTCTGCCATGTGCTAAGGGTCAGCAATGGTCGCAGAAAGGAGCCAACCTCTGGAGAGATGGCTCAGAGGTTAAGAGCGCACTGGCTGTTTTCCAAAGGTCTGGAGTTCAATTCCCAGCAACTACCACACGGTGGCTCACAACCACCTATAATGAGACCTGGTGCCCTCTTCTGGCCTGTAGGTCCACAGGCAGGCAGAACACTCTATACAAAATAAATACATCCACCACATACATAACAGTTATGTGACTATATGGGCAGTTGAGACACACACCGTCTAGTCCTTAAAAACATAAACACTCTATTTTGTGACAAATATTCCAAGATTACTTTCTCCAAAAGATCACCAAGCCAAACATTTGGCCATTCTTTTATTTACTACATATACTATAAACATATACAATACATGCTACAAAAAAAAAAAAAAAAACTTCTTAAAATTTAACTGTCAAGAAAGTGTATAGTGTTATAATACAA
>CM053763.1:108110652-108508491 GCA_028658305.1 Pachyuromys duprasi
CACAACCTCACAGTGGCTGCCGGGGACTAGAAGTATGTCAGTGTAGAGCGAAAGGAAGCTGACTCCTCTGCAGGGATCCAGCTTTGGCATATGCAAGTTTAATAGCAAGGTGAAAGTGTATTTCAATTTTTTGACAATAAAATAAACTGTGCAACTTTTGTTTCACTAAAACAAAAACAAAAACAAAAACAAAATAAATACATCTTTAAAAAAAAAAAGAAAAGGAGAGAGCCTTCTAATGCTCACTCCAGAGGACTTCCATCACCCCAGCAAGCAGAGGGCCTTAACAGCAGGAGCCACAAGCTGCAGGAGTGGGAAGAGGAGGCAGCTCAGGGGTAACATAGAGAAGCTGTGGGGACCAGGATTGTACAGTACCCGGGAGAGCACCCACATGTTCTGCAGTGGGCCAGCATGTTGACCCTTGCCACCGCAGGGGTCCTGGCAGCTGGTGGAGCTAAGCCGGAGAGAAGAGCTCAGCCCCACTGCTGGGGGGTGGGGGAGGGGCTGTAAGGCTCCAGCTGGTGTGCATGGTGGGAATGAGGAGAGGAGGCGTCTACCCTCCGAGCCTTCGAGGCACGATGTTAAGCGAGAGAGGCCCCACAGAGCGTGTGACTGGGTTTCCATGGCAAGCCCGGGAGAGATGGGCACACAGAGCCAGAAGGCAGCAGACAGGCGGGCCCCTCTAGGAAGTGGCAGAGATGGAGGACTCTGCCTGTGGTGTGGGCACTACAGAAGGCCCTAGGTGAATGAAGGGGACACCACGGGGAAAAGATCAGGAAAAAGGGCCAGAATCAACGCTTGAAGTCATCACTGTGGATTTCTCGAGAAAACAACAAAAAGGTTGAGGTTGTTGGGCCGGGGGCAGGCGATGGTACAGTGGTTAGGTGTTCGATTCTCTTCCAGAGGACCAGCATCCATGTCGGGGGTTCACAAAACCCCTGCTCCAGAGGATGTGATGTGTCCTCTTCTGGCCTCTGCAGGCACACACATAGACACACACACGTGGCATATACATACACACACACACACACATACATACACACAAATAAAAATAATTGTTTTTCTTTAGTGTAAAGTAAGAGGGGATAAGTACCCAGAATCAAACCATGCACCTCAAATACTGAGGCCAGGAGACCAAGAAAGCCCCTGTCCAAGTCAGTGTCTGAGGAAAGAATGAAGGGACACCCACCCGCCCCATCACCACCACATGGACACAGAAGAAAACTAAGGCCCATGGAGGTAATGCTGCTGGACCTAGAGCCACTCAGCAAGGTAAAGTGGAGACCTGGACTAGAACCCAGAGCCCAGCTCTGTGGCTCAGGCTTGTGATGAGCCAACTGGATATAGCTGAGAGCCCCCACCCAGATGTGTGCATCTGTCAGCCTCTGAGAGATGAGACAATGGCCAGGAGCAGGGCCAAGGACTCAAAAACCTCCCGCAGAACAGTGCTGGAGCGTCCCAGGAGCCAGGCTGGCAGCCACAGGCTGAGGCTGAGCCTGGGCCAGCGGGGCTACCCCTCTGCTGGCCTTGGGCACTGCATTCCTGAGGTCACACCTCATCCCTGTTACCCAAGTCCTCCCAGCTGGGAGGTGGGAGGCTGGCTAGGGGGTGACCCACCCCCAAAACATTACCTCAGCGTGTCCGTGTCGGAACTCCTCTCTGGGCCTCCTCCAGAATAAACGGCCCCTCCCAGTTCTGCTGTCCCCACCCTTCATGTCTGATCCTAGAGGGCTCCCTGTGGCTTTCAGGACTCTCTAATCTGAGGAGGCAGACAGCTCTCAGAATGCTTGGTACCCCGTGGGGGACAGAGCCCCATACGCTGAAGCCTGTAGTGAGAGGGGAGAAGGCCTCAGATTTGGGACCTGCCAGTCCGATGGAAGAGACCTTTGCCACCAACAGGAGGCTCGGTGAGCATGCCCAGTGGTGGGCTGAGTGGGCCTCAGAACTCAGCATGGTGGCCCCAAGTTTACCACAGTGGCTCTAAGGCCTCAGCTGTGGGCGGTGACCAGCATCCTGACACACCCTGAAGCAACAGGAAGCTCGTATTCCTGCCGCACCCTTGCCTCTGGTGAGAAACTGGCCTACTGGGCTGCCACTGTCTCCATAATGGTCCCCTCTTGGGCTAGTACCCAAGCCAAGCAGGTCCACAGTGATTGGTCCAGGGCAGGCCCAGGAGAGCTGTAGTCAGTAAGTGCCCCCTCCAGAAGCCTGGCTTGCAATGCAACACTGTCACAACACCGGCTTGTTGTCACCATTTCCCAAAAGCCCGGAGGTGATGACCGACAGACACAGAACCCTTCTCTGATCTACAAAATGGGTTGATGCCAGTGACAGCACAGGAAAATTCAAGGCCACAGTTAAACTGAGTCAACACCATTAAATGTTGAGGTAGAGCATGGCTGGTCTTGTTGGTTTGTTTCAGTGGGAAACTCTTTTTTTTTTTTTTCCAGCTTAGCATTCAGTCCTCCTTCTCACCTGGGGAGCAGGAAGCAGGTCTGTCTTCTTAAGGGAGAAGCTGACACGGGCCAGCCAGATGCAGGCCTGTCCCTGCCTGCATCACTCGGGCACCTGCCCTTGTGTCAGGGAACACATGGGTGCCACAAGGCAAGGCTGGAAAGATTTGTTGATGGGCAGTAGCTGTGCCAGGATGCCAGTGAGCACCCCATTCTGTTCCAGCAACAGAAGCCACAGTTTCCCACAAGGTACCCTGTCCACGCTGGGAAACACAGCCTTTGCTGAAATCCATCTTCCCCCTGGGCCAGCCTTTCCAGTACATTCCATGAGCAACATGGTACCTCCCTGGTAAGTTTCACTGTTTCCCACCAAGGAAGTTGACTTTGAAAGCTGGGGAAACAGAGGAAGCAAGACCTGATCTAGTCAGGGCAGAAGGCAGGGAAAGTCCACAGCGCATCCAAGGACATGAATCTCAGGGCCTGAAGTGTGTCGTGAGTGATGAAACAGCTAATTAAATTACATTTAATCCATTCATTAAATGGTGGCCTGTGGCCATCTGGGAGGGAAAAGTACCATTGAGGACAGAAGCCTGAGTCCATATTGCCCCTGGGGGACAGGAGGATTTAACGGCAGAGGCTGCTTCCGTGACAACAGGAAGAAGGAGAAGGAGAAGGAGAAAAATAGAGCCCAAGTCCTCAAATCCATAGCTCCAGTCTGTGCCTGGGGCCGAGAAACACTTTATGTAACTGGGCTAAAAATTCTCCTGCCTTTTTCTGCCACAGGAGTGGCTTGTGGAAGGCCCGGTGCAGTCAGATCCCTGGTGGGGACCAAAGCCGGTGGCAGCTCAGCTCCCAGCCAGCAGTACAGCCCGGGCAGCCCCAGGCCCTTCTTTCATTCTGTGGCCTTGTGCTCTGCTGGGGGGGCAGGGTACATTTGGCTGCAAGGAACAGAACCTCAGGCCGGAGGGAGGTGGGCTCCTGCTGGGTTCCCCTGATCTCCAGTCAGTCCCTTCAGTCAAGGGGGCACTGAAGTCAGCTTCCCTCTGCATGTACCCTACCTCACCTGGGGGAAGGGGAGGTCCTATCTAGAGGTTGAAATAAGCTGCGGCAGGCAGCTAGTGAACGCCATGTGGCAGGATGGAACAGTGGTATGGTGCAGGCCTGGTTCCATGCTAGACCCGGCTTCCGGAAGGGAAGCATGAACCACCAAACTGCCTCTGTGCCCAGGAGAGAAGGGGACTCTGTACTGAGCATGCAACTAGATCTTTCTCTCTAACTTTGCTGGCTCGGGCCACACTCTGGGCTGTTTCCCCTGCCGGGCCAAAGGGTGCCAAACCACACAAACCTCTTCAAGGAATGAGGAAAGATGAGCTGGAGGAGGCAGCAGCCAACTGTCCACCTGCTTGGGTGGGTCCCCACATCTGCAGCTGCCCCTGACATCTCCGAGCTTCAGACTTGTCAGCTGGTAACCGACCACTTAAATGGACATTTCCGCATGAATGTCCCAGCCAATGCTCCTGGCCCCGGTCACCAACCAATTCTATGCCATGAGCTACACAGACATTAGCTCAGCTTCTCCACACAAGGGCCTTGTGAGGTTGAGTCCACTGTTACCCTCGTCCATGGAGGAAAAGGAGGCTCCAGGGGTGACAGCTTAAGGCGAGTAACTCACCTCAGCCACCCTGCTCTGGAGCCTGGACTTGAGTCACCTGGCCCCAGTCCTGGCTCTGACCCTCCTGTGTTCTGCCCCCGGGCAGGGGGATGGGCAGGGAGAACGAAGCTTCATTCTCTCTCACCCTCACCTACCCCTCTTGTCCACCTACAACTCCGCATTCAGGTCTCTGTAGTTATCCCTACGTGAACCCCAGTCAGGACAGGTACCTCACTCCTGGGCAGCAGTGGCTCTACCTCCCACACCATCTGTGTAAGCATCTGACTTCTAGTCTGTTCTCTCTGCAACCATCCCTTCCAGTCCGTGAACTCTGTGCCCCTCGAAGACAGGAAGTGGGCCCCATGCCACATGCCCACTCTCCTAGCCGAGGGCTTGGCATCTGGTGAAGAACAGATGACGCCTGGTCCAGGGCCTGCCCCGTCCACTGTCAGGCTCCTGTGCCTTGGCGGCCCCACCTGCTCTGTGCAGGTCCCGGTAGCCCCCTCCTTCCACTCCCCCAGCTGTGCCTACTTCCTAGGCTCAGCACGGATCTCCTCACCTCCGCTCCCAGCCTCCTTCCTGCTTTACTCTTTTATTAAGATTCTAATTAAATAATTCTAATTAAGTGTAATGAGCTGAATCGACAAACTTCTAGCGATAAAGCAGCACTCGGGATGTGCTATCTCCTGATCTCAGGCAGTAGGGTTTGGGGGGCCCTGCTGCTCGGGGTTCAGTGGATGGGTCTGACCACCACCCTCATAAGGACATGGCTGGACACTGGCCCAGCTGAGGCCTCCTCTGGTCCAGTCTTCTCTCTCTCTCTCTGTTATAGGCAGAAGTCTCTCAGCTCCTAGAGACAACTGTCTGGTCCCCACTTGGGCCCCTGACACCTGTCTGAAGTTACACTGCAGTCTCCTTCATACCACACCAGGCATCCCTGACCCAGAAAAGGGTTCTGCTAATGACACAAGCATCTGAAGAGGAGACCTGTGGGTCTCCTGGTTCTGCCTGGTCTTTCTGATGTTCTTCCTAATCTGGTGTCTTCTCAGTTTTTAATGGCTTGATAGGAGCCAGGAAGATGCCACGGCCAAGAGAATGATATCTAGGTGCATCTGGCCTTCCTCTTGGACCTACCCTTCCCTGCCTGTGCGATCCCAACCAGCCACTTCATCTCTCTGAGCTCAAACACCAGGTCTGAGACCTAGCATCTCATGTTGCCTGCCCCTTTTCTGAGGAGCCACTCAGGCCAAGTACCTTCACCTCTCTGGGCCTCAGCTGCTTCCGTGAGACAGAAACAGTCCCCACCTCAGAGGATGAGTCTACACACTGGATGAGGTGATTTGTGGAAAGCACAGTGCCTGGCACACGTGGGCACTCATTTCATCTCCACACCTAACAGTATGAGGTGGATCCCCATTCCACAGGTGAGAACACTGAGCCGTTGTTTGAGAAAGGCTAGGGAAACATCAAGGGTCAGGAGTAGGATATGAGCCCAGAACCCTTTGGCTTCTAACTGGTTTTGCCACGGGGCTGAAGTCCTGGCTTTCCTGTGGACCATTAGGCTCAGGAATCTGACTCACTTAGGGTTGGCGGAACCCAAGCCTTCAGTCTTCCAACTTGGAAGTGAGGGTCCTGCTCTGACCTGGAAACTGGGGATAGGTTTTTTTGGGGGAGAGGGAGTGCTAGCCTCTAGTTTTAAGCCTCTGCACTTGGGGACCAGGGTCTGGGCCTCTCTGTTTCAGTTCTCAGATTCCCAAAGGGTTAACCTGCAAGTTCTCCCAAAGTTCTTGCCCATCGGGGTCCCAGAAGCCCCCTGCTACATACAGCCCACAGAAAACACAACAGCTGCAGTTGGCAGCCAATCAGGAGGCAGAGAGAGGCAGACAGTCCTCTGTGAGTTCTGGACCAGCCAAGGTGACACAGTCTCAAAAGAACAAAAAGGAAAGAAACACAACAGCTCTGGGAGACGCACACCAATTAGACATCCCTGATGCTAGCCCTCTGATCAAGCAGACTCAGACATGGACATACATGCCTATCTGTGCCCCAGCTCACATACATGTACCCCATTCCAGTCCACATGACCTCGACAGACAGGGGTAGGAGCTTGCATTCCTGACCCCAAAATGTCACGTGAGATGCCCAGCTATGCCAGCAGGCTGACAGGAGCTGTGACTGAGGACCAATGGGCCTCCATACCACACAAGGACACACCCCAGGACTTCACTCAGACCCCAGCCACACCCAGTCTCCCTTGTCATGTGCCTCACTTTTTCTGGAAAATGGGAGAAACTATGACTCTTGTCACCTTCTGCTCATTTGCAAGCCCAGAGCTCCCTGGCTGGCTGTGTACCCAGAGCGGCGGCAGCAGCTTCTAGAACCACATCCTCGCCTGGCAGCAGCTTCTAGAACCACATCCTCGCCCAGAGGCTTGCAAGGACAGGTCTAAAGTGGCCCCTAACACCCGGAGGTCCTGTTCTATCTCTGTGTCCAGTGCATTTCCTCCACCTTCTCCAACTCCCGGCCCACACCTTCATGCATTCTCTATCTGGCATCTGTCCCTGCTTCCCCCCACCCACCCACACCTAGCTCTCTCCTCTGTGGAGTCCCAGCCCACAGCTCACAGCCTCCCACGCTGCCGCCATCCTTGCTCTGAGTACCTGTTTGCAGAGTGCATGGCACCATCCCTCGTAGAATGTTGGCTCTGTGTGTGGATGGGGGATGCTGTCCCCTAGGTCTGCCACCATGTTCCAAACACCTAAAACATCTGGCACAGGGCAGGTGCTCCATCCTGATGTGCCGAGTGGACAACCCTGACCCCAGCCTGCCTCAGAGACTGCCAGAGGGCACGTCCAGCCTGTGTGGGGCCATCTAGGGTTAGAACATTTCACCTTTGAGTCTCAGGGTTTCCCAACCAACCTGAGGAGTGGAGGAGAATACATGTCAATACTCAGCATGACCCCAGCACCAGGTCTTCTCAGAGCTGCCCACTCCCAGGAAGCGTCTTACTGCAGCCTGGGAGACCCCTTCCCTCCTGCTGCTGTGTGTGGCCCTGTCTCTCCAGGGCTGGGCCCCTGCACACATTCTCCTGCTGCCCCCTGCCTGAAGCTTCCATGAGCCTCTACCAACTTTGCGATGCAAAGACCACAGGGTGGACGGCTGGAAGCAGTCCTCTGCTCCCACCTTGTCACGCTCTGAAGACACACCCTACACTCCCACAACGTTCTAAGCCAATTGTCTCTTCCACCTGAGACATCCAGAGAGGAATGTCTTCCAGACCAATCAACTCACCTTCCCTAAGGGCACAGTTCACAGGACAGGACTGACCTCCACAGCTCTGGTATTTCGAGTGGTTCTTACCCCAGTCTCCCTCAGACTGTCTATACCATCTGCAAAGCAGCCAGCATCATCAGCCACAAAACAGGCTGCTCTGCCAGAGTTGAAGCTAATTCACGGGCTCGTTCCTCAGCCCCTCACAAATCCTCGCCTCAACTGCCAGCACCCTACAATGGTGCTTTCCCCAAGGCGGCCCCAACCTCTTCCTATTCTACTCACTTCCTCCAGCTCCGACCCCTCCACTAAGAGCTCAGGGGGCTTCAGGGTACGGGTCATAGTTCAGCCTGTCTCTCAAGTATAGGGAAGTCCTATGCCCACTGACCATCCTCTTCCCAACCATAAACAAAAGGACCCTCCTGGCAGTAAGAGTCTCGAATAGGCAGCTAAATGGCTCAGCAGATAAAAAGGCTTCTCCTTAAGGCCAGTGACTTCAGTCCCTGGAACAGGCTACAAAGTCGTCCCCTGGCCTCCACACGTGCACCACATGACACACTTGTGTACATGCACACACACACCCCCCACACACAGGTTCTAGAACCTTTATTTGAAAACATTTAGGGAGGCGGGATCTTTGGCCGGGATATAGAATTAGAGCCCAGTGTGGCAGCAAAGCTGGCCAAGGGGAGTTGCAGGGCTGCTAGCTGGGAGAACTGAAGACCCATCGCACCCACAGCCAGTGCCTGCCAGAGGGTGCGGCACCAGGGCCTCGGTGGCCTGCAAACTCCTGAGCTGCCACCAGAAATCCAGGTTGGTCTATCCCTTCTGCCACAGCCACTTGGAGCCAGGTAATGCCTGGGCATCTGGCCATGGAGTGACTCAGACAGGGAGCTACTAAGCCATCAAGGGTGTCTCTAACTTCCTTCTCTGAGGTCCAGCTGGCCCACCCCCCTCACTCAGCAGCACACCTGGCAAAGCACTGTAACACCCCTCAACTCTGTTCTCCAGTGTCACACTGGTGTAAGCAAGCCCGCAGGAGCAGGGACTTCTGGGAACTACAGTCCCGCCCCTCGGACTAGGAAGGGTCAAAAGCAGAGGTCACTTGTCATCCACAGACAAGGCCAAGCTGGCCGCCAGCAGACACGTGCAGATCGTTGCCTAGCAGCGTGGCCTTGTGTCCCAGCCCACATCTGTCCAGGCTGGAAGCTCCAAGCTGCCCCAGCAGTATGCGCTGCCATTTGCTTAAGGCTGTTATTGCGAGCTGGCCTCAGGAGCTCCCAGTGAGCAAGGTCGTGTTCTTTGAGTGTTTCCTAGTGACCTGCAGAGGCAGCCCCACCCCAGGACAGTGAATACATATGGGATCTGAGTCTTGGGCCTGTGCTAGCCTTTATGGGCCTTACAGAAGCGGACACTACTTGGCAGCCATTATATCAACTCAAATGCGCTAAGTGAAATAAGCCAGCCAGGGTTTCAAATCCCAGACTTATCTCCCCCTGAATGGAAGCCTCGGACCAACTTGTCTTTCCTGTCCCTCAGATATAAGTGGGACTAACAGAGAATACCTCCCTGCAACCTACTGGTCAGCGAGGCCCCTGAGGTCACCAAAGAGTCTACCGCACAAGACAAGCCTTGGTTGTATGACACAGAAACCAAACCGAATGACCCAAAAGCTTCCTCCGTGTTTACTAGCTCTCAGTACTGGAAAGAGCCATGCAGGCCACTGGAGGGAAAAACCACATCAGTAGCCTTACCTGTTACCCAATCCTACATGCAAATATTGACCAACCATGCATGATATGCACACAGGCACAACAGTGACGTGAGGGTGATGGGGATAGCCAACCTCTTTTGGATTTGAGACCTGCTCTACAGGAAGGAATTCAGGCCTGGTACTCCAAACCCAATCAAAAGCCCATGGTGATGGCAGTCACAGGCCCAGTGAGGAACTTCTATTGTTTTGCTAAAGGACATGTCGCCACACTGCTTTCTAAACACTTACGTCTATACCCATAGATCACTGCTGCTCTTAACCTGGGCCAGGATGGCTTCTCTCTGCAGTGGGTCCTCATGCCTTCATAATGGGTCACAGTGCTGTGACCTGAGTGTTCCACCCTGAATAAGGGCATCTCCGTCGCCCTTTCTCAGACCCTCTCCCCAAGGATCAGGGAACGCTGTGGGAAAGGGCGTGGGGAGAGCTGTGGAAGGCTGTCCTTTAGGCAGGTCACAGACAGCACATTCAAGAACTCTCAGCAGCTGCGGTTACCTACACAAGAACGAGCCAGCGGAGCCAGTCAGCATTTCCACAGGCAGGACGAGCTGGACTCAGTGCGCTACAAAGAAAGGAAACGGGGAAGGGGATGTGTGGGAGTTCCCAGGGGAACGGTAGGAGGGCTGAGCAGGGGGTGCACAGGCCTAAGACATGGTTTACATGTGTAAAATTGCCAAAGAGTAAATGAGGGATTCTGTGCCTTTAAAGTCATTCTGAGACCGCCTAGCCACCTCCTAGGGTGCCAAGGCAGACTGATACCGTGAAGGTTGGGCACAAGGGCCCTGACAAGTAGCCCTTCCTAATAACCAAGCAGCTCACTTGCCCTGCTGTACCTCGGAAAGTAGAGCAAGACCAGGCCTTTGTCCGAGGCACAGAAGCTGGAGAGCCCCCGTAAGGTGTAGCTGTGATGGCGTCTCCTGGAAGAGCCGACCCAGCCTACCCAGTGAAGCTGAAGGTCACATCAAATCTGAAAGGCAGCTTTGTTCTTCCACTTCATCCGTTATGCATGAAAGAGCAGGCGGCTGAGCTCAGGAGCCATAATTTGAGACATCCGGAGACTAAAGGCGTTGGCCAAATTTAAACCGAAAGATGAGCTTGTCCAGTGTCTTTTCAAATTATGGGGGGAAAAGAAAGAATTCTGTAGTCTGCTCTGATCCAGCTTGGGCCTCGAAGGGAGTTTGCCCCTCGGCTGGCATCAGAAGGCTCTGCCTCCACACACTTGAAATGAGACTACTGAAAGGGACAAAGGCAGAGAAGCCCAAGACCCCCACAAGCTACAGGAAGCAGCAGTGTCTGGAAGTCCCCAGATAGAAGCCCATGGAACTTGAGGAATGCGGCCTTGCTGGGATGGTCTCTGTGAGTCTGGGCAGCAGGACATGAGCAGCTGGACCATAGCCATCGCTTGGGAAATCCCTGCACGGTAGGGTGAGGGATGGAAGGCAGGGTGAGGGTTAGGGATGGAAGGTGGGCAGTGACCTTTCTGGGCACTCAGGGCAGGCCCGCCCTCCTATCTAAGCCTGGCGGCTTCAGCAGTAATATCGACTAGCATCAGGGCTCCAGCTGACTTCTGTAAGTCAGCGGGTATACAGGAAGTGCAGGCACTCACTGTCTGAAAGTCTGCTAGGACTTACACATTCAATCCAAATGACCTTTTGCTCTGAGAAAACCTTTGAACCTCAGGACATGCACTACCAATAATGTGGTAATGTTCAACAGGTGTCATAGGCACAGGAGAGTGTATCCTGTTTACAGACAGGAAAACTGAGGTCCAAGGAAGCAGGTGACTGACCAGGATCACAGCTGGACCCTCTGCCTCTATCCCCCTTCACACAAAGCCACACAATCTGAAGTCACAGGAGCCACGCACCTGGAGATTCATGGGAACCACACCATCCCTGGGAAGAGCACACACGAACACACTCACGTTTCAGAGGCTCAGAGTCTGACCAGGACACATGGTTAGAAACACTGTCAGTGTTGACACACTGGACCACTCGTGTGGTCTTGCATCACCCCTTGGTGACCTCATCACGCAGTGACAGTCTGCAGAGAAAGAAAGGTGCCCTGCTGGCCCACCAACAGGGGACCTACTAACACCCTCCAAGCCGCTGCAGCGAGGACGTGTGACCTGCCCCAGTCTCTTGACACACTGCTGCACCTCATCACCAACAATACAGTGTTCATGTGTATGTTTTTTTAGAAAAGGGAATATTTATTGTTTCCTCTCAGAACTGCCTTTCCAGCCTCACACAGCAGCCTTGGCAGCAGGAATAAGAGCAGACACCCTGTCAACGAGACTATAGCACCACCCAACCCGACAGCACCCAGGACCCCAGCCACCTGGGGTGGGAGCGGCCTGGAGCTGACTGGGGAAAGGGATCTAGCTACCCTTCTTCTGTCGAGGATTCTCCAAGTGCCCTGCCCAAGGCAAGGGTCTGACTCAGCCACTCGGTAAGAGCTGGGAACTCTAAGTCATGCTGGTGTGTTTTTCCTGGGCTGCTGAGACCTGCTCTCGCCAGCCCAGCCACTGGGGGCTCCTTGTGGCTTGGCTGAGATTCAGGATGCCAGAGTCCCCGGGGCCAGCAAAGGGAGAAGAGACTACGGAGAGTTCCCCACTGGACAGCCACCGGGGGAGGGGGCGGCCACTGGGTCTGCGGGTCAGGAAAGGACAGCGAGAGACTTCTAGAGCAGGCCTCCCCCTTTCACCCGTGGGATCAACAGACTTCAGAACACTCGCATCTTCCTGGAAGTCAGCAGCGTGGCAGCTCGCAGGGCACGGAGGCCTGCGCCAGCGCTGTGTGGAAAGGCACCAGATGGTTTGTTATGAAACACATTTTGGTCAGAAAATAGCTGGGGCTTTTTGGTTCCTGGGAGGGCAACAAAGCTGGGGAGGAAGACGCGTGGGCCGCGAAGTGGAGCGCAGACAGCAGCTTTGGTATCAGATCTGGGTACAATTCTCCATTCCACCCCCCACACGTGCCGCCTCAGTTTCCTTAGCTGTAGGATGGATGCAAAATATTCTGCTGCAACCCAGTGCTGGGCTTTGGTGTCGTCCCAGGAATTATGGGGAGGAAGAAGGCGGGGCACACACGAGGACACACAGACTAAACAGAATGGCAGACCCAGCTTTGTCTGTTGGGGGCTCCTGAAAAGCCATACGGAGGTGGTCCCAAGGGTTGCGGTGACTCAAGAGTCATGGCAGCTGGTACCCGAGGTCCTAGCACTGGGGGACCACCTGGGGAACTGGGGCCCTCTTGTGGAGGGAGAGCAGGAGGCGCGTTCTGTTCCCACAGCACCATCAAGAACGGCGAACCACGTCCACGTGTGAGTTAAAGTGCAGAGCTGTGTGTGTCTTTGGTCAGGGGCTGCCTCTCTGAGAGCCCCTGCTGCCAGGCCCTGAGGAAGCCGAGCTTGAGGACCCTGGCTCCCCTGAAAGCCATGTCCCCTCCAGTGCACAAACCATGGCAGGCCCTTACTGTCTGAGGAGTGAGGATGCCCCAGAGAAAAGGAACAAGGAATGCTTTGGTCATTGTCCTGACACCCACAGCAGGATGGGGCACTGGCTCCAGGAGACAGGCCAGGAGGCCAGGCGCCACCCTGCCCACGCGGTGAGCGCCTAATGCAAACCTGGTTTCTGAGCATAAGCCAGGAGTCGCTGACTGGCTACCCCAGGCACCTTGCTGCCCTCTCTCCCTGCCTGACTGAGCAGCTCTCATCAGCAGGCTCTGCTACCACTGGCCGCCTCCGACGGCTCCTGGAGCTGGCTGCCCCACTGCAGGTGGCTTTCGGTCCATCACATGTCAAGGGCGGTCATGTCCTGCCGGGCCCCAGGCCCTCAGAAGTTGAAGAGGTCATCTTGATCCACGCCGCTGCTGTCAGGCTTGTCCCAGTCGGTGGGCGATAAACACTGCGCATAATGGATGTCCTGTGCCGAGAGTCCAGTGTCCAGGACTTGTGGGTTTGTCCGTGACTGTGCCAGCCTGGAAGGCAAAGCTGTGTAAGCCAAGCCACAGAGAGGGCTGGTGGGGGCTGAGAACAGGGATAGCCTGGCCAGGCCTGGGCCAGAAGGGAGGCAACATGAGTGAGAAGATGGCCGGACCCAAAGATCAGCAGGGGAGGTAGAGCCCCTGAAGACAGGATGCCCAGGAGGGTCAGAACCCTGGGGCAGGCCATGAGCCCCTACTCTGCCAGGGGCCAGGGAATGTGCTGAGCCAGTTGTAGGAAGGAAGTGTTGAGCCACGAGAAGACTTGGCATAACCAGGGTCAGCATGTGCTTCCCAACAGCCACACAGGAGGCAAGCTTACTGCCCACAAGAACCTGGAGAGGTCAGTGCGGGTAGCTCTGTCCTCAGGAGGGGCTCTTGGGGGGTGTGAATGTCTGGAGGGAGGCCTCTGACAGCAATGTAGGGTACCTAGGGGCCAAGGGGTTATAAAACACTGTGATTTGCTTTTTGAAATTGATAATAAGGATCCGGGACAACTGAACATTCTGGAAAAGCAGGGGAAGCTGTTTTTCAAATGTGGGGAGAATCGGCCAGTGAGGCTGGGAAGGTGGGGCCTGCTTCCTCAGCTAGGGCTTCACCTGCTGTCAGCCCCTGGCTGCAGCAAGAGGTGGCAGGGAGGAGGGAGGCTGCAGGGCAAAGGTGCCAACCCTAAGCAAAGTCCCGAGGCAGGAGGCATATCCAAAGGGGACGAGGGAGGCCTGGGGACCCGGGGCGGAATCCTAGTAACCAGAGAGGCCCAGGCCTCTCCTGAAGCGTTCTTCATGACATGTCCCCAAGTTGGGCCTGCACTTTGATTCACTGCAAAAGCATTCTCTCGTGTCAGGTACCTTGAAAGTTCTTTATTCCTAAGTAATAAGTTTCCTATCCCTGGAGGAATGCTTAAGTGCTTCCGTTCTCTGTCAGAATGGAAGGGTAAAGGGAGTCAGGTCCAGCCCGAGGCCCACAGCCCCAGCACAAACCCTCGGAGCATTACCTTGAAAATGCTTCATCCAGGCCATCATCCAGCTCCTTGGAAACAAGGCAAGAAGTTAGAACTCTGGGTGGGGCCATGTTCCCCAAGGGAGCTACGGGGACCCAGGACCTGTATGTGTATTGAGAGGGTGTGCCTTCGGGAACTAGCCTAGGTGGACCTCATGCTGGGGCCTGGGTGATGAAGGCACATGCCTTTAATGCACTTTAATGCATTTGGGAGGCAGAGGCAGGCAGATTTCTGAGTTCAAGATAAGAGTTCCAGAACAGTCAGGGCTATATAGAGATCCTGTTTCAAAAAAACCAAACAAACAAGGAAGGAAGACAGGGAAAGGCGAAGGAAAGGAAATGGAAAGGGAAAAGGGGAAAGGGAAGGAAAAAGAGGAAAGGAAAGGAAAGAGGAAAGCAAAGCAAAGCAATGCAAGGTGGGGCTATGACAAGTGCAGGTGTCATCTGCAGTGACTCATGGCCCAGAAGGCCACCTAGGACGGAGCAGAGTGAAGTATGGGATTCTGCAGCTATTGGGGGGCGGGGGTCATCGGTCATTCTCATGTGATGATGAGGACACTGACATCTGCAGTGTCTATGGCGCACTGGAATAATGCACACTGAAGCCGACCACACTGAGTAAAAAGGCTGACATGGAGGTCAGGCACCGGCGTTGAGAGCCAGCGGCCTGGCTGCGCACTCAGACAGCTGAGAAGGGCGGGGTGCCAGGCACAAACCTGCCATGCCTAGAACAAGGGAGCCTTTGCTGGTCAGAGTGGGAGGAGCCACAGACACTCCGATTCAGAGTTGAGCATTGTGAGGAGGAGACAGCTGTGCAGGGAACCAGGCCTGTCAGGGACACAACCCTGGGTTCAGAGGGGACATTGTTCAGCCACTCTACCCAGGGCGTGGGTGCTGTTGGGCTGGTTCTGACCTTCCACAGGCCCATAAGCATGGCGTTAGGGGCTGGACCTGAGAACCACTCACCCAGACCACACTGCTGTTGCCCAGTACTTGAGGCCGCAGCGTCTCGTCTACGTTGTTGGTGTTAGCGCTGACCGTGGACAATGGCGCCTTAGCCACCTCTTCCAAATCCAGCAGGTTCCCAGTGGCAACCACTATGAGGGGTCAGGTGGGGACATCAAGAGAAAAGAATGTAATGCACATCATCTCTGGCCTCTTCCATGCACACCCCAGTACCCCTGCACTACACTGGTCCTGACTAGTTCTTGGACTCCTTGTCCATCCCGATGTAGGACCCTGCGAGGCCAGGCAAGTGGCACATGCCTTTAATAAGGCAAAGGCGGGCAGATTTCTGTGAGTTCAAGGTCATCCTGGTGTACATAGCGAGTTCCAGGACCGCCAGGGTTATGTAGAGAGACCCTGCCTCAAACAAAAAACTCAACTGTGACAGATGTAGGTGCCAGATCGCCTAGAGCACCACTCTGACCCTCCCCGCCTGCAGTTTCAGGACCGTTGCCCACAGGGGAGAACCTGTGGCCTCTGAGGGCAGACTGGGAACCTGCATACTCCTAACAGTCACTGAATGTCTGAAAGGCACCAAGCAATCTGGGACGTCTACCAGGCTGTGAGGCAGACGGGGGCTAACACAGGTCATGCCAACACGCAGGGACAAGCCTGGATAAGCGCATCAGAACAGCTACCTATGAGCCAGGACACAGCAGGAGCTCAGGAGGAGCACATGCCTGTAATCCCAGCCCTTGGAAGGCAGAAGCAGGCGGATCTCTGAGTTTGAGGCCAGCCTGGTCTACAAAGTGAGTCCAGGTTGAGTCCAGGACAGCCAGGGCTCTATTACACAGAGAAACCCTATCTGGGGTTGGGGAGCCCAGGGCCCCCTCAGGAGGGAAGGCCTAGATAGAAGACAGGCTCGGTGCCCAAGACTCACAGCTTTTCAACGAGGGGTTGCTGTCACGTCGGGTCGCTGGGACATCTCCTCCGTCTTGGTTGGCTTTCTCCCTCTTCTCTTTCTCTGTGGATCAAGCACACATGCTGAGGCCTCACAACAGCCACTAACCACCGTGGAGAAGGCAGGCCGGACATGCTCAGGGGCTGTAGGAGGTCATCACCTGGGTGGAGGGACACCTTCTGTGTTTATTTAAGCCCAAACCCTCTGAAGACGGGGGGGAAAGACAGCCTTTGCCCAGATGGGGAAACTGAGGCTTAGAGAGGAACAGGACCCATTCAAAACCACAAGCCTGGTAGGGGATGAGTGTGGAGCGAGCTCAGGTCTGATGTCTGGCCTGTGTCCGTCCCTGTTCACATCACTCACGATGCTCAGGAGAAAGACTCACCTTCCTTGGACACCTGCCAAAACTCAAAGGCAACTTTGAAGGCCTGGGCTACAGTGAGGGTGACAGCCTGTGCCTGAAAAACAGGAAATGGGGTTGGGGATGGGTGCAGTGTCAGCCAGCGAAAAACAGGTATCAACTGGAGGGCTGGGGGTCCCCACCCCATGCCAGGCTCTGGGAGGCTTGGCGGGGAGGGGTCAGGGGGCAAGCTCCTCTGTTTCCTACAGTAGCCTAGGGCATAGTGAAGCCACACCTCAGAGAGGCAGTTAGGGCCCAATGCAGCACCTCCTGTCCCGCCCCTCCGACAGCTGCTATTCACCTCCACATTTTCTTTCCCTTCAGACAAACCTAAACTAATTGTGAGGGCTAGTTCTTCCAGGAAGCCCTCCTGGGTCATCTGAAGATTCCCTACGCTCACAGTGCCCTTGAACTAGACATCAGAAGCCAGGAGTGGAAAGGACTAGCCATGCCTGAATGAACTACAGCCAGAGTGGAAGCCGCACTGTTCGGGGTTACATCTAGTTGGGGGTGCCTACTGCTGACGACTTACACGCCAGCAAAGTAGGAGGCGGCAGAGTCCAGATGGTGCCGGTCAGGAGCAAAAGCCATGTAGTACTGTGACCAGTCTGGGAGCGGGCGCCTTGGCTCCTGCTCCAGACCCCACTCACAGGCCACCACCCCTGTCTCCTGTGACCAGCACAGGGCTCTACTGGCCCCCCCCTCCCTCTGGAATAGCTGATGGAAGTGCCCCATCTCATATGAGGTGAATGTCTCCCACAAGGGAGGGCTCACCACAGCTCAGGCCCCGCCCTCAGATGGCAGCCATGGCCTCTGAGGTCCGGACTGTGGGGTGACCGGCCTGGCGCTGGGAGTGCCCGCCCCAGAGAAGGGTACCACACTCTTTCAACCGCCGAACAAGTTCAGGCTTAAGCAGCTTCTACCAGACAGCTCGATTTAATTGAGAAATAAAATTTGTAGCCACTGCCTTCAAAACTCTTTACCAAAAAAAAAAAAAATTCAAAACCTCCAAACCGACTGATCTGCGCCAATTAAACTTCACAAAGTATAAAGTCTCATTTGAATGTCCCCGACGTTTCCATTTTTGATGGAAGTGCGGATGCTTCATGGTAAAACTTAAATATGGTAATTAAGTATGAAACTCTTCGCAGCTGTTTACAATTTAAGCTGTCACGTCTGAATCAAGTTTAATAGACCCAGTAACCATTGAGAATTGCCCATGAACTAAAAATATGGGCTAATTACCAGCCCAAGTCAGGGCTCTAGACTTTGGAGCAAGGGCTGGTCACCCGTGTGGTCACAGAAACACCATTATGCCTGCCTGCGGGAACCCGGGAACAGGGGGTTACACTGTTTACATAAATCTGGTTCGTTTGCACGTAATCCTGGCCCTCTGCCCTGACGCCCTGCACCCTGTACGGTAAGTCATACTGAACGTGTAAACCGAGCTGAGACGTGCGGAAACATGTGCAGGTGGCTGCAGGTCTGGGCTGGAGGGGCCCAGGGGTGACCTGCTTCCCCAGAGGACCTCCCCCTCCCCCACCCCCGGCAGCTAAAAGTCACAGGAGCACTCCATGGGAAGACCTGTATTTCCTGGGGCTGTGGGGCTGTCTTATTCCACAGAAGCTCCTCCTTGGTCCGGCTGTCTGTGTCCCTCCCTACCCTGCTCCCCCTCAGCAGGCTATACCAATAAGTCAAAGAGGGCCAGGTGTGCAGCCCAAACCAGGCCCTGTGCTCACTATCAGCCTTGCCAGGGCTTACCTGGTTCCCGTGTTAACCTCTGCACAAAGATTACTCCTGAACCCCAAGGTCCATGTGGAGGAGACAGCCCTACCCCTCTAGCAGACAGAAGTGGGGTGTCCAGGCCTCTGCCTACATGGGGAGCCTAAACTCCACCTGCCCTTCTGAGCACAGAGGAGATGTGGTTGCTGATCGGAGGCCTGTCACTTGAGCACATGAACCACTTCCTTACAGCAACATTCTGGTCAGGCCAAAACAAGACCAGGAAAGGGGGTTCTCGGACTGTACTGTGAGGAACCCGGAAGAAACCCCTCTCTCCAAGCTTCTTGCTTAGAGCCAGCAAAGAGAGGCAGAGACTCGACGAGGGCCACATTTGCACGCTGGCTTCTGCAGACTGGCCTGGCCGCCTGGTGCTGTGCCCTCAGGCCCTGCACACTTCAAGTTGTGCTTTTGCACACTCAATCCCCAGGCTAGCTGCACTCGCACCTCACCCCTCATGCCCCAGCCTGGCACACTCCCGCTCACTACTCTACTCATCCTTTAAGGTTCCCTAACCTTCAGGTCCGAAAACCTCCACCTTAGAGCCAAGCCCTGGACTCAGTGTCAAAGGCCCCTGGTCCCACTTTACAGATTCCCAGCGTGCACTGCAGAGACAGCCAGCTGCCAGCAGGTGGGGAGAGCCAAGGCTCCCAACTCACCCTGCTTCTTCCTCTGATAATCATTAGGCTTAAAGGTCACCCGCATCGGTGGCCCTTGGAGCCCTGGGAGGGACCTATACTACCCCAGCGTGGCTTGGGGACTCTGGGCGACAAAGAGTAGGGTAGGTGGAGGACAGAGCACAGCCAGGCCACAGAGAAGGCAACTGGCATCCAGCAAGAGCCCTGCCCCCAACCTGTGCAGCTAGTGCGGCCACGAGGGAGCTGGCTTGGGCAGGCCCTGTACAGCCCTCTGGCCCAGGCCTTCCTCTGAAAGGCTTGGGCCTGTTCGTCCTCACTCCCAGGACCCCACCCCAGAAGAGAGCTGCTTCACGTGGTAACGCCCCCCCACCAGTGCTCACACTGCAGCGATGACCTAGGGCCAGCAGCCCTGCCTGGTGCGGTCAGTGGGGAGGAAGAAGCAAACAATGGGGGGACACAGTAAGTTTTATTTTTAAGTCAATGTGGCCTCATTCATACCAAACTCGCCTGGCATCTGTGGGAACCAGGCTGTCAGAGGAGAAGCCACCGCTGCTCAGGGCCCTGAAGGACCCCAGGTGGATGACTGGCAAGGAGATAAGGCGTGCAAAAGAAATGGGGCCTTTGGAACAACCCTCGGGGTCACGGGGGTAAGCCCCTCATTCTCTTGAATGAGCAGACCAGGGTAGGGCGGGGCTCACCTAGCACATTGCCTGTTCCCACTCTTCTAGCTGTCCTCCACACAGCAACAGGGACTCACAGGCGGGATTAGCTTAAGGGGGTTGCGATGGAGAGAAAAGCCTGGCTTAGCCAGTGGCCTTTACCACCACAGGGCCCTGAGAGGGACAGTTAGGGAAACAGCAGTGTGCTGGCTTGTAAGAATGGCCCATATATTCGAATGCCTTGTCATCAGGGAGTACTATCTGAGAAGGATTAGGAGGTGTGGCTTTGGTGGGGAAAAGTGTGTCACTGGGTGGTGGGCTGTGGCGTTTCAAAAGCCCACAGCAGTAGGCCCAAGGCAGCCCTCTCCGTCTCTGGATCAGGACACAGCTCTCAGCTCCTGCTCCAGCACCTGCCTGCCTATTGCCTGCTTCCTGCCAAGATGAGAACAGACTCGACTTCTGAACTGTAAGCAAGCCCCCAGTTAGATGCTTCCCTTAGTAACAGTTGCCTTGGCCATAGTGTCTCTTCACAGTGACTAAGACAGATGCGATATGGGAAGATGGTACCCAGCTGCCTTGAACGTGGAGGATGGGTCCATGAGGCAAGGGATGTAGTTAGTCTATGAAAGTGCTCAAGAAGGCAGGAAAGGAGGACGTGGTCCAGGGCCCCTGAAGAAAGGCAAGCTCACTGGCCTTAGTCTGCCCCTTCCCAGGACTGGAAGAGGACGAATCTACACTGTCTTAAGAACTAAGTTTGTCATTTGTTCGGAAGCCCTTGGAAACTCATCTGATGTTAGATGGGCTTCGAGACTGTGGGGGCTCCCGGTGTGTCCTTTGATGAGGAAGGTAAGGGACTCATCTCTTGCCTCTGAGAAGCACAGGCCTGGGAATCAAGCTCTGAACTGTCGGCGGATGCAGACGCTGAGCCTCTGAACTGACCAGACACTGGGCCAGCTGACGTCAGAGGCCTGCTCACAGTCAGCCCTCACGGGCCCCAGAAACCAAAGTGTCAACAACAAAGTCAGAACAGCAAAGTCCTCCCCTGTCACAGCGTGGGCAGGAGACCACCAAGGTGTCCTCATCACTCAACCCCATCAGACATGGCCAAGGGGCGTGGGCAGGAAGCTCTCAACCTCTCAGCTATGCAGAGAAGGGACTGTGGGCTCCCAGCCTCACTTTGCACCTGGCTGGCTGTGCCATCATGAGCAAGACAGCCAGGTCTCGGGTGTGTTCCATCCTAACTGAAAGGCTTAAGGGAAAGCAGCAGAGACCCTAACCACTTCCACCGTATGAGACCTCCCTGGAGACTAAACAAGAAGACACTTGGAAGCCCAGCTCCAAAAAGGGCATAGAGGCATTGCAAAGGAGCCATCGGCCCCCTAAGTCCAGCCCCAGAAAGCCTAGTCCAGAGGAGTCTCGCTTTTATCTCCTACCAGGCCCCTCCGGTTTTCCATCTCCAAAAACGAATCCCTGCAAGGCCTGCACACCCAGACTGTACTAACGCAGGAGGGTCGCAGCCTCAAGCCCAACCAATCGCATCACTGAGAGGAATAGCGCAGTTGCTTCCAGGTGACAGTGGGCTAGTCTGCCCACAGCCAGCCCGTCCAGCTGGTCACAGCTGCAGCCTGAGTCCGGCGGTCCTCAGTGCCCTGTGCCCTCTCTCACCCACTTGAGATTCCTGGGACTTCCCCCTCTTTTAAGTTCCTGTCACTTCCCCCCCTCCCACTGACCACTTTGCGCTTGGTGCAGAGGAAGGCATGACACTCCAGGTTCTCGCTGTGCTGGCTCTGGGCGATGTATGCGAACACCTTGTCGTGCATCTTGTCTGCAGTGCAATAGGAGATCCTGAAAAGCAGGTGAGAAGAGTCACCAGGCCCGAAAGGCGCCTCACCACAGCCAGATGTGCCTCCTCCCCGGGGCAAGCCTCTGCAGGTCTCACCTTGGCATCCTGAGCCATGTAGAGGAAGAGAGTCAGGCCAGGCAGGGGAGGTGGGGATAAGGAACGAAGGAGCCTCTGCTTTCTCTCACGCCACACTGCACCCCACCCCTACCAGGTACATCTGCCCTCCAGGGGCTTCCATGTTTAACGTCTGGGCGATCCTCAGAGCCAGGGGTCGGGGACACAATGCCAGGATGTGAACTCACAGCCACAATCCTGAAGGGTCTGTGCCAACTGGCTGAGAGGAGAAACAAGACACTGGCCTGCCTACCACGGCCCTTCACATAGTTGACGGCAGTGGTTCTCAACCCTCCTGATGCTGCGACCCTTTAATACGGTTCCTCATGTTGGGTGACTCCAACCATAAATCTTCCTTGCCACTTCATAACACAGTTTTGCTACTGTTATGAACTGTAACGTAACTATCTGTGTATTCTGACTGTCTCAGACAACCCCTGTGAAAGGGTCGTTCAACCCCTCCCCCAAAGAGGTCATGACCCACAGGTCAAGACCACAGCCCTACATCAACCAGACACCAGGTGATATCCGGGACCATATCCCTGGAGACGGGGACCATGAGAAAGTCATCCTGGACCTGTGGCCAGGGCCAGGGCTGGGGCTGGGCCTGGAGCTGCGGTTGGGGCTAAGTTGGGTTGGGGCGGAGCTGGGGTTGGGACTGCAGCTGGGGCTATGTACAGATGACCCACCCAGGAGCCCCGCGGGGGAGACATATCAGCTTCCTCTGCAGTGATGACCTTTCAAATTCCTACCCACAACCTCAGCTCCCTGAGCCCTCATCATCTGTTCTCCTGTTATCTAACCCCTCCCTACTTCTATTTATCCTGAGACTCAGTTAGGGGTAGGGTTGGTGGCTCAGGGATGGGACAGCTCAGCAGATTCACTGCTCACCCAGCTTTTATGACGCCACTGATCACCCCCAGGAGGGAAGAAGTGGGTGCTATGTCCCCAAATGCTTTCTCCATCCTAGACATCTGGCCTCCCGCTGACCATCCCTTGCTTCCGGAAAGCCATCAGCCAGATCCTGCAAGGATCCACCGCCACAGCGAGGCCGTCCCAGGATTCCCCTGGCACACTCTCCTCCTTTTCCTTCTTGGGCAGCACTGTCTTCTATGTCCTGCCCTCCATTCCTTTCCAGACTGGACATGCCCAGAAGACAAGGCTAAGCAGGCACTCAGCAGTTTGGCTAAAGGAAAGCAGGCAGGATCTGGACGGTGGGACAGAGGCAGGGAAGCACTCCAGTGAACCTGTGCCCACCCCGCCCTGGCCTGGGACCTGGGCAGACAGATCTCCAGGTGGTGTCCTGAACCCAACTCCGCCTCTGCCTCATGGTATAGTCTTGGGCCACTCCTTCTCTAGGCCTCGGGCTTCCCCACGGATAACATGAATTTGGGCTGCCTCTCCCCAGTTTTGTACTCCTACACCTGACCAGATGAGAAAGAAGTGGGGTAGCCCAAGGCCCCTGGGGCTGGAGCCCACCTCTCTTGGGACCAGGGAGAGAGCATCTCCATTATTGCTCCAAACCCTGCATGAGGCCTCTCTGGGACGCTGAGCCAAAGAATGAGGGCTGAGCACTATGTTCAAGGCAGAAAGAGCAGGCAGGCCCAAAGTTGTGTGCGCCCAGCCTGATGGGACAGCCGTGTCCACTGTCCCAGCCTCCCTGTGAGCTGCGGCGACTTGCTAGCGCTACACTAACACCAGGACCTGCCCCCAGCCTATTTTACAGATGAGGACAGTTCAGCCCCAGAAAAAAAGCTGTAGAGCCTAGATTCAGAGTGGATGTCAGCCGTTCCCCGCCAAACATACCTGTAAATGGACACATTCTCAATGAGCTGGCTGGTGAGGCTGTCTGTCAGGATGATCCCCCGAGGAGACACCTTCAGCGTTACCTTCTGCAGTTTCTTCCCGCTGGCCTTGGCCTAGGGACACACAGGGGTCAGAGGAGCCTGCCTGGTGGGCCGAGTCTCACTGTTCTAAGGTCCCTTGGCACACACAACAGCATGTGCCATGGGGAGGACACTCAACCAGCACCCTTGCACCAGCTGGCTAGCCTTTGTAAACTTCACATAAGCTAGGAGCGTCTGGGAAGAGAGAACCTCAATTAAGAAAACACCTTCATCAGACTGGCCTGTAGAGGCAAGTACTGGGGTATGTCCTTGATGGGTGATTGATGTGGGAGAGCCCAGTGCCCTGGGGGTGGGTAGCTCGTCCTGGATTGTACAGAAAAGCAGGCTGAGCAAGCTGTGAGGAGCAGGCCAGTGATCTCCTTGGTCTCCACTTCAGTTCCTGCCCTGACTTCCCTCAGTGATAGGCTGGGACACAAGCTTAAGGCAGACAAACCCTTTCCTACCCAACCCATTTTCAGTCAGCGTTAACAGAAAGCAAACCAGGACAACCCTCCCGAGACACAAATGGACAGCCGCCGCCCACTGGCCCCTGATGCCCCATGAACACTGGCCCTCACAGGAGGGGATCAACACCACCCTACCCCTCCTCACCCGCCATCCAAGAAGATGAGGACTCCCAGAGGAAGAGCCGAATTGGCCCAAGGACATGTGGCGGGGGAGGGGCACTAGACAGATGGCTCAAGTGCTGCCACAGCCTAGCACTGTGACCCGGGGACCCAGCTCCACCCACATGCCAGGGCCTGAGCAGCAGGTCAAGGCCACCCCAGGGAGTCCACTTAAAGGGCCCACACTCACTCGGAGGCAGGGAGAAGACTGTGGTGGGCAGTGGGAACACGGTAAATGGGGGACAACTTCCTTCCCTCCTTGGAGCTAGTGACTCACTAGAAGCCCAGATGTGGGGACTCCAGGCTGGAAAAGCAGCCAAGGCCACGATGGCCTGAAGGGTGGGTGCTGACTGACACAAAGGCAATCTCCATAAATACGCCTGAGCGGGACACAGGAGACTCAGGGTGGGCCAGATCCCACCCGGGGACAAGGGCACGCGGGGCAGCATCCTGCCCTCTTGTCTGGACACTCACGGTGGCCACGATCCTCTTGACCGCAGCTGCAGACAGCTCCTCACCCTTGGGCCTCTCCACCAGTGTCATGCCAAGGTACTTGAGGCTGAAAATCATGCCCTCCAGCAGCGTCTCCCGAGTGTCCGTCCAGTTCTCTGGCAACTCTAGCACAGGACAGGCAGCCCTCAGTTGGCTGAGCAGGCCTGGCCCTCTTTTGCTGGCTCCTCAGCACAAAGGGCCCCAGGGCGGGCCCATCCTCACTTTAACTGTTCTCTCCCAGATGCCTGAGCACCCTCACATACTCTGTCCCCATTCACCCTCAGGACACCCACAACCTGTCACACACACACTGCAGACAGCTGCTCCAAAGACCAGCAAGCCAAACAAGTCACAGAGTCAGTCTATGCCATCATCCCGTGAGCCCAAACTCTGTCAACGCTGAGGGCGAATGGTCCCACCTCCTCACCGAGTCCTCAGTCTGATTCTCTGAGAAGATTATCATAGATAACAGAGAAGGAAACTGAGGCTCAGGAGCTGAAGGCATGGGCCAACAACCACCATGGTAAACACAGGCAGACTTAGCCACCAGCTGGAACATTCAAGCCCACACTTGCTTTAGGATGGGTGGTATGGTGGTGCGCACCAGCACTGAGAAGGAGGGGTGAGCCTAGGTTGAGAGAGGGGGCAGGGACGAGTTGGGGAGGGTGCCAGCTGGTCCACATGCGGGAAGGAAGCACTGAGGTCAAGGGGCAGGGAGTGCAGACCCTAAGGGAAGGTGTGGGCATCCCACCGGTCTTCCTTGGAACTGAGGCTAAGGGCACCCATCACCGCGGCCACGCTTACTTGAGAGAGCGAGGTCCATGGGATGAGCACACAGCCCTGCCGGGGCCCTCCTGTCACCCCGCAGATGCTGCACCCGCGTGTGTCTGTCCCATTCCACACAGCAGTGCCCTGTCTTCCCCACCGGCCATGACACCAGCTTCGGGCGCTCCTGCGCTGTCAGGAGCAGGTGGAATCCTGGGCTCAAGGGACACTACCATGTCCCTGGCCTCTCTGGATTCCCTGTTGCCTTCCTTGCCCATGTCCCCGAGCCTTGGGGTCCAGGGGCTCTGTCACTTCATCCATATGGCTCATGGCTTGGGATCCACGTTGAGCAAGACACTGTCCCTCACTGACACTGTGTGTTCGTGGGTGGGGGTAGGAGGCAACCTGTAAGTAGTACCCCTCCCCTCAGACCCAGGTGAGCATTGGCTTTGCTCATTGGTCCCCCAGAGCCTGGCATACAACTGGCACTCGGTGTTTTCTAAGTGTAGCAATGTCCTGAATACCCTCAGCCCCAGCTATGGTTGATACCCTGCCCTCTGGGCCTCAACCCAACATAAGACCGGGCCCTTATGTTGGCCTAAAGCCCAACCTGATGCCTACAAAAGGTGGCAGAGAGTCCCTGAGTGTGCACAGCCCTGGGTCAGGCAATGAGGACCCCTGAACAACTCCCTGCGCTGGAAGAAACCAAGGCTCATGGTGCTACCTCCAGAACAAGCAGAGCTGCCACATCAGACAATGGTACAGGGAGAGTGGCCTTGCAGAACTTTCATGTCCATTCTACAGTTGGGGGAACTGGACTTGCCCATGCTCCTGACCACTGGGCCACACAACCCACTACGAGACAAACTGCCTCCATTTTAGCAAAAGGTCAGAGGTTCTTAGGTATTTCCTAATAACCGACACTGCCACTTCTTCATAGACCAAGATACCCAGCCCACCACCTCCAACCTGTGCCCAATGCCTGTGTCCTTGGCAGACATTGCTAATGGACAGCAGTACCTCCCTGTTCTCAACTATGGCCTCAGGCAGGCAATACTAATCAATCAGGAGTGACCTTTTCTCATTATCCATCCCTGGCTTAAGGCAAACATCCTTTCCCCTATCTCTGGGTCCCACTCTCCCATTTCCTCTGGCTCAGCCCTTTCCTGGCCCCTGTCCAAAGCCACTTCCGCTCACTCCATTCCAAAGGGCCAAAGCTTGCCAAGGTCACTGGCCATCTCTTTGCTGTCAAAACATTCTCTCCTCCTTGACCTCAAATGCTTGACATTTTTTTTTACATTCCTCCTTCCCTGATCTGATTTTTCTCTGTGGCACTGCCTCCTTCTGCCCTGGCTGCCAGGCCCAGCCTCAGGGACCCTCTACCCAACCCGTTGCTTGACACAGGATACAAATGAAGCCCAGAAAGATATAGGGCCTGTGCAAGATCACACAGCAAGTCAGGGGAGATGCCCACCATAATAGCTGGGGTGTTTGAAAGCTCCTTCTCTCCAAACACATGTGCGTGTGATTGCACATGCACCAATGCACCCCACAAGCTCCCACCACGCAGTGCAATATCTATCTTCTCAAAATCCCAAATGTTCTTCCAAGCACAGTGTGGCTGTGCCCTCCTCAGGAAGAGGCAGGAGGATTCTAAGCCAGCGGCCAGCCTAAATTATACCTTGAGATCTTGTATCAGAACCAAACCTTTAACCCCATCAGATCTCTATGAGTCTGCTGCCTGCCTGGTCTACACAGTGAGTTCCAGGACAGCCCGGGCTACACGGTGATCCACACATCCAGCCACCCCAGTGGTTAAGAGCAAGGGCCTTAGCTTGCTCCTCTGAATGACCCTGCGTGAGAGCCTCATGAGCCTCAGTTTCCTCAAATGGGGAGGGGAGGAAGTTTGCTCTAGGGGTGCTGTTTCATTGGTAGAGTGCTTGCTTAGCATGCATGAAGCCCTGGGCTCGCCCCCAGCGCTGCTTAAGCCAGGTATGGTTGCACATGCCTGTAATCCTAGTGTGTGGGAAGTGGAGGCAGGAGGATCACAGTTTAAGGTCATCCTTGACGATACGGCCAGTCAGGGGCCAGCCTAGCAGGGGCCAGCCTAGCAGGGGCCAGCCTAGCAGGGGCCAGCCTAGCATATGTAAGGCTGTCTCAGAAAAGGAAATAAAAACGAACTGGGGGCTGAGCGATGACTCAGCAGATAAAAGCGCTGTGGCTGCTGCTGACGAAGAAGACAAGGCTTGGTTAGAGAGTACATAGCTGCGTCTACCTCCAGCCCGGGCCGATCCCACTACCCCAGGCTTCTATGGGAACCTGCACTCTCATGCATACACACATTATTAAATTAAAAAAAAAAAAAAGGTACCTAAAAAGCAAATAAAGAGAGGGTGTGGTGACATATGCCCCAAATCCCAGTAGGTGGGCTTGAGGCCAGCCTGGTCTACACAGTGACATAGTGAGTTCCAGGCCAGCTCTGGTTACATGGTGAGGCTGTCTCAAAGATAGAACAGAATAGATAAAGCAACCCTCCCAGGCTCACCTGTTTAGACTGTGAGTAAAAGAATGAGACATGGTGTAATAAAGAGGCTGAGGGCCAGGCCCTGGGCAGGTACCGCAGGCTTCCTAGGTCCTGGCTGAAGCTGTGGCTGCGGGGCCCGGGGCCTCTGCTGCTTCTTCCCACGGTAGCAATACCCACTGCCCAGCAGCTGCCTCGGCCTGCCTTTCTTCAAAGGAGCAGCCCTCACGCCTGTCCCCAGGCTGCAGTGCTGGGAAGGGCCCCTGCCCTGAGTGCTTCTCTCCATGTGTCAGGCTGCCTGTCCCTGCAAGCTACCCTCCTTCTCCTGGGCTTCTAGACACGTGACTTGCTCTTCGCCTGAGGCCTCTGGCGCCCACAACTTCCCCAAGAAAGAGCATCAAGACAAACAGACCAGTGTGGTCTCTTCCACCAGACAAAACAAACAGCATGGAGGCAGGGCTGAACCCCTCCCCAGGCAGAGCCCCCAGAGGCCCTTGGGCAAACACGGGCCTGCGCCCTAAGCCTTATTCTTGCCCAAGTTATTTTCAGCCCTGTGGTGGGTAATGACTACGCTATTTTCACTTTGTAATTTTACAGATGACTTGGGAGTTAGCTGGGGACACAGCACATGTCCAGTCTGGCTTCAGCTGGCACCCTGCGGCCCTTCCTTGCTAAGGCCCCCAAGAGGAGCTAGGCTCTATGGACATCCTGCCCTGCCCCTCATCGCCTGGAGGACTTGGCTAGGTCTGAATATCAGAGCTGCAGCCAATCCGAGGGTGTAGCGAAGGTGAGCCTTGCCCAGGGCCCCAGCCTGGTTCCCAAGCCCATCAGGGATACCTTGGTAGCTGCAGGCACAATGAAGCAGGGGACCCCAACTCTGCCCTAACAGGAGCATGGCCACCTTTGACAGATTCCACATGTGTCTCTCAGAATCTTCAAAGCAGGTTTCAGAATGTGAAAAGGCCTAAGAACAAGGGGGATAGGGCATTGTAGCAGATGCTCACTTTAACCCCAGTATGCAGTGGCAGGTGGATTTCTGAGTTCCAGGGGAGCCAGGGCTACACAGAGAAAAGCTGTCTCAACCTCCTCTCAAAAAAAAAAAAAAAAAAAAAGACTACGCCAATTTCAGAAATTCTGGCCACCAAGACTGTTCTCAAAAGGGAATAACTGGTTGTTACCCCAGCCAGAGCTTCCTCATATACTGGAAGAAAATTCAGTCCCTCAACCTCAACCTCCCTGTGCCTCAGTCTCCTTGCTTTGAAATGGGTAACTCCGTGGGGCCGTCATGAGGACAGATGAGCTCGCACATGACCCTGCCTAGCACTCGCAGTATGGACCAACCACTGTCACTGTCACCAGCAGGCAAAAGGGCTTCAGTGCACATGTGGCAGGCTGCTGAGTTTACAGGAAGTCACTATGTCACAGCTCAGGTAAGAAATACAACCAAGGGCCAAGTGACAGCCCAGAGGCTCAAGCCCCACACCCCATTTGGCAACCAGAGGGCCCCTTCCCACGCAAGGCGGGGTGACCCAACTCCTCAAACATCCTGCCCCTCCCTCAGTAAGCAGACTGAGGGGGCCCTCTGGTTCAATGTCCCCCAGGCCCACCGTTCCGCCACATTCTTCCCACGGTTTCCCTCCTTGGACTTACCTGTGCCTTCCAGGTCACCTTCTCAAGAGGGGTGGCAGCCAGTGCCTACTAGCCTGACCCTCTCTCTGCAGAACACTTCCTGGCTGACACATGACACCTGCCACGCTCTCTGCAGCCTGGCTGCTAGAGGTACCCAGTTGTAGCCGGGACTATGGTCTCCACGTACAACAGCTGTCACATCTGTGGCCACAGCCATTCAGGAGCTGAGCAAGTCAGCTCAGCGCTGACTCTACCCTGAGGGACCCCTGAACTACAGGGCCACCCCACCATCCACTATTGAGGTTGCCTTCCCTTCTCAGCTGTCCTGGGAAAGCCTCCCATGTCTCAACAGCCACTTCCAGAATAGTACACCCCATACGCAAAGGCTGCCCCTTTGAGGTTCTATCTTATTTCGAGCATTCTATTCGAGTCCCAGCTAGTATCTGTGGCCTTCTTCTGTCCCTTCCTCCACCAGAACTGAGAGCCAAAGTCACACTCTCAGGAGACACAGTCAGACACTGCCCATCACTGTCACAGGTGTGGACACAGTTTTGTTCTGTTTTGTTTTTCCATTTTGGAGACAGGCTATCTCTGTTATGTGGCTCTGGCTGTCTTGCAACTGGCTTGTAACCAGGCTGACCTGGAACTCATGCCTCAGCCTCCCTAGTGCTGGGATTAAGGGATTAAGCCCAACACTACTCACATTCCTATGGGTAAATATGAAGAGATGCCCATGTCGAGCCACGAATTACCTCTCCTGAAAGGGTTGCCTTATATTCCTTGATCTTTTCTCTTTGGGTTCTCTGACCGCCTAGCACACTCATAAAGGACCTTTAGGAAGGATACCACTGAGCAGGGGGCTGGGGGTGGGGATTCTTAACCAGGGGCTGAAGATCTTTTGGTTAGGTGGTGATGCCAGAGCTGAGGTCAAGGCCAGCCTGGTCTACAGAGTGAGTTCCAAGACAAGCAGGGTACCCAGAGAAACCCTGCCTCAAACAAAACAAAATCTCTACTGTCCCCAGAGAGATGGAGAAAGCGGCCATGAGGAGAGTCGTCTTTCCAGGCTGGCAGGAAGGCCAGTGTCTCTGCCCTCGCAAGCTGTAACTCCCCTCTGGGCTCCTCTCTCTCAGCAGGGGCTGGTTCTAACCAGAATCCCCCAGCTTTGGTTTGGCCTCTGAGCTTCTCTGTAATACTTAGCATGTATGTGGGGATGAGGAGCCCCCATGCCACCATGCACTAGTGGAGGTCACAGGGCAACCTTTGGGAACTCAGGTCCTCCGGGCTTGAGAGCACATTCATTTTTCCCATCTAACAGGCTCTGGCCTTTGATCTTGGAAGCTAGACCCAAAGACTGGCTAGGTCCCAACCTCTCAAGGCCTTCCTTTCTAACCTGTGTCCACACTGGTCCGGGTTTGGCAGTCAGCCAAACCTGGGGTGGGGCCTGCCCCTGGCTCTCCCAATAGCCAGAAAACCCAAGGTATATGACTAAGATCCCTGGGCAGGGAAATTTCTGCCTCAGTGACTCCATGCCTGGAGCCACTGCCTCCAGTTCCCTGTCCATTATCTCTAAAATGGGTCTGAAGATAAGAAGCCCAAGCTTTGTCACCTCCCAGCAGCCACTGAGCTAACAGAAGACTAACACCGGAGACAAAAGCCAGAGCACGCAATTCATTGAGGCCACCTCTGGGCAAGTGAAGCACACACTGACACTCCCACAAAAGTTCCTGGCAACTACTACTCTTCCTGGCAAAGTGAGATTATGAACTTGACACTTAACCAAAGATAGGCCAGGCTTCTGAGAAGCACATTCTGAGAACAGGGCTTTGAGAGGGGCAGGGAGAGAAGAGAGTCTGGCTGCTTCCTTCCAGGGCACAGACTGTCAGACCCCATCTCAGGGCTGGCCAAACCTGATAAGAATCAGGTTGAGCTTGGAAGACATGGTCATCCTGGTGTATACCTTTAATCCCAGCATTGGGGGAGACAGAGGCACACAGCCCACCTGGCCTACTTAGCAAGTTCTAGCCTGGAACTACATGAGACATTACCTGGATAATGCATTAGCAACATCTTAACACCCAGCCCAGGCTGGCCTCAAACTCACTATTTGGACTTTTTTTTTTGGTGGGGGGGGGGGAGAATGACCTCAAACCTCTGACCCTAAGGCTTTGCACCTCCCTAGTGCTGGGGTTATTACAGACATGTGCCACTGCACCCGTTTTTGTGACGCACTGATACTGGAACCAAGAACGTCGTACCAAGGGCATCTGGCCAGCTAGGCAAGCAGGCTACCAAACACCATGCACATGGCCAGCAACACGGGAATTTCATCCCCACTTTGCAGTCTGGGCAAACAAAATCATGAAGAACAGGTGACCTGACTTAGACTGGAGAGGGAAGGGAAACTTCCCACCCTCCAAAATGTGCCCTGCTCCACTAGATTCATCTCTGCTTCCTGGCCGCCTCCCTTTTAGACCTCTTCCCCACCCTTCTCTTCCTTGTCCCAGGAGAAAACCACAGGGTTCATCCACTGGAAGGGAACATCATGCTCAGAAGTCCTGGTCACATCCCACGAATTTTTGAAGGGTTATTTTGGGAGTCAGTAAGCGTGGAAGATGGTACATGCCCTGCCCGTGGGGCCTCTGACCCCACCCCCACCAGTAAGGCACCAGCTCACGTTCCCTATGCCAGGCAGGGCTAGGAGGAGCCCACAACTGGAATACCACAGGGGGAGAAAGGAGGGGCAGGGCGGACTCCCGAGGCCCAGACACGCTGGCGCTTCAGGGACCAGGGAACTCGGGCTCCCCTGGTGGAGCCGGGCAAGGCAAGGTGCTGGCAAGAAGCTGCGGGCAGGGTGGGGGGTACTGTTAGTGAGGGAGGCGGGGGTTGGGGGAGTGGGAAGGACCCAGGTGGGTGGCAGGTGAGGGTGTGCCGGAGTCCAAGAGCTTTGGCTTCTCCTCAGGAAGGCCTGAGTGATCCCATTCCAACCAACGACTTCCGAAAAGGGAGGGACCTGAGCTAGGTTTCTCAGGCCTCAGGGGAGGGTGCCAGGTGACGGCTCCCAGAGTAACCCGAGAGGTGGCTAGGAGGGAGGTTCCTCTCCGCCCTTCCAGACACCCGGGAAAAGTGGCAGCGAGTCTGAGTCTGCCTAGGTGCCCAGGGACCTGGACAACCCCCAAGAGAAGGTACAAGGGAAACAGGCTTTGAAAATAACCTGGACGCCAGCCTCGCCACCTGACCGCGTCCAGAGGGGAGGAAGCGAGGACCTCGGGTGGCACCCAGCCTGGGCTCGCCCCTCGGAGCAGGGACCCCGGGGGCTGAGCTGGGGCGGGAGGGGAGGCTCGGGGCGTCCTCACCGCGCCGCACCTGGGGACCCCGAGTTCCGCCCGCTCCCCGCCGAACCGCCCCAGACGCTACCCGACATGACCCCCGGGGACCCGCCGCGCGGGGCGGGTCGAGGCCGCCGGTCCACCTCGGCCCCAAGCTCAGCGGAGGCCCGACCCGGGGCGCACACACTCACTGCGGTGCCGGCCGCCCGCCCAGCTCTGCTTGGCCAGACTGGGGCTCCGGATCAACGCGCGCCCCGCAGACTTGAGCGCGTCCATGGCCCGCTCCGGTCACCGCCGTCGCCGCCGCCGCCGCCAAAACTCCTCCAGGAAAACTTTCCGCCGGGCCAGGCGGCGCGCGCCCGCCGCGCTCCTCCCCCGCCCTTCCCGCGACGTCTGAGGGCGTGGTCGGAGGGGGACACGCCCCCAGACCGCGACCCCGCCCCTCCCAGGCCGGGAGCTGCTTCGCGGCTGCACTCATTGCGTCCTTACCTGAAGAGCCCACCAAGGATCCCGCCCCCAAGCTAGAGGATCCCACGGCCTTCTAGACGGCTGAAAGGCTAAATGGCCCCTGGAGACCATTTCGCAGATGGGGAGAGTGAGGGCCAGAGCCGTCAAGGGTCTTGTTCAGAAATAAGAGAAAGCAAAGTGGTAGATCGGAGGGAGATGGCTCAGTGGACGAAGGCACACGCTGCCGAGTTTGATTATCATCCCGGAGACCACGTCATGGAAGAAAGGAACCAACTCCTGCAAACCGTCCTCTGAATCCAGGCGCTAACAATGGAACCCACACGCCCTTCCCCAGTGAATATGCACACAAATAAATGCAAAGAATTAATTTAACTAAGGAGGACGCAGTGGCGCATCCCCGTAATCCCAGCACTCAGGGAGACAGAGGCAGGCCGATCTCTGTGAGTTCGAGGCCAGCCTGGTCTACAGATTGCGTTCCAGGACAGCCAAAATTACACACAGAGGAACCCTGTCTCGAAAAACGAAAACAAGAACTAACAGTCTCAGGGACATTGCAGCCTTACTCTGACTCAGGCTTGCTGTATGACCCCAGGCTGTCCTTCCCTTCTCTGAGTCATGATATCTGTCACACGAAGCTGATCCTATTTCTAGTAAATCCACTTAGCTTAGGCAGGCACTCTATACCCTTGTTCCAGCCCTTGCCTGCTTCCAAGGCAGCACACCTGTTCCAACTCCAGGAAGCTAGCAGTGTGACTCTAGAGCCAGCTGCCATGGTTTATACCTGTAATCCCAGCACTCAGGGAGCCGAGGCAGGGGCATTCCTGCAAATTCCAAGATGTACTGGGGTACAGAATAAAACTTTGCCTGAAAAAACCCAGATAACAAAGAATTCCAACCACAAAAAAACCTGATCCTTGGTTCCGACTGCACCCAAAAAGCTGATGCGGGCAGGGGTGGGGGACATCCCAGGCAGGTGCTCACTTCCTGGCTTTATCTGGGCTTCAGCTGTGCAGCTGTGACTTCTGGCTGGTTTCAGAAGCCCTCGGACCTCTCCTGGCTGGGAGACAGAAGTGCTGTGTGTTCTGGCTGCTGGGGGAGGCCTGGCTTACATTGCACTCTTTCTAAACCCTCCTGTCTGTCCCAAGAGCTCAGCTGGAGTGACCGGTGCAGCCTGCCACTGACCTAGGGTTCTGAGAGTCAGAGACGGTGCCCCAGCGGGAGCCCAGCGGGAGCCCGGCTGTCCTCTGGCTGGCATGGTCTGGCTGTTCTGAGCGTCGTCTGTAAAGGAGGCAACGCAACCTCTTCCGTGGGGCTGTCCCGTGGGACTGGAGTTAGAGGAGATAAATCCTGCTCTCAAAAAAAAAAATCAGCCTGCTTCCTCCAAGGAGCCCTCCTGGACCACCACTTCTGGGTTAGATTTCTCCCTGTGGGCTCCCATAGCTTTAAACTTGGAGCATTATAATGCTGTCCTCTGTTACCCGTCCCCATTAGCTGGAGGTCATGTCCACACGGACACAAAGATTTTCTGATTCTCTCCCCACACACACACACCCCAGGTACATAAGGAAGGTACAAGGGGAGTTGGGGGGGGGGCTGTCATCAGGAAGGGTTGTCCTTTCCTCCTCCTGCTCTCTCCCACACCAGGCTGGCTGTCCCCTCAGAAGGCTGCAGTAGTGGGAAGGGAAGCGACAGAGCCAAGCCCCCAGCTTTCTTGTCCAGGGTCAGCTAAATCCCAGAACAGCAGAGAGGGTTTGAGAACCCGGCGCGGGGGGGGGGGGAAACAGTCACCAGGGTCATGAGCCCCAGAACAGCGGTGGTGTCTGGCAATCAGGCCTGCCCGGGGACTCTGTATGGGCAGCGAAGACTGTTTAGCAGCTTTGCGTCCTTCCGGAGGTAACCCTGCTGGGAGCTGTCAGGCATGGGTCCCCTGCCGAGGACGGGCTGCTGGGGCCCTTCTGCTGCTGCCGGAGCGACAGAAGGTCAGAGCTGCAAGGGGTCCCCGCTGCAGTCACTGTGCCCAAAGCCGCGTTTCACAGGTGAGGAGGCGGAAGCCCAGAGAGGAGCAGGCGCTTGCCCAAGGTCGCGCAGCAGGCTGGGACCAGCAGTCCGGGCTCTAGGCCTCTCACCCGAGATACGGGGGCGCCACAGGCCGGGGCCAGGGAAAGCATACTGCAGGCAAGGCTTTTACGTGACTCTCTCTGCTTGGGGTTCTAGTGCTGTTTTTTAGGTGGGGTCTCCTATAGCTCCCTGCTGGCCTCGGGCTCACTACCTGGCGAATAGAGATGACAGTAATCCTCCTGCCTCCACCTCCAAAGTGCCAGAACTTAAAGGGACGCCGCCCTCATGACAGAGACACTTGATGCTGTGGGTTGAACCCGGAGCCTCCTGCGTGCTAGAGCAAGCATCTTCCCAGCTGTATTTCCAGACGTCTGGGTTTTTGTTTTTAATTTGGAGAGGGGGTGTTTGTTTTGTTTTAGTTTATATTTTTTTGAGATTCAGTCTCATCACTATGTACTTCTAGGCAGAAGTACTTCTTCCTGAAGTACTATTTCCTGAAACTCAGGAAGCAGACCAGGCTGGCCTCAAACTCACAGAGATCCTCCTGCCTCTGCCTCCCTGAGCGCTGGGATTACAGGCGTGCACCACTGGGCTCCTGTTTGTTTGTTTAACTTTTCTCTTATCTAATTTTACAAACGCTTCTACAACAGCTGTGAGTCCCTTAGTAATAACAAAACAAAAATCAATGACGTGGCAATGGGGTGCTTCCAGGGGAAACTTCTGGTTTTAGTCACATGGTCTCTTTTCTCCTCACCAGGACTCTCACCAGGACTCTGGTGAGAGCGCACACGTCAAGCTAGCTGGGCCTAGCCTCTCCGTGCAGTGACTGAGACAGAAGGAAGGGCCCACCCGGGCAGGAAGCCAGAGCCTTGCTCACTCCCCAGAACCCACGAAGTAGAAGAAAAGAATGGACTTTTCAAAGCTGTCCTCTAACCTCCATACCCACCCCATGCCACGCACATGCCACCCCCCAGGAAAATGAACAAGTAAAATGTAAACAAACAAACAAACAAACAAACTTTACTCTTTTTTGCTTCCCTGAGTCAGCCATCCACCTGCTGTGCCTGTGTCTCCGGGGCCTGGAGCAGGTCAACCCCGAAGATGTCAGCATGAGCTTGACTTTGGCAAAAAAAAAAAAAAGTTTAACTACTGTGGGCCATGGTTTCCTCAAATGTGTCAAACTGGCTCGATGGGCTGGGTATTTCTGTTGGACAGTATTAGAAGATGGGCTCTCCGGAAGGCGAGTGTCATGGAGACTGCTCTGGTGTGTGGTGTGAGTAAGGCCCCTCTGCTTTTGAGAACCCATGTTGGACCTGAAGGAATGTGTGAGCTGTTTCTGAGCCACACACGGGGACAGAGGAAGTGGGGATCCATCTCACGGGTGGGCGGAGGGACGGAAGAGTAACTCCTGGAGTTTTCAGATCCTGCCGGTCTATGCTGGAGTCTATGTGGTGCCCAGGGTCACACTAACCCTGCTCTCCCTCCTGGACCAAGGATGAAGATGAAACTGGTGGCTCTTGTGGCCTCAGCTCTGGGAAGGGGAGTGCTCTGGAGACTAGACCTGGCCTGAGTGAGCAGGCTGGCCTCACCCCAGCTACCAGAGCTCTGCTGTTTCTGGTGGAGACCAGCCACCCTGAGGGGAATCCAAGCGGCTGGGAAACCAGTAAGTGGTTCAGGAGGAGCAGGTCCTCTCACAGCTCTGACCTTTAACCTGCCTGCCTCTTCACCTGGCCCATCCTTCCTGCTCACAGCGCTTCCTGTCCTAGAAGCTTCATCTAAGTGGCTTCTTTAAGACCCCAGCCTTAACTGCTTCTACCACTGTTCTTGCCCCAACACATGCACACGAGTACACACATACACATTTACACATGCTTGGACACAGATGCACAGCATCTCTTGCATGCCTGGGCTCTTCAACCAAATCCTCCATTTACGTGTGTGTCACCTGATCTAATTGGTGCCCCCCAGTTTTCCTGTTAGTACAGTGGGCTCATGGCCCCCTTCAAGGGCGTTTTGAAGCTTCTGGGGCTCAGGCATTGTGACTGACTGCTCAGCCAGTGCCTGGCATCAAACAGGTGCCCAGCCAATTAGCCATACGGGTCATCTTCAGCTTGCAGTGACCATGAGCCTGTGGGCAGTTCCCAACACTTGACAAGGTCTCCAGCAGGGGACTGGAGTCCTTATGCTCCCAGGGTCCCCTGAAGCTGCTGGGGAGCGCCTGGAGGTGCCCACAACCCAATCAAGGACATCCTGTTTCTCTGTTCACTGACACATCTTACAGATCAGGTTCTCTGCAGCTGGAGGAATGGCAGGGTTTGGAGGGTCTGGGGGAGGTGTCCCTCAGGAGCCCTACCCTGCCCACCCAACCTCCTGTCCCCAGGGAACCCTGCAGCTGCCTCCTCCCAGCCTGGGCAGCCCAGGGAGATCTCAGGCTGCAGAGCCACTGAGCTAATTAAGAATGACAAAGCACTGTGTAATTGCCAGGGACTGATGAGTCCCCTGCCTCTTCCTGCCCTCCTTCTCTGGCCCTCCCTGGAGGGCTGGTGTCAGGAGACCAGAGGCTGCCTGCCTCTGCCTCCCCCTTGCAGGAAGACACTGAGCAAGCAGCTCCCTGATTGTCTTAAATTGGCTCTGCCACACACACACACACACACACACACACACACACATCACCCCTCGCCATCTGCTGAGTCCTTGACCTTGTGGGAAGAGGAGGAGGAAAACAAGTTTCAGGGTCTCCAGAGGCTCCACAAAGCTTTGGGGCTCAACCCCACTCAGCAGCTGTGCACCTCAGGCAGGCCACCTGCCTCCTAGGAGCAGGCTCCTCCTTATGCTGTGGGAAGTGTTGGAAGCACCTGTCTCTAAGCAAGAGAGCCCTGTGCATCCAAGGGGCTGAGGACCAGCCTCAGGGCAGGGGGCTTGTGAGCATGTGGGGGTATGGTTTGCTGTCTAATAAGCCTTATAATAAAGACATTATTAGGCTTTGGGAGGTCTTCCTCCAATGAATTTTTCTTTCATTTTATAAAAATATTCATCTGTGATGGATTAGAAATATTTCCTTTTTTCTTTTCTTTCTTTCTTTTTTCCCTTCTTTCTTTCAAACAGTCCACATCTACCTTTTCCAAACTGCAACACGGTATTGTATTTACAGAGTTTGTGCTCATTCAATTTACAAAAGTAAAATAAAATAAAAAAGCCACACACACACACATCAACACATGTGCTTACATGATTGATGTCAGGTATCTTCATCAATTTCTCAACGTTTTTATGTAAAATTTTTACTTATTTATTATTTATTTTATGTGTGCAGGTAGGTTAGTACATGCCAGGGTATGTGCGTGGAGGGGTCCACTCTCTCCTAGCACCATGTGGGCCCAGGAATTGAACTCAGGTCATCAGGCTTGGCTGCAAGTGTCCTTATCCAATACACCCTTTCTCCGGGCCACATTATTCTTTGAGACAGGCTCTCTCTCTCCCTGAGCCTGGAGTTCACTGATTTGGCCAGAATGGCTGGTCAGGGAGCTCTGGGCATCTTCTAGCTTCTGTTTCCCCAACACTGGAATGACAGGTGAGAGCTGCCGTGTCTGGCTCTATATGGTGCTGGGATTGAACTCAGGACTCCATGCTTGTGTGTCAAGCAACTTAATGGAACCTCTCCCTATCCCCTCAGGATGTTTTCGGTTTTGTTTTGTTTCCCCTTACAATGTTTTTTCATTTTGTTTTGTTTCTTTTGTTTTTTTCAAGACAGGGTTTCTCTGTGTAGCACTGGCTGTCCTGGACTCACTTTGTTGACCAGGCTGGCCTCGAACTCACAGAGATCCTCCTGCCTCTGCCTCTGCTGGGATTAAAGGCGTGCACCACCAGCAACTGGCTCCTCACCATGTTTTAAGCGAGTTTAAGATTCTGTAACCAGCGGCTTTCACAGCAGGGGTGGCAGGCTGGACCTGACAAGATAAATACCGAGTCTTTCAGCCTGGCTTTCTAGAAACTTCTCATTCAGATCCCACATTCCAGTCCTCTCTCGGTTTCTGACAACCACACACTGCGCTAAGCACCTGCACTGTCCACCCCCACTTTCTGTGTTTGCACATTCATCCTGTTCTGTTTCCCCTCCCTGCAGAGCCCTGCCCTTCTGACTGGCAAACCTTACTGCTCTTCCTTCAGGGTCTGATCAAACGTCACCAGGCCTGAGAAGCCTTGGCCGCTCCAGCCAAGGCTCCTCCTCAGCTCCATCCTGCACGCAGCTTCGGGCATGTGACCCTAAAGCACAGAGTTAGCTATCCCACCTGGCAGGTGGCTGAACTGCTAAGATTCCCTGACCCCACCGGTGTAATGTGTGGAGAGATGGTGTGAAGGGCCCATGGCAGAGATCTCACAAATGGCCAAGCCGTTCTTCCTTTTCGTTCTCTGCTACATAGAGAATTCAGTCTTGCTGGGGGGTCGGATGTGCCCTGGGCTTTCCTGGGAAGCACTTGGCTTTGTGCGGGGTGTGCAGTCTGCTGTGGTTTATTTTGAGGCAAATGTGAGTAGCTATGGCCCAGGTTAATATCCACAGTGGGAGCCTTTATGAGACTTGATTGGTTACAAAACAAAAGGAAGCCATTAAGACCTTCACCAAGTACACAGTGGGGCAGGCAGGTAGGCAGGTTGTGGCAAAGCATGAAAACCTGCAGGTCATCGCAGATGCTGCCCAACAAGCACACAGCTTCTGGGGTGTGAAAGCCAGAGGTCTCTGTTTATTTGTTTTTTTATCTATTTATTTTCTTTCTTTTTTTCTTTCTTTCTTTCTTTCTTTCTTTCTTTCTTTCTTTCTTTCTTTCTTTCTTCCTTCCTTCCTTCCTTCCTTCCTTTCTTTCTTTCTTTCTTTCTTTCTTTCTTTCTTTCTTTCTTTCTTTCTTTCTTTCTTTCTTTCTTTCTTTTTTTTTTTGAGACCAGAGCTTCTCTGTGTAGCCCTGGCTATCCTGGGACTTGTTCTGTAGACCAGGTTGCCCTTGAACTCAGAGAGATCATGAATGACTTTGTAAAGGACAAAATAACAACAACAACAACAATAATCCAAGAAAACTTGGTTTTGAATCTGTGCTATTCTAACCCTGTAATCATAAAGTTTGCGTCAGTCATTTAACCTTGTAGAATTCCTTAGCCCAGGTGTGTCCCCTCCCTCCATGGGGACTTCAGTTTACACAGCACTTGCTGGTTCCCATGTCACAAACACACCTGCCATGACTAGTTTCAAGCTGCTGAAAGTCTGAACACGAGCTGGCAACTTTCCCAAGTATTCTCTGCTCTGTTCTTTCGAGCCTCCTGGCTTTAGCAGTCAGCTGTTGTACTCCGCTCTAGTACCTAGTGCCTGCATCCAGCCCCTGCACCAGCCCCAGCACCCCTGCGGGTGCGACTGTTCTGAAATCAAAAAGCAGGCAGGGCAGGAGTGGGCTCCCGTAGAGGGCAGGCTGCCTCCCATACCCTCCCACCCAGCACATCAAGGGCCACATATACATCATCACCTGCCTGCTTGTGGAGACCCAGTCCCTTTGTAGTACCCGATTGTTGGGGACACAAAGCTCCTTGCACCCACAGATCACTAGGAAACCAGAAAGTGTGTCTCCTCAACAGAGCCAATGAATACCGGTTTTCTGCCCGGAAATCTGGGAGTGGATGTTACCGCCCCGGTGCCCTGTGCTGTCTGGAGACGCAGACCTCACCCAAATCGCCCAGAATGCCCATCTCAGCCTCTCCCTTCTTAGCCCTTTATCGCTAGCTCTCAGTCAACAGAAGCATCCTTAGGGGCAGTGCTACGTGTACTTTATGGCCTGCCGGCCTCTGTGCTATCACTGTCAGAGACCACACCGGGTCCTAGGCCCTGGAGCTATGTACGAGACCCACATGGTCGCAGGCACTTCACAAAGGAGTTTTTCTGTGGTCACACCTCAAGCTTTACTGTGAGCCTGGAACCTGAATGATTGTTGCCTGGAAACATTCCCTCCCCCCAATTGTTTAAACACGCTGACGACAAAGCACAGGCATCAGACTCTCTCTATGTCTGTCCTTCTGGCCAGCTTGAACCCCCCACCCCCCCCCTTCATATCCCCGGATGAATCACAAAACACAAAGTGCGATCTTCCATGATTCCACACGAGGGATGTGCTCTGACGTTTGCGTTTAAAACTAGCAATCCACACTACAAAGATAAGTGGCAAAACTACTAATCGTTTACATTTTCAATCTTCCATTACTCAGAATGACATTAGTAGCAAATGCAGTGGCAAGAGATGGGGGCGGGTACAGCAGACGGAAGGACAAACTGCTGTCTGACTTACGTGGGGCCCCTTAGTCTGTCCCAAGAGCAGGACCTGCGCTTACGCTTGGCCTAGGGCTCTGAAAATCTCAGGGTGCTCCTGGTCCCCTGTCCTGTGGCTGGCTTATGGCAGCCTCAGTGGCACCCTGGCTCTGGGTGATTGGCTCTTTGTTATGGTTGTGCGGTCTGGTTGTCCCCGGCTAGAACCCGGACCCTGGAGGAAGAGGGGTTGCCTGGCACACAGAGGACATCAGTAGGCGCTTGGCCAACAGAAAAGGGAGGATGTGGGAAGGAATGGATGGATGGAACTTGGACCACAGTCCCTCCGCCATCCACCTCACCTAGCTCGTTCATTTTGGCCAAGGCGCTTCAGACCAGAGCTTGGTGGTTCCAGCAGTCCTGTGTCCAGACCCCAGGGATTCACCAGCCATTTCCTGTCTCCCCAGGCCTGTGGCTGGGAGCAGCCCTTGTCCCAACGGCCCCCCTCCGGGATTCCTTAGGTCATTTCCATCCATTGTCTGTGGTCTCTCTTTCCGCTGCCTCTGAAGGTTCCCTTACGGGCCTCCCATCTGTTTCCCCCTCAGATTCATTCTGGCTCCAAATCCTCTGCTAGGGTTTCCTCATCTCCTTCCTCTTCTAACTGCCAACCAGGGAGAGTGTGGGCAAGCCAGCCAAGGTCCTCCAGGCAGGCCCTTGCAAGAGGGGGGGGGACTCAGCAGAGACCTTTGCCCTTTTCCTCCTAGGGCTGAGCCCTTTAGAAGAACACTGGTTGGCTTCTGTGTGGCTCCGAGTTGCTGCATCTCTGATGCCCCACGACCTCCTCGCTTCTGTCCCTTTCTTTTACTTGCATGAGAAACAACTTTTGTGGCAGCAGCCGTCCAGTAGTCAATCATTCATTCATGCATTCACTCATTCGTTCATTCATTCATTACACAGAGGTGTGATGGAGAAAAGGTCCTAGGGAGTGCGGGACTTCTTTCCTTCCTCCTCTCTCCAACACACGGGACCAAAATTAACTCACACAGCAGGGGCCCTCACAGCACCTTAGAGAGAACAGATCAGACCCCTCTCTGACCCAATTTGAGTGTTCGTCTATTCACTACAAGATCCTTTAACTTGCTCTGTAGCTGAGGGGATGCCTTCCAGGATGACTTTCAACTTGTGATCCTCCTGCCTCAGCCTTCCAAGTGCTGAAATTGCAGCAGTGATCCACTCTGTCTGGCTGAGTGTTTCTCTCTCACAGACCATCCTGGGCAAACATTCCAGGCCTGGAAGGGACTTGGGCACCACACAGAGACCCTGAATCCTCCCTCCGTTTTTATAATAAGCTTCACCAAGTCTAAGATGAGCCAGCGGGGAGAAAAAGAAGGTCTTCGGGAACTGAGGGATGGCCCTGGAGTGACCTCATCTCCCCGTTCACCGAGGGCGGTCCCGCACCCCTTCCTCCCTCTTGAGGGAAAGGCTGGGGATAAACCCAGGCTGTCAGGCAGCGAGCACCTTTACCTGCTGTACCATCTCACCAGCCCAAGACTAAGACAATGGGTAGAGAGAGCCTAGAGCACAAAACCTGAGCGGGAAAGGGGCGACAAAGATTTCAAACCCATTAGAAGAGGCTGGAGAGATGGCTCACAAGTTAAGAGAGCAGGCTGCTCTTTCAGAGGACCTGGATTCCATTCCCAGCTTCCATGCTGCAGCTCAAAGCTGTCACTCCAGTCCCAAGGGATCTGTTGCCCTCTTCTGACCTCAGTGGGCACGAGGCACGCATGTGGTGCGAATTTATACATGAAGGCAAATGATGCGTACGTATAAAATAATTTTTAAAACTTTTTCATTGATTCTCTGTAAATTTCACATCATGTACCCCAATCTTACTCATCTTCCTGTCCCTCCCTGTCCCTCGTATCCGCCCTCTGCAACCTCTCCCCCACAAGTAAAATTTTAAAACAACCAATCGTTCAAAAAGAAAAATCTTGTCATAGAAGCTGTAGCCTGTACACTGTACCCTTTTGCCCTCACATCTTTACTTGCAGATGTTTATAAAATAATTTTTTCTCCATGAATGTAACACATGTGAAGCCAGGCACGGTGACACACGCCTGTGACCCCAGGTCCCAGCATTCAGGGAGGCAGAGACAGGCAGATCTCCGTGAGTTTGAGGCCAGCTAGTCTACAAAGTGAGTCCAGGACAACCAAGGCTACACAGAGAAACCCTGTCTCGAAAAACCAAACCAAAACAAAACAAAAGAATATGGCCCATGTCCCCACATGTCCCATCTCAAGACTATGTGGCTCTGAGGAAATGGAGGGGGGCGTAGTTTGAGGGAGGCTGGCTTTGAATTGACTGAGTCCTGAGCACCCCAGCTCAGGCTTCTAGCTGGCAGCTGGGCTCCTCTGGGTCTCCCAATATCAGTGTCTCTAATAGTCTGCCGTCTCTGAGCCTTTCGTGCTCAGTAATCTTAAACTGGCATTTCCCACAGTCACCCTGCACACCTGTCACATCTTCTGCAGAGTGCTATGGATCTAGGGATCTAAAGGATGCCTGAGCTGAGACCTTAGGCCTAGTTGGAGCAATAGGAGAAGGGACTGTCCCCGACCTCTGAGCAGGCTGAGGTGGAGGGTGCTAGAATGCAGTATGGGAGTGGACAGGAACCTGGCTGGCTGGGGCAGCAGGGACTCCCTTCAGGAGCAGCCATGTTGCTTTGCTGACTGGGTAGCCTGAGGAGTGGTCCTCAAAGCTTCGGGGGCCACCCAGCTGGGACTTGTGACTTAGGCCACATGGAAGAGCTTCAGAAGGCAGCACTAAAGCAGACAGCAGCCTTGCTCAGAGGCCAGAGGCGCTCGAGGAGGGTCAAGGGCGGGGTGAGAGGTGAGGAAAGACCTCAGCAGTCATTGTAGTGGGAACCTGGGGCCAGGCATGGTGATGCATGCCTGCAATCTCAGCACTTGAAGGGCCGAGGCAGGAGGATTGCTGTAAGCTTGAGGCCAGCTTTGTCCACACAGTGCGCTACAGAGGACTATCTCATAAACAGAGCAGAGAACCAAAGTTGCAAAGTTGTCTAAAGTATGTGATCTGTGACTGGGGTGGGGGAGGGGGAGTGGAAGGGGGAGGGGGATAGGGCGGCCAGTGCTGTTACCTGCTGAGTGTTTCTGCAGCCCCAGAAAGGATTTTACATCAGTGAAAGTAGAGGGTGGATCGCGCAGCCTCAGGGAGGATGATGGGAGGAAGAAGTGTGGTCAAGACAAAGGGGTGGGTGGATCAAAGTGAGAAAAATCAAGCTACTTGTCATGCCAAGAGGTTATGCTCAGGGCCGGAGGGAGGGGGTCAATTAGTGGCGTGCTTTCCCAACATGCACAGCACTCTCAGTTCCATCTCCAGCACCACAGAAAATGGGTATGTGGCCCACACAAGTACTCCCAGCACTGGGGAAGCTGAGGCAGGCAGACAAAGAGACGTCACACCAGGCCACAGAGAAAGTTCCAAACCAACCCCGGGTTACCTGGGCTTCTGTCTCATAAACCGGAAACAGGGCGGGGAGACGGCTTAGCCTGGAAGGTGCTTGCCAGGCAAAGGAGGATGAGGACCTGAGTTTGGTCCTCAGAACTCGGGTGGTGCACACTTGTCATCGCGCTGAGGGCAGGAGGACCCGGAGCCCCTGACCAGCCAGTGCAGCCTGACTGAGGAGCACTAGGTCCTGCAAAGCAACGACAAAACAACAAAAAACCAAGGGGACAGTGCCTGGGAATGGCAGGAAACGTTGATCTCTGGATGACCACACACATATACACACACACAAACATACCACACACAAACGCATACAAATCATACACATACACACCACACACATACACAGACACACACTACATAGACACACATGCACACAAATCATACACTCGAATCACACACACACGCACACACACACACACACACACACACACACACAAGAACAAAAGGCATGTTTTTATCCAGAGCAGGAGTCACTTGTAGGTGCACACACACAGAATGCACACACATACAAGAAACATGAGCACAGTTCCCAGCGCCCAGCACTCTCCCCTGAGCCTCTCCACAGTTCCTGGGAGTCACTCCAGAAAGGGAGACAGCAGACAGGCCTTCCTCAAAGGACCTGCTTGTCCCTCAGTGCAGGCTCCTGTGTGTGCAGTGACCCTGTCATGATGCGACAGTTTTAGTTTTTGAGAAAGGAGCCCTGGCTGACGTCAAACTTCTTATGTAGACTGGGCTGGCCTCGAACTCAGGGGTCCGTGTGCCTCTGCCTCCCAAGTGCTGGCATTACAGGCGTGCGCCACGGTGCCCAGCTTTGTGTGATGGTTTCTTGACTGGATCCTCAGACATCTGTCCTTCTGCAAGACTGTCCCCTGCTGCCTGAGGGCGGGACCTGTGTACCCGCTCTAGGAGCTGGCATCCAGGAGGTTTTCAACACACGCACAACTAGAGAAAGGCATGGAGACAGCCCCAGTGAGACTCTGGGCTCACTCCTTCCCTGACACGGGGTCTGATCTGTGGGCCTGGAGAGAATGGGGGGAGGGCACAGAATCTAGAGGGTGCCACTGAGGTGTACAGAGTCTGCCCAGGGATTCGGGGTTGTGGTTTTGTGACGACAACCATCTGCCATAACTGAAGGAAAGAGAAAAACAGGAAGTGTCACAGGACCTTGGGTGCGACCCTCCTTGCCTGCCTGGCTCTGCCCTTCCAGGTCCAGCAGCCTTATCCCCTCTGCGATGCCCACAGGGCATGCCAGCGTCTGCCACAAGGATCTCAAGGAGACCCAGAGGCCCCGACTGTCCCCCGCTACCACTAAGGAGGACACCCCCCAGCCATGAGGCTCCCGGTGGAGAATGACCCACACTCCTCTGCCTCAATGTGGCGCCCCCTTTCTCCCTAGCCCAGTGTTCCTCCTTGGAAGGGGTTGGATGATGAAGGTCCCGGGCATAGAGGACCTCGGTTCTTCCTACACCACAGACAGACACCTCAAAATGCTTGTCAGTTCTCCCTCATTCTGTCTTCCCTCTGGCTGCTGGCAACCACCCAAGCACGTCCTGCGTCCCTGGATTTATCTGTTCCAGACGCCTCAGGCAAAAAGAATGACACACCACATGGCCTATGGTGACTGGCTTTTTGTCTTGTTATGTTTCATGAGTTATCCGTGCTGTAGTGTTCTCCAATCATTTTTATGGATTAATAATATTCTGCTGCAGGGACAGACCACATTTTGTAGCTCTGTTTGTTGGATTATGGACGTAGGATGAGTTTTTCCATTTCATCATGTAGTCTTTTTTTATTTTTTATTTTTCCATTATTTCTAGCGGAGTAGAACTCCAGAGGAACTTTTGCTCATAAGAGCACCCCCTAGTGGCTTTTTAAATCTCTAGCTCACTTCCCCACTGCCCAAGAGAACTATTCTCTCTCTGTTAAGAGTTGGAATCCAGAGACCCAGACCTCACAGGAGAGGAGAGAGAGCTACAAAATGAGGCCACGCCTGCTCCTGGCCCGGCCGCTTCAGCAAGCCAGGGTTATGACAGGCCTCAGTGTTATCTACCCATCCTACAGATGGGAGAAGTGAAGCTCCAAGAAGTTCCGGCAAGACCAGGGTTCACACATGCTGAGCGCTCAGTTCAGGCTGGTGCCCTGGGAGGGTCGCCTCTGTGCCTGGGCCACCCTCCTAGCTAGCCAGGCCAACTCCAGCCCCTGGTGGACCTAGGACAGCAAAGGGCTGCCAGTGACAACGGCTGGTTATTAACTCCATCCATCACCTGGCAGGCCTGGCCTCATTCTGTCTTAGCAGGGCCTGCCCGAGGCTGGCACTGGGCAGTGTGGGGTGGGACGCTGACCCAGCAGGAAGGGCAGCGGGAGCTGCAGGGGACCAGAGGCAGCTCTGTGATTCTGTGTTTCTTCTGTGAGAGGCCAACCAGGGCCAAGGGGCGGTGAGAGGAAGAGGTGAGGCCGGGGCAACAGCCTGCTCCCATCTCAGAACTGCCTGCCTCACGACACCAGACCCGCCATCCAGGCTCCCACGCCCCAGGGGATGTGGTCAGGGACAGCATAAGAGGCTAAGACACTAGACAGGTGTCTCGAGTGGACTGTTGTTGAGCTAGTGCTCATTTGTCGTAGTAGCTGTTGTCGTGGTGCTGGGGCTGAACCAGCTCCATGTATGTGCTCTGCCGCTGAGCGCTCAGCCACACCGGCCCTCTTTTCCACTCCTCAGTTTCAATTACTTAATTTTTTTTTTTTTTGGAGCTAGGTCTCGTGTAGCCCAGGCTAGCCTTGAACTCATGACTTAGGGATGACTTAGAACTAACTTCTGATCCACCTGCCTGTATCTCCTGAATTAAAAAAGAAAAGAAAAGAAATAAAAGGAGGAGGACATGACCACTTCTAAAATGTGGGGGTTTTTATTGTAGGTAGATGAGGAAAAGCAGGCAGAGGGAAGGGTCTGGGCTGGACATGGCCAGCCCACTAAACCAGACCATGAGAGGGAGGGGAAGGGAGGGAGAACCAGAGAGGAGCCACTGATGAAGAAGCCAAGAGGGTAAAGGGTAGACCAAAGGCCAGGGTAACCAAAATGGCTGGATTATGTAAGGACTGGCAGCTGGGGGAGGGGCAGCCCAGGCCGTGGGCAGGAGAAGTTTAAAGTAGGGCTTGTAGTATGTCAGCCTTATGTTGTAACAGGTAAGGACTGAGGGATGCTGGGAGAACCCAGACCTGCAGCCAGGTCTGCTTTGGTATGTTACGTAGGCACCTCAATCAGCCATTAATCCCAGGTTTGAGATCTGACATCTAGGATTACAGACAGGTGCCTGGTGTCCATGGTGTTGGGGATGGGACCCAGGGCTTTGTTTTGGGCATGCTATACAAACATCCCATCAAGTGGAGTCTCACCCAGCCCACTTTTCACCTTTAATTTTGAGCCCGGGTCTTACTAAGTTGTCCAGGCTGGACTCGAAGGCTCTATAGCCCAGACAGGCCTGCAACTAGGAACCCCCCTGCTTCAGTCTTCCAAATAGTGGCACCTACAACACGAGGCCCAGCTAAATGGCATCATTTACTATGTGGACACAGAGTCCCATTTCCTTCTTAGGGTCAGATGACAAGAAGAGATGCACATAGATGGGAACCCCTGTCTGCCCAGTCCCTTGCCCGGATGACTGTAGTCTGCCATCTCTCTGGTCCCTGAAGAAATACCCTGAGGCCCAGAGAAGGCAAGAAAGCAGTCAGGGGCTGCAGAGCAAGGTGGCACCTAAGCTGGTACCAGAGGCCAGTGAGGATCTGTCCAGAGTCCCCCAGGTAATTCCCAGCTCTGCTCTGGCTCCATCCTGGACCACTCGACCCCCTTCTTTGCAGAACATTCCAGGCCCTGGTGGAAACCACCAAACAGGGGGATGGGGTCCCCTTTTCCTTCTCTTCCTCCAGGAGGTGACTGTCTGGAACATACTGAGCGCTTTAAAAATTTGGTCACATTGCGATGTCCGGGTTGCCATGGTGACCTCACTTTGAATTTGCTTCGCTGGGGGATGCAGTGATAACACAGCACTCACCGCTGGCGGCCCACAGCCAGTGTGGGGGTGCACCATGGACTCTCATCACAGAGAAAGCAGTTCCTCTCCCCCCCATCCCGCAAATGTCCCCAAGGATGCAAGAGAGGGAGGCTGGCCCACTCAGCCCCCCACCTGCAGCCACTGTCTAGAGTGCCACGCTCTGTCCCCTTTCGGAGATGAGCAACTCAGTTGCGTGACTTGCCCAGGGCCACCCAGGATCCTGTCACCAGCAGTGGCTGAAAAGCTGGTGTTCCAGGTTTCAGGGCATCTCTGATGGCTGCCAAGGTAGGGGACACCCAGCTACAGGCCTTTTCTTCCCTTCCCTTGGTGAATCATACCAGGGGGCTGCTCTGTAAATGCCAGGCTGGTGGGCAGCCTTCGTTTAGTCCTTACTGCTTTGAGCTAGCGGGGGTTTTGAGATGGTCTGTAGGGTTGGGAACAGGGCCGGGGGCAGATGTGAGGGGGCACAGCCTCTGCATTTTAGACAAGGAGCCTTTTAGAGCGTGCTGGGGCCTCTGGTGCTCCCTGTCAGGATTTCTTGCACCCTCCTGCCCAGTCTTGTAAGAGGAAAGATGTGGAGGTTTGAATGAGACTGGCCCCCATAGGCTCATTTGCATGGCCCCCAGCTGCTGAGCTGCTGGGAAAGATTAGGAGCTGTGGCCACGTTAGAGGAGGTGTGTCACTAGGGGTGGGCTTATGGGTTTCAAAAGCCCACATCAGGCTTGGTAGCATTTATTAAAAAATGATGCCACGAGCACAGCAGGTGTCATATGAAAGAGATTTGTCGGATGGAGGTGGAGAGATAGAGAGGAAAAGGAAGGAAAAAGACGTGGTGGGAGGGAGGGGTCACCCCGACTGAGAAAGGAGAGAAAGCAAGAGAGGGCAAGGAGAGGGGGAGTGACCCAGATGGTGTCATAGGACGCAGGTACTGACAGAGGAGGTTGTCAGGACCCTAAAGGTCCCTCAGGGAAGGCCAGTTGAATTGCCTGCATGACATAGCAAAGCTCAGTCTCTCTCTCTGCCTGCTGCTTGTAGATGAGGATGGTAAGCCCTCAGCTCCTTCTCCAGCCCCGTGTCTGCCTTCATGCCACCATATTCCCCACCGAGATGACAGGGACTAACCCTCTAAGACTGTAAGCAAGCCCCCAATTAAATGCTCTTTTCTAAGAGTTGCTTTGGTCGTGGGGTCTCTTCACAGCAACAGACCAAGAAGACAAACGTGCAATAGAATGAACAGGAAGGCTCAGTTTCAGTCCACATCTGGCTCCCCTTTTCATATGGGGCATCGGAGGCTCTGAGTGGTCCAGAGGCCCACAGCCAAAACACGGTCAGCACCGTTAGAAACCGCAGCAGCCGGAGGGTAGCATTTGCACCCTTGAGCATTACCCTAGGGCAGTCTCCAGCCCAGGCTGAGGTCTGGGGGAGGGGCTTAGGTCCAGGGGCGGGGCTTAGCTCTGTTGCACAGCGGGCGTGGAGGACGAGATCAGGAGGGAAGACACAGTTTCCCTAGCTGGAAACTGGAGACCATGGCTCGGGGTTGGGGGAAGCAGCCGTGAACTTGGGAGCTCGTGTAGGGAAGCAGGCTTTAGCAACGGGGTGAAGGTGAAGGTGAAGGACTGGCTCTGAAACCACTAGCCATTTCCAAAACTGGGGCTTTCGGTGTCTGTTCACCCCGATACAAGCTAAGCCTGTGACTTTACTGTGCTGCCACCAGGTGGCGGTATAATGTGGCTATGCCTCAGATTGAACTTGATTAAGAAGAAAATTTTCACTTAGTTCTCAAGACGAAGGTTTTTAATGACTTCTGGGCTGAGGAGATGGCCCAATGGGTAAAGTGCTTGCTGTGCATAGAGTCTGATCCTCAAGCCCGGCACTGTGGGGCACGCTGTAATCCCAGCGTTTAGAGAGGCAGAGGCAGGCAGATCTCAGTGAGTTCAAGGCCAGCCTGGTCTACAAAGTGAGTCCAGGACAGCCAAAGCTACACAGAGAAACCCTGCCTCGAAAAACCAAAACAGCAAAAAAGATTTTTAAAAAATTTATATGTGCAGTTTGCCCGCCCCTATACGTCTATGCGCCGAGTGCGTGAATGGACACGCAAGAATGGACACGCAAGAAGGCAGCAGATGTGTTGGGCTGGAGTTACAGACAGCTGCAAGCTGCCACCCCATGGTTGCTGGGAATGATACCCAGGTCCTCTGCAAGGCTTTTAACTGCAAAGCCCCAGATCTAAATAATTCCTTAATTTGATTTTAACTGGGATCTTTTAAGGGGAATCACCTGTGATTTGTTCTTCCCTGATCCATTACTGTTTAAAAGATGTATTTTATTGGGGGGAGGTGGGGAGGCCTGGAGAGAGGGCTCAGTGGTTAAGAGCACTGGCTGCTCTTCCAGGGGACCCAGGGTCAATTCCCATCACTCATAACTGCCTGTAACTCAGTTCCAGGGGATCTGATGCCCTCTTCTGGTCTCCATGAGCACCAGGCACACGAGTGGTCCACAGTGTACATAGACGCAGACAAAATACCCATATACATGAAGTAGAAATTGTAAAAAGTTTCTTTTTAGAGTATAAAAAATTTATCTTATTATTTGTGTGTGTGTGTTGTGTGTGTGTGTGCCATGTACTGTTAGGCCCAGCACGAGCCTGATTTCCTGAAGGAATGAAGAGAAGTCGGGATACCGGATCTCATCGATGCAATATCGCAAGAGGTGTATTTTTACCATTGCGCAATGGGGTCACCCCTGCTGGGCAGCAAAGAGTGGCACCCGGAGACAAAGGCCTTGGGTTCTTAAAGGACAAAGCACGGGAATTTTCAGGAGTTGCAGTCTTGGCAATTCAGGATTGGATGAGGTATTTAACTTTTAAAATCAATGGTTGGTTCTGGGCACCCTTAGGTTCGGTCAGCCCTGTCGTAAATATCTAGGGGATATCTGATCTTCAAGTCAGTTTGGAATTTTCTGACATATGAGATATAGCCGCAGTTAAAGGTGGGAGAGTGATTATCTCATCCTGTGTCTGTTTTGAGGAGTGGGGGCTGCAGGCTTTTGGTCAAAGGTCAGGAGGCATTCAGGAGAAAGATCGGGGCCTTTTGGCCCAGTTCCCAAAACAAAGTTTTCTCACAGGCACCAGCCCAGTGATTTTCTCCTTGTAGAGATCCCTGCTTGTTTTCTTCCTTATCTCTGCTCTCAAAGATGAAGATGGCCAATGTCTGTTCTCTGGAGAAGCACTAAGAGGCTTTAATTAACATGGGCCTAAAACTTGAAAATATAAGTTATAAGGCAATTAAAGGAAACATAGGTTACAAAGTTAGTCTGGTTCTTTCAGTACATGAAGGTGTAACAGATGCCCTGGAGAGGAGTTACAGAAGGGCTGTGAGCTACCACGACGTGCGGGTGCCGGAAACAGGACTCGGACCCTCTGGAAGGGCAGCCCGTGCTCTTAACCACTGAGCCATCTCTCCAGTCCATAACTTTATGTAATACCTGTCTTCCTCTTGACTGACCCTGGTCAATACCTGGTAACTTGTCTTCTCTGACAACCCCACAGGCAGCTTCTGTCCTTCAGGCAGTTACCCCAGCTCAGGAGGTGGTACCCCTCCCCCGCCCCACCCAGTCAACCCTTCCCCACTGGCACTTACTGTTTGCTTAGTTGCAGAGCCTCACCCAGGCTGGGCAGGTGCTCTACCACTGAGCTACATCTCCAGCCCTCGCTTCCCTTTTTGAGTCAGGGTCCCTCTGCGTTGCCCGGGCTGGCTGAGAACTCACTCTGTAGCCCAGGCAGGCCTTGGAAAGGCATCTTGTCCCTGCCTCTGCCTCCAAGTAGCTGGGACCATGAGCCCCTCCATGCTGGCTGTGAGTGGCCCTCCTTTTTGTAAAAGTTCCTGGTCTCAAAAAAAAAAAAAAAAAGTTCCTGGTCTCTGGATGCTTTTGACTGTTCCCACCAGGAAGCTGAAGTGTTTGGGTCCACCCAGGCTGCCTGAGGCAGCATCTTCCTCAGTATGTGGAGAGTTGAGGATGAAGGCATCTCCAGTTCGTGTGTGGTTAAAGCTGTCCTTCCCTGGGCTGTCCTGAGAGAAAGGTGAGGCCCCAGCCAGGCACTTTCTCTGTAGAAGTCATTTCATTATAGTAAGAAACAGCCTCCCAATCTTAGTGATTGACACAAGGAGAGGGTTTTTGGGGCCAGACCTGAGGGCTGCCTTTGACTTACCGACTCCTGTCGTAGCTCGGCTTAACTGGGACAACTGCTCTTGCTGAGGAAAGCAAGAAGCCAAGCCCCAGGTGTACGTGACACTCCTGCTCTGTGCCACAGCTCAGTGCAGAGGGGTGGAGATAGGACTCCGCCCAGGGGGATGCTGCAGGTCCTTTTGGGCAGCCACGCCCACCTGCCTTGGCCTGGAAGACAGCCTAAAGTCCCAACAGCGGTCAGAGCAGCTCCTGCCAGACTGCTCTGCTGGCCAGCGGCCATCTCTCTCTGGCTGGTTCCCTCACCCTCCCTGGCAGCGCAGTGCCTGCCCGGGTTCTGTCCCCTTTGAGCTTATCCTGGCCACAGTTTCTATAAAGCCAGTTATGTGTGTGCCTGTGGTCCCAGCTACTTGAGAAACTGAGGCAAGAGGACCCCGTGGACCACCAGGAATTAGAGGCCAGCCTGGGCAAGATATCCAGACTCTCAACAAAACCAAATGAGACAGGGCCTCAGGTAATGGAACAAACACACCACCTGTTCAGGTAATGTTCACCGAATTTCTTTGAAGAGATTAATTGACATTGGTAATCATCATATAGCCAGGAGAAACTGAGGCCAGGTCCTGGAGAGAAGCCCAATGCAGAGGGAACCAGGAGCCTGAGCCCAACTCTTAATTTCTCCACCTCAGGCTCCAGGCTCTCCAGAATTTCTCTCCTCTGAGGCCCCAGGCCATCAGAACAGAAGGCCTCTCTCAAGACCCCATCCCCCAATCCCAGTTTTCCAAACCTGTTGCCAAAAACCAAACAGCTCAGTTCAGCCAGGCTGTCTGGGTGGCTAGATATTGCCAGGCCCTAGGTAATCCAAACCTCCAAATCCTCGACCAGGTGCAGTGACACGTGCCTACAGTCCCAGTGCTGAGGCAGAAGGAATGCGGATTGAGGCTAGCCTGTTCTACACAGAGAGCCAGTTTTAAAAACAAGATCAATCAGGTGTGGTGGCTCAAGACTGTCATCCCAGCTGTTGAGATGGCAAGGCAGTGGATTCCAGAGTTCAAGGCCAGCTTAAACTACTTGCCGAGGCCCTATCTCTAAATAGATGATGAAGATAGATAGATAATCAATAGATGATAGTTGACAGATAGGGAATTAATGAACAGAACCCCAAAAGTTGATAATATGAACTTTCCTAATTTCTAGATGTCTGAGATTCTCTGCAAATCAGTTTGTTCACAGCCATAGGAGCCTAGCCCGAGGCCTCTGAGGTTGACTGTTTTGGCCTGCCCCCGGCCATTTGGCTGTTTCTCAGCATTTGGAAACAGCCATGTCTGAAGGTGACCTGAGCACTGTGCTTGGGTTGGACATTCTGAAGCCAAACACTCTGTGGACTCCAACTCCAGGGACAGAGCACAGAGGTGAAGGGGCAAATCCTCAACTATCGTGAGCACTCAGCCCACTGTGACCCCACTAAACCTTTGCCCCCAGGTGGACACCCCAGGAGAACCAATAACTGAGGAGTAAGTACCAGCGGGGCTCTCTTCAAGCTACTCAAACGTCTGAGTCTTCTCCCCACACCGTCCCTCCTCTTCCTTTTCCCCTACTTCCTCCTCCCTTCTTCCTTCTCTTCTTCCCCTCCAGCCTCTCTCTCTTCCTCTTCCCATCCCCCTATTATTGTGCCTGTGAGTGCAGGTGTGCAGTTGCCGAGGGCGGGCATGAGGTCAGAGGACAATGTTACAGAGTCCACTCCCTGCTTCCACCGTGGAATCTGGGCATCAAACGCAGACCCTCTTAACATCCCTATTCCCTATTTCTTCTTTCTTTTCTTCCCTTGATTTGTATGTATGCATGTATTTATTTATTTATTTATTTATTTATTTTGTTTTTTCCAGATGAGGTTACTCTGTAGCCTTGGCTGTCCTGGACTCACTCTGTAGACCAGGCTGGCTTCGAACTCACAGAGATCCATCTGCCTCTGCCTCCCAAATGCTGAGATTACAGGCATGCGCCACCATGCCTGGTTCCTTGATTTGTCTTTTAATTACATTTAAAATGTTTTAAAATTCATTTCTTATAAAAGTAACCGAGTTTACTGTCGCAAACTGGGGGATACGTAGAAGGCACAGAGAAGAAAACAACCACCACCCACCATTTTAATTAGAAAACTTCTGAACAAAGGTCCCCCGTCTAGTGGGAAGGAGGCCAGGGAAGCCTGGCCACTCAGCACCTCCAGGAGATTGATGGTTGCAGAGGCAGACTCAGAGAGCCATGCGGTTGGGAGGAAGTCTTTAGGAGAGAGGTTCCTGTGTCTGGTGGTGGTTGGGGAGAAGCCAGGGCCTCTGGCTGAGGTGGCCTGTGCCCTCTGGTGGCAGCTGGTGGGCATGGCTTCAGGCAGCCATTCAGGTCAGTGACTCTCAAAGTAGGGCCTGGAACCTAGGATTCAGCCTCAGCGGCAGCCTGTTCAGTACACATTCTCAAGTCCATTCCCTGAGGATGGAACGTGGGATGGAACAGGGATGGAACTTGAGAACCACTTATCCTGAGTCAACACCGGTCCACCCACAGGCCTCTGAGAGTGAAGCCCCATGTCTGAGAGCCACCCCAAAACTATCTGGGGGCAGGGAGAATGGATGAACTAAGACAGATGCACAAGTGCAGCTTTAGGGACCAGCAATGGTTTAGCAGGTGAGGGAGCGTGCAGCGGAACCCGGTAGCTTGGGCAGATTCCTGTAGCCCACCGGCGGAGGCGGGAACCGGCTTCTGCAGGTCGCCCTCTGACTTCTCCTTTGCTGTGGCGCACCTCCTCCTTCTGCCCCACCACAGGAGAGGAACATATAAAGAAATGAAAAGAAAATGCAGGTGCTGGGTCAAACTCTGGCTAAGCCTGGGATTCTTAGGAGAACAATCAAAGCACTAGAGGGAAGCTCCCTAAACAGCCCAGCGCAAGGAGGCCTGACCTCATGCGGGGGTGGAGGAATTAAAGATCGGGAGAAAGCAGAACTCTTCAGAGCCCACCAAGGAAGGAGGGAGGGAAGAAAAAGGTGGTGCCCTCGGTGGAATATCTTGAAGATCCCTGTATCCATGTGTCAGCCAGGTTCCTCCCTGACAGAAAAAGCACCCCAAGAAAGAATGGCTAGCTCTGCCCAACTCCCGCTGCCAGGCCCCCCCCACAGAGAACCCCTTCTTTTCAGAGCACCCAGCTGTTGAAGAACTCTTTGCGCCTGGCTAGAACAAGCAGGCACTTGTGGAGAAAATCTGACAAGCAGCACAGGTTTCAGCGGAAAGCAGACAGGCAGATGGGAGGCGTCACGGTAAATAGGTGCCTTCTGCTTGCTGCCTGTTCTGGAGGCAGTCTGGTTAGGCTTGTCTAAAATCCCGAGGTTCGGCACTGTTACAAGATGCTCTGACGAAACACACACTTCAGATCACACACTCTGGTGGTTAGCTGACCCGGGTCAGTCAGTGATGCCGACAGCATTCCGGCCATGGAGCAAAGGAGAATCTCCACCCTCATGGCCTGGGCTCCAAGAAGGAGAAAGGGGGGGAGGGGCAGGTAGTCATAGCACCAGCTGAGGCAGAGGCAGGAACTCTTGAGTCCCACCTTGGTCTGCATAGCCACCTCCATGCCAGGCAGAGCTATCTGGTGGGACTCTTATCGAAAAACAAAACAGAAAGTAGGGTTTAGAGGTCTTCACCTCCTTCACCTCTCATCGGCTGAGTTCGTCATTCTAAAATTACCAAAGCCTGAGATTTTTCTCAGGCTTTTCTGAACTAGAAGGGGATGGTATTTTGAGTCTTCAGGCTGAGAATGTCACTCAGGAAGGTGCCTCTGACTAAGCAGCAGACCCTATTAAGATGCAGGGTCCAGGGGCTGGAGGGATGGCTCAGTGGTTAAGAGCACTGTCTGCTCTTCCAGAGGTCCCGAGTTCAATTCCCGGCAACCACACGGTGGCTCACAGCCATCTATAATGTAAACTGATGCCCTCTTCTGGCAAGCAGGTGTTGCATTTATACCTTGCACTCATATACATATATCTTTAAAAAACAGTTATTAAGAAAGTGCAGGAAGCTGGGGTCCCACAGCTGCTGAGCACACCTGAGTCCAGGTTTGTCTTACAGCGATTCTGAGTGGTCTGTGTTCTGTCACAGACTCCTATAAGTAGGGACAAGACTTTAAGGGAGGCTCAGGGCAGGGCCAGGCAGCAAAGCTGGGGACTGATGAACTTTTTGTGGACATGGCCAGACCACAGGGGTCTCAATGGACCACAACGGAGCAGGGACACTGGATGGCTTTCTTCGGCAAGTGCCTGAGAGCTGAGAATGGCTCAGGGGTTAAAGACATTGCTATACAGATGTTAGAACAAGAGTTGGGGTCCTCAGAACCCATGTTAAGTACCATGTGGGCATGGTGCCTCTGAAGGCGGAGACAGGGGATCCCCAGAGCAAGCTGTCTGGCAAGACTAGCCATAGCCAGTTCTTGACTCTTCCTCAATAAGGTGGAAGGAGGATTGAGGCTGATTCTGGGCTTTCACAAGTATATGTATAGGTGTGGGCATACACACGGAAACAGACACACACACGAGGGCAGAGGTTAAAAACGAAATAAACCAGCAAGAAAGTGAACCTGAGGAGCAATTACCACAGCGCCATCAGGTCTAAGACCCTAAGAGCCTTGTTCTCATCCTTCGTCTAGTTCACCCTGAAAAGAGCTAACCAGTTTACCCCTGGGCCAGCCTGGATTGCGTCTCCTTTAGTTCCCTCCGTGCAGTCTGAATCATTTGTTTCTTTGAAACAGGGTCTTAAAATATAGCTAGCCTTGAACTCACTGGACTTGGGCCTGCGGCCTTCCTCAGTGCTAGGTAATGGGCATGTGAATTTCAGGGCCAGCAATCAATGGCAGCTGTCCTGGGTGGCACGGGGTAAGGGGATGACAGGGTGAAGGACTAGCCCCTTCCCTCAGGTCTGAGACATAGCAACCGTTCTTACTCACTTTCAGGATGTCTTGGAATGATGACTGGGGGAGGAGGGACACGGAACAGCCATTTCCTTAAGTATACAGCAGTTGTGGGATGTCAACCAAGAGGATTCTTGGCCAGTCACGACAGACTCAGCCCATCCTTCCTGTAAAAATGGAACCATCTACAGCGGCAAACACCACAGGATGTGGAGCTGCTTTATGATGGGCAGACAAGACAACTGGTGATTTCCAGCAGTGAAGACCATGCCAGGGAGAGCACTGTGGGCAGAAGCACTCCTTCAGGGGAGCCCGAAGCCCACGGGTTTCCTGGGGGAACTATGCACATGGTATGAAGAGTGGTGTGTCTGCAAGCCTAAACGGCCAAGACTCAGATGCCTATCCGGCGGCAAGAAGAGTGGGAGGTGCTAGGAGCAGAATTCTCTAAAATCTTGAGCCAAGATCAGCTGTAATAATGGCCAAGATGGGAGAGCATGGGCCAAGAGAGGTCACTGGTTCTCCGATGAAAACATGAAAACAGAGCCCCTAAAACAAGCACACTGGGGTGGGGTGGAAGCTCACCTTGGAGATTGGTTAAGGATCCATAGCAGGGAGAAACCAAACAGGGCATTGGTCACTAAGTAGCCAAGGAAGATTCTGGAAAGTGGGAGAGGGCAAGGTAATGTGAAGGGAATCTGCTCTTAGGATTCTCCTTCTCAAGTAATCATCTCCAGGCCTGCTGAAGTTGGGGTCTTGGGAAAGGAGGATGCATAGAAGCAAAGCCAGCTTTGGCTTGGAGATGGGGAGAAACGGGTAGAAGGCAGATGAGGGTGGGTGTGTCTTGAGTTTAGAAATCAAAGCAGCTGTGGAACCTGATGCGGTCCTCTCAAATCCCGGGCCTGCTCCCTGCTCGGCACCATGTTGGCACCACCATCCAACCTGGGGCTGAGATGCGCTGAAAACAAACTGGCTACCACCTCAGCCCACCAGAAGCATCTACCTTGCTGTGTCTTCCTGAAATGTCAAAAAGGCAGAAAACTAGTTTTATCAGTAAGAAAATGTTTATTCTTTTGAACCCCACAGGGGAAAAAAAAGAATGCAGCCAAGACCAAGTATTTAACGAAAACAGTGTCCCAAAGGCAGCAAAATAGGGGAAACCTCAACACAGTGACAATTTTCCATGTTTTTGCACAAAGATGGGGGAAAAAAACAAAAAAACTATGACAATTCTGAGTAACACTTTCGTGGTGACATTTACACAGATGATTCAAAAATGCAAATGGCAGCAACATGCACACCTGGCTAAAGCTAGAGGTTTGCTTTACTCCAAAGTAAGATCTGTGATTAAAAGGATGATTCTCTTTAATACTTCTAATTTTACTGACTGGTTTGTCCTACCTAATTTGCTTTAAATGAGAGATACATGCCAATCAAGAGGAAATTTTAGAACTATGTCCTTCTAGAACACACGGTATGGAAGCAAAGCCAATTGGTTTGGTTTCTTCATTTCCCCAAACTTGCAAATGCAACTCTGCTTTGCCCCTCCTCTCCCAGCCCTCCCACTCCCTGGCTTTTAACACCCTTTCAAACGTCTGTGCAGACTCTCTCTACCAACCTATGGTACACAGTTGAACCAGGACCTCTGTGCAGAGTTTAAGTCTTCAAAACAAAAAACAACAAATCTCCTTGGCACAAGAGCTCAGGGACAGTTAAGCATCTGTAAACCATCACACGGGAAATGGTGAGCGTGAAGAAAGCAGCAGATGACATGGGGGACCGCCCTAGACCCCGCTGCATTAGCTCTCCCTTGGCCTCTGCCTCCCTCAGCTGCTTGACTAGCAGCAAGCACAGAACCCTGTGTGCTTCCCACGGGAAAAACCCAAGTGGTGGCGCGGTGACCAGCAGCCCAGCCACCTACCAGCTGTACAACAGGGTCCACAGTGAACTGGACAAACAGAAGACAGATGACAGAGAACGGGTCGGGGTGGGCTGGCAATGACCAAGTTTCCTCTTGAAATGTCTCTTCTCAAGGCAATTCAAAGACTGCTCTGGATGTGATCTAGAACTGAAAATGGACGGGCATGTCAACACCCCAAACACGCAGGCACACGCCTGCCAGCTAGCCTCATCCCTTAGGTCTCTCTCAGCCCAAGTGATGTTCCCTCCATCTGTCTGGTCCTTGGAGGAGCAATCAATCTTTCTTCTGTAATAGCAATAATCATCTTTAATGCAGCTTTGGAATCAGAGCTGTGCCGGATTACTTAGCCCTCTCACACTAGAAACTAAGCTTTCGTTGTCATCCATATAAATACAACGAGCAATTTTCTTGCTTATTTAAGAACAAAATAGAATTGAAAAGCAAAAACTCTGATTTTTTTTTTCTTCAAGAGGAAACTATGGAAAAACATATAAAAAGGCAAAATTGGCTACTTGAAATCCAAGACTGGTTTTAATGTGTTGGCCAAGAAAAATAAACTGCAAAGTCCTGTGAGGTCTTCTAAAAACTCCAAGAACAACTGATGGGCGGTTCTAATCAGACTTGGATGTTATTTCCCCCCTTTAAAAATGACAACATATACAGTCCCACAAAACACAATATCAACTTTTTTATCTTGACTGCCAGAGACGCTGCTTTTCGAAGCCTTCTGGTTCCGAATGTTGGGCAAACACACAGTTGGCTTTCATTTCTTCAGGGGCTGGTAGACAGAGGCATTAGGATCGAGTCCAGAGGGGCTGGTCTCCACAAACTTGGAAGAGTAGTGGGGGGACACGGGGCTCAGGGGACTGGTGGCGGCACTGTATGTTATACTGGGCATGACGGCCATGACTTCAGCTATCTTCTGCTTTAGGTCCTTGATTTCCTGGTCTTTCTGAAGGATTTGCCCTGTAAGACCAAAGACCTAGCATTAGTGAGGAGGGAGGGCTCTCACACACACACCCCAGGCCAGCCCTAAGTGCACCATTTGGTAAGGGCAGGCAAACTTCCTGTAAGAGCCCAACAGTAGGGCATTTTCAGGCACTGTAGTCCATATGCTATTCCCTGTCATTTTTCTTTTTCATTATGAAAAGCGTTGGAGGGCGGGGGGGGGGGGGAGGATGTCAAGAAAGCAGCAGTCACTCAGCAGCCTGAGGGGTGATGGTTTTACAGCCCCACCTCCTGAGCTAGGGCTCTTTTCTGGAAGGCGGGGCTCTGGGTTTTAAATCAAGGAACACAGAACCAGGACCTTCGATCAGTCACATCAGGTTCTCTGACAGAAAATAAGACAGTTATGGGATTGGTGCCCAGCTGGCTGGCACAGTTCCCTCTGACCTCTGCCCAGCACTCAGCTGGCTGCTTCAGCACATCAGACAGCTTAGTTGGCCCTTCGTGTGTCCCATGTCCGTGCTAGAAGTTGAGGTTCCTTGATCAATTTCAATTAGTGCCCAACGTCCTACATTCTCCATACAGCCAAAGCTTTCCCTTTTGCTCCGGATCTCTGTAATTATGACAGCAGCCAATGGCCAGCATCCGTGGCACAGGGGTTCTAAGTACTCACAGACACAACCCTCTCCTCCTCACAACCAAAAGAGGTTAAGTATTATCACCATCCACTTTATGATGAAAGAACAGGGAACAGGAAGCTGTACCACATGGTCAAGGTGTCCTTGAAACAGCTGGGAGCTGACTCCATACAGTCTGACTGTAGCACCGACATTCCCCCATGGCACTCTTCCACCCCCTTGGACAATGGCCCATCATCTCTCTGCTGGATCATGAGCTCTGTGAGGGCACAGACTAATTTCCCATTGCTAAATCCCTGCATCCAGCCCAGAAGAGAGCCAAGGCTTCCCAGATTATACATCTTGTTCAGACCATCTGTTATTAAGACACAGCGGGACTGAAGCCAGGACCACCCTGTTCCAATCCATGCAGTCTCCATCATGCCTGACCTCCAAGGGAAAGGAAGAGGCTGTGTGTGAGCAGCCCTTACTGTGAGAAGACAATAGTGTGTTCAAGATGTGTGCTCAAGAGAAGGCTGGGTGTAATGGTTCAGAAGGGTGTAGTAGAGATAAGAGCCGTTGTTACCAGGATGACTAACAGCACAGGAAAGAACAGGTTTGGATTTGAATTACTAAGTTGGACCAGATCTGGAAGGAGGCAGTGAAAAAGCAGGGAGGCAAGAGCAGGAGAAAAGAAGTGTACCCTCACTTCCCTCAGGGTCCCTAAGTTTCAAGTAAGCACCAAACAGCCACTTCCTCTTTAAACACAATGCATTTTAGATGAATACAGTACTTAGTGGCACCTGATATGTTTACCCCACGCAGACTTCAGTTTGATTGAATTAGTTACAGGAAAACACCCTAAGAGTTTCGGCATGGACCCTTCTCTCTTCCCAAACATTTATAGGTTAAAGTGGAGTACAGTCATGCCAGGAAGCCTGATACCCTGGCCCCAGAGAGCAGGTGCTGCTTCCGTGCCAGGAGGATCTTTCTCAAGTGTACAGATCCCAACAAAGAGGGCTGGTTAAGCAGGTGTCCATTCCTCAGTGCTAAGCCATACAGGGGAAAAAAAAACAAAAGAAGGGGTGGGGGGCAGTGTGTGGTGAGATGCTCAGTTGCAAGGCAGGATCCCTGGAAACCTTTTCAAGCACCTGTCCCTGTGCTCACAGACAAGGTAGGCCCTGCTCAATCACCTGGGTCACCTCAAACCTCGTAGGTGGAATAATGTCACAGCTTCTCTATTTTCTAAACACAGACAGGCAAGGTGGGGCGTGCCCAGTGAGTGATGGGTGTGACTCACCCGGGGTGTCTGAGGAATCAGTGTCCCAGCCCAAACATACTCCCTCTTCACTCCCTAGAACATCTCTGGGCTCCTGCCTTGGTTCCAGCACCAAGGCATCTCTCAGGCGCCTCAGCTCTCTTCATACTCCGTGTTTTTCCCGCACCTGCATTTCCTCTTAGACAGGAGACAGCATCAGTTTCTGAACTGGCCTCTCCACCTCTGCTCCACTATCCACTGGAAGACCCAGGGGCTACATACACTCTTCAGTACGCTGCATTCGCAGTCCCCTTAAGCTTCTACTCTTTCCAGCCTTGGGCTACCAGCTTACTGGCCTCAACAGTCCCAGTGCTGTCTTTTTACAGCCTGTGCACTCTCTCATGGACCGTCCTCCTCCCCACTGCTTTCTGCTCTCAGGGTTTACTGCACCAAGCCCACTGACTCCTTCTGCATGATGACCCACTCGTCTCCCTTTTCCTGTATCCTTTCTACCTGGCTTGCCCAGTGCAGTACTTCTCAAGATGCAGGCAGCATCCATTGGGTCCACAGCACCTAACAGCGCCAGTGTGCCAGTGCCTTCTGCAGTGAGTTCAAGTGTGGCCTCTGGTGAGCCATGCAGGGTAAAAATCCCAACAAAACGAACAGCAACACAGAGGAGAAGGCAAATATTTTCTATTAAGTCAGACAGTAACTATATATGATAAACATAAAACAATGACACTTTTCATAAAATGACAATGTTAGTATGTAATGTTTACCTCACTTTAAATGGATTACTAGATATTTTAAGTTTTAATTTACAGTAGGTAGGCACAGCTAGATAATCTGCATGAATTAAGGTCATCCAGGGTGGTCAGGAATCTTAAGCATCTGGGCCACACTACTCCAGTAGACTAGGGCTTTCCAGAGCTTGGCTGTTTGGAGCCCCTGCTTAAGAACCCTTTCCAATGGCCAGGTCAACAGTGGAGAGGTTCTCTCAGTGTTTAAGCCACTGAGGTGACTAATCAGTTGTGTGGACAAAAATCCATTTTTCATCAGGTCATGCCACCCTCTATGAGAACCCCATCCACTCCACGTCACCTGGAGTGAAGTTCTACATCCTTTTCACTGGGCACGTACAGAACCCGGCTGCTGCCTTCCCTGCCTCACCTGGCCCAGGAGGCTTTGCTCCTGGCCTCAGTCTCTGCTCAAACGCTGTAAGTTAAGGGCCCCTCTGTGACTGCCATGTGATGAGGCATCTCTTTCTTCCCTACTTTGCCCACTGCCCTTGCCTCTATCTTACAAATACCACAATGGCTTGCTCACTGTTGTCCTTGCCTATTGGTTATCAGAGACATGAGCAGGTCCCGGCGATTCTGCTGAGTGGATGCCTGCTCTCTACACCCCTCTGCTGCACTACCCGCACCACCCTAGCCTGCGGCACTTGAAAGGTGGGAACTATCTTCTGCAAGAAGGCTTCTTGACCCTCACTCTCATCATGTACAACTCCTCATCACTTAGGCCCAGCTTAAACATCAGCTCCCGTGACATGACCCAGCTTCCTAGCCTAGCCTAGCCCTGCCCTGCCTCGCCTCTCTCTGTCCTCAGGCTGCACGCACATTCTTAAACACTTACCCCCTTGAGGAGACACTCACACTCTTCTCTGTGAGCCCAGCACTCAATACACTCCCATCTCAGAATCCTCCTGCAGCATGAACTGATACGACTTCTAATCTCGACGCTGGGCATGCTAACAGCTTAAGGAAAACGCTAAGGTGCACTTTGGTTCAGAGCTCTGAGGGGAGGTCGCCTCTACACATCCCTATGACCGCTATGTCCTGCCACCCACTGGAGCCCACTGCTTTCCTACCCTGGGCAATCTCCAGCTGCCGCTTTGCATCACCCAGTGCAGAGAACAGGTCCAGCTTGATTCTTGTTTCTGCGCTGAGGCTGTTCTCCAGGTGTTGCGTTTTGTCTTGCATGGCAGAGAGTGCTGACATTAATACCTCGGTGTCCTTCTCGTTTTCTTTGTACTTCCGAAGCTCCTATCAACAGCATTCAAACAGTGATGTTACGAGGCAGTTTTGGCATTGATGTATATAAGATAGCTTGAACTCAAAAATTAAGTTCCAGGCCTATGGATACGTTCATTAGAAGAGAGACTCCCCATACCTTGTGTGTTTATACTTCACTCTTAGAGCATGGACCATGCAATGCCCATACAAGATTCGGATCTTCAAAGGCATTCAGAGGGCTATTTGGAGCATGTGGCTGGAAAACAGTGGCCTCTGCTTCCAAATCAAGCTCTTTCTTGGGAGACTTATTCAGAGCCGAGACACTGTTCTTCTCAGCTACTTGCAAACAGTGTCTTATGCTGCAGTCACATTTGTAAAAATGTGCCGTAAAAATTGCAAAAATGTTTATTTTGATGAGGCAAACTACAGGAGAGCCCACACAACAGCTGTTATTACAATGAATAAGTACCGAACTTGATTGTTTTCTTTTTAAAACATGGTTTTAAAATGTAAACCAGGGTGGCCTGTAACTCTCTATGTAGCCCTGGCTGGCCTTGAATTCACAGCTATCTGCCCACCTCTGCCTTCAAAGTGCTGGGGTGAGAGGCATGTGCCACCATGGCTGGCCTGAGGTTTTCTAAAGACAGAAATCCAAACTTATTTCGGAGAATTCAAAATTACAAAAAAATTGAAAGTTATCCATAATCCTTTAATATAATAGAAATTATACCATATGTACGGAGCTAGATTAAAGTCCTTTAAAAAACTAAACCTTACATCATTTCAACTATTCAGGTTCCTAAGTGCTGGGCTATAGGCACATGCCACCACACCTAGCTGAAAACAACTCTTTGGATGGCCCGGTGACATTCCTATATGTATGCATATTGTACCTCAAGCAAATATCTGCCCCATTATTAAGACTGTTTCCAGCAGGGCAGTGGTGTTGGCGCACGCCTTTAACCCCAGCACCTGGGAAGCAGAGGCAGGTCAATTTCTGTGAGGACAGCCTGGCCTATACAGTGAGTTCCAGGACAGCTGAGGCTACAGAGAAACCCTGTCTTGAAAAATAAAACAAACAAACAAAAACAGACTTTTTATTTTTATCTCTAGACCACTACACTGAACATGGCATCAGTCACTGGTGAGGTCTTCTCTCTTGAGTATTCTAGAAGTATGTGATCTTTTCTTTGAAGCTCTAACTCCTTGCAATGTGAAGGGTTTTTTTTTAAAGATTTATTTATTACGTATAGTGTTCTGACTGCCTATGTGCTTAAACACCAGAAGGGGGCACCAGAACTCATCGTAGATGGTTGTGAGCCGCCATGTGGGTGCTGGGAATTGAACTCAGGACCTTTGGAAGAACAGCCAGTGCTTTTAACCTCTGAGCCATCTCACCAGCCCCCAATGTGGAGTATTTTATAGTACCTTCATTAAGGTTGAGATTATCTTTTAAAATCCTATAGCTGGGCATGTCAGCCCACAACTGTAATCTCAGCATGTGGTAGGCAGAAGCAGAAAGACTGTGTCAAAGCAAAAAAAAAAAAAAAAAAAAAAAATTCTTTGCCAATATCATAGGAGAGAAATAACTGTAACCTTTTACATTCATGTCATTTCTAGGTAATGCAAAGACATTAAAAATTTTTTACATTAAATTTAATTTTTAAAGGTATTTAACTTTATGTGATCATATGTGTGTCTGGGTGTGTGTATGTGCATCATGTGCTTCCAGGAGCACGTGGAGGTCATGAGGGGTCAGACTATGTTGGGGGTTGGCCTGGTGCTATGTATTCAAATGCTAAATATTGGACCACAAGATCTCATTGCCATCCAGAGGAACACATTCTCATGTACACCAAGTGATGTTGTTTAAACCTTGCTCCCCAATTTTAAGTTGTTTTGTTAATAAAACAGCTAGAAGCCTATAACTGGACAGAAGAGAAGTAGGCAGAACTTTGGTTCCCAGGTGGGGGTCTAAGGTAGGGACCATGAGCCTGAGAGAAAAAGGAAGTTGCCATGGGGCAGTATGGACCTTGAGCATGTGGCCTGAGGACTGGCCTGACGGAGCAGAAACAGCCCAAACGGAACATATGGCAAATAACACTCAGGTACATGTAGCTGGGAAATAACAAAATAGCCCAGAGGGTTGGTATCTGCCCAGATCCAGTGCTTTAAAGTTTATGTTATAAATCTAAAAAGTCTCTATGTCTTTTATTCAGGAACTAAACAGTCTCAAGTTGGGTAGAAACCTTTATTCAGAAGTAAAGGGGGGCATAGGAACTCCCCAAATAATTTTAATATAAGACTGGCTAGAACTAAGGCTACAGACAATTATGAGACACTCTGTGGGTGTTAAAAATAGCACCCGGGTTTTCTGAAAGAGCAGTAAGAGCTCTTAGCCACTGAGCCATCTCTCCAGCTCCTGTTTTGATATAGCTGTTGAAAATTTGGGCGTCAGAGAACATGAAAGTTGATTCTCTTCTTCATCATGTGAGTAACTGAAGTCATCAGGGTCCCAGTGAGCACCTCTCTCTGATGAGCCATGTCGCTGATCCTGAAGATTCACTTTTAGCACTTGTGTGTCTTCTATAAATTATGTTGTGTCCATTATTTTTCTGTGTATGTCAGTAACTTTCACCAGCTATTTATATCCTAAAGGTGCTAATTATTTTAAATATTTATTGGTATCTGTATTTTCTGTGTGTTCTATGTTTTGTTTGTTTGAGACAGGGTATCACTATGTAGTCCTGGCTGCTGTGGAACTCGCAGAGATCCGCCTGCCTCTGCCTCCCAGGTGCTGGGATTAAAGCAGGGGTCTTCAAACTACAGCCCGAGGGCCACATGCGGCCCGCAGAGGAGTCTGATCCGGCCCGAGAGCAATGAGCGCAGATTTGCTGCCAAGATACCTGCCAGCATATACACTCAGCATCACAGCTTCTCAGGGATGACGTCAACCGCCTCCGCCCACGGCACGCTGTGTGCTGGGAGGGTGGGCGTGAGGGCGGTGTTGGGAGGGACACTGATGCGCCCTTGCGCCTGGCGCTCCGCTGATGACGTCACTGGAGGGCACTGGACGCCACGTGGCGAGGAACACCACATGTGGGTGACTATATAATGATGTAAAAAGGCGCCCGCTCCACCCCCAGGCAACGTGGTGTCTGTGTGCTGTGCCTGCCTGTCAGTGAGGTTTTCCTCCACTCCCTCCACTGCCAAAGGTCAGTCAAAAGTGCCATAGAAATAAATTTTTGCCAGATGGGGGGTTCTGCCCGATTGGGGGGTGGGTGACTCTTATGAAAATTCCCCTTTGGGGGTGGTGGGGCGTTCAGTGCTGAAATCAAAGTTGGGGGGTGGGCGGTGGTTGGGAGATTAGGGGTTCGGTGCTGAAGCATTTTAAAGGGGATTACATTGAAAATTTTATATGCATTTTGCATTTCCTTTTCAGTGTTCACATGCTGATCCCGAACATATCAATTTGGGCGTTATATAGGGAGATATAACTGAACTATCAGTGACTGAGCTGGTCTGCTTAGAAAAGCCTACAAGGGGTAAGTGTTCACATCAGGGACTAATGGGGGTTTATACACTGTGTGTGTATATATAATATATATATAGCCAAAAGCAGGCCCACGGTTCCCATTGAAATATTGGTACGTGATGTTTATTCATAAATGTTCTTCATTTTATTTATAAAAGATATGTACAGTGTGGGTAGGAATTAGTAGTTCATACAGTCCGGCCCTCCAGCTCTCTGAGGGACCGTGATCTGGCCCCCACTTTAAAAAGTTTGAGGACCCCTGGATTAAAGCATGCACCACCACACTCAGTGAGCAGCTCCCTACATTTTTATATCTTTATTTTTATTGTATAAACGTTATACATGTAAGGGTATCTGTTTGCCATGTGTGAGCCTGGTCCCTGGGGAAGTTAGAAGAGGGCATCATATTCTCTGGAACAAGAGGCAGTGTGAGCGACTGTGTGGGTGCTGGGAATCTAACCCAGGTCCTCTACCAGATCAGCCAATGCTCTCAAGCTGAGCCACCTATCCAGCCCAGCACTCACCCTCCAAGTATCTCTATCTTGTATGTAGAAGAACTGGAGTTACATATGACTGTGAACTGCCATGTGGATACAGGAACTGAACCCAGATCTTCTGGAAGATCAACCAGTGCTCTTAACCACTGAGCCATCTCTCTAAGCCCTCCCTCCCCTTTTTTTTTTTTTCCCAAGACAGGGTTTCTCTGTGTAGCCTTGGCTGTCCTGGACTCACTTTGTAGACCAGGCTGGCCTCAAACTCACAGAGATCCACCTGCCTCTGCTTCCCTGAGTGCTGGGATTACAGGAGTGTGCCAGGCTAAGTATCTCTATCTTATTCACGTTTTGATGTTGTCTGTGAGTTTGTTTATTGTTATTATGCTTAGAAAGTCTCCTTGTATTTTGAGATCAAATAAATGATACTTTATTTCCCCTATCTTTCCTTACATTTAATTTTTTATCTGAATTTCCATTCCTGTGTTATTAAGTTTTATTTTCTCCCATTTGTCCCGCTATTCCAACCCTTTTACTGGCTCATCTTACCCTTCCCTGCTGATCTGTGAAACCACCTCTACTACATCAACACATGCAGCCTGAGTTAGGGTCTGGCTGTACCAGGCAGACGATGAGACAGGGACTTGTGTGAAGGCGCGGCCTGACACAGGAGCACAGGGCGCTGTAAGGACGAAGGCTGCCCCACTCCTCCTCACCTGAACTTTCAGCTCCAGCTCCCTGATCTGCTCCTCCTTCACCTTCATGTCCATTGTGAGCTTCTTGCCCTCAGCTTCTAGCTCTCTGATCCGACTCCGTAAGGTTTCGGTGCACTCTCCCCTTTAGAAAAAGACAGAGGAAATAAGGTTTATAGTTCCCCTTCTATCACAGGAGATTGGCAGGAAGACCATGTTGGATACAGAATCTGCATATGCTCAGTTTCCTCAGATAAAATAGCAGTTTTTGCATAGACTTTACATAAAGCCATCTCTAAATTACTAACAGCCAGCACAAGGTAAACACTATATGAAGTATTGTTATACTGTACTTCAAATGTTTTATTTTCTTTTTCCTTTTTAGTTTTCAAGTTTCTCTGTGTAGCTCTGGCTGTCCTGGAACTTGCTCTGTAGATGAGGCTGGCCTCACAGAGATCCTCCTGCCTCTGCGTCCTGAGTGCTGGGATTAAAGGTGTGCGCCACCACTGCCCGGCTTCATTTAGATCTTCCTGAGATAGAATTTTATTATGAAGCACAGGCTGGCCTTGATCTTGCAATCCTCACGTCTCAGCCTCTTTGCAGTCATTCCTTACCACATCTGTAGTTGACCCCATCTGCAGAGCTGACAGGTGGGCTGAGGGCTGTTGCTGCAGGGCTTACACAATCTTCTTATAATCTAGGGTCTGCCAGATTTTAACTTTTGGTTCAATATGCTTCTTCTCACTATTTGAAATTTTGATCAATGATCTAAAATAATGTTTTGTTTTGGAGACAAGGTCTCTTCTCTGTGTCACCCTGGCTGACCTGCAGACTAGGGTGGCCTCAGTTACAGAGATCTGGCTGCCTCTGCCACTTAAGTGAGTGCTAGGTTTAGAGGCATGGTCACTATACTTAGCTATTTAAAATTTTGCTTTGTGTCTGTGTGCTATGGAGGATGGCAGTCAACCTCAGGTCCTCTCCTCAAGAGCCACCTACCTTGTTTTCTAAGACAAGGTCTCTGGGAAGTGAGTCCCAGAGACCTGCTGGTCCTGGACTCCCCAGGGCCACATTACAAATGTGTACTACCACACCTGCCTTTTCACACTGGTGCCAGGCAACACCATCCAGTTGTCTTACATAGGGACTGAACTCAGTCCTATGCTCACACTTTCAGCACTGTGCCAGCTGAGGCATCTCCTCAGCTCTCTGAAATAATCAGGGGTAAAGGAGATGGCTCAGCAGTTAAGAGCACTTGCTGTTCTTGTGGAGGACCCAGGCTTGTTTCTCAGGGCCCACTTGACAGCTCACAACCACTCATCACTCTAGCACCAGGAAATCTAAAGCCTTCTGATTTTCATGGGTACTCACATATGGTGTAGCCATACATGCAGGCACTACACTCATAATCATACAATTAAATAAATTAATCTAAAAGATATCTGAGGACCCCCCCCCAAACCACCCACATCTGTGTTGGAAGCACTGACAGCCTTGAGCTGATAGACTGCAGATGGGGTCTCAAAGCATTCAGGGAGCACAGAGAAGGGGAGAGAAAGCTCAGGTGTGTGGAGCACGGTACTCGTGCACCTGCTCTATGGTGAAGTCACCTGGAGATCAAATGTTGGAGGGCAGTGGAGGCTGGCCCAGACAGAGCTGAACCAAGTGCACGAACAACTCAAGAGGCAAACCATGCACACAAATCACTGCCTGTCCCATCCCACTCAAGATGAATCTGGGACTCATCTTGGGACAAGGAAAGCTAACCTCGACTAAACACTCCAGAAACATGGACATACCTGGACGCAGCAGCAAAGGCAACAGCCCGTGCAGCAGTGGCTTCTTCTAACTTCTTCCTCTTTTTCTCCTCCATTAATTGCTTTTCTACAAAGCTTCGGGCTTCCTGCTCAGCTTTTAGCTTTTTCTCCAGCTGGCTGATATTCTGCTTGTCTTTTTGCTTCATTTGCACAGCATTGTGTAACCTGTGTGGAAATGATTGTCACACAAAATCTTCTCATTCAACAGATTCACCACAAGCCCTGAGAAACATGGCCTCCATGCAGCCTTTCTCTGTTGGTTAGCAGGTGTAAATGGAAGGTTCCAACAGCCAAGTATCAACTTCCAGTGTGCCAGAGAAAACATGTGCTCATCACTACTTAATAGTTCCTAAACACTAATAAGCCACCTGCGTTAACCCAGAGTCAGTTTTGCCCTCTCCTCTGTTCAGTGATCCAGAGCAGGCAAGCAGAAGCCATGAGTCAGAAAGTGTCCACTAGAGGAGAAGGTAGTGTTAACTCTAGTGCGTCAGAAAGCTGTAGAAAAAAAAAACTGACCAAAGAACCACTGACTGGACCAGCTCTACTGAATTGAAACTGGGTGGTAGGAGAAGGCCTGTCTTCCTCTCCCCCATCCCCTTACACAAGGTCGCACTCTGTAGCCTAGGCTGGCCTTGAACTTGTAGCAATCCTCATGGATTAGCCTTTCAAATTGTGGGATTATAGATGTGCACTGCCACAGTGGCCCTTCTGAATCACAGCCTTGCTGCTGCCTTTCCTTCCCAGGGACAAGGCTTTCTCTCCTGTCAGTAAGTCCCCTACAGCTTCACAAAGCAAGATGAAGGGGGCTAGACTCCAGACTGTCCCCAAGAGGCCAACACTAAGAACTGCAGATGTTGCTCAGAATGATGGCAAGGGTTCTTGCCTCTTGGACTCTGAGTAAAAGCCTTCTTTGTGGGGAAGCCTACGAGAGGCATCAGTGCCATAAACACACGGTTTAGAGACTAAAAAGACAACCTTACCTTGGATAGCAACCAACTCCAGAATAAATTAAAGGAAAGCTTAAAGGAAGCCACACAGAAGAGCTGCCTTCTGCCTGGCTCTTCATATAAAATCAAAGCTCAGTGTCATTGCTGAGTTCTGAGAGTCAAGGTAAATATGGCCTAATCCTCAGGAAAGTCAAGATTTTCAAACAGCAGCTGAACTCCTTATCAGTGTTTGTTTTTCTTAAACCACAAAAGCTTAGTAACTAATATTAAATAGTTAAACTTTGTTATTAAAGAAAAGGTAATATTAATAAACTCTTGCTGGAATGAAATCAGTGTATTTGATGAGAACACTGAGCATCTACCAGGCAGTGAACAGGAAGGACTGGGCCATGTCTCCTGGTCAGCCTGAGACTCTGTCTTCCCCAGGGAACAGGAGGCCCTGACCAAAGCCCACAAGGTATACGTACTTGTTCTGCAGCAGCTCGTTCTCTTGTCGGAGCTGGCCCATTTCTGAGCGGATCCCTCGTTCCGTGCTTGAGAGGGAGCTGATCTGACTGCGCAGCTCTTGTTCCACTTGCCGGCTGGCTTGCAGATCAGCCTTTAGCTTTTTAATGTCTTGCTCCAGCCTAGGAGAGGGAGAAAGGTGGCATTTTCGTCCCTGTTATGTGATCCATTCTCTGGCTTGACTCCCTCCACAGGAGGGCTAACTTTCAGGTGTCCCCAATGTCTGTGGCAAGTACCTGAGCTGTGCATAAAGGAGGAAACAAAACACAAGGACGAAACACTGAAGTCCCCTGCCCTCTGCCAACTTCCTTAGCAAGTCAAGCCTGTCAAGACAATCAACTCAGGACCCAGCCACTGATGTGGCTTTTGACACTCTCCTAGACCATAATGCTCTATCCTCACATCGCGGGCTACCAGAAAACAGGATCTCTGTCCATTTCTGGAAACTGCTAGCCTCCTTGTTACATAACATTCACACTTTGGTACGGCAGGACTCAACAAAAGGGACACATGAAAATGGTGAGCTAAAACCTACCTTATTCTTGCTATTCCTTACTACTTGCTCCCTCTAACCCACAAAAATGCCATTTTAAGTGATGTGCACTAGGGGTGAGTGTATGTATGCATATATATAAAAACAAGCTGTAAAAGGAACGAAAGGGCAAAATTATGTCCCTTTTTCACAGGAAGGCTTTATAATTTCAATAGGAGCGAAAAAATAGATGATTAAAATAATTAGACAGTAACACAAGGAAGGCTACAGTCAAATACATACTAGGAGGAATAATGGCAGCAGGCACTCCACAGCGGGAGCGGGCACACAGCTCCATAGGTTACGGCAATGTGAACTAATTCAATCAGCACAACTAAGGGCCAATTGCTGTGATTCTTTCTATTTTTCTCAGATGAAGAAATACGGGTAAGAAACACTTGCAGCCCACAATCCCTGGGCACTAACCCCAGCACAGCAGTGACTCCGCAGAGTCTGAGAAAGGCTGTGCAGAGAGGATGGGAATGGAACAAGGCCCTAATGGCTCAAAGGATTCAGAGAAGCAGGGAAGGAGGGCCGGTCTAAATGAAGTGGGCACGCTCAAAACCTCAGAGGCATGGATAGCCACAGGTATTTGAACTGAGGAAGACTATACTACAAATAGTAGGAAAGGAACCAACAGAGCTAAAGGTCAGGCCTGGATGTCTACTACATGTGAAGCTCTGAGAAGAGATGTTTTTTCCTACAAGATACAAATGGCCAGGTGGAAACATCAGTTTACCTGAATTGCTGTGTACAGAAAGGACGACCCAGGGCTTGCTCATGCTCAGCCACATTCAACCACTCAAACCCTGATAAAACTCTTTTTGTCTCTAGTCCAACATACTAACAGAACTGAGACTTCCGGAGGGCAATGGTGGTCTCTCTCTGGGGCTGTCAGCTCCAGAGACTACAGACGCACACGTTTTATTACGTACAAAGTCCTCAGGGCCTGCTACAGAAATCAATACTCACTCAGTCATGTTCCCTGGCCTTTCAGAGAACACCAAAGAGCAGCTTTCCTCCCCTATCTACCATTAGACAACTTTAAAAATGAGCCTCGAGGCCCCAATCATGTTGTAGGTGCTGTCATCAGTGTTCCCGCCCTGGGTGTGAGAGGATGGCCTAAAAATGGTGAGTTCCAGCAGCACTGCCTGGTGTCCTGCCAGGGCTCACTCCCTAGGGAAGGGTCACGGGTCCGCATCACATCACACTGTCCCTATCACCAGGGTTATTTCAGTTCAGTGTACTCTCAGATCAGCGTTTAGATCAGAGCCATGCTGTCCCTCAATCACCTGAAGTAACCCAAGGGCTATACTCCAAACAGCCTGGTGAGTCGGGTTTGTCCCATTAAGAAGTGTAGCCGAAGGCACATTAGCTAATTCGCTCTTGTGATGCCAGCCTTACAGAGGAAGAACTGCGTGTTTAGTGAAAAGGCAAGCTCCTTAGTGAGGACAGAGACAGTACGGTTTGGTAGTGGCCTGTCATCAGGATCTAAGCAGCTCTGCTGCCAATTCTGCACACAGCCTCGCTACTCCTCATCTGTAGCTGACTATCTCTAAGGTTCCTCTCGCTTGCTCTAGGATTTCGTGGCCTGACACACTTACAAATGGCTGATGATCTGCTTTAGACCAGCAGCCTAAGTCTGCATCAGATGCAGACACAGGGATCTAGTTCCACACCACAGCCGACAGAGCTGACCACTAGGGATGAAGGAAAACTCCCTTCAGATGCTACATTTCAGTAATTTTGTAGTTAACGTTTTCTTTCCTTTTAAAACTTTGTGTATGTTGTTGTTGTTGTTGAGACAGGGTTTGCCTGAGTAGTCCTAGCAGTCCTGGAACTCCCTCTGTAGACAGGCTGGCCTCAAACTCAAGAGATCCACCTGCCTCTGCCTCCCCAATGCTGGGACTAAAAGTGTGCCACCACTGCCTGGCTTCCAGTCTTTTTTTTTTTAAAGTGACGTGTTTCTCTGACACAGTGACCATATTAGCTGGGCCTTCAGTTCATGCATTGAATCCCCAGCAGTCAGGAGACAGAGGCAGGTAGCTCTCTGAGAATTTCAGGACAGTCTGTTCTACAAAGCCAGTCCACGACATCCAGTGCTCTGTTATACAAAGAAATTCTCTCTCGAAAAACAAAAACAAAAAAACAATATTCACTATGAATGAAGTTTTGGAATTTCCTGAAAATTGCAATAATCTAAAGAGTTTTGAGAACAAAAGGTACATACATAATTTTTGTAAAACATAGAACCCAATGCTTTAAAAACAGTTTGATTCCACTTATTTATTTAATGTGTACATTTATGTGTATACACACATGTGGAGGTCAGAGGACAAGTTTTGGGAGCATGCGCACTCCTTCCACTAACTCAGGTCATCATTGGCAGCAAGTGTCTTTCCCCTCTGAGCCATCTCTCTGGTCTCCCACAATGCTTTTTCAAAAGTGAAATCCTATGAGAATTTTGTCAAAGCCAAACCAGCAGTACTATACAACAACAACAAAAAATAAAGTTAAAAAATGTTCCCTTTGTGTAAAACAAAACAAAACAAAACCTCTTTAGAAGTATACATTTAAGATTTGCATCCTCGTGTGTATTAGGTCATGCTAATACCTAATGGTGAGAAACTGCTTGCTGTTGTTGGGGTTGAACTCAAAGCTTCCTGTATACTAGACTCTCCCAGTGAGCTACAGTCCTAGCCCTGGAATGGTTTCCCTCCCTCCCTCCCTCCATCCCATCCATCCATCCATCCAATCATTTTTGAGGCAGGATCTTACTACATAGGCCTACAGCCTGACACTTCACATGTAAACCAGACTGGCCTCAGGGATCCACCCACTTTTGCCTCCAGAGTGCTGTGATTAGAAATGGCTTATTTTGAACTGGGCTTGGTGGCACAAGTCTTTAATCCCAACACGTGGGGGGCAGAGGCAGGCAGTTCTCTGAGTTCAATGTCAGCCTGGTCTGCAAACCCAGTACAGCCAGGGCTACACAGAGAAACCCTGTCTTGAAAAACCAAAACCAAAACCAAGAAAAATAAATGGTTTATTTTGAAAACATAAAACACAGGACTATAATGCTTCAGGCTTTTCCTAACTACTGCCACTGGCTCCATCAACGCTAAATTACTGCTTTCCAAACTGAGAGTTAGGATGAGTATCCTCAGCTGAGAAACACAGGGCTTCAGGGTCACTGCCTCAAGACAGAAGTTAAAGGGCTAATAGCAGCTCTCAGTAACCGAGCGAGCGAGCATTTCAGACGCTGACAAGAGACTTCTATTAGCGGAAGGCCAGCCCGAGCTGTAGAGTAAAGCCCTGAATTAAAACACAAGTCAAAACTTAACAATAAGTAATTGTCTGTGGCCCTCTACAGAAAGCTTTAACTTTGAAGGTCTACTACATGGTTTAAATCTTTACTGAAATAGGTGGTAAAATAATTTATAACCTCTTACTGAGTTTATAAAAGTCTTATAAAATCCAAAATGTAAACAGCTTATACTCTTCTCATTTAGGCTGAATCAAATCACACGCAGCTTGCACCTGGTACACTTCTTTCCTGAGTCCTTTTTCTACTTTTCATACATGTAACAGCATTTACCATAAAGAGGGGTAATACATACACAGCCTGCATGCCAGACCTTTACCTACTCACAGATGTAGTAGTTTTTTCTTAAACTACTGCACAGTACTCCACTGTATGGGGCTAGCAAGTATGGGGCTCCTCGGGTAAAAGCACTTTCCAGAATCGACACCATGAGAGAACCAACTTCCAGAAGTCGTCTTCTACTTCCACACATGTCATATGCACCTTCTCTCTCACATAGATATGATATGTAAACGGGGGGAAAAAATCCACTGTATAATGTACTTACGGAGCCTCCCCTCCCCCGCCCCTTTTTTTTCCAGACAGGGTTTCTCTGTGTGGCCTTTGTCGTCCTGGCCTCACTTTCTAGCCCAGGCTGGCCTCACACTCACAGAGATCCACCCGCCTCTGCCTCCGGAGTGCCGGGCTCACAGTCTTGCTCCACAACACCCAGAGGCTCTCCCCTTCTTCTTAGACAGCCCTGGCTGGCCCTGAACTCACGATGTAGATCAGGCTGCCCTTGAAATCACAGAGATCTAGCTGCCTTTGTCTCCTGAGTGCTGGGATTAATGACGTGCACCATCATGCCTCACTACTCTAGCTTCTAATTTTCTAAGCCACGGCTCAATTGTTGTATCTGCTTAACAGAATACTGGATGCTGGGAATTTTAAGAGAATTACGCGAATTAGTAAACCGAAGTGAATCAAGACAGTCAGGTGATAGGGATGTTTATTAAGCAGATATGACCACTTGGCTTAATAGCACACTTAACCCCCTGTGCTTCGGTCTGTACCTCCCTAGGAAACACGTATGTATAATTTATTAGTGTGAAGTAAGAAGTTCTGATTAAATAGTGTGAAGACACTATTCAACTGCCAATAGCTACCTAAACTAGAAACAAGTGACTAGAGAGAAACAAGGTACAAGTAATACTTTATAACCCTCAGAAATCATTTCAGTAAACAAGGATGACAGGGTAGAGGACAGTAATTTCCCTGCCAGCTTGGACTCTGCCTGCTTTATCCTACCAGGGATTCTGAGGGATGAAGGAACTCTTCCTAGAAGTGCTACAGTTTCATCAAGCTAGGAACAAATATCCTTCCTGCTTACCAGCTCCTCTGGACCTGCTCTGTGGAATGGCCACTTTGGACAGTTAGGGCCCGTGGCAAGGCAGAGGCTCTGTGCATTTGTGTCTAAGTTCTAACCTGTTACCATGTCATGACAACCTGATAGCCACCTCAAAGCTCTGCAAGCACTCACTAACTCTCCAGAGCTGGGACACATCTACAGAAGCCCTCCCAAAGGTCCCCGGGTCATGCTGCAGGGCACCTAGCAAGTTTTGACAAGCTGAGGGCCCTTCTTACCTACTCTAATCCTTATCTCTTCCCTAATCTCACTTATTCCCTAATTCTATCCAAGAAGGCAAGCTCTTATGCAGCTGATAACTGTTTAACTTCAAGAACAAAAGATTTTCATTTTAATAAGACCAGTCTCCAAACTGAAGGAATGAGGCGCAGAAGACTCACTTAGGCAGGTGAGGTAAGAAAGACATCTGCACAGTCCTCAAGTGCCAGCTTGTATTTGGAAAAGATATTTTAAATATCTAAAAAGGCAGGGAGAGCCAGAATCTAAATGTTTGTATTTCTCCGGTGATTGCCTTGAATCACAGAACAAAGAATCTGACTTCCCTGGAGTTTAAAGGTCTCTAATAGTGCTGTCAATAACCTCAAGCTTTGACAAGGCCTGCCTGTAAGCACAGGGGATGTGGAAGGCATGGGGTATGAATTTTGACAAGAGGGAAATCTTGTGAGAAACAAGCTGATCTTTCCCAAACAGGAATTCACCGAGGAGGGCTAGGCCCTCCAACCGCTCTACAAGTCATGCACCACCATGTGCCTCTGTGGGCTGCTGGGCATCAGGACCAGACCCTTGGCTCTGCAACTTTCCTCTCTGCTTCTAGCCCATACCCTACGCTTCTGATGGCAAAGAAAACAGGAGGCTAAAAGCCATGTCTAAGTTACAGAGACATGCAACTGAGGTAGGTTTCCAAGCGAACCTGCTGGAAACCAATTTCTGTTTCCAGGCACCTGCCTATAACTGTATTGTGGGGACAGAGAATACCACCCACTCTTCAAAGCCCAGTCATGAAAAGAACAAGAGTCAAACTCCAGCACTACATGCCATAATGCCTTCTGGAGAAGCCCTAATGTCCTCCTGGTAATGCAGTGCTCACTGCTTGATGATGGACTTCAGCCATGCTGGTCCTGACCCTGCTCAAGCGCATTAGTTCTAGGAAGAAGAATATACTCTTTGACACCAGGAACTGGATAAAGAAATAGAGGTTATATTGGAAACAGACTATATTCCTAAAGTTTCATTTGATTCTTAATATATCAGGGCACTAATCCTCACACTGTGTCCCACAGTGTCCCTACTCAATACTCAGAATACAATAGAGCAGGCTAGTGCTGTAACTCTGGAAGCAACAAACATTCCCACAACTGGAGACCAGGTTTTAAATTCAGCTTTTGGAGAAAGGGTGCATGTATGCTTGTGAAAAAGGTGGGTGCACATGAAAAAGCCAATGAAGAGCCTCATCAAGCTAAGTATCCAATTCTATCAGCAGGCCCTGTGTGCTTTAACTGGAGAAGACAGGGTATGCTTTAGGTAAATCAAAGATCTAACCCCAGAAGAAATACTGATAGACCTCCATACCAACTTCCACTCCCTTCCAGGTCATGTACACTGACTGCACACACAGTGTGGGTCAGTCAGGGCAATGCGTACGCCATGCACATGGTGGATACAGCCCTCCTTATACCAGACCTACACTGATGGAAGCTGTTCCAGTATAGTCTATCAGCCATAGCTCAGCAAATACAAAGGGAGGCTGCCTTGTGCCTCACTAGGACAACTGCTTACTAGACATAAATGTCCAAAATTCCTGTCCTGATGACCTGATTATTAGGTGAAACTGTATTACAAAGTATCTTATGATGTGCTCCATCTTCTGTCAGACAATGTGGTTTGAATAGGTATGGCCGCCATAGACTCACGTGTATGAATGCTTGAGTACAGGGAGTTGCACTATTAGGAGGTGTGGCCTTGTTGGAGTGGGTGTGGCCTTGTTGGAGTAGGTGTGGCCTTTTTGAAGAAGTGTGTCACTGTGGAGGTGGGCTCTGAGACCATATATATACTCAAGCTACACCTGAGTGTGGTACACATCTCCTTCTGCTACCTGCAGATCAAGATGTGGAACTTTCAGCTCCTCCAGCACCATGTCTGCCTGCGTGCCACAATGGTTCCAACCATGACAATAAGGGACAGCCCCAACTCAATGTTTTCCTTTGAAAGAGTTACCTTGGTCATGGTGTCTCTACAGCAATAAAACTCTAAGACAAAAGGTGAACACATTAATTTTCCTTATAGAATATAGAGGGACATCACACACCAAAATCTTGGTCTATGGTGTTTTGACTCATAATAAAGCTAAAGAAAAATAAATATTAAAAATACAGAGACAGAGAAAGTACTCCAGAGGCCTTCACATAACTGGTCATGTGGGGAAACATGGAATGGACTTTCTAAATTCTTCAAGAAGAAAGCAATGAGTGCCCAAAATTAGCATCTTCCTGGGTATGGTAGCTTATACATTTTTGTTTTGAGACAGGGTTTCTCTGTGTAGCTCTGGCTGTCCTGGAGTCACTTTGTAGACCAGGCTGGCCTCAATCTCAGGGATCCACCTCCCTCTGCTTCCCAGAGTGCTAGGATTACAGGTGTGTGCCACTGCACCCGGCTCATCAGTCCCTCTCTAAACGGAGCAGCTCCTCCTCCATCACAGGCCACATAGCACACGTCACAAGGACACTGTGTAGGCTCTAGATCTCCAAGAAGTGTGAGTCTCTGAATAACCAAAGCCATACCCTGAGTTATGTTGAATTTATGCTCTCACACAGAAGAAGCTGCCAGTTCTAGGCCTGGTGGCCTAAGCAATTCTTGGGACTACAGGACTTGAGGTACGCCAGAAACCCCCAACCACACTTCTTTCTCCGACAAGGCTGAAAGCTCACGTAGGTGTGGAAACTCAACAAGAAAGGGTGACCTGTGACTCAGGAGGAACGCTGTCATCATGTGCTAGGCTTATTTCCTATGAGCACAGCAAACTGAAGAGGAGAAAGCAACTGGATCTCTTTTGTTCATAAGATTTATTAGTTATACCCTGACAGAAAAGTCAAACTATCTATAAGTAACTTTGATCCGCAGGAGCAAGGGAAGAGGGAAGAAAACAAGCACAGTAATAATGGCAGGAACAGAGGCTATGACTAGTGAGCACATAGGCCTCAATACCATGTTTTGTTTAGCTCCCCCTACCACGATGTTAAAAAACAAAAGTATTTTTGGTACCTTCCCAGAACATCATTTAAGCTTTGGCAACACTGATTTATAATCTCTAATGCAACAACTAACCACCCCTTTAAGAATTTATGTCCTCATGTTCCCTGGCGTTAGGGCAGTCCTGAATACAAATGATGACAGCACAGACCCCAGGGGCCACCACTCCAGCTGTACTCATTCCAGGGGCCATCTCACCCCAAAGACCTCTGAGTTTGCACTGCTTGCTCTAGAACATGCTGTGTGCAGAGACAAGGGACCTTTCACATTTCACATTTCTGACTTGGCTCTGCTGGAACAATAGCTAGCAAGATGAAACTGCTCTTGTCATGGAAGGAAAGTCTCCATTCTTCCCTTATAAAAAGAAACCAGGGGCTGGAGAGGGGCCTCAGAGAATTTGTTCCTCTTGCAGAGGACCCAGGTTTAATTTTTGATTCCCAGCACCCACGCGGCATCTCATAACTGTATGTAACTCCAGCTCCAGAGAATCTGAGGTCCTCATTTAAGGGCTGCAGGCACACATGCAGGCAAAATATTCCCACACAAAGTAAACTTTCAATCCTGAGAGTCCTAGGCGGCAAAGAAAAAGAAACGTCTAAGTAGCAACCCAGGAGATTTGTGAAAATTAATGTAAGGCCACACTGTCCAGCAAGGTACCCAAGAAGCCAATTTCAGACCAACAGCATGAGTTTATTTCAAGAATGTGGTTCGATTCTTCAAGGTTACCTCCCTTCAGAGAGGCCCCTGCACTCTCCTGTATGGAAACCTCAGTTCCAGAAGCTCTGACCCTGTGGGACGGAAGCATCCCTTCTCAACTGCAATGGGACACTTTCCTACCTAGAGACTGCTGCTTTGACAGGGTAGACTCTAAGAGCCTATCACTTTAGGGTTCGTTATGTGAGTACATACCAGCTACAGGTAACTTCTACCCAAAACAACCACATCCTGCTGGACTGCTTAGATGTGGAGACGGTATACAATGTGCGCGTTTATATTCACTGGGTCTATTCTCTAACATGCAGGGTGCTCGGGTCACGTAGTAGCCCTATGAAAGTGTAAATCATGTTCCTACTACCACAATTATATTTTTATATAGTTTTAAAATTCCTTCAATGGTTAAAATAAGCACAGCCCATCTTGTGAATTAATATAAACAAAACCAACCAAGTAAAAACTACAGGAGCCTAAAATATTATGGACATAGCAGAAAAAGAAAATAAATCAGGTCTGCCAAAGTATATAGTGCCAGCCAAATATAAATTAAGTTCGTTGCCCAAGAGACAAAAAAACAAAAAACAAAAAATACCCCACTAAACTTTTAAAAATAGACTTATGAATCTACTGCTTTTTTTTTATTCCACTTAGTACTTAAATAATTTAGTAGCTATTTTCTCCAACACATTTAATCTAATCTGGCCAGCGCCTCTAAGTGTCTGGTTTTTATAGTTCTCATTCTAAAATCTCACACCCTTTCATCTCTTACCTAGGAGATTGCTATCTGAAATAACCACTGATGCATCCTACTGAAACAGAGTGGCCTGCCTGATGAGGTCAGCAGGTCAGTCTGTAGAGCACTTGGTGTGCAGGTAGCACAGTTCTTCCCCAAACTCAGATTTTCTCCACTGACTATTCTGATGCTCAGGCAAAGTATATTCAAACACAATGAGCATAAGCAAATGTAGACCCTCCTTCCCTTGCTGGAGACAATGCTCCCCACTTAGGGCAGGCGCTTCAGAAAAGCGGAGCCGGAGTTCTTGCCAGCAGCCAGAGGCAGGAGCTGGTCCTGCACTGACAGAGGGTCAGAGTCAGCAGGACAGAGAAGGAAGACAACACAGATTTCTTCCAGTTCTTGCTGAGAGGTGGCCTGAGCCAAAATCCCTTGGCCCTGGACATAACCAACTGACAGCTGGTATATGGCTGACAGGCCATTGGTCTCCCAGAGGATTCTGCCCTGTTCCTCCCTCTGCAACTTCCTGGTTCCTTTTACCTTCTATCACACCTCTTGAAAAAGTAGGGGCAGATGCCCAACTGTAAAACTTCCTAGAATCTGAAATGAAGGGGTGGCAATATAAAGCCTTTCTTTCCTCTTTATTAAATGAAATTGTTACTAACTTCCCCAAAAGCAACAAGGTCTCGTCCTAGCTACTATGAGGTTTCCTAACACCAGAGGCTTTGAGGAGCTGCAGATGTAGCTCAGTTAGTTGCTCTGCATGCAGGAAACCTTGGGTTCCTAGCAGTATGAAGAACTGGACGTGGTAGCACGTGCCTATAAACACAGCACTCCACAGGCAGAGGTCTATGGGGAATCCAACATCATCTCTCCACTTACAGCCTGCGCTACATGAAAACGAACTAAAATGAAAAAAAGAAAATCCTCGCATTGCGTTGTGACCCATGAGGAGACTCCAGTTCAAGCGCTACCTCTGTGCCGGGGACCTACCCCGTGATGGATGAGAGCAAAGGCAGCCTCTGCCCTCACTGACCTTACATTTTACTATGGACATTAGGAGGCTGTAAAGCAGTGGTTCTCAAGCTGTGGGTCACAACCCCTTTGGGAGACAAATGACCCTGTGACACTAAGGCCACACGAAAACTCAGATATTTATATTACGATTCATAACAGTATTCATAACATAACACAACAACAAAGTTACAGTTATAAAGTAGCAACACAAATAATTTTATGGTTGGGGGTGACCACAACATGAGGAACTGTATTAACAGGGCAGTAGCACTAGGAAGGTTGAGAACCACTGCTGTAAAGGGTAAACAATACAGAAAGTCACCATGCAGAAGTATCCCTACAAAGCACTCCTGACCTCCGGCAATGTTTCAAGTATTCTCTGTGTACCTGAGAAACATACCAGGCTTCCACCTTTATAGGTACCTTTCCTCCTGAACTACTGGTTCCTTATAGTACTTTGTAGGCTTCTTCTAGACTTTCCTGGGGGAAGAGTGCAGTGGTCAATAAAAGGTTCCTCCCTTGACACTAGATCAAGTGCTTGTTTACATTCATCTGTGCCTAGTTTTTAAGACAGGCACAGTCCCTGAGTACCATCTGGCTTTCTCCTGCCAAGGAGGTCATAGCTCTGGTAATACTCTTTTTGTCCCTGAAACCTCCAGCTAGAGCTCAGAACCTTCTGCAACTCTCTGTTGCAGCCTGGACCGGGACCCTTCTACTTTACTCCTAGTGGTAGGAGCCAGCCTCATCTACAAATTACACACTCCTTAGTGTAAATAAACTAACGGAAATTTCTGGAAGTGTTTCTTTATACTTCTTTCCCTCCGAGGTAAAACATTTGTTGTTTAAAGATTTGGGGGGAAAACCTGAGACCTGTTTTCTCCATTTCTCCTTCCCTGGATGTCAGGTCAACAAATAAACAGAATTAATTACAAGAACAAACTAAAGTTTTTGATTTTTGTTTGTTTGTTTGTTTTTCAAGACAGGGTTTCTCTGTGTAGCCCTGGCTGTCCTGGAACTCATCTGTAGACTAGGCTGGCCTCAAACTCACAGAGATCCACCTGCCTCTGTCTACTGAGTGCTGGAATTACAGGCATGCATCACCATCCCTGCTCACAAACTAAGTTTTAAATGACTATGTTTTTGCTGTAGTTAAAAGAACCCCATAAATTTAGAAAGGAATAAAGGAGCAAGTTGTCAGCATGTTAGTGTTACGTCGATTTCTACCCCCGCCCCTCCCTTTAAAGACTTTCTCCTTCCTCATCTTCAGCATCCCCAGGCCCTGCCCTCTCAGCCATGCTCACACGCAGGATACCAGCCTCCTAAGCAGAGAGAAGAGCAAGGATGACCTCTCCTCCACAGGTAAGCCTCAGTTCTATGCTAGGACTTCTTCCAAATTAAAAGTGCTTAGGTCTGCTGCTGCCAAATTAGGCCACAGAGCCCATGCTGGGGGCTCCAGGCTCTCAGCGGACTAATTCCTAAACTAGCCCTCACTAGAGCTGACTTTCAGAGACTACGTAAGATCAAGGGCCCCTTCTGCTAACATTACAGTAAGTAGCCCCTTGTATCTTTGTAAAGAGTAAGAATTTTTAAGATACCCAGGACAGGAAAGTAACAAGTTTTAAGCATGCTCTCTATAGATTTTAGCATTAAGACCAAAACAAGACTAATTCCGGTGCCAATCGGAGGCAGTGGCAGTTCTACTTGAATTAAAAAAAACACACACACAACAAGATTAAAAAGAAAAATCAGCCAGGCAGACCTTTAATCTCAGCACTCAGGAGGTAGGATCTACTTGAGTTCAAGGACAGCCTGATCTACCACACAGTTCCAGGACAGCCAGAGCTACATAAAGAAACCATGTCTCAAGAAGTGAAAGAAAAATTAGAAAAATAAAGCAGGCCGACCAACATTTTTCAAGGGTCCCAGAAGTCCAAAAACTTAGCCTGGCCCTGGTCCTGCCACTCTGGATAGATCACCTGTGCCCAGTCGTCCCCTCCAGGTCTCATCTACTTCACTGATAAAAACAGGGTTGGAGAGGCCAGTCTACATGTCCCTTAGGTATTTTTTTCTATAGTTAACAAAATAACCATTCTAAATTCTATATGGCTGTTAAATGTTATTCTGTCACTCATAGCATCTGGATGTTTATTTATTTGTTTGTTTGTTTTTCAAGACAGGATTTCTCTTTGTTGCCTTGGCTCTCCTAGAACTCACTTTGTAGACCAGGCAGGCCTCAGATCCAGAGATCTGTCTGCTTCTGCTACCAAGTGCTAGGATTTAAGGTGTACACCACAAGTGGGCAAATGGATACTCATTTCTTAATGACTCTTTATGCCATATATAATTCAACTATTTTAGCAAGTTTATGTCATATTAAAAATAATTAAAAAAACAAAAGTCTCCTAAACCAGGCATGGTGGTATATACCTTTCATTTAATCCCAGCCTCTCTCCGTAGGCAGAGACAGGTAGATCTGAGTTCAAGGCTAGCCTGGTCTAGAGTGAGTTCCAGGACAGCCAGGGCTGTAGAGAGAAACTTTCTCTCAAGAAAAAAAAAAAAGTCTCTCATATTTGATGCATAAAAGGCAATGGAACAGAAATATACTGAAAAGAGACTTTTGTTTCAGCTTTTCTATAGAATATGGAACAATTTACACTTTTGTTTTGTGTCTTCTCCCTTAACCAGGGAACTAAAAGAAGTAACAATCACCAACAAGAACTCTCAGTCTTAGGCTGTACTTGAGAAGAAACTCTGCCAAATGCACATGGAAATGACCCGTCCAGGAGAGCAGCAGGTCAGGTGTCACACCCTGACCTGACAGATCTCAGACAAGAACTTTTGACAACCAGAGACCTATAATGGAATATTTTATTCACCAGGAATTGAGGGTGAGGATAAGGGGAGGAAGTGGTTTGGATATAATTTAAGTAAAAAACAGGATTATAAAAGCTACACATTGTAGAGCAATGAGGCAAGAAAGAACTGTGAAGCTAAGGTAGTTAAAATTTCTGGGGTTAGGACTATAGCTCACCAATAGAACCCTTGCCTAGCATAAGCAAGGGCATGCATCCAATATGGGGGCTGGGTGGGAGATGTGCTCTACAAAAAACAAACACACAAACAAACAACTGTCAAGGAGGGCTGGAGAGATGGTTAAGAGCTCTCACTGCTCTTTCAGCAGACCCAACTTCAGTTCCCAGGTGAGGCAGCTCAGAAGCACCTGGCTCTCTAGCACCAGATGTTCCAATACCCACACATGTGACACAGGCACACACAAAGTAAAATAAACAAACCAACCGGACAAACAAAAAACCAAAACCAAAAGACACTAGCAGGGAAAAGGGGGGGGGCTGTCAAAAGTATAAAACAATGATCCAGGAACGAAGGCGCATGCCTTTAAGGCCAATGCTTGGGAGGCAGTCTCTGTCAGTTTGAGGCCAGCCTGTTCTACAGAGGGAAGTCCAGGCCAACCAGGGCTACTCGGTAAGACACTGTTTAAAAAGCAAACAAAAAGCACTAAGGCTGGAGAGATGCTCAGCAATTAAGAGTACTTGTTCTTGCAGAAGACCTGAGTTCAATGCCCAAGTACATACATGGTGGCTTACAACTGTCCCCAACTCTAGTGCTAGGTGATCCAATGCCCTCCTGTTCTGACTGCAGGCATCTGCCATGTACTGATGCAAAACATTCATACTCAAAAAAAGAAAGGGGGTTGGAGAGATGATTCCTCAGAGATAAAATATTTGTAAAAATATTCTAATAAAAATCTGTTACCCAGCTAGATATGAAATTGCATATCCGTGCAATTTCAGTATTTCGAAGCTGGAAAGGATTTCATATTCAATGAAGACCCTGTCTCAAATGAAAAAGATCCAAAGATATAAAAACAAAACAAACAAACAAAAACCCTAAAACTCAACAGTAAGAAAACAACCTGAGTAAAAACTGGGACTAATTAAAAAAAAAAACCTTATCAAAGAAGATAATATAAAGTGCAAATGAGCTAAGAGAAGGCACGCGCCATCATGTGACATATTCATGGTGGCTTCATTCCTATTACAAAACCCAGAAGCAATGAGCTATACTGCAGTAGACAAAGGACCACAGGAATCGTCCATCTACCCGGACAGTTGGCCTTGAAATAAGTTACCAAGACAGAAAGAATCCTACATGTATTCGCTGAGTGAAATGTGAGGATATTCTGTAACGGCAAACCTACAGCCAGTAAGAACAGGGCTTCCCAGGATTTAACCAGCAAATGAGGAATAGGATTTTGAAGACAAACTCCTTGTGTGATTCTTGACTGGTAAATACCTGCTATGGATTGTCTAAGCCTGCAGAACACAGCCTAACAAGAATAAATACATGTCAATCCCAAGGACTGGGGTGATAGCAATGTCTCAATGCAAACTATTAGCTGTAACAGAGGGTGGCATGTGGGAGAAAAATCTCTGTACGTCCTGCTCAATTTTTCTATGAACTTAAAAACTGCTCTGAATAATGTCTTTTGAAATTTTTCACAAGCACCAACCACAATTATCAATTAGAATTAGCTAATAAAAGAAAACACAACAAAAATTTCAGGACTTGTATCTAGGGTAATTTTCTCCTTTTATTTATTTATTTATTTTGGGGGTAGGGAGTGGGTAGGGCCCCTCTCTAGCTGTCCTGGAACTCAAAGAGATCCTCCATGTGCTGGGATTAAAGACACATACCACCACTGCTGGTTCTGTTTTATTTTTTAAAAAAAATGTTTTTTTCTGAGAAAGAGAGAGACTATGTGTGTGTGTGTCTGTGTGTCTGTCTGTGTGTGTACAGGTCCCAGCAGCTGGAGTTACAGATGTAAGCTACACACTAGAAACAGAACTCTGGTCCTCTAGAAGAGTAATCAGAGTTCTAACTGTTGAAGCACTAGTCCAGCCCAGCTGCTTTAAGAAGCTTTCACAGGAATTCTGCAGCACTAGAAAGACCACACTGGCTGCAAGAACTAACAAGGCCTGTTCTGATGTACCTTCTCCCTTCCCAACACAGCAAATGACTGACACTACTGACCTTCGCTGCTTTCTGGTTTAGCTCAGATTTTTGCTACATTAGGAAGAAAAACATGTTGGCTACTAACATTATAAATCTTTTAAAAATATCCTGAGTTAAGAATTCAGAAAACTGCTGGGAGTGGAACATGCCTTTAATCCAAACACTCAGGAGACAAAGGCAGATGGATCTCTGTGGCCAGCCTAGTCTACAGAGCAAGTTCCATGATGGAACTATATAGAGACCCTGTCTAAAATACATACACACCTACACAGAAAGAACAAAACAAAATAAAACAAAAAAAGAAATCACAAATCAAGTTGGAACAGGGTCCTTCAGTAAGATATGTAGTTTTCAAACCACAAGAGGAATTGGCCTTGGCCAGTTCCCTAAGTTTTCTGGAAAGAGCCCATAGGCAACATTTATTATTCCCATGTTCCCAGCCCTCCTTCCCAACTAGGCGCTTTTACTTAGCAATCTACCGAGTGCAATAACCTCCATCACAGCACAATACCCTACCTTCTACCCCACTGTCTGAGAGGCCTTCTTCATTCACTCAGCTCCTTGCTCCCGCTTTTAGCCAACACATATCCATTCACTAAGAACCTTCCTTTCATAAAGACACAAAAATGAAGATATTCTGGAATCAAGTTGCTGTACAAAACAGGTCGATACATTTTTCTGACTAGGGCCAAAAGGTGAGTATTCGTGACTCTGTAACTACAGAGTCTGTAGAGTCTCAACTCTGCCACAAAAGCAGCCCCTGGCTTTGTGTAAACAGGTAAGCTATGCTACAAAAACATGTGTGAGAACACGGTGTGAGACTGGAGAGGACTCAGTGGGGAAAAGAGAATACTGTTTTTGTGCAGTTTGGTTTCCAACAGCCACCTTGGGTGGCTCACAGCTGACTGTAACTCTAGCTCCAAGGAATTCAATGCTCTCTTCACACTTCCCTCAGCACTGCATTAACATGCAGAATGCATTCCTGTGGAATTACAGCTGGCACAGAACTATGCACAACCAGGGCATGCCTGAAGGTGGTATATGTCCACAGTTGGCCCTATATGCCTGCATTAGGAGCCTTAGAGACTGCTAGTTTTATGTCAACTTGATATAGTCTGAAGTCATTTGCGATGATGGAACCTCAATTAAGAAAATGTCTCCATCAGACCGGGTTATAGACAAGCCTGTAGGGCTTTTTAAAATTAGTTATTAATGTGGGAGGGCCCAGCCCACTATAAGTGGCACCACCCTAGTCTGGTGGTCCTGGGTTTTTCTATAAGAAAGTCAGCTGGGCACGCCATGACGAGCAAGTCAGTTAAGAGGAACCTTCCACGGACTCTGCGTCAGCTCCAGCCTCCAGCTCCTGCACTGCTGGCGTTCTTGTCCTGACTTTCTTCAATGATGAACAGTGATGCCAAAGCATAAGCCAAATAAACTGTTTCTTCCTCAAGTGGCTTTGGTCATGGTGTTTCATCACAGCAATGACAACCCTAAGACACAGACAACCAAGTTCCACGTGATCATCTGAAGGTGACACACCCGCTCACACTCAAGCTAACAATTCAAGCACATCAGGTTTAAACAAGCAGCCTTAACAGCATTCATCCAAACATACATAAATCAAAACCTTTCTAGGAGACAAGCAAGAGAAAATGAAGGGAGAAGGCCTCCTCTAACTAAGGTGGATAATTTGCTTAGAAAAATGCTTTTCCAGGCTGGAGGGATGGCTCAGCAGTTAAGAACACTGGCTGCTCTTCAAGAAGACCTGAGTTCAGTACCCAGCACTAACATGGCAGCTTCCAACTGTCTGTAACTCCAGTTCCAGGGGATCCAACATCCTCAGACTCACATGCAGGCAAAATATCATGCATATAAAAAAAATCAAAATGCTTTTCCTTTCAAATGTTTTCATTATTGTTCACTGTGGAAAATTCTGAAAATGTATGTAAAAAGAAAAAAATTAATGTCTGATTCTGTCACAGGCTACAGCTTTTGTCAACATTTTAGCTTTTTTTCTTCAAATCTCTTTTGTGTATACAATGTTTTTAATTACATTGCTTTTTCCTTCTTTAAGGAGTAGCATATTGTGAATACTCTCTCAAATTCTTTAATATGGCCTAAAAGTATGATTTTTACAATATCTATATTAGAAGTCAGTGGCACACTCTAATCTTAGCACTCAGGAGGCAGAAACAGGCAGATCTCTGTGCGTTCAAGTCCAGCCTAGTCTACATAATGAGTTCAAGGACATCCAGAGGTACATAGACAGATCCTGTCTCCAAAGTAAATAAAAAATAAAGTCACCGGTGGTTGTGGTGCACACCTTTAATCCCAGCAGAGGCAGGTGGATCAAAGGAATGGGCCACTATTTGTTCACATTTCTCCCACTGTGCAACAGTAGGTTCCGTTCTTGTTTGTCTCACTGTGTAGCCGGCTGTCTTGGAACTCAGTATGTCGACCAGGCTGGCCTGGAACTCAGAGATCCACTATCTCCGACTCCTGGGTGTGAAAAGTAAGGGTGGCAACACCACACCTGGTTTCCTCTATTTTCATATTACATTGAAATGAAAGTGATTCCACAGAAGTTTATAAAATTACTTAGATATATTTTCTATTAGCTTACTGACAGCAAGTACTTCTCTAAAAGAGAGACTTACTCTGAGGGTGTATCTAAAGATACAGTCCACACTGGTGACAACAGGAGGCAGCAGTCCCCAGGAGCAGGCGAGGAACAGAAATACCACAGCCTACTTCCCCAGCCATTTGCTCCTCAACCCTCAAAACCACAGGTAGATCAGGCAACGGAGCCAATTAGCATCACAAGGCATCTTCACCTCCCTTCTACACCAAACAAAGGAAAGCTGTTTTGGTACTAGAATAATTTAAAGACGTTAAATATCTTGCAGCAAATGTTTCACTTGCTTCATTGAGTGGATTCTGGAAACTTTTTTCTGAAATAAGGAGTACAATAACTGGTCTTTCTCCTCTGGACATCTGGAAAAGGACTCTCTGTGGACGATTCTGCAGTACAGTGGGAAAGAACATGGGCGCCTGCCCCCAATCAGCAATGGTGTGCTTCCTTGCAAAGCCACCAAGGGCCTGCTTCAGGAGTGAGGTAGAGTGCAGAACCCATGTCCACTTCTCTTATCTGGTTATCACAAAATCAAAACTAGTCAATATTCTGGTTCACATTATTTACAATGCTGAAAACTCTTCCTTGAAGAATAAATTGTCCTTGGCTATTAAATAAACCAAAGCAGCCTTACCAGGCCACAGAGGAAGACAATGCAACCACTCCTGATGAGAGCTGATAGACCAGGATCAGAAGGAAGGAAAGGAAGACCTCCCCTATCAGTGGAGAAGGGGAAGGGAAGGTGGGATTGGGAGAGGTGAGGGAGGGGTTTATGGGGGATACAAAATGAATAAAGTGTAATTAATAAAATTTTTAAAAAGATTAAAAAATAAACCAAAGAAAACTGAATACAAGAAATGTACTGAACTGTGAGTTAACCTAGAGCAAAAACAGAAACTAAAACCCTTCAGTTCAACTTTCAGCTTCCAGACTGAAGACCAGCGTTAAAAGCCACACCTGTTTGCCAATTTAATCAAATGAAGCCAGTCAGTGTCACACAACAGTGTTACTCTTGAAACTAAGATTGAGAAAAGGAACGTTTCTGATTAAAATTCACACTAAGTATTATGTTCCCACAGAAAATTGTTAGTCAGAGATTTCTTTTTTTTCTTTTTTTTTTTTGGTTTTTCGAGACAGCGTTTCTCAGTGTAGTCCTGGCTGTCCTGGACTGTCTTTTGTAGACCAGGCTGGCCCATTTGCCTCTGCATTCCACGTGCTGGGATTACAGGCCTGTGGCACCACACCCAGATTTTTTCTTTCTAAAAAAACGTTGTGTGTGTGCAAGTGATCTGTGTATGAGTGTGTCGCTAACCTGTCAGCATCAGTTCACTCCTCCCACACGAGTCCCAGGGATCAGCAGGCTTGGCAGCGTCTTTACTCAATGAGCCACCTTGCCAACCCAAGCGGTTATTTTCAAACATGAATATCCCAGACTTATCTATGAATAATTTAAATTCTAATTGCAGAAAGAGAAACTATCCAATAAAACTAGTCCATGGTAGCAAGGACAACTTTCTTACTCCTCTCCCCATCTATGTCAATTTGATCAAGAGAGCTTTGCATTAACTATGCAAACATGAAAGAATAGGACAAACACAGCATACTTCAAGGCCACCAATCCCGGGCTGCATATAAATCTGTCACATATGAGAAGTCACCATCACCTCTTATTCAGAATACAGAAAAGGCTAGGTCAATGTTTCCATATCCTGACACAGGTGACTACAAAGTATGTAAAACAGACGCACAAGTGCTATACCAGTCACAGTTCACCTGCTGTGAACCACTCCAGCAGGCCCATGGGAACAGAACTTTTGGAGTCATAGCAGGAGGCAGAGGACCGTGCACACTCACCTTACCAGCGCATCTGGTTTGCTCAACTGGTTGTTAGGAATACAGTTCTCCATTAAGTCCTTGTGTGCACTTGGGCTCTTGCTAGTGCACTTCTGCTTCTTCTCGTTTTTACTGGACGAGGAAGGAATGCTTCCGTTTGTAGCGCTGTGACTTCGAGGCGAGGAGTTCACAACTCCACTTGCATTTTTGTAATTTTTTGAGGAAGCAGTGCATGAGTCCTCTTTTAAGAGATTTTCTGTACTTCCCACAAGATCATTGTTTAATCTTTTACTATTGATATGGTTTTCCATATACTCAATTTCCTGTATTTTAGAGTCTACAGGTTGTAGAATATTGTTGTTATTTATCCCAAGGTTATGTTTTTTGGCATCCTTGTCCTTTTCTTTCCCTTTTTCTCGATATTCTATCTCTGGCAACGTTGTGGAAAGTTTTTTGTTGGCTGGGATGCCTCCATTATGGTGTATAAGGATCGAGGAATCCATGTCCGGCAATCCTTTGACTGCTACAGTACCAAAAACAAACCAACAAACAAACAAAAACCCATACTGGAATATTTAGCTTTTAAAAACAGAGACTACATTGACTTAATAAAATGTATTAGCTAGGCTTAGAAATTCACTATATTAATCACAGTTGAACCTTAAAAGCAATAAGTATAATGTATTTCACTAGCTCCAAGGAGCATGCCCAGACACATTGGAGAAAATCACAATAACGTGAACTTCAAACCATTAAAGACTTGACTTTAAAGTAAGATTAAGATTTCATAATTAAGCCATATATAATACAATATAAATCGAGTCAAGTAAGTTTGTCATAAGAGTAAGAGAGCAAAAGCAGGTCATTTTTTAAAAGAGGACCTGTTTTTTATGAAAAGAGATTTATTCTACTGGTTATGCTACAGGCAGAATAGTCCAACAATGGCTACTTTCCCAAGAAGCTTTATTTTTAAAGAAGCTGCAACTGGACCTAGGAGATGGACGTGTGTGAAACTGTTTGCCACACAAGCTTAGTGACCAAGTTCAATCTCTAAGGCCTAAGTAGGTACAAGACAAAAGACCCCACTACATTGCCCTCTCACCTCCACGTGTGCTGTGACATGCCCATCAACTCACACACACACACAACACACACGTGCACGCACACACACAATCTTTTTAAAAAGACACCTGAATCAATCAAACACCTGCTAATATTACTGAAAAAAAACGTTCAAATGAAAGCCATGACTTCTGGATACAGACGTCTACTCTTTTTGTGACTCCAGTATTGGGGTAATATGTCTGTATCCCAGGACACTTATAAAGAGCTTTCTGTATCAGTGCAGTACATTTCAATGTGTTGTGTTCTTGTACTGCTCCAGAAAAAAATAATTTTAATATAAATTAAATAAAAAGCATGACCTTTAACTTCTAACTCCCAAGAAAAGAAAATTAGTATTGGGGCTGGAGAGAGTCAACAGCAGTGTCTGCTCTTCCAGAGGTCCCAAGTTCAATTCCCAGCACCCACAGGGTGGCTAACAACCATCAATAATGAGATCTGGTGCCCTCTTCTGGCTTGCAGGTGTACACGCAAATAGAGCACTCATGAATAAATAAGTAAATTTAAAAAAGAAAATAAAATTAGTATTACTAACAGCTCATCTATCACTACTGGCTGAATATCCACAAGAAAAGCCCCCTTAGAAATGGTTCCATTTAAGAACCACTGTACAGTATATTAAACATTCAAACAAAATCTATATTTCCCTGTTCTGCCAGAAAGCAATATCACATGTCCACACTACCATCTTGCTTATAGTTTGGTTCTTGACTTGCTGCAATTACAATGTCATAGTGAAGATGTATTTTATTAGTAAGTATTTCCTAAATTTGTAACAAAATATTTACATTTTTAAAAATTAAAAAAAATGAGACAGGGACTGGAGAGATGGCTCAACAGTTAATAGCACCTGTTGCTCTTACAAAGGACCCATGTTCAGTTCCCAGCAGCACAGAACTGGTGGCTCAGAATGAGCCGGCAACTGGAGTTTCTGGGCTCCAGACTATCATGTGGTAAATATACAAACACACAGGAAAAAAAATCCATGCATACAAAATAAAAATGTATGGCTCTCAAGACAGCAAAATGCTGCACTCACTTTCTGTATTTCATGACGAAACAAACAAGGCCCAAGGAGAAATATTAGAAAACTGGAAAACCTAAAATCTCAGCCATTTTCTTACTGAGCCAGAACCTGACTAGCCTATTAGACCCATAGCTTCGAGTAAAGACCTACCTTCCTCGGCCTCCTTTTCTTGCTTCTGCAACATTTGCTGCTCTGGAGGGAGGGCCTGCTGCAGAAGCTGCATGTAAAACTCGTTCTCCTTTTGAACTTCCTTTTGCTTCCTTAATCGCATTTTGTAGCTCACGTAACTTTTGAAGCCAAAGCCCAAAGTCACCACAGGGTACCCAATACTAGAAGGAAGACAGTCCAGCCAATAATTGCAAGCTTAAAACAAACAACATGTGCAGCAAGCACATAAGACTACTGAGACTGAAAATGAGAAAATCAATTCTAGTTAATGATGATAAACTCATGCAAACAGAACCAGCCCCTACGCTGCAGGTCTGCTGGACCATACAAAAACACTTCCCGTCACACTTCAGAGCCGCTTTAACTCTTGGAGGCGCCATAGGAACTGACAAATAGCAGCTAATGTCTTCTGAGAAAACACGGGGCTGTATGCATTAGAATTTAGGCATCTTTATGTATCTGGACACAATGGGACCATCGCTCACAGAGCCTATGGCTGCAAAGCATCAAGGACAAAGCCCAGCTGAGGGCTGTTAAAGAGCCTTGTGCTCCATTGGATGGCCCTAACCCACCATACACTGCCAGCACCAAGCGGGATTGAAAAAAAAAGAATACACAACGTTGGAAGAATAAGCTCATGTGTGTGGAGGGTATAATAGAAAGAGTTTAAGGGGCAAAAATGGAGGGCTAGATTTGATCAAATACATTATATTCATGTATAAAATTCTCGAACTATAAAAATTTTACGCAGAACTAATGGGGATATTTCTATGGCTAGTCACAAATAATCATGCAAAATGTTAAAAAAAGAAAATGAAAAGGGTACCAGGCAGTGGTGGCACACGCCTTTAATCCCAACACTGGGAGGCAGAGGCCAGCCTGCTCTACAGAGCAAGCTCCAGGACAGCCAGGGATACACAGAGAAACCCTGTCTCAAACAACCAAAAAATAAAATAAAATAGATAAAACAGCATTATTTAAATTTGAACATCAGAAAGTAGAGTCAAATGTAGGCAATTACATTAATTAATCATCTTGTGTCTGAGGAGTAAGAGCAATAGCTGCTTCTGTAAAATTATTAATAAATACTCTCACACAGCAACTCCAAATTCACGCACGTGTCAGCGATCATTTACATACACACCAGAGACCATCTGGGTTGTGCTACCAAATTAAAGCAAGTGTCTCAGAACACAAAGAAAGGAAAATATTTCCTCCAACAAATAAGACTGTCTAATGCATTTCCAAAGCTTCTACAAGCACTGTTGAACCCATATTAAATCTCATAAATGTTAAAATTTATAATTTTTAATTAGTCTAAATATGGTTTTACTATAAATTTAAAATGACAAGGTTTATTTAACTCATATGTTTGTAAAAACTAAAAATACTGGAAATAATAATTCCTGCCTATTTAGGGGTTTGTACTTTTCACAACTGATATAAACAGAAATCTAGTTTATTTTCTAATATTTTAGTTAAGGTTAAATTAAATATACCCCAATATTCACTTGTATTTCAAAAGAAGAAATGCTCCTTTTAAGTTTTAATAGTCTTGTTACTTCTGTAAAAGGCTATGGAAGCTATAAGAAACAGGGTCATCAAGACTTTTGGAATCATCATCCACATCATTTGTTAGATACTTACAAGCTTGGCATCATGTTAAACACTTAACACACTGCCCCTCCTTCCCATGACCTCAACAGAGAGGGTAGAAAGCTGAAGCTTAAAGACAATGACAGGCTCAGCAATACAGGCTGGGACAGACGTGGGATCCATCTGTCTGGAAAGGCTACTTCAGCTGAACTTACCACTCTACACTGAAATGTAGACTAAGAATACAGGTAATACTCACCAGTGAGCAGCAAATGGTCGACAGAGGTCTACATGAAAATTTTTCAGATCTTTAAATCTAATTGCTGCTTCAATATAAACAAAGAGTATCCAGAGGGACACTGTAGGCAAACACACTCCCCTTTCTGTGGAAAAGCAGCAGAGAGACAGCCATCAGTGACACAGTGGCTGACACAACGGGCAGGCGGGTTGTCTGGGGGAGTCAGTCAACGAGAGAAATTTTCAACTAAAACAAAAAGGAATTTGAGGCTGGAGAGATGGCTCAGAGGTTAGGAGCACTAACTGCTCATCCAGAGATCCTGAGTTCAATTCCCAGCAACCACACGGTGGCTCACAATCGTCTATAATGAGATCTGGTGCCCTCGTCTGGCATACAAGTGTACATACAGACAGAACATTGTATACATAATAAAAAAATAAATCTTTAAAAAAAAAAAGGAATTTGATCTAAAACAGAAAGCTTTTCTCTGACAAACAAGCCAAAAAAAATCCTTGATAAAACTAAAAGGTAAACATCTGTCAGGAAATATTCATCAAACAAAAGGTTCATAATCTTGACATACAAAGAGCTCCTAAAAATAAATTTTAAAAAAGGGGTGGGCAATCAAAGTTGAGTATGGTACTGTGTGCTAAGGCAGGGGAGGCTCCTGACTTTAAGGCCACCTGGGCAAATAATGAGATCCTGATTCAACAAGCAAATAAAACCAATCAAAACTACAGAGGGTGTGGCCCAGTGGTAGAGCCATGGGCTCAATGCCAACAACCATATCCACAAACAAGAAAAGAAAAACTAAGGAAAAGTGCCTTGTGTGGTGGTGCACAGCCTTTAACCCCAGCACTCAAGAAGCAGAAGCAAGTGGTTTGTTGTTTGTTTGTTTTGTTTTGATTCTGCCTAGTCTGTAGAGTTCCAGGCTAACGGGACCACACAGTGAGAAGCTGTCTCATAGAAAGAAAGAAAAAGAGGAAACGGAGAAGAGAGGGGAAAAAAGAGGAAGGAAGGAATAAAGGAGGCAAATTAAAAAAAACAAGTGTACGTCCTAAATTGAAATGGAATGTTCAGCTTTACAAAGACTTTACTAAGGGGACTACAACTAAAACAACCAGATCCCTAATTTAATTCATTATTTACAAACATTAAAGCCAGGCAGTGGTCACACCCTTAATCCCAACACTCAGGAAGCAGAGGCAGGCAGATCACTGGGCAAGCCTGGTCTACAAAGCCCAGGACAACCAGAGCTACACTGGGAGACCCTGTCTTGGAAAAATACATACATACATACATACATACATACATACATACACACATACATACATACATACATAGAGTAGTATAGAAAAGTTTTACTCTCAAACTAGATAATAGTACACATTATTGAGACTCCTTTGGGAAACAGAAATATAAGTAAACTTTAAGTACCTGTACTTTTAAACCCACAAATCTCATTTCTAGATGTCACCCTGAAGAAATACAAGACCCAACAGTCATTGTAAAACTACTTACAATAAACAAAGATTTAATGTAAGTGTTCACTAACAGGAAACTGTTTACTTATGATAAAGCTATACGATAAAATGTAGAAAGTTCTCTAAAGAACGACGATCTGGCCATAGGCAGGCGGTCTCTGAGCTCCAGGCCAGTCAGGGTCTGTGCTGTGTCCAGGAGCAGGTGCTCATTTAAGCGAGCATGAAAACTCCAGGGAGGTAAAAAAAAAAAAAAAAAAAAAAAAAAACATGCAACAGAATAACTAAAATAAATCTGCAAGCTGTATCCATCATTATTAGGAAAGGACGGATAGTGGAGAATTTGTGAGCATGGATGACACAAAAGGGCCCAAGTTCACAATCACAGCGTGAAGGTAGCATCTAAGGAAAACCCAAACACTCTGATGCCTGGACCTTCGCTAACATACAATCTGTGAAGGCGGCTAACAAGCTCAATTGTCCTTACAGATCTAAAATACCCAAAACAGGTATTTTCACAATGAACAAATCTTCAAAATAATACCAAATTTTCTATTTTCAACTGTGTGTAGTGCCGCACACCTGTAATCTGGGCGCTAGGGAGGTGGAGGCTCAGGGCCCCTTCAAAGCCAGTCTACTTCTATACAAAGTTCCAGGCCAGCAGGAGGTACACAGTGAAACCTTGCCTCCAAACAACAATGATTTTTAAACTATGTCCTACTTCCTACATTAATCTATTAGGATAAAATAAACATAACAATATTACTGGACAATAGAAAAATAGGATGCAACATGTTACTGCCCCATCTATTAAGTGACTAACTCCACTGGAAGCTTTTTGAAAGTAAATGTAGAACCAAATTCTAGACTGTCTCTTGCTCCCTGGCTTTCACAGCACAGAAAAGCGTTGTAAAGTCTGCTGTGGTGGGAGACCTAGAAGCTCAGGACTCGGACAGCATGAGGAACAAGAGTTCAAGGCCACCATAAAAATAGCACGGTTGAGGCCAGCCTGAAATACATGACACCCTGCCTCAAAAAAAAAAAAAAAAAAATCATCACCAGGGCTGGAGACATGTCTCAGTGGCCAAGAGCACTGGCTGCTCTTCAAAAGAATCCAAGTTCAATTCCCACACCCACATGGCAGCTCATAACTGTCTATAACTTCAGTTCCAGTGGATCTGACACCCTCACAGACACAAATGCAGGCAAAACACCAATGCATATAAAAGAAAAATAATTTTTTTTTAAATCATCACCACAAGGGCTAAAGAGATGGATCAGCGGTTAAGGAAATGGTGGTACATGCCTTTAATCCCAACATTTGGGAGGCAGAGGATAGAGATAGGTGTATCTCTGTGAGTTCCAAGACAACCTGGTCTACAGAGTGAATTCCCGGACAGCCAGGGCTACAGAAAGAAACTGTGTTTTGGAAAACCAACTCCCCCACACCCAAAAGAGCACTGGCTGCTCTTCCAGAGGTCCTGAGTTCAATTCTCACAACCATCTATAATGGGATATGATGCCCTCTTCTGGCATGCAGGCATGCCTGCAAACAGAACACTCAAACATAAATACATAAATAAATTCAATTAAAAAAAAATCACCTGTTGGGTGGGGCTCATGCCTTTAATCCCAGCACTTGGGAGGCAGAGGCCAGCCTGGTCTAAAAAGAAAGTTCCAGGACAGCCAAGGTGACACACAGAAACCCTGTCTTGAAAATAACAAAAACAAAAACAAACAACCAAACAAAAAAAAAACCCAAAAAACAAAACCGTTACCAACACCAAAATGTTTATGACACAATATTGCCATTCTTTTGTAGCTATAGACAATTTTACCAAACATTCTTTTTTAATTTTTTACACTTATTCAGTTATTCTGTGTGGATGCCACAGCAAGTGTGTCAGTACACAACTTCTCAGTCAATTCTTGCTCCCACCAATAGGGTTCTGCGGTTCCAATTCAAATCCTCAGGCTTACAGCAAGTGCCTTCACCTGCTAAGCTGTCTTGCCAGCCCTTGTCACCATTCTTATCTCAAGGAATTTTAAATTTCAACACATGGAAGAAAATATTAGGCCTCCAAGTTATAAACACTACACTCCTACTTTCCAGGGCCAAAAAAACCCACAGTATTTCTGTTTAATGTAATTTGTCTCAGCATTAACTGTTTCAAATTAAAACCCATTTAACAACCTAGCTATTCCAATGTGTATGTCACTTTATGATACTGTCCTGCTGATACCTAGTGGGTTCCTGGGAGGTTCTATTTAGAGCTATGTGGTTAGTTTCTTCCCTATGATAACAACACTGAAGGAATTAGAAAGGCTGCCTTTGCCCAGCAGAGTCCTAGCACATCTGGGTTGGAACCTCTCAGACATTTAGACTGCCTAATCTCCAGGTGTCAGAAAAGAAACAGGGACCTAGAAATAGAGGTGTGTCCAAATGGCCCAGAGAAGGAAATACAAGCAAACACTAATTCAAAGAAAAAAAAAAAATCTCGTGAATTAGACTAGACAACAGCCAACTGAAGAACATTCCAGACAGCTTGACTCAGTCTGCACCCACAGTGGACCTCCAACAGCAAGGGCAACTGTCTTCTACAAAAGCCAGTACCATCCTCTTCAGCAGCTTTGGCCAAGACCTGTTCCAGAGAACGTTTACTGTCTGGAACACTCTCAAAATCCTACAGGTTACAGCCGGGTCTGAGAATCCTGTTTCACAAAGCTCTGCAGATAATGTGACTCTCAGGGCCAATCCTCAAATCCCAACAGTGCACACCATGTATGCTTTCACAGTGAGCTGGAGCTGTCTACATACCTCTTCTGATTTAGTTTGAAATAACAGGACAGTGCAAGAAAAGAAGGGATCTGACAGGGTGTACCCTATCAGTAAGAATCTCTTTGGAATACAGCCCATAGTGTTAGGAGCACAAAATGGGAGGACACTTCAAATGTCACACAATGAAAAGCTGGTGGTGTCAGAAGTGTCTTTACCTACAGAAAACCAAGACTTAAAGAAGCTAGAGCAGGATCCTCAGATCATTAGATCTATGTCAGCTGGGAGGGAGACCACTCATTCAGAGAGGCCAGGCATCCTGAAACTTTTAGTGTCAAATTCTGTCCATTTCCATATTTTTCTGGATAAATCCTTTTTGGATTCTCTAAGAGTCAGCATACCCTAAACTGTAACATCACCCAGGGGTAAAAGTACAAGAAGGGCCTGTGACCCAATGTGGAGAGCTATCTCCTCCACAGCCAAAATGAATGAGAGAGGCAGGAATAGCAGGAGTCTCTACAGCTACACATTTCCAATTGCAGAAGGGCCACCGTACCCTGAGATGCTGGGGAGATATTTTTTGTTAAAGTATTGAGTTCACTTGAATGACCTCTCCCATTCCTCTCAATACTGAAATGCTGTGAATATCTTGCATAGCGCATAAATGTCTTCAACCACTAAACACAAATCACTTCAACTCATTTTAAACTGGCATCTTTGTAATAGAGGTTGCCGACTGAAATGCCTAAACTTTAAGCTTTTGATTCAAAAAGAAAAGAACCAAAGAAAGAGAAGAGCCATGTATAAAAGCATAGCAAGCAAGGCGGGGCACACCAACAGCCCAGGAGGATTGCTGTGAGTTCCAGGCTCCCTGGTCTACTCAGTGAGTTACAGAACAACCAGGACGACCCTAGTAAGACCCTCCCTCAAATAAGCAACCCTATAGCCAACAAATGAAAACCCACAAAACAACAAACCATGACCACAAGCCAAACAACATATTATAATGTATTGGGGAAAGGCAACCTTAAAATGGCAATCATTTTTTCTTCTTCCCCTGAGTTTTTCAAGACAGGTTTTCTCTTCATAGTCCTAGCTGCCCTGGACTTGCTTTGTAGACCAGGCTGGCTTCAAACTCACAGAGATCCACCTGCTTCCGCCTCCCCAAGTGTGGGGATTACAGGCGTGTCCCACTACGCCTGGCTTTAAAATGTCAATCTTAAATACTTAATTTGCATCTAAAATTGCTAACCAAGAAGTCATTAAGACTTACCTGTGTGCCATACGTACTGGACCCATACATACGTGCTAGCAGCGAAAAAAAGCCATTGTATGGGGATGAAGAGGAGACATATGATATTTGATGTGAATGCTACACAAACAAAAAATACTGAGAAGGCCTAAAGAGAAGGAAAAAAAGCAAATTAAAAACCGTATTTCCGAACTCATTAAAAACTTTGCTGAACAAAAAATTACTAAATAGAGAGCAAGTTAACGAGAGGAAACCTTAAACACTTAGCACAGAACTTGTGGAAGCTTGGTTATAAGCTTGCTTGAGCAGCACATCTATTGCAAAGCAGTAGCTAACACAACATTAAAGAGTGTTCTTGTTCACAGTTCTGAAACCAAGGAGGTGAACTCAACCAGAACTAAGGCTGGACCATTGTGAACTCGCTGGGATCCTATAGGCAGGCTACTTGAAGGAACAAGAACTTTCATGGTGAAAAGCCTGTTTCCTTATAAACCATTCCTAAAGAGCTTCATTCTTAAAGCTTGTTAGACTGTAGATGAACCAAAATATTGACAAGAAATATGCTGGTAGTAGTATTATAAGATAATCACACAAGGCTGCCTTCCTCTGGACACTACTATTCACTACCAATAAGACATAAGCTTGAAACTGTCTTTTGGGAGCATGGATTTGCTCTGACTAAAGTGTCAGGCCTGGATTGATGAGTTAGTTGTAAGGTGTAGCTATGGAACACAATAGAAATAACACGTAAGTCAAAAAAATAAGCTTAGGCTACACCCCAGGCTCTATCTGGATGCTCTAAAACCTGTGGTCTGGAGACTCCTGAAGGAGCCCCGAGATTCTTCCAGAGAGCTTCAAAAAAAACCAAAGCCACTCTTCTATTACATTTTTGGGGTAAATAGTTATTTTCACTGAATTAACATTTTATAACTTACATTACCAGAAGCTCTTTGGAATTCTCAATAATTTTTTATATAAAAGGAGTCTTGAGACCAATGAGAACCATTGCTTTAATTCAGTTACAACCTAGTGACAGGGCACTCCAGAGTAAAACTAGGCAATACCGAGTGCTCCAATGCTACCTCCCTCTTATAATCCTTTACCCAACCTCTTCTCTCCACTCAAGTGGGAGAGGAGAAGAAAACAGAATCATTAATCAGTGAGCTTAAAATAGCCACATTTTAATTCACAGACCCAATTAGCTCCTCCCAACACAAGCACTTCAGCCATTAATAGCTAATTTATTGCTAATAAAATCAGGGGCTAGAGAGATGGCTCAGAGGTTAAGAGCACTGGCTGCTCTTCCAGAGGACCTGGGCTCAATTCTCAGCATCCACATGGTGGCTCACAACTGTTTGTAACTCCTGCTCCAGAGGAACCTCACACATGCAGGCAAAACACCAACATACACACATACATACATGCGCACGCATACACACAGCTCAGTATCAGCCACTAAAGATATTCTCTTAATTAGAAGGGTAACTAAATCCCTCACCAAACATGCAATAGACACATACCAGTCCCTGGTATCTGAAGGAATCATAGACGCTTCTGATGAAAAGCCAGAACGGCCACAGGTATTCAAATCGGAACTCCAGGACAAAGTCGGCCAGGAGGACAAGTGCCCACACTACCAGGAATTTCAGGTATAAAAATGTACTGCAAAATACAAAAACAAGGATTCAAGGTCATGCATGAAGAATCAGAAATAGGAATGCACTGTTTCTGTTTAGAAGAGAAAAACTGCATTTACCATAAACACAGTGGCAAAGCTCAGAGAGCTGCTACTGTGGCCTATCTGGGTTGTAAAAGACTCCTTCACTCAGCCTCACAACCGTAGACCAGATGATGACCAAATCTGCTCATTCCTTTTAAGACGGAAGAAAAACATTTGAATCTCACCACTATTAAATAATAATAATAATAAAAAAAGTGCTAGGTGTGACTTTAAAATACTGCCACACTCTCAGGATAGCTTTGGAGCTGTTCATTAGAAGAAAATGCCAAGGCTGAAAGGCTTCCAACATGCTGCTTCCTCGCCCTCCACACCTGCCTAAGAGTTAGAACTTCTTGCCGGGCACCTCTGCATGCTTCAAGGATCTCTGCTTTTCTCTCTTCTTTTGCTTCCCTATACAGCATTTATCTGCACTAACCAAACACAAAACAGACTTCCCAGAAATATGCCAAAGCTAACTCGTGGGGCAGACACGGTCACTCCCAAAGACTGAAGGCATAAAAGTGTCTTTTAAAGGAAAAGTCTTCAAATATCCAGGACTTGAGATGTTAATGTGTCTTCTGAGTTTCTTCCTATTCATGTTAAAGAGATGCATGCTTTGAGAAGAGACACATGCATATGCCACAAAAGTATCAAGCTCACACCCAACTATAATGAGGTCTGGTGCCCTCTTCTGGCATGCAGGTATACATGCAGACAAACACTGTACACATAATAAACCTAAAAAAATATGTATATATGCATCTTTCATATAACCTAAGAGTCCACTTTCCACTCATTAAGTGCAGATGAATAATAAAGCCTGAAGAATTTACCTACTAACAACCTCTAGTTCTATATTCCTAATTCTGTCAATTCCAGAGCAGGGCAAATTCAGCTATTAAAAGACTTCTAAACCAGGCATGGTGGCATACACTTACAATCCCAGTACAAAGCTGGGTCAGAAAAATCAAAAGTTTGAGGCCAACCTGGGCTACACAGCAAGTTTCAACCAATCCTGGGCTAGAAAGACCTTATCCTCAAAAAATTAAAACTTGAAAAACTGACCATATGCCAGGTACAGTGGTGCACGCCTGTAATCCCAGCACTCAAAGGAGAGAGGTAGAGGCAGACGATTGCTTTGAGTTCGAGGGCAGCCTGCTCTACAAAGCAAGTCCAGGATAGCCAAGGCTACACAGGGACAAACCTTGTCTTGAAAAACCAGTGAATGAATGAATGTTTAAAAAATGACCACCCATGAGTACTGGTAGGAATGCGAGCAGCTGAATGAACGTCCGCACAGTAGCGGGATGACTCCCAAGAAAAATGCACTCGCGGCTCCAGGCTGACAGGGGCCGTTACCAACTGCTCGGACACCAGCAGCCAGCCTCAGGCCAAAAGCAAATTAATATAAGAAAGAAACACAATTTTAGGGGTCTATACCAAGTAATACTACTCAGCGCTCACAGAAAATAAGCCATTCAGCAGAAAGCTCAAAACTATGCCCTCAAAAAGCTGGGCAGAAACACAATAAAACATCAGGAAGTTGTTAACTGAGCAAGAAAGCTCAGGGACAGAGAGACAATAGAAAGAGAAGAACGAGGCATCGTGGCATACACCTTTAATCTCAGCACAGGCCAATCTCTGTGAGCTCAAGGCCAGCAAAGCAGCAGCACCAGCAGCAGGAGGAGGAGAAGGCTAAGAGGTAGTGAGTTAGACAGAAAGCCTAAGAACTTTGGCACTGGACAGTACATCTCACCAAGAGACCTTATCACATCTGGCTGCTGTAGAGAAAGGCTGTCTGTCCCCTACAAACCGCTGAAAGCACTTCCTGAGATTAACCAGTTTGCCCAGGCCCTGGACCAGCAGACATCCTCCCAGCTGTTTGAGCCACCCCACAAGTACAGACCAAAGACAATGCAGAAGAAGAGCAAAGCTGCTGGCAAGAGGAACCAACCCTTCCTAAGAGACCACCTGTCCTTGGGGGGGGGGGGGTGTCAATACTGTCACTGTTTTGGTGGAGAAGAGGAATGCTCAGCTGGTAGTGATTCTACATTACAGACTCAATGGAACTGGTGGTCTTCTGCCTTGTTTCCAAAGGTAGAGGTCCTTTGTTGCATCCAGGAAAAAGTCGGGCAGGGACAGCTGGGCCACAAGAAGTCACCACTGCTGCCTTCATCCAGGTGAACTCAAAGACCCTGGTGGCTAAGCTAGGAGAGCTAAAGACCGATATCAACAACAGACATGGGATCTGTTGCCACTGGGGAGGCAATGTCCTGAGTCCAAATTCTGTGGCTCACACTACCCAGACAGAAAAAGTAAAGGCCAAAGAACTGTCACCAAAACCGGTTACATGTGGGGCTGGAGGACTGGAGAGATGGCTCAGTGGTTAAGAGCAATGTCTGCTCATCCTAAAAGACCTGGGTTCAATTCCCAGCACCCACACGGCAGCTCACAACTGTCTGTAACTCTAGTGCCAACGGATTTGACACCTTTATGCTATTGCACATAAAATAAAAATAAATAAATAAAATTAAAAAAAATAAATGTGGGGCTGGAGAAATGGCGCAGAGGTTAAGACTACTTACTGGCTGTTCTTCCAAAGGTCCTGAGTTCAATTCCCAGCAACCACATGGTGGCTCACAACCATCTATAGTGAGATCTGGTGCCCTCTTCTGACCAGCAAGCGCATATGCAGTTAGTACACTATATAAATAATAAATCTAAAAATATTTTTTTAAAAAATTGGTTAAATGTACACTGACAAGTTTCCTGTACATAAATATAACTTACAAATTGCCCTTCGGGGGCTAAAGAAATGACCCAGTGGTTAAGAGTACTTGTTTATGTAGAGGACCTTATTTGATTCCCATCACCTACATGATAACTCACAACTGTCCATAATTCCAGTTCTAGGAGAGCTAACATCTTCTTATGGCCTCCAAGAACATCAGGCATGTACATAATACACAGAGATACATGCAAACAAAATGCTTATACACACAATATAAAATAAATATTTAAAATTTTTAGTTGCTTTTTTTTGGGGGGGCGGGGGGTGAGACAGGGTTTCTCTGTGTAGCCCTGGCTCTCCTGGAACTCACTCTATAGACCAGGCTGGCCTTGAACTCAGAGATCCACCTGCCTGGCTTTAGATGCTCTAAATAAATAAAAAAATAAACAAACAAACAAGCTTAGACCAGCAAACTGATACAAAAGTAAAGTGGAAGAAGAAAAAGCTTACCCTGCTTACCCTGAAGCTTACTCTTACTGCTCACCCTGAAGATGGAGTTTCACAATGGAAGGAGAAAAGGCTGAATACTGTCCTCTGACTACTGGCATGTAAATACCACTCCCCTTTACTCCTTAAATAATAATAATGATAACAACAAAAATTATGTTTTAAAACTTTCTAGTCTTGTATATTTTCCAAGCAAACATTCCTATGCTGATGTGATCAAATTAACTATTTGAATTAAAAAAAATCATGGTATTTTTCCCTCCTGGTAGTAGGGACTGAATCCAGGGATTTGTACATACTAAGTATATTTCCACAACTTAGTTAATAATACTCCTACCACAGATAAAGATCTGTAATAATTAAGAAAAATTTCAGTAAGATACAGAAAGGTTTATATGCTTGAGAACAAAAACAAAATCCAGCCCGAGGATTTTCTCTGTACCTGTGAAGCCACACAGGTAGAGGCTAGAACAGGCGTAATAAAAGGCCATCAGTGATGTGATATTCATATTGATACAGTTTGCTATCTACTGTCAATCTCTTTTAAATTTTTGTAATAATTATTTTATGCTCATGAGTGTTTTGTCTGCACGTATGTAGGTACACCACGTATGCCTGATGACCAAGGCAGTTAGAAGAAGGCATCAGATCCCGGAAAACTGGAGTTTCTGGTAGTTGTGAGCTGATATGTGGGTGCTGGGAACTGAACTGTCTGCAAGAGCAGTAATTGCTCTTAATCGCTGAGCCATCTCTCCAGCCCCCTAGTGCTAACTGCTAACACTAATTCTTAGAACTCCTGTGAGTCTGGTAGTAAGTTTTCAGGAAGTCTGCCACAGAAATCAAGGAGCCCAAAGTAAGCAAACAGTCCCATGCCGCATGAAGTCCCATCTTCAGCTCCTCTGCACTCCAGTGTTGTTGGCCAGCTACAGACACAGCCCACACTCTTGAACTCACTGACTGCAGAGAAATGAACATTTTAGTAGAAAGAAAACCAAGTCCTGCAGATACTTAGAATTATAAATGACTTCAAAACTAAAAGAAAATTTCCTGTGGTCCAGAACTGTTTCCAGAAACTAAAAAAGGAAAACCAGTCTCTTGGCCATGTTTTCAAGGCATTTGAAAATGGCATAAGGGTAGCTGGCAGCCTGGAGGTGGTGGGTAGAGCTCAGTCGGAAAGCACTTATCTAGCATATGGAAGGCTTTGGGTCCATACCTCGCATCACACACACACAAATAAGCACAAAACGTATTTCCGTATTAAGTAAACTGGTAAGCATACACTCAGTGGCTTCCAGTTCCTTAAACACGTACCAGCCCTGTGACCCAGTCACTCACTCCTGGGTGTCACTCGAGAGAAATGCATACTTGTCTCCACAGCCTCATGGGGGAGGAGTGGGTTGGCCTACTCTCACCTAGATTCTTCTTTCTTGTTTAGCCATTTTCCAAATCTACATTTGAATTCTTTTGTTTGTTTTTGTTTTTGCTTGAGACAGGTTCTTTCTGTGTAGCCCTGGATGTCCTGGAACTCAATTGATAAACCAGGCTGGCCTCAAAGTCAAGAGATCTGCCTGCTCCTGCCTCCCAAGTGCCGGGATTACAGGTGTGCACCACCGCCATCTGGCCTAAATCTACACCTCAGTTCTGGGTCCCACCTCTCCTTGTCTTTCAATGTAGGAAAGTTTTTTCCCGTTTTCTTTTTAAATTATATGCATAATTTAATTATGTGCATTTGAGTGCAAGTATGTGTGTGTGAATACAATAAGGACACCAAAACAGGGAAACACCAAAACAGCTCCCTTGGAGCTGGAGGTACAGGCAGTTGTGAGCTGCCCAAAGCAGGTTCTAGGAGCCAAACTTGGTCTCCAGAAGAGCAAGGACACTCTTAGCACAGAGCCTCTCTCCAGCCCTGTTTTTGTTTTGTTTGTTGAGACAGAGTCTCATGCACTCTGTCCAAGGCCGACCTCAAACTCACTATGAAGCCAAGGATGACACCGAACTTGTCATTCTCTGCCTCCAATATGCAAGCGCTGTAATTATAGGTGCGCACCACCACACTCGCTGTGTGAGGCGCTGGAGCTCTAAGTCAGTGCTTCGCTTATGGGAGGCGAGCACTCTTACTAACTGAGCTGCATCCCTGGCAGAGTAATCTCTGCAGCTGTCCTGCAATGTGGCTGAGTATAGCCATCATCCCCAGATGGAAAATGAACAGCATTACCAATTGCTCTCTGTCCAAAGGGCACCCCAGACATGGCAGAATCCCAGGGTAGCTGGCAACACTATTTCAGTAACAGGACAACACTGTCCACAGAACAGCAGCCTGATGAATAATTTTTGATATCCTAATCATTTAAATGTAAGGCAGTACAAAAATGGTCTTTGTTAGTAACTTTTTTTTTTTTAATTCTGCAACTTCCAGCTTAGGGGGTGGTGGTCCACTTTCAGACCTTTGATATTCTTCAATAATCACTTCTTGCCAAGTCTCAGTTTCAAAGTAAAGACCACTAAGTAAATTTGAATGGTAAACACATCCTACAATCAGGCTCCCATTTCAGGACTGTCTCTTGTAAAATCTAGAAATGGGCTAATTAGCAAAGCTGATTTTCCCTAAACTCAGTCTTGAATCCTACTGAGTTGTTTCAGCTGTCCAAGTTCTGGAGTGTTTACAAGAGCTGCCTGGCTCAAGGGCCCTCAGCCTCAGCCTCACTATACCACCCCTTATCCCTTCGAAGGCAGCAGAAAAAAAAAAAATCACACTGTAATGGAAGTTTTGGTTTCTTTGTAAACTCAAGTTATGTAAATATGTTTTTGTTTTAATCCCAAGTGTGGAGTTTTAGTTGGACTGTAGTTTGTCCACAACTTTTAACTGTCTCTTGAGGGGGCACGCCTTTTGCTAGCTGGTAACAGCCTTCCACGTGCCACACGGAGAGGGGCATGATCTAGGACTCTGCGGATATAAATTGAGAGCAGAGAAAGAGAAGCTGTGGAGATTTCTGTCAAATTAAAGGAGCTGCTATCCCAAGGGCATCTCAAAACATTTCTTTTCAACCATGAAGAAAATATGCTTGAATTTATTTTCACACACACAGCTCTTTACATAAGTTATGGCTGATCTGATGATACTCTGATTTTCTGATCGACACTGTCTAATAATTATAAACTATCGTGACTAACATTTAAAGCATAACCGCACAATACTTTCTAAATTATAACATTTTTGATAGCACTGTATGCTTCTATTAAAGTTAACAGTGAAATTAAGAAAAAAAATGCTATTACTTGGTTTACCATGGTGAATGTCTGAAAATGGCGCCTAACTACAAGCTTTTTTCTCACTGAGTTGGTGCCATCAGTGTCATTTACAGCCATTTTTAACTTGAATCCATCTAGTAACACTCTCCATCTGCGGATTCTCCATCCACAGTCAGTGAGAGGAGTGGGAACAATCTTCCCTGCAGGGACAGTGCGCCTCTCTCCACTGCCACAGCTGCCTGCCTGGAGCACACACAACTGCTGCGGGAGAGCTGTCCATCCGCATCCCTGCCCCTTTCCCTAGGCAGACCAATGTTCTGCTGGTAGCCATCTGTCCCAGTCCAGGCTTCCATGAGTTCCCATAATGGCAACTCTGAGTCACCTTTCACTTTCAGGGCTGGCACACTTCTACAAGCCCCTTTGTCTTCTCTGCTACGCAGCACTGCAAGAGCATTGGCCTTGGCCTGCCTCACACTGGCCAGCTCTAACTGCCTTGCTGGTCATCTACAGAACCACAGTGTCAGTATCATCACTCAGGACCCATCCAGACCTGTTTCGTCTAACCCTTTATTTTAGCAGCTCCTGAGGCTGTGCGTGTATTAGTATTTGAGAAACACTGGCAGCATGGCATGGTTTGATTAGAGGTCTCCTCTGAAACATCAACCTTAAATTTATGTATCCATAGTAGTTGGAGGTGGGGTCGTAGAGAGGTAACTGGGATTAGAGAAAGTCATCAGGGTGAGGCCTTCATGAAGGCTCATGCTTCATAAGCAAAAGAGGGGTTGGAGGAAGACTCAGCACTTAAGAGCACTTTCTGCTCTAGAAGAACACAGGTCATTCCCAGCACTCACATCAGGTGGTTCATAGCCACCTGTAACTCCAGGGGATCTGATGACCTCTTCTGGCTTCCATGGGCACCTGCACTCACCCCACATTATAATAATAAAGTAACCCTTTACTAACAAAGGAGAAGGGCAGCAGCAGGCACAGCAGCACATGCCTATCTTCCAAGATACTCAGAAAGCCTGGGCAGGAGCTGCATGTACACGGTCAACCTGGAAACATAACAAAACCTCATCTCCAAGAAAAAGGAAAAAACACCTCCAGAAACCTAAGAAATTACATATTTATTTACAGGGTGAATGCAGTGGCACATGCCTTTGACCCCAGCATTTGGGAGGCAGAAGCAGGAGGATCTCTGAATTTGAGGGCAGCCTGGTGTATAGAACAAGTTCCAGGGCAGCCAGGCTACACAGAGAAACCCTGTCTCAGGAAAAAAAGAAAAGAAAGAAAGAGACAGAGAAAGAGAGAGAGTAAGAAAGACACACGGACAGACATTCATTTATATAAGACTAATTTACACATTGAGATGGGATCTCTAGCCAAGACTGGTCTAGAACTTCCTATGTATTTGAGGATGGTGTTGGCTTCTTTTCCTCCTGTTTCTACGTTCTAAGTGTTGGGATTACAGGCATGTACCACTGAGACTAATTTACGCAGTGCTAAGGATCAAGCACAGGGCTTTCTGTATGCCAGACAAGCACTCTATCAACTGAGTAACATCCCTAGGCCAAGAAACACATTGCTAAACAAATTACAGCCTCAAGTATTCAGTTAAAATACACAGAGAGAGAGACAGAGATAGACAGACAAGCAGACTAAGAAAGCTAGGTATGCACACACTCTTATAAACCATCACTTGGCAGACTGAGGTAGGAGGATGACAAATTTCACCCCTACCTGGTAAATTCATAAGAAAGGGACTTGTTCAAGAGACTTAGCTAAGTCCCATCTGAAAAGGAAAACCCAACCCCTATATACCCCCCCAAAAAAGAAAAATTAACTGAGACAAGAGACTGTCATGACCTTTCAGAAGAGACTGTCTACACAGATGACCAACTTTGCTCTGGGCTGCTGACCAGTTTCCTCTCACCAAGAAACCCTGAAACTCTCCAGAGTTACCATCCCATTTCCACACCGAAGCAAGCCACCCAAAGCACTTCTATTCCTGCTCATTCTCCAGACCACCACAGCACAAACACTAGACTGCTTCCTCAAAAGAGCACCCGTGCAGGGGCAGGCACATGCCTTTAAGAGGCAGAGGCCAGCAGGGCTCTGTGAGCTTGAGGCCAGGCTGGTCTACACAGACCAGCAAGAATGTCTCAAAAACAAAAGAAACAAACAAACAAACAAACAAAATCACAAACTGCCTATGTGGTCATTCTTATTCAAAATACCACAAGTGTATAGAATGAAAACCACTGAAACAAGCTTTTATAAATTTGGGGTATGGTCTTTTATAAAGAGCTAGATAGACCACAAGGCTACCAAGTACAGATATTGTAAGCTAATGCAAGTAGACTTTGAAATTCTAGAATTTCTGCTTCCAAAACACTTTGTGGGAGGCAGATGTGATGCATGTTGCATATGTGTGAATCTTATGCACACATGGTGACCAGAGGCTCTAGCTCTCTGCCTTACTGTCTTGAGACTGTCTCTCACTGAACCCACAGCAGCCAGTAGGCCCCAACGATCCTCCTGCCTCAACACCTCACAGCACTAGAGTTGCAGGACCACAGTGACCATGTTGGGCTTTGCATGCTGGTGGGGTACTTAAATTCAGGTCCCCAAGCTTACACAAGCTCCTCTACCCAATGAGCTACATCCTTACTCCCAAAATACTTTAAACAGTATGGAAGGTATGGCGTTGGGGATTAAAAAAAAAAAAGTGAAATAGGAGAGAAAAGACAATCGCTGAGCCAGTCACATTCACAATGAAAAATTTAAAGATAACTTTAAAACATTTGCTTTGAACCAGGCCAAAGTTGCACACTCTCATAATCCCAGAAGAGGCAGGCAGATCTCTGAGTTCCAGGCCAGTCTGGTCTACAGAGTGAGTTCCAAGACATCCACGTCTACCCTGTCTCAAAACAAACAAAATGTGTTGACATTGTATAAGAAGAAATCCACTTATAAGTAAATCCACTATTCCCACAGACAAATTGATCTACTTAATCACACCCTGCATTTACATAACACTTGCAAGTTTTCTAAATGTGTGCATATTATCTCATTTCCCCCTCCCCCCCTCCTAACTGTGAAGTAGACAAGACAAACAGTTTTTTACAGGAAAGATACCCAAGACACCAGAAGGGAACAGGTTAGGGCACCATTGAAAGAGTACAGAAAGAAAAAAAAATTGTTCATTTTGCATGACTGTGGCTAAAATGAATACCAGAAATGTCTATGCAATGAAGTGTGCATATGAAGCTAGAGAGAAGGCTCAGTGGTCAAGAGTTCTGGCTGTTCTTACAGAAGACCTGGGCTCAGTTCCCAGCACTCACATGGTGGCTCCCAACTAGCCATAACTCCAGTTTTAGGGGATCTAAAGCCCTCTTCTACCCTGCAGACACCAAGCCTGCACACGGTGCACATTCGTATATACAGGCAAAATATTCATAAAATGAATAAATTTAATACAATTTTTAAGAGAACAAAATTTGAGGCCTTTTGTTTTTATGTTTTTTCAAGACAGCATTTCTATGCATAGCTTGATTAGAACAAAGTATTTTCTAACTAAGCAAATATGCTTTATTAAGTAACAAAAACTCATATCTTCATAAATTTCTGGTTGATAAAGTTAATAGTAAACACACTATAAAATTTCAGAAAATAATTAATAAAGTATTTTTTTTACAAAGTAGCCCTGGCTAACCTAAAACTCTGTGTAGATCAGACTGACCTAAAACTCAGAGTCCCCTGCCCATGTCTCCTGACTGCTGAGATTCAATGCATGTACTGAAGGCCCATGGTCACTATGTCAGAGAAACACGTCACTTAAAAAGAAAAACTGGGGGCTGCTGGCTCAGAAGTTAAGAGCACTGGCTGCTCTCCTAAAAGTCTTGAGTTCAATTCGCAGCACTCACATGGTGGCTCACAACCGTCTGTATTGAGATCTGGTGCCCTCTTCTGGTATGCAAGTGTACATGCAGGTAGAATATTATATACATAATACATAATAAATAAATCTTAGACTGGAAGCCAGGCAGTGGTGGCATGCACCTTTAATCCTAGCACGGGGGAGGCAGAGGCAGGTGATCTCTTGAGTTTGAGGCCAGCCAAGACTGCATAGAGAGACCCTGTCTCGGGGTGAAAAAAGACTTGCGAGAGAGCTCAGTGGTTAAGAGCACTGGCTCTCTTCCCAGCACCCATATTGCTGGTTGGTGGCTCCTAACACCCATGACTCCAGCTCCAGGTGACCTGACACCCACCTCTTCTATCCTCTTAGAGACCACACTCATTTGTGGTATACGTGCAGAAATGCAGTCAAACACATAAAACAAATGTAAAAATGCTTTAAACAGGTTTAAAGACAGAACCTCTTTTTTTAAAAAAAATAAAGTCAGATGAACAATAAACCACAGGCAGCACCTTGCCAAGTAAGCTTAGAATGAACAGTTTATATGTGAGAAAGACTTGCCTCAATTTCTCTCATCTGAGATAGAAATTCTTTAAGACTTATTTTGTTTGATATTTTATGTAAATAAGTCTTTTATTTTTGGGACAGGGTTTCTCTGTGTAACCTTGGCTGTCCTGACACTCACTCTGTAGACCAAGCTGGCCTCAAATTCAGAGATCTACCTGCCTTTGCTTCCCAAGTGCTGGTCCTAAAGGCATGCATCACCACTACCCAGCTGTATGAGTCATTTGTTCGCATGTATGTCTATACAACATGTGTGCCCCTGGTACTCCCAGAGATCAAAAGAGGGCATCAGATCCCCTGGAACTAGAGTAACTGGTAGTCATGAGCCACCATGTAGTTTCTGGAGACCCAATGCTGGTCTTGTGCAAGGCCAGCCAGTGCTTTTGTTCACTCTGAGACCTACATTCTTACTCTGACCACAAGCATGGCATTCATTCCCTCTAGTGTTCAAGTGTTCTCCTTGAAGAACAGGCCAAGCACTGACTTTAGTACAGAGCAGTTTGCTTGGTTTTTAAAGGTGTTTTAAAGGTGAGCAAGGCAGTAATATCTATAGACAGAACAAGGTCATTCCCAGTCACCTCCTCTGTGCTGGGATCACAGGTGCTCAAATGTATCAGTGACAGGAACTAACCTGTCAAAGATGGGCACGGCGTTGGAATTCTCACAGAGAAGATGGCAGTGGGAAACTGCTTCTGGTTTTATAATCCTATTACTCAAAATGAGCTCCTTAACAAGCACAGCTAAGAAACTACCAAGGAATGCCATGGAAGGACCTTTTGTAGGATAAGGTGTCTCGGAGGTCTGAGGAACTGAGGCCCAGATGATATCAGTTTCACTGATTGTCAAGTTAAAGACAGAAAGCTTCAAAAAATACCCTAAAAGTTATTAAGCTTGACATAGTTTCCACTGCCAGGATACACATGCCTAAAGATGAAATGCTAAGGACGCAGTAACCTAAAGATTTGAAGACGTCCATGATGCAAAAGTGAAGGTGTGTGCTCTCACCACCTCACTTGAGCCACTTGTTGCTCAGAACCCAACTCCTGAAAACTGTCCAAGTAAAATAACTGCACCCAAACTGAGTGAGCCCAGAGAACAGTCAGTGCATTTACACAGAACGCCGCTGCTATGAAGAAAAGTAGCTCAATTACAGTATTTCACCTAACTAGGTTTGTAGTGTTTTAGGTGGGGTTTTGTTTTGTTGGGGGGGCGGGGGTGAATTTTTTGAGACAGAGTTTCTCCGTGTAGACCTGGCTAGCCTGAAACTTAGAGCTCCAGCTGCTTCTGCCTCTTGAGCGCTAGGAGCAAAGGCGTGCACCACCGCCACTGGGCTTGATTCTACTTATTTTGTGGGTGCACACATGTACCAGTGATATATATCTGGAGGCCGGAGGACAACTTGTAGAATCAGTTCTCTCCTTCTACCATGTGCATCCCAGAGACTGAACTCAGGTCATGGGAGGCTTAGTGACAGGTGCCTGTACCTTCTGAACTCATCTTGCTGGCCTTGTGTTTCTGAGGTTTTTATCTGATCCTCTAGACTCCACAAGATGCTTGCAGCCTAGAAAATAACCACACACACACACACAGTGAAGAGACATATCTGAAATAGTCCAAGAAAAAGCTTCTGGAAATGTTCAGAACACCAAGAGTCCATAGCAGACAGGGTACATAGCAAGAATAAGAAATTGGTAAAAGTATCACGTTCTTAAGCCCACAGTTAATTCAATCTACAAGACTGTGGAGGTTCAAGAAGGGCTCCAAGCAATCAACACAGAGACAAAGGGAAGGTTCTGCAAATAAGCTGAATTGGATCATGTCCCTTCATCCACTCCTCAACCCACAGCAACAACTTGAAGGGCCTTTCTTGTTACTGTTCTTATTGTTTTATTTTGTGTAGACGTGTTTTGCCTGCACTTATGTCTGTACACCATGTGTGTGTCTGTTGTTCACAGAGGCCAGAATAGGACACTGGATCCCCTGGCACTGAGTGGTATACCATTTGGGTGCTGAGAATCAAACCCAGGTCCTCTGCTCTTGGCCACTGAGCCATTTCTCTAGCCCCTTGAAGGGTTTTTCAAAAAACACCTAATAAAACTAACCTACCAAAACCACTCAGACACTCAGAATAATAGAAGGTGGAGGAAAGTGCTTTTTTAAAGAAAATATACCACAGGCAAAAATTAAATATAAACACTCCAGTGTGACAAATTGTTTAATTCTAGTTTATAGAAATAACAAACTTAAGTGCTTAGCTGAACACTTTGATTTATTCATTATACTCACCCCTTCCTGAAAGGCCTCTAAAACACAGAGAGCCTGTATCTAGTTCTTTTATGACAGGTTAGGCCTGTTGAAGTCAGTGCCTACCAAGATTACAGAAATGCTTTCAGGCTGAGATTGCGACACTGGGATTTGAAGTTCCAGCTGCAGAACACATGTACAATCAAGGCAGCCAGCCTCCAGTGACTCTAATAAGCATAGCCCAAAGGAATCTAAAAGCAGGCCTAGAAAACATCATTAAGGAGGCAGGAACAACAATTGAGTGAAACCCCAGGAGGCATGCTGTTTAGACAAGGGTCTGCAAAAGGAAACAAGAGAGGAAAGGAGGGTGCAAGGACTGATGGCTTCTAACAGCGACTTGGGAGGAGCTGGAAAGACCAGGGGACTCTTCTTGAGAAAAGTTAGGAAAGACCCTATGCTGTCAGGCCCAGAAGTGCACTGGAAGCTTCAGGCACACTTCAAGTGTAGCGTCGCACAGGAAGTGTAAGTTCACAATGAAGAGGCGTTACCTTCAACCACTAGTAACAGCGACAGAAAACCGTGTCCTGAAGCTGGAAATGTGTAAGTAAATTAAAATTCTTATTCTACTTTACTCTTTTAAGCAACAATTTTAAATACAGAGGTTTGAAACATACTTTAATATGTTTCCATGACTTATAATTAACATATTTTTACCACCCTATCTCCCTCTTAGGAGTCTTAGAAGAAAAAAGTGGGGAATGTGGCAGGAAGAGAGATGGGGAGAAGCACACAACAGGAGAGACCCACCTCCCAGGAGAATTACCATCAGCCATGGGAAGCTTAGCAGCCTAGCGCCCTGAGTAGTGTGAGGGCAGCTTTGGGAAGGGACTCACAGCCAGGAAATCCAGGCACTTCCATGTGTGGTAATTTATTAATAACTTGCTTTCATAATTCTCAAGTTTATCTCATTTGAGTTAGGAAGCATTTTCTTTTGGTGGCAACTGTCTCCTTCATAAAATAGCATAGGTAGAAAATACAGTTGCTAATGTGTCAGGTGAACAACTAAAGCAGAGGTTAAAATCAGCTCCAACAGAAATATGTTCACTTGAACAGAACCAGGTTCTTTGGAACCTCTGCATCACTGTACAAATTCTAGAGTATTAATTACTACAGCCTACTAGACTGTAAATCCCTGAAGATGGGACCTATGTCTTACCATGTAGCTTCCACAGCTCCACAAACAATGTAGGTTTTCAATGAATGGAATTTATTAGCTTATATTTATATATTTATCTAGTCATTTAACATTTGAAGAGTGACTGCCTACCTGTTAGGTTCTGTGGTAGCTCCGCTTTTTTTTTAAATTACATTTAATGGCAGCTCTTAGTAGTACTAGCAATAATAATAATAATAATAAAACTGTTCCTATTTCTTTCCTCTTAATCCTGATTATTAATTTGACTGGAATAACACAGAGAATGTCTGGATCTTTAGATGATGGACATGTGTATGTATGTGTGTATAGTACTGTAGATATACAATATATGTATGCATTATATACAAAACTGTATATTTACATATATTTGTATTAATATAATACCTCAGATTAATACTCCCTAGCATCCTAGCCCCTCTAACAGAATTCCAAGGGAGCTATGAGCACTCTCCTCTGACAATCACTTCAGAAATATCTGCCCATGATTAAAAGCACCAGGATTTTCAAAGCAGCTGTTCTCAAAATGTAGATCACAACCCCTTTCACAGGAGTGCCCTAAGACCATCAACATCAGGAAACACAGATATTTACATTATGATTCATAACTGTAGCAGATTTAGTTATGAAGTAGTAACAAAAATAATTTTATGGTTGGGGGTCAGCACAGCATGAGGTCGCAGCTTTAGGATGGTTGGGAACTGCTGTTTTAAAGCAAGACCAAGCAGCAAATGACTCCTTGTTTTTTGTTGTTGTTTGGCTGGTTTGGGTTTTGTTTTTTTTTTTGAGAGAGGCTTTCTCCATGTAGCCCTGGGTGTCCTGAAACTCACTCTGTAGACTAGGTTGGCATCAAATTCACCAATCACCTACCTCTGCCTCCCAAGTGCTGGGATTAAAGGCAGGTGCCGCTACCGCCAGGCTGTGGCCCCTTGTTTTGACTACTCAACTTTTGGTTTTGGTTGGATCAAAATCTAATGGTCTTCCTTGCCTCCCTAAAGAATAAGCCACACTTGTTAACTGTAATGGCAATAATATGGTAAATAATGTCTGAATAACATATTAGAATTTATAAGGAGTTCCACAAACTACACACGCACGTGCATATATATGACATAATATGTAATATACATGATATATATACTATATGTTATTACATATATATGTATAATATATGCATATATACATATATACATAATATATACACATAACATATATATAATATAGTATATGTGTAATATATAGCATAATATATACATGATATATATGTGTGTGTGTCCTCAAAGGTCATTTAACAGATGGGAAAAGTAAGCTTCAAAAGCAGTGAATATTCTGCCAATCCAAAACATCAGGGCTTGGACTTTGAGTTTGAACCCAGGTCTCTGGTAGGCTGCAGTCCAGTGCTTTCCACCTCAGCTGTTCCCTCACATATGGCCACAGCTCAAGAGAGCTGAGAAAACCAAGAACAGGAACACAGTACTGGTCGAAAGGCTGCTACGAAACAGCAGCCAGTGGTTATCAAAATTGTCAACACAGCCCTTGGGAGGGGGGCTCCTTTCTAATAAGACGAAATTGGCCAGATGTTCAGAAACAAAACAGGCAATGGATGTATGAAACAGAACTGAATACAGACTTTAAATTGATGATCAACAGAAACTTGATATTCATGAATCCTCAAATGTCCTAATTTTTAACTAGCCCACTCATTCTGTTTTCTTAAGAAATACTGGAAGTTTTCCAAAGCAGTCAGTCCTTAAAAACAAAATAAGGGGGGAAAACACACTACATGATTATTCCACTGCAGTACTCTGTAACATTAAAAAATAGATAAGGAAACTGAAATACTCTTTGCCCCAAAACATGAAAGACAGGTAGAAACACACTTAAGTTCCTTTATTGGCATTTAATAAAGAATGCCCAGCAGAGGATAAAGAGACAGCTTTGGGAACTAAAGCACCATTTCATTGTGTTTTGATTTTTTATATGGAACTGAATGAAGGGACGGTGTGTTTACTATTAACCTTTATATTCAAAGGTTAATTCAAAGTCAACATAACAACAGACCTTCGTTAAAAGAGGAATTCCATGTCAAGCTGTGTGGCTGCTGAGGTACAAGCCGTAAACCAGCTGTTTGTTTAAATAGGAAAAGAAGCTAAAATACACCACAAAACAGGCGAACAACAAGGACTTTCCAATCTTGTTCCGAGGGGCTTCATCTTACATGACTATAAACAGAAATTCAAATACCACAGGGTCCTAACCTGCCAACTTTGTTTTAACATATTTTTTCTATTCTTATCTTTTCAATGGCTAAGGAAAAAAAGCCTTCCTTCATTCAAGAATTTACAGCACGCAGGCTTGCCTCTACCCATTCAATCTGTCAATCTGCTGGAAATTTTGGTTTTGCTTTTTCAGTTTTACTTATTGTCACATCTGATTCAGCAACCATGTTCCTCAGTTTTACTAACAGCTGTGTGCTGACTGACTCCAACACTGTTTGGCAAATAGTATTCATGTTTGTTGAATGAATGAATGGTTCTCTGATCGATAGCTCCTTACATAGAAACCTCTCCAAGGCTTTTTGACTCCCTAAATCCTTCTGAACTTGAAGACTCCCCCTTCAGTCACCTGCCCGTGGAGGGCAGCCACTTCACACGTGTAAACAACCGCATGTGCAAGGTATACAGCTACGCTACAACGTGGATGACATCAGCGAGCTCCTGTATTTCTCCAAGACTCACAGCAAGAAGCACTAAAACTTAAGGCGCCATGAGAACTCAATGAAGCCTACAGCCACACGCTGGGCGATTCTCTCTTGTAAACGAATTACTTCTCCACTGAAATCGGTTCTTTCCGAAGCATTCCCAGAAAATAACCGCCATACACAAATTGGGCTTGGGGAAGCTGTGACAGTCACCGAGGTGCCCCATGAACCTGTTGTCCTTCTCCCAAAGAGGAGTGGATTCAATTTCTATTTAAAGGGACACCACTTTCCTTCACGAGCAAGTGACTGAAAAAAACAACAACAAAAGTGAGTTGGGAGGAGAATCCCTGCTAAAGGTTCAGAGCAATGGATCTGCTTGCATTTGTCAAAATGTTTGCTGAGAAACTGGCAGCAGCCTGCCTGGAGCAAGCAAGGTGACGGGCATGACTCGGGGGTACCGGCCTCCCGACCAAGGTGGGGATCCCAGGAGGGCAGCACAGGCCGGAAGAGTAGCCGACGCGGCCCCGCCCCGAGCCCGGGGGTCCAGGGCCCCCCGCAGCTCCCAACTTCGGCCGCCTCGCTCCGGCCCCCGCACGGGTCCACCGGCCTCGAACTCGGGGCCGCCAACTCCCGAGCCCGGCGTGGCGCGGGCTCCGCCGGGGGCCGGGCGCACAGCCTGCTGGGGACCCCCGAGCTTCTGGGCTCCGGGCCGCGGGGGTGCCGCCCCTCCCCCCGGGGCACCGCGGCCAACGGCGGCCCCGTGGCTCCCGCCCGCGCCCTCCGCCCGGCCCTCGCCACACCCCGCGGCCCGGGGCGGACCCTCGGCGGGCCGGCCGGGCGCTCCGCGGGCGGCGCGCCTCAGGAGAGCCCCCGGCGCGGGCGTGCGGCCTAGTCGGGGGTTACATAACGGGGCCGGGGCCCCCTCCGGAGCGGCGCCCGCGACCCGCCGGCCCGCGCGGGGCGCCGCCGCTCACCTGCCGTAGATCCCCTCGGTGATCCGGTTCCGCTTCAGGGGGCGGCGGAGCTTACTGCAGTCGGCGTTCCGCCGCTTCATCCTCCCGCTGGGGGGCCGGTGCCCGCGCCGCGCCGCCGCCGCCTCTCACCTCAGCCGCCGCCGCCCGCCCGCCCCGCGTCGGGCCTGGATTCTACCCCTGCGGCCGGTCACACAGACATGGAGCCAGCACCGGGGGGAGGGGGGCCGGGAGGGGGGCGCCGAGCCTCCTCCGCCTTCGGAAACAAAGAAATGACAATTCCGGGGCCCGCCCGCCCCGCACCAGCCGGCCGCCCGCCCCGCCTCCCCCGCCCCGACGGACGGCCCGCGGAGCCAATCGAAGGCGCCGCCGCGCCGCGCCCAGCCAATCCCGGGGCCCGCTGGGGCAGCACGGCCCCTTGGGCCCGCCCCCTTGAAGGACAGAAGGGCGCGCCAATCAGGACAGGGCCCAGACGCGCGGCTGGGCCTATCAGAAGAGAGTTAAATAGAGGCTTATAAATAGGCCCTATAAATATAACATCCTATATTATGCCTTGTTGCGAAGGTGCGCTTCGCGGTTATTGGGCCGCGTCGCGCTGTGGGAAGGCCCACGCCGGAGTGCGCCGGGTGGCGCGGCGCCGCAGGCTCCCGCCCGGCGCGTAAGAGCCGAACGGCGTGGTGCGCTGCGTGGCGGGGGGACCTGGCGCTGACATGTGCTCCGGCCAGCCGCGTCCTTATGTAAGAGGGCGTCCCGGGAGCGGCGGCGCGGCCCCTTCGGCGGGCGCCCGAGCGCGCAGCCACGCCGGCCGCGTCGGCCGGGTGCGAATGACAAAGCAAACCCCGCACGCAGACACACACACACACACACACCCCGCCAGCTTCCCGCGACGTGGTGACAGCGCGCCGGCCAATCCGAGGCGGCGGGGCGGGGCCTGCGCGGTCCCGCCCCCGGGCCGCGTCACGAGGAGGCGGGGCCTGGGGTGCGCGCGCCGCCGCGCGGGGCCGTCGGAGGCGTGTGCGGCGGCGTGGCCGGGCTCCACGTCGGCAGGTTGGCGCACGCTGAGGCTTCGGCGGGCGCCCGGCGGCCTCGGGCACCGGCGCGGTGCGCTACGCGTCGCGTCCGCCCTGCCTGCCCCTTCGGTCCGCTAGCTCTTTAGCTTACGGGCGAGGGCAAAGGGCCGACGAGAGGCGCAGCCGGTGGAGGCGGTCGAACCCCGGAATCCACGTGGTGGGCTGACAGAACCGACTTCTGCAAGCTGACCTCTGACCCCTCACGGGCGCCCGCAGACACGCTTCCGAAATACTTATTAACAACTGGAAGACAGCAAGGAATGCCGCACGTGGTGGCGCACGCCTCTCATCCCAGCGCTCCGGAGTCAGAGGCAGGTGGGTCTCTGAGTTCGAGGCCAGCCTGGGCTGTTAACGCAGAGAAGCCCTGTCTTTAAAGAAGACGAAGAAGGCCAGCGGTGGTGGCACACGCCTTTAATCCCAGCAGGTGGCTCTCTGAGTTCAAAGCGAATCCAGGGCAGTCACAGCTACACAGAGAAAACCTGTCTCGAACCCCTCCCCCCCCAAAATATAAAAAATAAACAACTTTTAAAAAGTTAGGGAAGTGTAGAGGAGTAGCCATTGGGAAAAGCACTGGTGGGTCATGTCTACAATACATTTTATTGTATGTGTTCCTCCTGCTCTGGGGAGGGGTTCTTTTTTTTTGGCATAGTTGGTAATATTACTATAAAATAGGATAGAGCCCATACTAGACATTTAATTTCATATCTTGGTTTTCATTTCACGTGTTGTTATAACCCTTTATGGATATTTCTTATGAGGGTTGCAGAATGCCCAAGCAAGTGGGTTTTCCCCCTTATTCCCTCAGTAAGGAGTCCTTAGTCATCTAGCACACATTTCCTTTTTATATTCCCAGTAACTAGGTGCCATCTTGTTTTGCCCTGGGACTACAGTGCACCTCTCCTGCCTGTGGTCACCCATCTTAGCACCACTCCAAAGCTCTTAAGTTCTTACCAGTGCCTCCAAAGATCCCACAGTCCCTGGAAAGGAAAACCCAATGTTGATGGCACCCAGAGTTTCACCATGGGAAGCCCTTTCCCCCTTGCAGGACACCCAGGCAAGCAAGCCTTTTCTGCTCTGGTTTTGGGGTTTCTGTTTTGTTTTGTTTTTTAAGATAAAGTTTCACTTTATAGCCCTGGCTGTCCCAAAACTCTGTCTGAAGGCCAGGGTCGCAGAGATCCACTTGCCTCTGGCTCCCCGGGGCTAGGGTTAAAGGTATGGCCACGGCCACCCAGCCTGGCAACTGAATCTGTCTCCCGCCTGAAAGAGCAGCTAGTGCTAACCACTGAACCATCTTTCCAGCCCTCTGTTTTGTGTTATTTTGTTTTGTTTTGTTGTTGTGTGTGTTTGTTTGTTTTTCAAGATGGGGTTTCTCTGTGTAACCCTGGCTTTCCTGGAACTGGAGACCAGGCTGGCCTCAAACTCACAAAGACCCACCTGCTTCTGCCTCCCATGCGATAGAATCAAAGGCGTGCATCACCGTGCCTGGCTTCTGCGCTCTGTTTTTAACTCGGCCACAACTCGATCTTCCCTCCTTCCCTTGCTTTCCCACCTACGGCGCCTCTGACAGCACTGTAAAGTGTCTACCGTGCAGGACGCTCCTTGGGGATCCAATCCATACCCTGTGGAGATGCAGTTTTGGAAAAAACGGCAATGGTTCCTGCTGTTTAAGGCCAAGGTTGAAATTCCAGCTTGGCCACTTACTAGCTTGGGCAAGTTACTGAATCCCTCACAGCCTCTGATTACACTCAGGTCTGTATTAAGGAAGAAGGGTAATGAGCACTCAGAGCCTGGCATCCAGCTGTTGGTGAAGTGAGCTTCTGTCTCTCCCTTCTCCAGGCCTTTCTGTTCTTTTGCTCTGCTTGTTTTGGGCCCTGGGGAAGGAGACAAGGTCTCACAAGTTTAAGGCTGGCCTTGAACTTGCAACATACCCCCTTGCCTCAGCCTCCAAAGTGCCGTTATTATAAGCATGAGCCACTACGCCAAGATCTGCTCTCTGTTTGCTTTTCCTCCCCCTTTGGAGACTGGCCTCTGGATACTGAGTTTCTGCCTCAGCCCTCCCAGTGCCCGCACCATGCCTTGCTCGAGTAACAGCTCTTTACACTGGCTTTCCCTCCCACCTCTCCTCCACAGTAACACTGGATGGCCGGGATTAGACTCCGAGATCCAAGTTTTGCTCAGGTTTGTCCATCACTGAGAAAGAAAGCATCTAGAGCAGCTTAGACGAGCTGCAGGCTGGTTCATGGAGGAAGTGCAGGCACTTGGAGAGGCGAATGCATTGGTGGGAACAGATGCTTGCAGGTCCTGGCTCTGGATACTGTGGTCCCTCCAAACCCGAACATCCTTACTCCCTGGGACTAGAAGGTTCTGTACTCCTTTCTGCTCAGCCTGTCTTTGCTAGGATCCCACTGCAGATTAGACAGGTGAGCAAGCCGGGCAAGCTACAACACAGCACCGGGGAACACGTGCCGTTTCTTGGTAGCTCACAGTCCAGTCTGCAGCCAGGTTCCCAACAAGGGCCTTCTATAGGTGTTGGAATTGCACAGGGAAAAGTGTGCTGTTGCTAGGAGAAGTGGAAGGGTGTGGCCAAGAGTTACTGTGGAGATCTTAAATCAGGCAGGAAACTCTCAGGATGATGACTGAGAGGCAGCGGGCCAGATGGCCTGGAGGTGTGGGTTTCCATCCTGTAACAAGCCTGGCGTGAGTGAGGCTGTTCTACAGGGTCCCTCATGTTGTCTTTAGCCATCAGACTACTGAAACAGTAGACCCCCAAGAAACTGGAATCCCACAGGAGTATCGGCCTCAGAAAATCCTGAGGCATGGAGCAGCCAGAACAGGGGCTTCAAGGAAGCCTCACAACCTCACCAACCACCCTGCTGGAATGTCTAGGGCTGAGACAATCCTGGGTCAGCGATGGGCAGGACCACACCTTGACCTAGACTGCTGTGTCCCGAACACCCTGGCTCTCTGTAGATCTTGCCTTCTTGTTAGGACTGAATGTGAGCCTGTGGAGGCGTAGGGAGGTCACTGGTGGCTTTGTCCCTTTCCTTGGTGTGGGCAGGTAAATGAAGCTTTCCCCCACCCCCTGGATTTTCTCTATTAATGTGTCTGCCTAATTGGCTTCTCAGGGACCAGTGGCCCAGCTAATGTGTTGAGCTTACCATGGCCCGGGCTCTGAACTCCAGCGACACTCTTAATTCAGAAAACAACTCGGGGTCCCTGAGTCACAGGTCTACTCTCTGCCACAACCCACATCGAGCCTGGGGTCTGGAGGCTGAGTCATGTTAGCTCCATTTTACAGAAGACCAAGGCTCCGGACCATCGTAGTTCATAGAGAAAAGCTATTAGCTTGGCACCAGCCTGCCAGGGACAGGCACATACGCCTGAGCCTGCCACAGCTGCTGGCAGCCTCAGTTGATGCCGTTGTCTGGGTTGAGAGGATAAGAGTGGTGTCTTATTATTAGATACTATTTAATGGGGAGGGGCCAGTGCACGTGCATGCATGAGTGGGCGTGGCCCTCTCCTTCCTACCTTACAGTATACAGTGATCGAACTCAGGTTGTTGGACTTGGTGGAAAGGATCTTTACCCACAGAGCCATCTAGTCAACCTAAGAGAATGGTCTTGCCACAAGCCCAGGGACAGGCCCAAGGGGACTGCTTTCTCTGAGTCCTTCCTTTGTGCTTCTCAGACCAGCATGTATCTCTTCACACACAGTCGATGAGTCTCTTGGACTCTAGCCAAGTGCCTTCCTTCCCCCACAAGCCCTGAGATAGCCTCTTGAGATCCAGAGGGCACAGAAGTAAGCTGACCTATGTCAGCCTCTTTCCAGGACAGGTTTCACCCCTGCTCCCTTGTTCTTACTACCCATTTGGAAGCAGAAGGGAATAATAGTAGCCTTCTCACACATGATTAACAAGAAGGAGATGATTTGCTCTGTTAGCAGGTTGGGGCGGGTTTGTAGGATTGTATGTAGCTCAGTTGGTAGGGTGCTTGCTTCCCTGGCATGTACAAAGCCCTAGGTTCCATCCCTGCCCCCTCCTAAATCAGGCATTCTGGTGTGTGCTTTTCACAGCGGTGAGTAACAGAAATAGGAGGATCAGAAGTTCAAGGTCAGCCTGGGCTACTAGAGTCTGCTGTTGTAGTCAATGTCAGCTTGACGATCTAGAATTACCATTTGTGTGTGAGGAAGTTTCTAGATTGGGTTAATTGTTGCTGGCGATAAAGTGGTGTTGGGTATATATTGTTATTTACTTTTTGCCCTGTAATTATTTCAGCGGTATTATTTAACCCGATATTACAATTAATAAGACATAGACACCTGTTAAATTTTATAATTGCCTTATTTACCTTGGGCTGGGCAGATATTTCACCCATGCTGTCTCAATAACCTCACCATCCATCTCCCAGCCCCCACCCAATGCCATCCGCCTTAACCATTCCTAGCTGGGCTGCCTTCCATCCATAATCCCAAGATACTTGCTTATGTTTTTTATCTTGGTGTTTTCTCCTTCCACGCCATCCTCAGAGTCCTTCCTCCTAGCCCACATGGTTCCTTTTCCACGCTTTGTGGAGTCCTCCTGCCTCTTCTCTTCCGGTCCCTCTGTTTCCCATCATTCTCTTGAAGGGAAACCCCCAGGCTACCCCATCTGCCCTGCCCAGGTTTTAGGCCTTTAATCAACCAATCAGGTTGATTGGTCTTTGACAGGTTTACACAACAAGGATAGATTTATGCAGGCAGTAACCAGATCTTGAGGGCCAGTAATTAGCATCAAAATACAAGCCTCATACCAACCCCCAACAGTTAACTGAGTTGGAAAGACCCATGCTAATACCATTCCATGGGTTAGAGGTCCTAGGCAGAGTAAAAAGGGGAAAGTGAGCTGACCTGTGTTCACCTCTCTCTGCCTCTTGACTGTGGCTGCAATGTGGGCAGATGCCTCAAGCTCCCAATTGCCAAGGCATCTCCAAATGATGGGCCCATACCACAAACCTTGGGGTCAAGGTAAGAAGCCGGCCTGTCCTTCAGTCCTTCCTTCTGCTACTTCTGTTGGGTATTTTGTCCTTACAGCAACTAGAGAAGCAGCTAATGCGGCTGTCTAAAACCAAAACAGAGGTGCAAGGTCAGAGGGGAAGTTAGGCCGGGCCTTCCTGGCACGTTATGATGACAAGATGCTGGGAGTTTGGGTTTCAACTGAGCTCAGAGCAAAACTGGAGTGGTCCTGTTTTGCAAATAGGCACAGCATCTTCCCCTGTAGCTTCCATTGGGCATCACTGGCCCAGCTGCCTTGAGCTTTGTGCCCACAAAGACCAGATGTTGGGAAGGCTGGCTCACACACCTGCCTTTATCCCCAGGGAGCCTATCGAGGAAGGAAGCTCACTGTGGTGTTCAGGATTGGACCATGCAGCAAGGGTGATGGCTCAAGCCTGTAACCACAGCATTCGGGAGGTGGAGGCAGAATGATCAGGAGATCAAGGTCATCCTTGACTACAGAGAATTTGATCAGTCTGGGTTATCTGAGATCCTGCCTGGTAGGAAATGGAAAAGAAATTGAGACAGGAAACAGCTCAGATGCCCCACAAAGCATATTGGTCCAATGGAGGATCACACGTTTCTACCTGGAAATCTATGTAGCATGGAGCACGGTTATACACAGCACTTAGATTATGTTTAATTATTTGAGATTGGGCATGTGTGAAGGTCAGAGGACAAGTTGAAGGAGTTGCTTCTCTTGTTCTGCCAAGTGGGTCCTGGAGTATCAAACATGGGATGTCAGGCTCAGTGGCAAACAACTGCTGAGCCATCTTGCTGGTGCAAGCACTTATTGCTGAAGCTCTAAAGACCGTATACATTCTGCTTTAATTCTCACAACAATGCCGTGTAGGGGAAATGGCTGCTGACACCATAACATGGATTAGAAGATTGCAGCACAGAGGTGAAGTCACTTAGCCAAGGTCACACAGGATGGGAAAGAGTTAGGATTCAAACCCATGCCACCTGCCCCCATGGCCTGGATGCTTAGGCACCATGCTAAAATGCTGTGGAAAGGCCTTTCTCCTTGGAAACTGCTTTGACAAACTGTTCATGAAAGAAAGCAAGACACTCAACTGTGTGCTGTATAATTCTGGGGTGGGAGGTCCAAGTCCATGCGAATAGGAAGACATCTGAAAGGGCACATACACAAAACAACACGTTTCTGTTTTATATTGTTTCTGGTATGGGGGGGGGGGTTAAACCTAGGGCCTTACACATGCTGGGTAAACATGGGACACCTGTCATCACCTCTTTGGATCTTTACACCAACTCTATGAGATTGACTTATTGTCTTGCCCAAGACCACAGCTAATAAATTGCAGAGTCAAGATTTGAACCCAGACTGCCTAGCTCCAAATCTCATTGGTATTGAATGAATGACCACACCCAATGCCCAGAGCAAGCTCATGCTCTGTGTGGACAATCCTCAGGAGAAGAATGGAAGCCCTACCTCGTGGTCACTACCTGTGTTTGTTAACCTCAACCGTTGCCACTCAGGGAAACAACTTGAAGGGAGGAATTGTTGTTTTAGTCCGTGGGTTTGTAGGATTTTACGCCGGAGAGGATGGCTCTGCTGATTCTGGGTCTGTGGTAAGGGTGAGCCTCACCACACTGGGAGCACGGGACTGGGCTGCTCATTTCGAGATAGGAAGGAGAGAGAAAGAAAATACAGAAAGGACCCATTGCAAAGACATGCCCCCCACCAACCTGCTTTCTCCAGGAGCCCTCAGCTCCTGCCTTTCCTTCCCTACAATGCATTCTAGTATGAATCTGTCACAGGATGGACCATTGACTGGGTCTGTATCGGTTCTTTTCCTATTGCTGTGATGAACCAAGTCGTGGAAGGGCAGCTTGACTTTGCCTGACAGTCCAACATGGTAAGGAAGGTGTGGCAACTGGACCAGGTTGCTGCTCATATTCACAGTCAAGAAACAAAGGGAGAGACTCGGGAGAGGGCCCTGCTGTGAGCAGCACTCGCTGCTTTTCCAGAGGATGCAGGCCTCAGTGCCCAGCACCCACATGGAGGCTCATCCAGAACTCCAGTTCCAGGGGATCCAGCGCCCTCTTCTGACCTCCTTGGACACCACAGGCACACATGTGCACATTAATTCAGGCAAAACACTCATACAGGTAAAATAAGTAAACCCTGAAGAGGCGGAAGACAGACACTGGTGCTCATCTCACATTCCATTCCAGGATCCCAGCCCACAGAACCTGGCCCTCACTTAGGCTGGAGCCTCAATTAGCCTGATCAAAGGCATGTGCTATCGGCAGAGACAGTGCACACCTCTAATCCCAGCAAGTGGGAGGCAGAGGCAGGCAGATGTTAAGTTTAAGGCCAGCCTGTTCTACAGAGTGAGTTCCAGGATAGCCAGGGCTACACAGAGAAACCCTGTCTCAGAAGAAAAAAGAAAAGAAAAAGGCAAGCATTTCAATGCAGGCAGGTTAACCATATAACTGAGCAGTTAGAGCCGTGTGGCTTCCGTCTGCCTCCCCCAGCACCCTGCTTTACTCTCTTCCGTTCATTTAAAGTGTGCGCCACCAGAACCTCGTAGGTGCCCTGATTTACAGGGTAAGGTTTAGCTGCTCATTTGTGTGGGGTATATGGTTCATATGTGCAGGTATGCTTACCCATGTGCAAATGTATGGAGTTGGAGGAGGATGTCGGATGTCCCTCTCTGTCGCTTTTTGCGTTATTCTTTTGATGAATGTGGAGCTAAGCTGGCAGCCAGTGAACCCCAGGAATTCTCCTGTCTCCATGCCCTGTTGCACTGCTAGTGTAAGCCCTTGGTCATGCGTGGATCTGAACTCTGGTTTCATGCCTGCACAGCAAGTGCCCTTACCTACAGAGCCATCTCCCCAACCCACACTGCTGTAAATTTTAAAGGTAAGTTTTTTCTAAAGTCACTTCTGAGCCTCAGTTTCCTGTTTTGAAAAATTGGGACATTGATTCATCCCTCTGTGAGAGCGTTGTCAGCTTGATAAAATCTAGAATCACTTGGGCTAGAATCTTGCCCGTGGGGGATTATCTTGTTTCTGTAACTTGGCATGAGAAGACACATCTTAATGGTGGGTGGGCCTGGCTGTGTAAGTGAAGGAAGTGAGCTGAACACTACCCAGAATGCACTGCTCTCTTTGCATTGAGATATGATGTGGGGCTGCTTCAAGCTGCTGTCTCCTTTCCCACCAGGATGAACTGTATCTTGAAATATGTGCCATGAGTTCAAGGCCAGCCTGCTCTACATAATGAGTTCCAGGACAGCCAGAAACAGAGAAATCCTATCTTGAAAAATCAAAGAAAGAGAGAGAGAGAAGAAACCAAGATGTCTTCTCTTTTGTCGAAACGGTTGCCGGGACCAGGCACCTGGGCCCGGTTCATGCTCTTCCACAGAACTCCAGCCATCAGCTCTAAGCCCAGGTCCTGCCTTTCTTCCAGGGTAGACAAGGGAACAAGTATAAAGAATGATGGGTGGATGTCACTGAGCACAAAGCCGGACGTAGTGCTGCTTGCCTGCCATCCTAGCACTCAGGAGGCAGAGGCAGGAGGATGGCTGCAAGTCCAGGATCAGTGTAGTCTACAAAATGAGTTCCGAGCCAGGGTCACATAGCGATACCCTAGCTCAGAAATGACAGACAAAATAAATAAAACTGAGGGTAGGAGGAGCTCCCAACAGGAATCCGTCCAGGACTGGTTGAATGGAAACCACTTTGAATAAATGTATTGCCTCTTCCTCCTGTGATGTCTGCTCTGTGTTAGGCCAGCCCAGCCAGCCCTGCAGCCTGAGATAAGACCTTTGGCGGGCGTCTCTCCTATCGCTCCTTCAAGCGGCTGTGGAGGACACCAGTGAGGTCTGGTGCCGGCGGAGCCTGGACATAGCAACAGATCCAAGATGGGTTCTAAGTACCCCCGGTCCCTGCGCTGCTGCCTGCCCCTTGGGGCCTTAGCACTGCAGGCGGCTTTTATTCCTTTCTTTTATTTCATCCCCTATCATGCTTCCTCTTCCTCTGCCTCTCTTCTCTCTCCCTTTCCTTTTCCCTCTCCTTCTCCCTCGGTGGATCAGGTGGATCAGGTGGATCAGGTGGATCACAAGTTCATGGAGCACTATGGAGGTGAGGTGCCTGGGAAAGGGGTCAAAGGGGGAAAGGGGCCGAGGGTAAGGGAGGTCTTTGGCTCTCCAAGGGTACGGCCACTCCTTTCTACAGCATTCCCAAAGAAGGGTTTCCAGCCCTTGCATCGGTTGTGTGGAGACAGTGTGGGCTGAGTTTCAGGAGTGGACCTGATTTCTGACTTCTGTGAGCCCACCTGGATTTTGGGGTGGGGGCACAGAGCTGCTTGTCTGTGGTCCTGAATCCCCTGTGCAAATGGTCCTTATGAAGTTTTAGTTTCTGCTCCCCTTCTCTCTCCTTTGTGCATGTCACTGCCTCGGGTGTCTCCCTCCTTTCTTGGAAAAAAAAAGTTATTTTGTTATTTTTAATTGGTTGTGTGTCTGTGTGGGTGTGCATAGGAATGTAGAGCCCCTTCCGGGCCAGAGGTACCACATCCCCTAGGAACTGGGAGTTATAATAGTGAGCCAGGCGGTGTGGGATGCTGGGGACCAAACACTGGTCCTCTGCAAGAACGAGACCCTCACGGCCTCTCCAGCCCCGCTTGCTGGCGCTTTTCTATACTCCATCTTTCCTGTTCCCTGATGCCTCTCCAAGGCTGAGAAGCCTTGCCACGGGTATGAATTTAGAGCCACAACAAGTGGCTGCAGGCGAGTGGAGAGAGATGATTATTTCATGCGTCGTTGTGATGAGAGCGACTCAGATAAGTCACAAGACCACAGTGGAGTGTGTTCGCTTCCGTACAAGGCATCCCGACATGTCTGAGGCCTCTCGCTCCCGGGCTGACAGGATGCTCATGATAAACAGATGGGCTCCTTGAGGGGTGTCCCAGAGACAGAGCTGCAGCCTGAGCCTGGCTGAGTTGGGGTTTGGTCCTCTGTGATGTGAACTGGAATCAGAGGCTCCTGGCACAGTTCCAATTCCCCTTCTTTGTGTGTGTGCAGGTGTGCTTGCTTGCTTTTTTTTTTTTTTTTTTTTTTTTTTTAAGACAGGGTTTCTCTATGTATTCCTGGCTGTCCTGGAACTAGCTCTCTAGACCAGGGGGCCTCCAACTCAGAGAGACCCCCTTGCCTCTGTCTCTGGCATGCTGGGATTAAAGGTGTGTGCCACCGTCAATTGGCTTACTCACTCCTGTTAAATCCAACCCAATGTTTATTTTCACTCTGCTCAGCGCTGTTTCTCCACCATTGGGGCTGGACACACAGATCGGGCAGTCGCTCTCTACTGAGCCTTCGCTGTATAGCAGGCACTATTCAAACAGCTTCCGGTTGGTCCTTCACAGCAACCCGACAAGGTGGGCTGCTACTGCCCTGGATTTCTTACTGAGGAAATAGGTACTCTGATGTCATTGGCCCACGGTCATTTAGCAGGCGCAGGCATTGGCACATTGTGTTGACAGTCGGGCATGCTGGTTGCTTGTGTCTGACCAGTGTGTCTCATGGCCCCTGTCACAGTAGAGCTGAGCCACTTGTCTCCTAACCAGTAGGTGGGAAGGAGCCACTGCAGGTTGACCTCAACTTCTGTATGTTACAAACAAACAAAAAATAAATGTAATTCTTAAAAGTTCTGTAAAAGGTGGCTGGAGAGACTGCTCAGAGGTTAAAAGCACTGGCTGCTCTTCCAGAGGACCCAGGTTCAGTTCCCAGCACCCACATGGCAGCTCAGAACAGTAATTCCAGTTCCAGGGGATCTGACACCCTCACAGACAGACACCAATGCAGTCAGAACATCAACGCACATATAATAAAAAACAAATAATAAATTATTATTTTAAAAGTTCTGTAATGAAACAGAAACAGATATAGATAGGGCTGGAGAGGTGCCAAATGGTTAAAAGCCAGTGGGCCCACGTTCAGTTCCCGCCACGCACATGTGTAACTCCAGGTCAAAGGCATCTAATGCCCTCTTTAAACCCACACACACCACTAATTAATAATAATAATAATGAATAAGAAGGATTTAAAGAATTACCATGTAAAAATCATCTTTTTCAAAGCCAGACATTGTGGCACACCCCTTTAATCCTAGCACTCAGGAGGCAGAGGCAGTTGGATCTCTATGAGTTCGAGGCCAGCCTGGTCTACAAAGAGTTCCAGGGCAGCCAGGGTTGTTACACAGAGAAATACTGACTTTAAAAAAAAAAAAAAACAAAGTAGAGCTGACACAGTGGTGCACGCCTGTAGTCCCAGCGTTCTGGGAGGCAAAGACAAGCAGATCTCCATGAGTTCGAAGCCAGCCTGTCTACAAATCGAGTCCAGGACAGCCAAGGCTGCACAGAGAAACCCTGTCTTGAAAAGCAAAAAAAGAGAAAGAACTAACATGTTTAGATAGGTAAAGACTTAGATAAAACATAAAACTGGACGTGCTAATGTTTTCCTCTAGCAACCTGTAAGGACTGTCCTGGACATCTTCCAAGGTGCATGCTCCTTGTTCTGCTGACCTGTAATGGAGCCAAATGGGCACAGGGTGTGAGAGAAGGAGTAAGGAGTCAGCCTCAAGCCACATTTAGGAGATGAAATCACCTACACTTGGTAAAAGAGAAGGGCCAGGAACGCCTGCCACATGTGTCTGGACTATAGCTCTGAGTCTTAGTTTCTATCGATCCTCTATGAGTGTGAGGAAACACCATGATGAGGCAACTTACCAAAGAACGCATTTGATCAGTCTGCCGGACGGTTAGAGTCCACGCTGGCGGAATGGGGGCGTGGAGGCAGGAGCAGCTGCGTGCTCACACTTCTGACCTCAGGCTGGAGCCTCGTTGGCCGGAGGCATTTCAAGCCTCAAAGCCTGACCCCGTAACACACCTCCTCCAACATGGCCACACCTAACCGTTCTCAGACAGTTTCACCAACAAAGGACCAGTTACTCTTGGAGCATGCAGAGGCTGTTCTCATTCAAACTACCACACTGTGCCAGTTCTTAAGAGACACAAAAAAATAACAGAGGCCAGATGTGGTGTAAATGAACAGTGTTATGTTGGTTCTGGCCTGGAGGTGGAGATGTCTGTGAGATGCTTCAGGGAAGCTGACTCTGTCGGTCATCTACAGCCGTAACAACCATGCCCAACTTCAGTGCCTTAAAGAAGCAACCATGTCCAGCCAGGTGATGGTGGTGCATGCCTTTAATCCAGCACTTGGGAAGCAGAGGCAGGTGGATCTCTGAGTTCAAGGCCAGCCTGATTTACATAGTAAGTTCCAGTACAGCCAGGACTACACTGAGAAACCCTGTCTCAAAAAAACAAAAAACAAAACAAACAAACAAAAAAACGTGTCGTTTACCCATGGCTATGATTCTGCGGCTCAGCAAGTGGGCATCATGCAGCTGGTGGTTTCACTCCAGGTCATACCCCTGTCCAAAACCTACAAGGTTAACTGGGCAAGATGGCTCCACCTGGCCTCATTTCCTTCTGGCAAGCAGTTGGTTTCTTGTTGGGAACATCAGGCCAGCCTAGACTTCACACGGCAGCAGGAGTTTATGAGAACAGAATGGGAGGAAGTGTTTGCACAATGTCTACCGATACCCATTGCTGACACTAATTACAAGAGCAAACTCACAGGAGAGCCGACCCCCACCCAGAGGCATGTTCCGCTGGGGGCCGTTACTGTACAGTTTACCGCAGATAGCCCATCTGCCAAACTGGGGTACCATCCCTTGGGACCTTTGCTTTGTAAGCCACCCATTGGCCCTCTACTCTCCTGGGGCAGGGAAAAGGGTTATGGGAAAACAAGAGGGGGTTTTCCAGCAATGAGTGAGTACCCCACACCTGGGGCCTCCCTCTCAGGGAAAGCTGTTTCTGTTCCCAGACTGCTCTGGTGATGGTGGGATGCCGGAGGGAGCAGAGACTCTGGGGAAGGAGATGGTGCAGAGTCTTGTTTCCTCGGGCTATCAGAAGGGGCCAGAGTGGGTGGGCAGGACCAGAAGGGGGAAAGGGAAGAGGTCTGTGTGGAGAAATTCAAGGGCTGAGCTGCAGTTATGGAAATGGAGAGTCTCAGAGAGGGAACTGTCATCCAAAGAACACATCTAACATTGGGCAGCCCTGCCCCTGCCACCCCGCCGCTACCCACTTTACAGAGAACCAGGCCTCAGCCCTGACAGGCAAACTCAGTGGTCGGGTGTGGAGTAAACAATGATCCTTTGCCCCCATGTGTGACCTGTGCTAGGTCACAGCAGCCCTCTGTGTCTCCCTCCTCCTCCTCCTCTAAAACAGGAAAGATAAATGGTGATTATCTCAGACTGTGAGGCTGAGAAGCAGGACCAGTCTTGGGGACTGTGTCCCGTGCCGCCTCCCTGCTGTGCTCTGAAATTTCACTCAGGCAGTGAAATTCCTCCCCCACTCGGCCCTCTCAGCTCCTTATCAACTCCAAACACCTGGCCGTCCACCGGTTTATCAGCCCTGGATAATGGTGTGGTGCTGAGCAGCTCTGAGAGGCTAAGGCTAATGCCTGGGGAGGTGCCCCAAGCCTCTGAGTAGGACTCAGACCTGGGGTAGGGGTGGGGAGGGGCTAGAGCGAGCCCTGAGAAGAGTGAGTCTGAATCTGGAGGCTCAGGAGGCTGGAGAGGAAATGGGAAAAACCTGGGATGGCATGGTGGGGGCAGGGAGGGTGCCTGAGGCCAGATGTTATCAACAAAGATCTGAACTGACTGCACAGGTTCCTAAAACAGCAAAAGAGCTGTCTGGAAACTGTTGCCCTAAGTCTCTTCTTCCAGCCTAAGGCACAGGTCTCTTCCTGGGGAGGAGAGGGAGGAACAGCTTGTGAACTAACAGACCCCACCCTGTGAGGCCTCCAGACCTGGAGTCAGTGGCAGCTGGGCCAGGAAATGCCTGTCCCATCCCTGCCATTCAGGCTGAGTCTCATTCAGGCTCAACTCTACCCTCTTCCTCTCTACCCTCCTCTAACCTCGTCTTCAGAATGACCCCAGAGCTGTAAGGGCACAGAGACTGTCAAGCCCAATCCTATGGTTTCTGGAGAGGGAAACTGAGGCTCAGAAAGAGCAAAAGACTTGCCTGAGATCCTTGAGCATGACGAGGCACAAGCCAGAGCAAGAGACAGCCTTTGCGGCAGAAAGGTGCTCACCGCACCAGCTCAGAGCTTGCTGTGCTGTGTGGCCCTCAGAGAAAGTGACTGAGCTCACTCCCAGAGTCCCCTCCCAACCTCAGAGACACTGCTGCGCTGCAAAGTGGCAGACAGGTTGTGTTTAGGAGCAATGTGTAACCACAGGCTCAACTGAAATATTTCCAGGCTTTTCATCTGGCCACGGTTCTCATTCCCAAATGTGCATCTTACCTTCATACACACATTTCCTTTCCTGCTTGGCTCCTGAGGAAATTTGGACCACCCCAGGAGGATGTGCAAAGGAAGCCATGTTCCTCCCCCCCACACTGTAGTATTGCCAGGAAGATGGACAGGAGAAGGAACCCCACCATCGTACCTTTCCTCCTTTCCACCCACATCAGGGGAGGCGGTACAGTCTCCTGAATGACAACTCTCAAGGCTCCAGATTTCAGGGGTGTTATCACCCTTGATTGCCTATGTCCAATAGATACTCTGTTCTACAAAGGAAGTGCCTTTCAGTGGCCTCTGACACCAGAGGAACTGTCCAGTAATGAGCACGTCCATCTTGTATGTGATAAGGTACTCTCCTGCCAGTTCAAGCCAAACCAAAGTATAAATGCAGGCTTAGTGGAAGCAGCTCTTGGGAGGGTTTGCCAACCTCGAAAGAGGGGGGTCAGTGAGGTCACCACGCAGAGGAGACAAAAAGTGGGAGTTGGAGGGAGCACACACAAAGGAGAGATGATGGAGATGATGGAGAGAGAGAGCTGAGTAGCTGGTGGTCCTTCTATTGGCCCGCACACACTTGCACCTTGCAGGCAGACCATGACGTGAGCGATTGCTGGGTCCCTGAGGGCAGCCAGCAGAACCAACCACCTGCAGGCTAACAGTATGCACAGCGAAGACAGACCTGAGGCAGGTCATTTCCTCCTGTGGTGATGGATATGTAAGCAGCTCTCTCCACATGCCAGGCCCTGGAAAGAAATAGCTTCAGCAGTGCCTTCCCCATCACAATGGCTCTGAATCCCCTCAGAGGCCATTTGGAAACATCTCAATGTGCATAGAAGGTGGAGAAATATCTCTCACCTTTTTTTTTTTTTTTTTTTTTTGCGTTCTGTTGGCTGAGACTTGGGAAAGAAACTGCCAAAAGTGCAATTAAGCAGGTTATCCGTGGCTGAGTCCTGCAGGGCTGTGCCTGCACACAGAAGGCTCGAGCAGCCAGCACCACGTTCACACTGTGGTAACAGCCATCAGCTGTGGTGATTCCACAGCAGGTAGGTCGGCTTGTCCTGTGGTCTGTGAATGAAAAGGAGGATGTGACCACTCCAAGGCAGAGTTGAGGAGGTTTCATTGTTGCTGTTGTTGGTTTGGTTCTTTTCAAGGCAGGGTTTCTCTAGGCCCTAGCTGTCCGGGAACTCAGTTTGTAGGCTGTGCTGGCCTGACTAGACTCACAGAGATCCAACTGCCTCTGCCTCCTGAGCGCTACCAGGCCTGGCATGAGGCCATAGTTTTTACTGCAGGTAGGAGGAAAAGTACAGCATCAGAGAGGGTCCAGACTGAACCAGGCCAGGAAACAGATGGGGAGAGTGAGAGAGGAAAAGAAGAGAGAATGGGGTGAGCAGATTGACAGAGAGAACCTAAGAGAGCACGTAGCCAAAAATGTCAGGGTTACACAGAAATGAGAAGCTGGGGGATGGAAGGGAAGCCCCGTAGGCTGGAGAAGTTTAGGAAAGCAGGCTGGGATGAGAAGAGCAGAGAGGAGCCGCTGGCCTGAGTGAGCCCAGAGGCCTTTGTGGGCTTTGGTATGCCAATGAAAACACCTCAAAGAGCCATTTGTCCTCGGTTTCTTCGGGACCTGACAGTTTGGGTCCTAGAGGGGCTTAGCCACCATTGCTGCCCCTGCCATGATTGGAGGCTGGCTCTGAGCACTACTTAGGAAGACAGAGGAAGAGGTGGGAGCGTTCAGAGCACACGCTGGGGACCGGACAGCTGACGCCACCGACAGCTTCAAAGACAGCAGGGGCCGAGTGTGGAGCCTGCTGATGAGTCCCGGCACGGCACCTCCATGAGACCCGCTGCCCCAGCCCTGAGCGGACTCTCTGTTGGGCCCCAGGGGACCACCGCATTAGTGAGACTAGTGGCTTCCCGGAAGACAGGAAGGCCTGACCCACTGCACTGGGAATGAGCCAGGCGTGGAAGAGAACGTTCTTTTTAGGAAGAACCTTAGGTGTGGCCGTGAGGGAGGGCCTCTCTGTCCTGAGTGGCATTTTAAACATCGTGCTTCAGATCAAAGGTGAAGCATACACTGCCATCCAGGGACTTTGGGATTCTGGGTCAGCCCACTTTAGAGGCTTGTGGGATGTGTATGTAATTATAAGTGAGCAACATCTGCTGTGGCTTTTTGTCCTCAGGCCGTCCCCCTTTTCCTAATAAGCCGAGGGATTCGGTTGTTTTTGGTGATAATGTGTGTGGGCGGAGGGGGGGTGTTAATGCATTTTTTTAATGAGTGTTTTGCCTACATGTATGTCTGTGCACCATGTGCATGCTTAGTGCCTGCAGAGAGGCCAGAGGAGGCATCAGATCTGCTGGAAAAGGAGTCACAGGTGTTTGTGAGCCACCACTGTAAGGACCAATTTATGAACAAATGAGGCTTACAACAGGTCTTATATGAAAGAGGTTTATTAGGTGGATATGAGGAAAGGGAGATCAGGGAGAGCAGGACATGATGGGGGAAAGAGAGAGAAGAGGGGGGACACCCCGATAGAGAAAGGGAGGAGGCTGAGAGAACAAGAGCAAGAGAACAAGAAAGAACAAGAGAGAGGAGAGAGAGAGAGAGAGACCACGTCGGGTTGTCCCTTTAAGAGGTCAGGTAACCACTAACCACGCCTCCCAGGTGTGTCCACCTGGCTGGGGGACACAAGATGACATCATAAGTTGCTAGGTAACCCAGAAGCAGATTCTGTTTCAAAATACTAACAACCACCACATGGGTGCTGGGAACTGAACCTGAGTCCTCTGCAAAAGCAGAAAACACTCTTAACTGCTGAGCCATCTCTCCGGCCATCCCATTTCCCACCCCTCATGGCACCCCCCACCCCCGCATACACACATACACACAGTGTACCCCAGGCTGGCTTTACATTTCTGATCCTCCTGCCTCTGGCCCTTCAGCCACCAGTCTGTACCACCACCATGACAGGTGGACTATTTTAAAATAATAAATGGCTGTGAGCTGTTTTACAGTGGGGAAATGGGTAATCAACCAGAGGTGACTGTAAACTGTTGGCACGAAGTCGTACTGATGAAAAGATAGATAGCAAAAAAGATGAGTTATGAGTATTTTCTCATAAACCTCACACAGTAGTCAGGATGGGGGAAAATCTGTGCAGGCATCGGGCATGTAGAAAAACAACCAATGCACGCCTGTGATCCCAGCACTCAGGGAGGGAGAGGCAGGGGGATCTCTGTGAGTTCAAGGCCAGCCTGGTCTACAAAGCAAGTCCAGGACAGTCAGAGCTACAGAGAGAAACCCTGTCTCGAAAAAGAAAGAAAAGAAAATGATCAATGTCTGCTGGTAAAACAGTCTTTCCATGCATCATCCCATTTCATCGGGGGGAGTCTGAGGAACTCGTGGAATTGTTGTTCCTGTTACACTGGAACTGTAAGAGGGTAGAACTGAAACTTGGGGTGAAGGCTCCAATGGTTTAGGGTAAGACCCCCCCAGCTCAGTCTGCTTTACCTAAAGCAATCCACTTCCAGTTGGCTTCCCCCCCCCCCGTGGCTAATACCTAAAAGGACCAGTTTAGAGCGGGGAAGATCACGTTTGTGGGCAGCTGGCTTCTGGGCTGTGGTGATAACGTAATGGGTGTGGGGGGTGTTCTAGAGCAGGAATGCCCACCTCGCAGCAGCCAGGAGGCAGGCGAGCCTCGGGGTGGGGCCCAGAGCCAAGACACATCCTCAGTTGTCCAGAGTTAGTTTGCTGATCTCCTGGGGACCTCTCAGTCCAGGCAAGCTGCTGGTCAAGGTCAGCTGCCACTGTCCGTTAAACGCTGGGCTCCCCTGAGGCTCAGAGCCCCCCAGACCACACAGCTAGGAAGTCCCAGTCTCACCAAAGCCAAGTTTGTCTCCTTCTGGCTTACATGTGCTAATCATTTTAAAAAACTGGAATGACATGAAAGTAGCCCCCCTTCTCCTTCTGCTGGGGCCTCCGGGGTGACTTTTGCATTCACCTGTCTCAGCAGCTCAAGCCCCGAGGCCAGAAAAGGCATTTTCTGCTGGCCCCACCAATCTCTCACAAGAACTGGGAAAGAGACATTTTCTTCCTTCCTTTCCTTCCTTCCTTTCTTTTCTTCCTTCCTTCCCTCCTTCCTTCATTTCTTTCATTCATTTTCTTTGAGACAAGGTTTCTCTGTGTAGCCCTGGCTATCCTGGAACTCACTCTGTAGACCAGGCTGGCTTTTGAACTCAGATCTTCCTGCCTCTGCATCCTGAGTTCTGGGATTAAAGGCGTGTGCCACCACCGCTCAGTTTCTTTTTCCTTTTTTTTTTTTTTAAACTTTTGATCATTTGTATGTATGTGTGCTCACCTATATGAATATGTGCGTGCAAGTGCCCTAGGGGAGGTCAGAGGACAACTTTCAGGACTCCTTCCCCTACAGAATCAGGAGTTCAAAGCCAGGCCTGTGAAACAAGTACCTTTTTCTTTTTTTCTTTCTTTTTTTTTAAGATTTATTTATTATTTATACAACATTCTGCCTGCACAGCTGATCTTACTAGAGATGGTTGTGAGCCACCATGTGGTTGCTGGGAATTGAACTCAGGACCTTTGGAAGAACAGCAAGTGTTCTTAACATCTAAGCCCCAAGACCTTTTCTTACTGACTCATGATGCCGGCCTTTTTTCTCGTGTTCTGCCACCACCACCCAGGTTGTTTTATTTATGTGTGTGTGTGTATTATAAATATAGTATATTATAATGATATATAATTTTTTCCTACCTGCTTCTTATGTAGATGGTTTGGCTCGTGCCACAGGGACTCCGAGGTCACCTCTGTCTTCTCATTTCTGTCCCACCTGGACTATTCAGCTGCTGAGGTCTTAGTGTGCATGATGAGGGTGGAATTCTGCCCCTGCAACCCCACCGCAATTTTCCCTTCACCAAGTGCCAATGATGGGCCAAGCAGGGGCTGCGATGCTGCACTTGTCCATGTCATAGTGTTCATTCCTCATAACCATTGCCTTTTCCCTGTGCTCTCATACCTGCCTGAAGCACTTCACTAGCTTTAACTCACCTACCCCTGTCTCAGGCTGAGTGGTCATTTCTCTTTTTCAGATGACACAGTTGAGGCTCAAAGAGGAGAAGAGGCAATTTAACCAAGTTCTCTCTCTCTCTCTCTTTTTTTTTTTTGAGACAAGGTTTCTCTGTGTAGCCTTGGCTGTCCTGTACTCACTTTGTACACCAGGATGGCCTCAAACTCACAGAGATCCCCCTGCCTCAGCCTCCCAGAGTGCTGGGATTACAGGAGTGTGCCACTGCGCCCACCAAGTTCTCTTAAATGATCTCAGATGTCCCTTCCAGTGGCCACACTGGCCACTCTCACCCCTTCTCCCTTTGTGTCCACCCACCTCACTGCCCCCTTTCACAGTCTTCCAGGATTTGACCCTTGTGGCAGCCTTGGGCTTCGGCTTCCTCTCCTCGTCTTTACGGAGACACGGCTGGAGCAGCGTGGCCTTCAACCTCTTCATGTTGGCCCTCGGGGTACAGGGCACAATCTTGATGAACTATTTTCTGCACTGGTACTTCCAAGGGGAAGACGAAAGCAAAGGTGAAAGCATTGTGATCAGGTAAGTGAGAGCAGCTAGGCCATTGGGGGTGCTCAGAATGCAGAGAGGGAGGGTTCCAGACGCTCCTGAGCTCTATCTCTGACATACAAACTAGGTAAGATATACTTTTTCCACAAGACTTTCACTGCATATACAAAAATCTAATTTAATTGGACCCTACTGGGTATCTGGAGCTATAGCCTTCCCTCGAGTCTCCCTATTCTGATGGAACAAAATCAGATGATAAGCACAGGTTCATAGAAAAGTAAAACAGAAGAGTCGACAAAACAAAACAGCAAACCGAAGTGTCACCCAGAGAGGCAGTGTCTTAGAGACGAAGGGTGTCCTGGGCGTATACCTCGGTGGCAAGGCGGTTGCCTAGCACCTGCAATGGTCCTGGATTCCATGCCCAGCCTTCAAGGAGGAAACTAAAAGAGGAGGAGGAAGAGGCAGAGAGGGAGAGAAGGAGAGGGAAGAGGAAGAAAGGGAGGAGAAACAGAGGAAGACTCAGTTCTGAGATGCCAGTAGAAGGGACCTGATCACACTTTTATTTTCTTTACGATAACATTGATCCATGTAGATGTGTTTAAATAAGATGGTGCAAACTGGCAAAACCAAACTGTGACTCCAGAAGTCCGAGTAGAGTAGTGGTCCCCCGGGCGACAGGTGAGTTTTGATTAGGAAGGAGCACCATATAACCCGTGGGCTCAGTGAATGATCTCTGTGTTCACCTGGGTGATAGGGGAATATCAGATTAATACGTGGCAGATGACTAGTAGAGATGAGATGACAGATAGACAGATACAGGTTAGTCAGGGTTCTCTAGAAGAACAGGACCAACAGGATGATTGTGTGAGTGTATATACATATACAAACACACACACAATGTAGATCAATCTCTCTCTCTCTCTCTCTCTCTCTCTCTCTATCTAAATACAGTCATATAAAGAATTTACTGAGCTGGGCGGCAGTCGCACACACCTTTAATCCCAGTACTTAGGAGGCAGAGGCAGGCAGATGTCTAAGTTTGAGGCCAGCTTGGCCTACAGAGAGAGTTTCAGGGTAGCTGGAGCTATACAGAGAAACCCTGTCTTAGAAAAAAAAAATTAAAACACATAAAAGAATCTATTGGATTTGATTACATTAAAACTATGATAACAGGCGTCTCACACCCGAGAGGCACAGAACATGGTTGATTTGCTTGATCCTTGAGGCTGGGTACCTCAGCAGTTGGCACAGTTCCACGGCGGCTGTCACATTCCAGAGGCTGCTGGCCCTGTCTGTACCTGCTCAGTCTTGGAGAGGGAGGGTCCTTAGTCCACAAAGGAAATCCTGGAAACTCATCAGCAAATGAATTAGCAGAAGCAAGATGGATCAATTCTGCTGGGTGAGCAGGAGGCAAGTAAGCTTCCTTCTGCCAAGTCCCTTTTGATCTGGGTTACTACCAGCAGGTCCCTCCCACACTCAGTGGGGGGTCTTCCCTCGTTAATTAGCAATTAAGAAAATGCCCCACAGACATACTCACAGGCCAATTTGTTGGAGAAAAGTCCTCATCGGAGGGTCCCCTCTAACAAGATGATTCTTGGCCCTGGGGAGAGGGCTCAGAGGTTAAGAGCACTGGCTGTCCTTCCAGAGGTCCTGAGTTCAATTCCCAGCAACCACATGGTGGCTCACAACCATCTGTAGTGAGATCTGGTGCCTTCTTCTGACCTCCTGGCTCACATGCAGGCAGAATACTGTATAAATAATAAAGAAATAACGGTAAAAACAAGATGGTCCTATTCTTTATGATTTATTTATTTATTATGTATAAAATGTTCTGCCCACGTGTGTGCCAGTGCACCAGAGGAGGGCACCCAGCACTTGCAAGACAGAGGCAGGAGGACCTCCTGGTCTACACAGGGAGTTCCAGGCCAGTCAAGGCTATATGGTGAGACCATGTCTCAATTCTCACCACCACCACCCAAAAAAAAAAAGCTTTGTTGTTGTTTTAGCCATCCAACCCTGAATCTATCTGATTCAGAGCATCATGTCTTGGGAACTTCTTGGGGCCTGTCAGAGCCAGGCCAGCTTTCCCTCATGGGCCTCGCTCAACCTTCGGGCGCTTGTCCTCAGACAGCTCTCTGTCAGCCCAAGTGGAGAGACAGGGCACCAATGTTCTGTTTAGCCCATCCAGAGCCAGGGTCCACGGTCATACGCAGCATGGAAAGTCAAGGCTCGGAGAGCACAGGACACGTTGCTGGGGTCCCGAAGCTAAAGTAGAGCACGGAATAATCCTCTCAAGAAGGGTGGGGTGGCTCGTCGCCTTTAATCCCGGTGCTTGGGAGGCAGAGGCAGGTGGATCTCTGTGAGTTTGAGGCCAGCCTGGTCCAGAACGGCTAGGGCTACATAGAGAAACCAAACCAGACAGAGAGATAGAAAGAGAGAGACAGAGAGAGATGGTTCATCCGTTTTTAAATGTTGTAGAGGGCTGGGGATGTAGCTGAATTAGCAGGGTGCCTGCCTAACATGCATGAAGCCCTGGGCCCTATTTCCAACAGCACAAAAACTGGACATGATGGCACGCTCTGTCACCCCAGCCCCTGAGAAGCGGAGACAGAAAGATCAAAAGTTCAAAGTCTTCCCTGGCCACATAGCGAGTTGGAGGCCAGCCACTGCCTGTGGGGATTGGAGACACCTGAGTTGTGTCAAAGAATGACCTGGGGCTTCCGACAATGGTGGACCTTGGCTGGGGCTGCTGCTGCCTTGGTTTAAGGTCAAACAGAGGTTAGCCTTTAGCACATAGGCAAACCAGAACAGGAGTGTTTCAGGATTTTGATGTCCACAGGGACCTGTTACCCCTCCGTGCCACCCAGCTGCCATGCCACGGAAAGCCATTCGGATCCTCCCAGCGGAGAATTAGCTGGCACTGGCTTTGCAGGGTTGGACAGGGGACACTTGCCAGTCTGTCAGGCCAGGGCTGGGCTAGTGGGCTCTGCCTGCCCTGCTCCCTGGCCTGACTCAAGCATGTGCTGTTTGGCTTGGTACCAAATGGATTCCAAATGAATCCTTGTAGGGCAGAGGCCTTCAGGATTGCTCACACAGTAAGGACTTGGTAAATGCTCATTGCAAGAAAAATGAAAACAAAGGATCTCTCAGTGAGTGATATCCACCACCCGGCACACCTGCTGCTGAGAACCAAACCAGAACCTTGCAAAGACTAGGCAAGCTGTCTGCCACTGAGCCCATCCTTGGCTGTCCAGGAACTCACTTTGTAGGCCAGGCTAGCCTTGAACTCACAGAGATCTGCCTGCCTCTGCCTCCCAAGCGCTGGGATCAAATGTGTGTACCACCATGCCTGGCCGAGTCAACCCTTTTAAATACCTTATAGCAGGGTCTGGCTGCCTCCTGCAAGGTCTGAGATTCCATGGCTGTCCCTCTGGTTTTCATACTAAGCTGGTCAGCGCAGTGAGCACTCACTCACCGAGCACAGCCTGTCTACCCGCAGTGACATACCGCATTAGCCCATATACTGAGGCACTCCTGGTCCACAGTGTACACAGTGAGGGACATAGTGGTCACCTAGCACCTCCCTCTGGAGAACTGACCTTTAACCTCAGGCATCTCAACAGCATCCAGATGCCAGCCTGATTAAATCCCTAGGAAGGACGGGCTTCAGGGGAAGGAGCAGTGCCGCCTCCTCTAGGAAGCTCTCCATGATAAGTCCAGTTGGAACAGCTGTCTCAGGAAGCCTTGTGTCTCCCCAGCCAAACCAGACACACTCTGAATACAGGGAAAAACAATCAAACAAACAAAAAACCTGAATCCCCACACTGCATGTTTGTCCACAGGAGGAATGATTCCACAGCCTTCACCCTGGTAGTAGCCTCGGTCCATGAGTTCCCTCTTGAAGCGACTGACAGCCTTTGTATTCTAGACACACACAGATTTCCTTCTGACCCCTGCCGCAGCTCCGGGAAACAGGCGATTTCTCATTTTACAGACGGGCGCGCTGTTTGGTTAGCGGGCTGCTTGGGTGGGAAGCCAGGCTAACCACATCCAAACTCCCCACCCCTGCCTCCGACTCCAGGCGGGAAAATCGGACGGTGGAGGCCCGGCTGGTGCAGAGCGCCCCCTCGTGAGCATCTGGGGGCGCTGACGGCAGGAAAGAAGTGTGCGGTTAGGGGTGGAATTCAGGGGTGCTCCTTCTCCCTCCGTCCCCCAGATTCCAGATCGCTACCATGAGCACCGTGCCCGTGCTCATCTCGGCCAGCGCTGTCCTGGGGAGGGTCAACCTGGTGCAGCTGTCCACGATGGTGCTGATAGAGGCGGTGACCTTCAGTGTCATGAGAGCTGTCAGCAGGAAGTTCTTGCACGTGAGTCCCGGGGCCCTGGGAGGCGGTGGGAAGGGAGGACGCTGTCCCACCTGCAGGAAGTGCCGCAGCTTTAAAACTACAGACAGGTCCCAAGTGGAGCTGCAAGTGGTTCGACTCCGCCGAGGGTGAAACACAGCAAGGGAAGGCCTGGGGCCGCACAGGGTTATTATGGGATGCATTAGGTGAACTCCCGGAATTTAGTATTCAGGGTTTTCTAGAGAAACAGAATTGATAGAAATATATAATGTATATATACATAGAATGATATCCCACATATTACTGGTAATATTATTATATGTGGAATATATACATACATGAGATATATATATGTGTGTGTGTGTGTGTATATATATATATATATATATATATATATATATATATATATGAGAAATTTATTAGAATGACCTAGAGACTGTAGTCTGTTTTAACAATGGCTTTTTCTGGATGGAAAGTCCAAGAATCCAGAAATCAGTCGTTCAGTCCTTGAGGCTGGATGCCCTAGCTGGTCTTCAGTAGACCCTGGAATCCTGAAGGAGTAGGCACTAATGCCAGTGAAGGAATAAATTTGCCAGTGAGAGTGAGGGCAAGCAGGCAAAGAGCAAGCTTTACACCAGAAGGAGTGGCCTAGACGTAAGGCGGATCTCCCCACCTCAAAAGATTGAGACTTAAGGTGGGTCTTCCCTCTTCAAATGATTCAGTCAAGAAAAATTGCTCACAGGAGTACCCAGCCTCTTGGGTTTCAGCTGATTCCAGATGTTGGCAACAACCAAGAGTTGCCATCACACAGGGTCGCCCTGGCGGTGGCCCAGAAAGTTACATGTTGAGTGTCTTATTTTATTTTGATGGTTTGTTTTTTTGTTTTATTGAGACAGGGTCTCACTCTGTAGCCATGGCTGCCCTGGAACTTGCTATGTAGACCAGGCTGGCCTCAAACTCCTAGAGATCCGTCCACCTGCTTCCGCCTCCAGAGAGCTGGGATCAAAGGCCTGCACCACCACACCCAGCCTTAGTGGCTTCCTTTAGAGCAGTCTTTGTGTGGCAGCTCAAGGCCAGGGTAACCTTCTGCTGGAGGGACTCTTGGAAGTCGAGGTTTGAAGCCCACTGTAATGGTACCGGTCCAAGTAGCTCTCCAGTTCCTCTGCTCAAACCCCGACCCCACCATGACCCTGAGGGATGAAATGGCCAGCCTTCTCACCTCATAGATGAGAACGCCAATGCCCAGAGAGGGACAGGAAGTCCCCCGCATCAGGCAGCATGACAGGGCCACTCGGGCACCAGTGTCTCAGCCTGTGCCAGGAGAAAAAGACCGAGGTGTGCACCCCAGCTCCCCTCCCCCACCCGCAGAGTCCCCATGATACCCGCCACAATAACTTTGCCCCAGGTAGACAGCGCCACTGCCTCAGAGGCCTGGGGGCGGAGTTTAAGTCTATGGGTTCACGGACATGCCACAGATCTTCGACAGAAGTGTGGCGGGCTGGGGAGATGGCTCAGAGGGCAAGAGCGATGCCTCTCAAGCAGGGGGATCTGAGTCCACATGCCCAGCTCTGTGGGCAGGGGGACAGACATTGCTGGGCTGGGCTGCCTGCCATGCCAACTCCGGGCTCAGTGAGAGATCCTGTCTCAAGGAAATAAGGTGGAGAGAGACTGAGCAGGACTCATGATATCTTCTTCTTGCTTGCTTGTACCAACCTGCACACATATGTACATGATCCCACACACACACCTATCACACATCAAAAGAGAAAGGGGGACTCTTAATTATGGTTTCATTACTGACCAAAGCAACTAGGGAGGGAAGTGCTTACTTCAGCTCATAGCTTACCGTTTACCATGAGGGAAATTAGGGCAGGGGAACTCAAGGCAGGAATTGAAGGGGAAGCCATGGAGGATGGGCCACTTACAGGCTGGTTCAGCTTCCTTTCTTCCGGAACCATGACCACCTGTGCAGGCACCGCCCACAGAGGGCGGGCCCTCCTGCATCAATTCCTATTCCCCGTGCCCTCCTAGCCACAGCTCAAGCTCTCTACACGACCCTTTCATATTTTCTACAGGTATTCCACGCTGTACACTCAGAGCTGAAGTTCTGAATCTAGGGACCCAAAGTAGTATACTGTGGTCCTTGCCAATAATTCAAAGACATCACATATGGCCAAGGAGAGGAAGGAAGGCTGTGGAATTCTACTGACTGCTTTAAAATTTTTGTTGACTACATAGAGAATTGAGAACAAATTTACAAGTCTATATCCATCATATAACATGCTAGGTTACAGGTAGTTTTGTCTAAGTAGTTGCCTATTATTAAAAAGATACAGTAACATAAAAATTATATTTCAAAAGAAAAAAATTAATTTTGAATTACTTTCCTTTAAGAGAGCTGACATTGGAAATGCACATTTCACACCCTCACAAAATATTTATGCTCTTTCTTTCTTTCTTTCTTTCGTGCAGGCTAGGCAACTGTTCAACAGAATGAACTATATACAAGCTCCAGTTTTAGGTGTATCTAAGACAAGGTCTCAGTTCTGTAGCCCAGACTGGCCTTGAACTCATAGAGTTCTCTTGCGTCAACCTTCTATGAGCTGAGAGTACAGGCATGTCCTCCTTCTGGTCTATAGGAGGAAGCTGCTTGGAGAATATTCAGTAGGGTTAAGGGTGGAAACAGGAAGTCTAGCTGGGAGGTCATTGCAGGAATCTGGAGTGTCCGTGAAGGTGGCTTTGGCCACCGCAGCATCAGTGGGGAGCTTGCATCTTTCTGCATGAGTGAGGGCTCCTTAGCATCATCTGCCCACCCAAGAAGTGCTTTACTAAGTACCTGTTACATACCAGTCACTCTGGTATGTAACAACCAGGAAACTACAACTTCAGGGAAACTTCTGCTTTGGAAGGAACCAATAAAAAACGGAGCCAGGTGTGGTGGCGCACGCCTTTAACCCCAGTGCTCAGGGAGGCAGAGGCAGGCAGATCCCTGTGAGTTCAAGGCCAGCCCGGTCTACAACAGCGAGTCCAGGACAGCCACGGCTACACAGAGAAACCCTGTCTCAAAAAACCAAAAAGAAAAGAAAAGAAAAGAAAAATGAAACAGGCAGAAGATGTGTCATGTTAGTAACCAATTCTATAGTGAAAAATAAAATAAAGGGGGGTGGTACAGATATGGGGGAGGGGGTAAGATACCAGGACAGACCAGTAAGAAAGCTTCTCCAAGGAATTTTTGAGGCCAGCCCTGGAGGGTGTCTGGCAACAGTGGCCAGCGGGGCAGGGTGTGCCATAGATTGCATCTATCCAGAGGTCCCTGTGTCTCTTGCCCACACCCCTTACATTGTCCATTTATCTTGCCCCTTGGTGATTATAGAAAGCAGACAGATCTGTGCCTGCCTGTTGCTCACCACCCAGGGCTGACTGCTTCTTCCTCCCCACCAATCCCCCTCTGCCCAGGCTGAACTGCCTGAAGTGAGAGACAGCTGGAGGCGTGAGGAGGGGAGAGAGGCAGAACAGAGCAGATCTCAGGGGTCTCCCCAGGGTCATGGAAAGGACCGTCACTTTGAGAGAGACAGAAGTCACTGGAGAATTCTGAGCCAGGACTGGCAGGGTCTACAGCTGCTTGGAGAATATTCAATAGGGACAAGGGTGAAATCAGGGAGTTCATCTGGGAGGTTATTGCAGAAATCTGGAGTATCCGTGAAGGTGGCATTGGCCAAGGCAACCTCAGGGGGAGTGGGTGAAGAGCCAATCCATTCTGAGTGTTTTTGAAAGACTCTGAAAAGCAGCCTTTACTCTAAACCCACTAAAAATGAAGGTTATTAAGGCTTATTAAATTTACTATGCATAAGCAGGGCATGGTGGTGCACCCCTTTATTCCCAGCACTCGGGAAGCACAGGCAGGTGGATCTCTGCGAGTTCAAGTACAAAGTGAGCTCCAGGACAGCCAGGGCTACACAGAGACACCCCGTCTCCAAAAAAACAAACCAACCAACAGAATGACAACAACAACAAAATTACTATGCACAAGGCATGATTAGCATGAACCCAGAATCTCTTCAGCTGTGTCATGGTGTCATAGGACAGGCTGTGACACTGATCAGCCCAGGCTTAGCTGCCCATGGACCGTTCTGAGGGGAAGCCAGCTGGCTGGGCCGGATAAGCTCTGAACACTGGGTAGAGTTCCAGTCTTACCTCCCACAGGAAGCTGGGGACTGTGGGTGTGGGGAGGGCAGGGATGCTCACCACGGTGCTGTTGGGTTGCAGGTAGAAGAACACATATTCATGATGCACGGGCACGTGTTCGGGGCCTATTTCGGGCTGCTTGTGGCCTGGTGTCTCTCCAGGTCTCTGCCCAAGGAAGCGGATAAGAAAGCCCAAACAGAGAAGGTTCAGATGGCCATAAGCTCCAGTCTGTTTGCCATGCTGGGTAAGGACCAGAGGGCTGGGAAGTCTCTTGCCCGAATGGAGTCGAGACACTACACAAGCCCTGCTTGCGAAATCGTTCCTTGGCCTCTGACCTCAGCGTCCTGCTCCCTTCCACAAAGGCCTTCTGCTTCTAGAAATGCTGTTCACTTTATAGCTCTGGATTAAGCCTCTCATTTTAGGGAACCTCTCTTCAATAATATTGGGTGGAGACTTGGGGATGGGGGTGCAACCCTGGACCACACAGCACTTGGGAAGCAGAGGCAGGAGGATTGAATGTTCAGAGAGGCTCATTACACTTGACTTTAAGTTTATCTCTAACAGAAAGGAAGCATGTGGGCAAGTAAACCCTATGAGGAAAAGGAAGAATTAAGGTTTAAAAAAATATATAGGGAGGAGCTGGAGAGATGGTTCAGTGGTTAGAGCACTGGCTCTCTTGCGAGGGACCTGAATTTACTCCCTGCACCCACATGGTGGCTCACAACCACCTAAAACTCCAGCTCTAGATGCGCTTATGCCTTCCTCTGGCCTCTGCAGGCATCAAGCACGCACGTGTGCATAGACATAAATGCAGGCAAAACACCTATTATGCACAAAAATATTTTCAAAGATTCTATTTCTTAAAAATATAGGGAGTTATGGGCCAGCAAGATGGCTTAGGGGGTAAAGATTCTTGCCACCAAAATTGATGACCTGAGTTCATCCTTGTGACATACAGCAGGAGGAAGATTTTTGTTTGGAGATGCCGAGGCTAGCCCCTAGCTCACTATGTAGCCCAGGCTGGCCGTGAGCTCACTGTAAATTAACGATTTCTACCTCCTAAGAACTGAGATAACACTTTTAAGCCACCACACACAACTGCCCTACATTAAAAAAAAAAAAAAAGATTTGTGTGTGACTCTTTTGCCTACATGAGTGTGTAAGTGGACCATGTGTGTGCCTTTTGGATCCCCTAGAACTGGAGTGACAGATGGTTGTGAGTCGCCATGTAGGTGCTGGGAGAAAAATCCAGGTATTCTGTAAGAGCAGCCAGAGCTCTTAGCCACAGAACCAGCTCTCCAGCCTCTGCCTTGCATCTTAAAAGGTTAAAAGGCAGCATTAGCGCGAGGCCTGGCGTCTGGAGATTTCAGCACTCTGGGCCTTCCATCCCTTGTCTGAATCGTGTGTTGCCTGTTTCCTACCAACCTGAGACTTTGGAGGGGAGAAGTGACTAGTCACCCAACTGGAAAGTGACCAGCCTCATTTGTAAGCCTCAGGCCATTCCTCTGTTACCCTGGGAGACTGATGTCAGAGCGAGGCCTGGTTCTGGCTGACGGCCCTCTGCCCTCCAGGCACCCTCTTCTTGTGGATATTCTGGCCACGTTTCAACGCTGCTCTCCTGGAGGCCACGAATGACAAGAAGAACGCCGTGTTTAACACCTACTACGCCCTGGCAGCCAGCACAGTGGCAGCCACCGCCACGTCAGCCCTGACTCACCCCAAGGGGAAGATCAACATGGTGAGGAGAGCACATGTGTCTCTCTGCCCCACACATGTGTTCATGGCTCGGCCAGGGGCCCAGGCTATGGAAGAGGAAAGCCCCTATGATAAGCCCTTCCATGCCTGCCCTGTAGGGAGAATACCAGAAGCCAGGCTGTCTTGGGGCTGGTGCGTGTGTTTCAGTCACGTTAATATCACACTGACCAGACAGTAGACCCCATTTCTGTTAGCAATTGAAGCCAACCGCCATGAGTAAGAGTCAGCAGAACAAACTGGACTGAAATTAGCCAGCCTTTCCTCTTCCCTCAAGAAATTTAGCCAGGCAGTGGTGTCGCACGCCTTTAGTCCCAGGGTTTAGGAGGCAAAGTGGATCTCTGTGAGTTTAAGATCAACCTGGTCTACAGAATGAGTTCTAGGACAGCCAGGGCTATCCAGAGAAACCCTGTCTCAAGGAAAAGAAAAGCAAAGGAAGGAAAAATAGGTAATACACGAACAGTACTTAATGTGGAGTGGAGTGGTACCGATTCACTGGGGACACTGTGGAGAGGGATGGGTGAGAGGAGAAGGAGAAAAGCCAGGCTCAGCCAGTCAGTGGCACTGGGAAGGGCTGACAGATGGGGTAGGTACGGGGACGGGGGCCTTGAGGGGAACCAGGCCATAGACGACAGGCTCCCAGCACTAGGGGAGGTGGGTGTGCCCATAGATGAACATAGTGGTGACAGGAATTTTTTTTTTGTTTGTTTGTTTTTAAAGATTTAGGTTTATTTACTTATTCTGTATACAGTATTCTGCCTGCATATACACCTGCACGCCAGAAGGTGGCACCAGATCTCATTATAGATGGTTGTGAGCCACCATGTGGTTGCTGGGAATTGAACTCAGAACCTTTGAAAGAGCAGCCAGCCAGTGCTCTTAACCTCTGAGCCATCTCTCCAGCCCAGTGACAAGAATTCTAAGAGCAGACAAGACAGGATTGCTTAGGAAGGCTAAGAGGGAGGTGTCAGGTGAAGCCCACCACTCTAAGGCTTAGAACTGAGGGGTCAGAGAAGGCAAGGGGGACGGAGGGACGGCAGTGGAAGTGTGACCCAGGAGCCAGGGACAGTGTACTGGCGCTGAGTGTGATCACAGTGGCCTAAGCAGCAAGTAGCTAGTACTCATAAACAATGTAACGGCGGCTTCTGGGCTCTGTGCCAGACCCTGGGCTAAGGTCTGACTCAGGGCTTACAAGAACTCTAGAAATGTGCCAGGTGGTGGAGGCACACTCCATTACCAGAGATCTGATGCCCTCTTCTGGTCTCCACAGGCACCAGACATGCATGTAGTGCACAGACATATAGGCAGTAAAACACCCATAGAGAAAAAGAAATAAATCTTTTAAAAATGTACAAAAAAAAAAAAAAAAAAAAAAAACAACCAAAGAAAGCAAAGACATAGTTGGGTGGAGATGGTGCATGCCTTTAATCCCAGCATTGGGAAGGCAGAGGTAGGCAGATCTCTGAGTTCAAGGCTAACCTGGTCTACAGAGCTAGTTCCAGGACAGGCCAGGGCTATATAGAGAATGAAAACCATGTTTTGAACAACCAAAAAAAAAAAAAAAAAAAAAACCCGAAAGATTGGATTTTACCATATAGCCTAGTCTGACCTTGAACTCAAGGTAGTCCTGTCCTAGCCACTTGGATGTTGAGATTACCGGCTTACATCACAGCTCAAATCCTATTCTTTTAAGTGCTCAAGGGTGTGTTGCTAAGGGGTGGCCGGGATGCCCAGTCAGAAGGGTTACTCCTTGAGCTTGAGGGAGCTCACAAACTGTCTCTTTGCAGATTCACACCCACAATGCAGTGCTGGCAGGAGGTGTGGCTGTGGGCACGCCGTGCTCCTTGATTACTCATCCGTGGATTGCCATGGTGCTGGGCCTCACAGCTGGGTTGATCTCTGCTGGGGGAGCCAAGTGCCAGCCGGTAAGGAACTGGAACGCTACCACCCTCTGCTTTGCTTCAGTCCAGGGGGGTCTAGGTGCCTGGACGGGTCATGGGTACACGGAGCAGGTATTGACACTTTTTTAGGTGGATACAAAGCCGGGATGTGTTAGTGAGTAAGCAGGTGGGGACAGTCAGGGAAAGACACCTGTGTCAGTGTGGCTTCCAAGAAGCCTTTATATCAGATAAAGATTTATGGCACAAGCTGAGCATGCCCAGAGGCATTTTTTTAAATAAAGATCTATCTATCTATCTGTCTGTCTGTCTGTCTGTCTGTCTGTCTGTCTATTTATTTATACATTGTTCTGCCTGCATGTGTGCCTGCTGGTCAGAAGAGGGCACCAGATCTCATTAAAAATGGTTGTGAGCCACCATGTGGTTGCTGGGAATTGAACTCAGGACCTCTGGAAGAGTAGCCAGTGCTCTTAACCTCTGAGCCATCTCTCCAGCACACCCAGAGGCATTTCTGTCCATCATTTTAATCTTTAAAAAAATTAAATTGCAGCCAGGCGGTGGTGTCAAACACCTTTAATCTTAGAACTTAGGAGGCAGAGGCAGGTGGATCTCTGAGTCCCAGGCTAGCCTGGTCTATAGAGTGAGTTCCAGGACAGCCAGGGGTACTCTGCTTATTTGAGAAACCCTGTCTCAAATAAACAAAATTAAATTGCATGTATTTGTGTGTTTGTTTGGTCAGTTATTTGCCTGTTTGTTTGTTGCAAGTACCAGTAGAAGTCAGAGGACAGCTTGCATAAGCCTGTTCTCTCCTTCCACCATATGGGTCCTGGGAATTGAACTCAGGTCATCCAGTTTGACAGCAAGCATCTTTCCCTCTGCACCATCTCCCATAGACTTTTGAAGTCTGACTCCAGATAAGGAATTTCAACTTAAAGAAGAATTTATCAGGTGTTTGATTTGATCAAAGCTAGGCATGACTGCTTTTCATCTGCTGTGGGAACAAATTCTCTTCTCTCTTCTGGCTTTGAAACCCTGAGTTGCAAGCAGCTGTTACACCAGCAGAGAATGGTTCATTGGGTGACACATTCCCGTTGGGCTCAAGTCCTGTCTTCATTTTTGTTTTTATCTCAGTGATAAAGTATCATGACCAAAAGCACTTGAGGAGAAAAGGGTTCATTTCCTCTTACAGTTGGTAGTCCATCAGTCATTCAGACAAGTTAGGGCAGGGATGTGAAGGCAGGAAATGATGTGGAGATGGAGTGAAGCTCGCTGGCTTGCTCCCCCTGGCTTACTCAGCCTGCTTTCTTATAGAACCCAGAACCGATAGAGGTGGTACCCTATTTGGTCCCATGTGGAGCTGGGCCCTCTCACTTTAATCATCAGTCAAGGGGTTGGAGAGATGGCTCAGTGATTAAGAACACTGTTCTTCCAGAGGTCATGAGTTCAATTCCCAGCAACCACATGGTGGCTCCCAACCATCTATAATGAGATCTGATGCCATCTTCTGGCATGTAAGTGACCCACAGATAGAACACTCATACATGTAAAATAAATAAATAATTCTTTTAAAAAATCATCAATCAAGAAAATGATCCCCAGAAGCATTTTCTTAACTGAGGTTCTCTCTTCCAAAAGGACTCTAGCTTGTGTCAAGTCAACATAAAACTAGTCAGCACAAGTCCCTTGATGTCTTGGTGCCTTGGTTCCCTTGACTCTTTCACCAGGGCAGGGTGGCCCTGTCACTTTGAAGATGACTGATTTGTTTATTAGTTCATTCATTCAATCATTCACCATACATACTCTAATCCTTGCTCGGCTTCCAATAAACACAGCACACCGATAAGCACAGGAAGAGCATCTAAGCTAGCCGAGGTCACGTCAGAGTGGAAAAGCCAATACTTCAGACGGGAGGTTGTCCTAGGTGAGCAGTAGACAGTAAGGAAGATTAGCCAGGCAAAGAGGGAAACGCGCTCCAGGCAGGGCCACGGCCTTCAAATGCTCTGTGAGAAGTGTGGCCCTCTATGAGATACAGAAAGGTACGATCATGGCAGAAGGTTTGGGTTAGCCAGGACCTTGGTGAGATCAGCATCTCAAGAGGTAAGAAGTACAGGCCATATCTCCTGGAATAACCAGCGCTCTGGATGTTCGCTCTGGAGACAGTGGAGACCGCAAGGTCAGAAGGAACCTGAGGAAATTTCCTGTCTCTTCAGGCCTGCTGAGGGCAGAAGCGGAGGGACTGTGGGGACAGAGTGTGCTGGATGCTGTCGTTGTCTTGGGAATGGCACTTACAGGAGACATTTGGCAATGTCTTTGTTGGCATGCCATTGAGCTGTAGAAGTTCAGAGCCAAGGGTGTCAGCGCTCTACAGTACAGGGGAGGGTCTCCTGGTCCCAACATAGAATTATCAGCCTCAAAGCTGAATGCTATCTGTGTGAGATCCTTCTCCTCAGAATGTGATCAGGAAACCGCCAGCACTGGCAACTCTGTTGGCTGCTTTCCTTGGCTCTGTGACCAAATACCACCAAGAAGCTACTTAAGGGGGGCAGGGGGCGGGAGATTTATTTTGGCGCATGGTTTGCAGGGATGCCATCCATCATGGCGGCAAAAGCACGGCCACCGGGCAGCTCTCTGTAGCAGGAGTGGGTAGCAGCTGCTCGCTCACATTTCAGTGGACCATGAAGTTGAGAGCTTGGAATCCATAAGACCCAACCCCCAGAAACTTACTTCTGCCAGATGTTTCCCCCCACGAAAAGTTCTATGATTTCCTAGAACAGAACCATCAGGGTTGGGGAGCGGAGGGAGTCAGATAGCCAATCCCATAAGCATGTGGGGACCACGTCACATTCCAGCTGTGACAACATCATCTAGAAGTCTGTCAGAATTGCAGAATCCTGGTCCTCATCCGGTGGCCACAGTCACTTAACCCCCTGCGTGTGTGTGTGTGTGTGTGTGTGTGTGTGTGTATTTTTATACATGCATCTGGATGGAAACCAGGCTCTTCCATCTTCTACTGAAGTTCTGAAGACTCTTCTCTGGAAGGACAGCCTAACTGCTGAGTCATCGATCCAGGCCCCTCTTCTTGGCATTTTAACTGTTTCCTGGTGGAGGGATGTGGCTTCACCTTTAGGGCATGTTTGGGTGGACCTCCAGGTCTGCTCTGTCTGGTGGCCCCGATGTCAAGGAGGGTTGGTCCACTGACAATGCTGTTTTTATCCCAGGTGTGTTTGAAGTACGTGCTGCCGAACCCGAACCCCAGTGGGGTACACTACACCTTCGGCTTGCCGGGTCTGCTCGGAGGGATCACCTACTTCCTGCTGAGAGAAACAATGTACAGAAGCTCTGAGTACGTGTGTGTTGCTTGTGTTGCTTGTCATCTTCCCTTAACTTCATCCAACTTGGGGGGGGGGGAATGTACTCAGAGCTAGTTTATTCAAAAAGTCTACCCCAGCCCCAAGGCCAGGCAGGGTTTCTCTGTGTAGCCCTGGCTGTCCTGGAACTCTCTCTGTAGACCAGGCTGGCCTTGAACTCAGAGATCCACCTGCCCCTGCCTCCCAGGTGCTAATGTTATACCCAGTTCATGAGATCCCCCCAAAGACTATTAGGAATCGACTCCACTGTAAATACATGGAGGTTTATTGTATACGTGTTCGAACACGGGACCTGCAGCCCGATACCTGAGTGGTCTCTCTGCTTTGTCCATTCTAGGTTTACTACCGGGATGCTCCTCGAAATCGGGGCTCTCAGCTTTGCTATGGCGATGGGAATGGCGGCTGGGCTCCTAACAGGTCAGTGCATTTTCATGTCCTAGAGTGTGTCCTGTACACATGTGCACGCCAGGCCCCTTCCTCCGGAACTCAACCCTCAGCTTCAGCTCCGTAAAGCAGACTGCACTCATCGAGGCAGAGGCAGGCGGATCTCTGTGAGTTCAAGGCCAGCCTGGTCTACAAAGCAAGTCTAGGACAGCCAAGGCTACACAGAGAAACCCTGTCTCAAAAAAAATTTTTTTCCATTTTATTTTATGTGTATGGATGTTTTGCCTGCCTGTAAGTCTATGTGATGTCTATGTTAGTATAAATCTGCGTTAGTCTGTGGAGACCAGAATAGCGAGACAGATCCTCCTGGAATGGACACTTTGGTTAGCAAATGCACTGATCGTGATGCATCAACATCAGCACAGGAAGTCCCGCCCCTCTCCATCCTTTTGTTTTTCTAAGATGGTGCCTCACTCCAGTCAGTAGCCCAGGCTGGTCTCGAACTCTCTACCCTCCTGCCCCAGCATACTGAATGTTGGGATTACAAGTACTACCATGCCAGGCTTTCTAGGGAGCTTTGTTTTGCTGGAGTCAAAAGAGCACAGAGAAAAAGTGATTTTTCGCTGTGAGAGTGAGGACCAGTCTGCTTTCCTTTCACTCATCACACTTGACATCAGGGAACTGGTGGTTAAAGGCCAGCTGAAGAGCTGGCTCAGCGACCGAACACTGGCTCCTCCTGCAGAGGACCCAGGTTCGGTTCCCAGCACCCCACATGGTGCTCACAACCATTTTTAACTCCAGGTCTAGAGGTTCAACTGCCCTCTTCTGACCTCTGTGGGTGGGAGGCAGGGGTGGGCTCTCCATGGCAGCTCTTGTGCTTGAAATTTATCCACCATCCCTGCTCATCTTCTTCTTTCTTTCCTTCCTTCCTCTTTCCCTCCCTCTCTTCCTTCCTGGGTTTCACTATGAAGCTAGGGTGTCCTCTCTTTGGTGATCCTCTTGTCTCTGCCTCCTGAGTGCTGGGGTTACAGGTGTGTGAAAAAAGGTCACTGGTTGAAAGCTAAGGTACCTAGACAGGTCATCAGCATGAAGAGTATTTCCAGGAATCCCCAGGTACACACTGCGTGGGTTTCTTATGGGGAAAGGGTTGGGCCTGTAATCTCCCAGAGGGCTATGTGATACACCTTAGAGTCTGGAAACCCCAGATCAGATGGAGGGGAGGGAGCCCAGCCGAGGAAGGGACTGTCATTTTAGCCCTGAGCTCTGAGCTCAGGGGATATCAGGTGACGCAACTTTGAGCTTAACAGCAGGTCTAACACACATGGTTCCCTAGGAGAAGTCTGCAGAATGAAGGAAGCTACCAGAATAGGCTGAGTTTCCATTTATCTGTCTCAAAAGTATGGGGAGAGGGATTTCTGTTGAGATAGTGTCATTTACATAGAGTATTTCAGCGATTTCTCTGGGTTTTCTTTTCTCTTTCTTTTTTCTATTCTCTCTCTCTCTCTCTCTCTCTCTCTCTCTCTCTCTCTCTCTCTCTCTCTCTCTCTCTCTCTCTCTCTCTCTCTCTCTCTCTCTCTCTCTCCCTCTCCCTTCCTTCTTTCTTTTTCAAGGCAGGGCTTTTCAGCCCAAGCTGTCCTGGAACTCACTTTGTATACCAAGCTGGTCTCAAACTCACAGAGATCTGCTTGCTTCTGCCTCTCAAGTGCTGTGATTGAAAGGGTGGACTACCGTTTGGCTTTTTGTTTGTTTTTCAAGACACGGTTTCTCTGTGTATAGCCCTGGCTGTCATGGAGCTCATCCTATAGACCAGGCTCACCCTATAGACCAGGCTGGCCTTGAACTCACTCTGCCTCTGCCTCCCGAGTGCAGGGATTAAAGGCTTGTACCACCACCATCCAGTTTATTTCAGTGACCTTGATGTAATAAATGAGCTCTTTCTATCTTCACACTTAACTGTCACTTGTTTAAGGTTTTCTCCTAACAGCCAAAGTGTGGAGGGCTCCCCATGCGGCCAAGTATTTTGATGATCAGACTTTCTGGGAGGTAAGATTTTTATGGTATTGACATGATAGATTTCTTTTTATTTTGTGTATGTGTGTGTGAGAGAGAGAGAGAAAGTGAGAGTAGGTGTACATGGAGATCAGAGAACACATGGGAGTCCTCTTTGGGTGTGCCAAGTTTAAAGATAAGGAAATGGAGGCCTGCTGGAGTTTAAATCGCTTGTCCAAAATGGCAGAGCCAGTCAAGGACACCAGAGGGATACAGATGGGCGTGTCTGGCTCCGAATGTTTGGTGGGCATCTGATGGAGGACTGTCTCCCAACCTCTGATACCATCATGTAGCCATCAAACTTATTTCCTGTCACTGAGCAGAAAGGGACTGTAACGTAGAAACACAGTCCAGGAGCTGCCCGTGCGGCTCCCTAAGTCACAAACACACCACAGAGAAAATACCAAAACTGGAAAGAGCTTGTGGTAGAAGTGAGTCCCTGTCACTGGAGGCATACAAACAAATAATCCAAGCAGTGGAAACTATGCAAAGCGGCTGTGCTGGTCCAGACCCAGCAGTATCGAGGCCCAGGAAGGAGGATGGCAGGGGCAGGCATAGTGCAGGGGGCTGAACTCCGGTTCCAGGGGGTTTGGTACCACCTCTGGCCTCTTCAGACACCACATACGTGCAGTAAGCAAACAGACAAGCGTGCACACCTCAGCGTACATAAGTGAAAACAAACAGGAGAGAGGCTTGGCTCAGTGGTCAAGCTGGTGTTTTCCCAGAGGACCTGGTTTTGATTCCTAGAAGCCGTGGGGCACTTCTAGGGATTAGATGTCCTCTTACGGCCTCTGCAGGAAACACGGATGTGCATGGTGCACACACACGTGCAAGCAAATCCTCCACACATGCTTTTTTTTTTTTTTTTATTAAAAACAATTAAACTGGGACTGGTCACTCACGGCTTTAGTCCTAATGCTTGGGATGCAAAGGCAGGTCAATCTCTGTAAGTTCAAGGCCGGCCTGGTCTACAGAGTAAGTTCCAGGACAGCCAGGACTACAGAGAAACCATATCTTAGAAAATAAAAACAAAAAGTAAAAATAATTTTAAAAAAGAGCAGAAAGAGAAATGATACATCTGAGATCTCTCCTAATTTAAGATTTTTGAGGGCTGGAGAGATGGCTCAGAGGTTAAGAGCACTGGCTGCTCTTCCAGAGGTCCTGAGTTCAATTCCCAGCACCCACATGGTGGCTCACAACCATCTATAGTGAGATCTGGCGCCCTCTTCTGGCGTGCAGCTGTACATGCAGGCGGAATAATGTATGAATAATAAATAAATCTAAACAAAACAACACAAAACCCCCCAAAAAACTCACAAGATCTTGAAAGTGACAGCCAGATGTGGTGGTGCCTTTAGGATAGCCAGAGCTACGGAGAGAAAGGTTGTGTCAAATAATTAACTAATTAAAAGAAACAAATGTGTGCTTTGCCTTCACAGTTCCCTCACTTGGCTGTTGGATACTAAACCAAAACATCTGAGCCCAAGGCTGAGCGTGAAGGTGTCCCTTCCCTTGCGTTCCATTTATGTCTGTAACATGTTTTACAAGGACGTCTTCCAAGTGTGGTCTAAGTTTAAATAATGTTTGGTGTCATGACAAATACTCTCAATGCTTTTGGCAGATACCTCATTAAAGTTCTGGCCCAATTCTGTCCACAACTGTTCCCTTCTTCTCACACTTATCAGAGCTGCTCCCCAGGCTACGGGGAGAGGAAGGTTACCCGGAAATCAGGACCTCTCACGTCTGGTCACCGCACACAGGCTTCAGAGCCAGCAGTTTCACAAGGTCCTCAGCATCCCCCAGGTTGTGCTGTGGGCAGAGAGTGGGCCACCGGTGGTGGGGTGAGGGTGCACACTCTCAAGTTCCTAAGAGGTGGGCCTCCCTCCGAGACCCCCGCCATGGTCTGTCCTCTGTGGACTTGTGGTAGCGTGGGATCAGTGGTCACAGGAGCAGCAGTGCTTTGCATCCTGCGAGCCAACATCATTCCAGTCCACACTGGGTGGGTGTGGAGGAGCACACACATCTAAGCCAGGCTATGACACGCATCGTGGCTGCCAGATGGCGATTACAGCAGGTGATGAAGGCAAACCCTTGAAGTTTAGCTCTGAAGAATTTCTACCATATTGTGTAAGGTGGGAGCCTGGGATGGGGGGTATGGCAAAGTTCAAGAGTACCAGTTAGGCCAGACTACCAATGTCCCTGACAGCTAGCGGGTGGAGAGCTAAAAGACCCTGTAGCCTGCTGAATTCAAGTTACTTGTTCAGAAGTGAAATGAAACACAGAATTCAAGTCACTATCAGAACAAATCATCCCCGGAGTCGGAATGTCAAGTGTAATAGACGTCTTGGTTTCTTTAAAAACCTCAAGTTATATTATGTAAGCATCTTTTTGTTTTAATCCCAAGAGGGATTTTAGTTTGTCCACAGCTGATAATTGCCTCGAGCAGGGGCGTGGTCTTAACCAGCTGTAGTTAGTTGGATTCTGAGGACTCTGAGGGGTATAAATACAACCCAGAGGAAGAAGGTGCAGGGGTTTGGAGGACGCAGGGAAAGAAGTGGCTGGTGACCTGGACTGCTGGATATCCAGCCTATGAGATTGGTATTGCCCCAAAAGAACCCAACAACCCTAACCACCTGGAACTAAGTCTAAAGAGGCCCACACCCCTTTTCCCTTCTAATCTTTTCTCTCCTACCTAGGGCTGGGGGTTTTGAAGGGAGATAGAGGCTTAAACCTCAAGTAAAGTAGTTTAAGAAACAGTGCCTGTGGGGGCTGGAGAGATGGCTCAGACGTTAAGAGCACTGTCAGCTCTTCAGAGGTCCCGAGTTTAATTCTTGGCACCCACATGGTAGCTCACAGCCATCTATAACGTGATCTGGTGCTCTCTTCTGGCATGCATTTGTACTTGCAGACAGAGCGCTCATATACAGAAAATAAACAAATCTTTAAAAAACAAACAGCACCTACAGTCAAGTCCTGGGAATTGTCACCTGAGATACCATCATGTCTGTGTCCTCTCTCTCCATACATGGCAAGTGTGGACTGAGCCATCTGGATCCAGCAGGCCGGCACATCACAGCTGATTCGGCGTTCTTACTCCGAATCAGCAGGCCAATGGAGATGTCCACAGGGGAGCCTGGGGATGGCCTGGGCTGTACTAGTGTATCACTTATACAAAAATGTCTGCCGCTACCTTCTCTTTTACCTCTTACTACTTGCATTTATTTCATTTGGAATTTCTTCCCACACCATGAGCTTTTGCTTCTTCAGTTTCTTCTGGGCTGGCGTTTCTCTCTACAGGCTTCTCAGCAAGGAACATCTCCATTAGCTGTGGGGTTGGTGCACATATCAATCACGTAAGTCTGGTGCATCTTGGGTGCTTAGTTCTCCTGGACATCTCCAACGACTGAAGAATCTAGGTCCAAACCCTTCAGTTCCGCAGTACTGTTTTTAAGTACGTACAGCAAAAAGTCTGGGCCACTGACTCTGTCCAGGGCCTCTGTCGGGCCTGGGCGCTCCTACCAATCCCTCTTTACCCTGTCAGGATGGCACACATCACTCCTTTAAAGACATCCTCAGTAAGCCAGGCGTGGTGGTGCACACCAGGACACTCAGGGAGGCAGAGGCAGGCAGGTCTCTGTGAGTTTGAAGCCAGCCTGGTCTACAAAGTGAGTCCAGGACAGCCAAGGATAAACAGAGAAACACTGCTTCAAAAACCAGAAATGATATCAATAGTCTGGGGCAGGAAAGGGTTCCTAATAAGAGCACTTTCTGGATCAAGAGAGTTGGGATTTCCACAAATTATCTTAGACCATTTACATGGAAAGGAAGCTGCAGAATTTTTCTGGTAAAACCATATAAACCAACTACGAAGTATGAGAAAGAACTCTGACCACTTGTTTTTAACAACAAGAAAATGTTTATACATTATTCAACATTGGACACAGAAGAGGCTGTGCTTAGTAAACACTTTGGACCCCAGAGCGAATGCTCACGCTGAAGATTCCACCGTTTCTCCATAATCCACTCTTCAGACCATGATAGAAGCTGATGAGAAGTTACTCATGTCAACAGTTTCCTTTCCTGCTGTAGAAGCCGATCGAGGCACACCGCACTAGACTGTTGCAGTTTTCGTAGGAGTTCTCATGATTCTGGCATTTACAATTTCAAGCTGAGATTATACTCAGAAATAAGTTTAGAAAACAGCATTACAAAAGACCGGGTGAGCAGTGTATGGGGGGCGGGGAGGGGATCCCATGCAGGGCGGCGGTGCTGCAGAAGCATCTTCACTGCCATAAGTCCTCCGTGCGGCCAAACTTAAAAACCAGGCCCCTGTGGACACAATAAGAAACACACTGTGACTGCCCGGGTCGGGAAGCTCCTGCTGAGGCCTCAGAAAAGTCAGCCTGTGTGTGGGAGGGACCAGGCTTTTTGGAGGGGATGGGGCTGGAATCCGAGGCCTGGGGGTGAGCACGCTGGTGCAGAGCTGCAACCCCACCCCCTCCCATTCACCGTTGTGGGTGGCCTTGGTGTGCAAGGCCCGTGGTGTCTGTGTCCTTACCCTGCTCTTATCACATGCCTTGTGTGTGGGGGCATATACACCAAACACCAAGGAGGCCCGAAACACAGAACTCGTTCTCCCCGGAGGAGTTCAGGTTTTTTGTTTTTATGAAATGGGGGAGGGGTGTCTTACTGAGTATGTGCACCCTTGGCTGGTGAGGACCCTACTACATAAACCAGGCTATCTGTGGTCTATGGCAAGCCTCCTGCCTCTGCCTTCTGAAATGGATTTGGATGAAACAGAACCTCAGAAGCCGAGAATGCAAGGGGTAATGGATGGGGGTGGTGGGGTGGTGGGTGGTGTGTGTGTATGTGGGGGTGTATGTACATAGTAGTGCTAATGCTTAGAATGCATGAGGGGAAAATCCTGCCCTCCCCGACAGACACACAGAGAAGTGCGCGCGCACACACACACACACGAACAGAGCACAGCCCGTACACATGCAATAAAACCACACATACAGAGAACAAAACTCCATGCATATACAACAAAGTGACACACACATAGAATAAAGCCATTAAACACAGAGATCAACCTCCCCCACAGAAACACACACATGCACACGCACACACATGTACACACAGTGAATGAAAGAATGAAAATCAGAACTTACCCAAAAAAGATGAAGGCATTCTGGAAAAATACAGCAATTCCAGGATACACTATGGGCTTTTCTGTAAAAACAATTGTAACATTTGGAGGTTTAAGATCTCCAAAGAGTAAGGTCCAGATTTCTTGCCTACCCCACCTCACCACTCTGGCAGTGGCTATGGGTAAGTTAAATGACATGCGACATGGCGGCTGGCTGTTCTGGTAACAGTCCTTCCCGAAGGCACATGGCACGTGAAGGAACACTGCGGAATGTGCTGAGGACCCTGAAGAACAAAGCTGGCAACGGTCTGGCCCTCAAGGAGCCAAGCCATCTCCTGTTAGAACAACCACGGAAGATGACGGAGCAGCTCAGCACACAGAGGCCAGGAAGACCCTAGGAAGGGCAGATACTAGCGCAAGTGAGGCCGGGCAGAGCTGCAGCGGGCAGAGGCCCTGAGGTGGGGGCAGCTGGCACCGGAGAGGACTGGATAAGAGGTAAGAGGAGGGAGACGAGGGACAGCTCCGCCAGCCCGGGCAGTCATGACAGGGAAGGTGACTTGAGCTGACCTGTCCTGAAAGGATCCCACTGAAAGCAAAGGGGGAGAGGCAGGAAACCTGCTAGGAAGTCCTTTCAGAAGAGCAGGAGGAGACTGTGGTGGGCTGAAGGGGAAATTCTGGGCATGGAGCTGGGGGACGGGGGTTGTCTCACAGTCTCTGCCCCAGGCTGCTCCTCAGAGCACTTGCTAAGTGACAACTCAGAGCCCAGAGGCCCAGCTGACTGCCTTCTCTTTCTCATCCCAGAACAGCCAGGCCTCTACATGGTACCGCCTCCAGGCAGAGTGGCTCCTGTCTTTAGTCCCAGCACTCGGGAGGCAGAGGCAGATGGATCTCTGTGAGGCCAGCCTGGTCTACATAGTGAGTTCCAGGACGGCCAGGGCTACATAGAGACCTGGTCTCATGACAACATCAGTAACAACACAAACCAAGCAAATCCGACTAGGCTGGTGCGGGCCTTGCCAGGCTCCACTGTTACGTTTTCACTGGGATAGCTATGGTCTAGTTGGTCGATTTGATCTGGATTACAAAACCTGTTCCTATTTTCCTAGGGTCCCTCGAGGTGGAATTTTAGCCAGGGACCCAAGGCCTTTCCCAGCTCTGGCCTTAAATCCACCTGACACAGCACACAGAACTGTTATTGCTTTTTCTATGTAAAAGGAGATACAACTGTATTACCAAGGAGGTCACTGAACTGGGGCAAAGGTACCAAACACGTGTACCTCGGCACTCGGGAGGTGGAGAAGGGGAACCCCTGATTCCAGGCCACCCTAGGCTACAGAGCAGGAACTTATCCTGGGTGTGGTGGTGAGCGGCTATAATCCCAGAATTTGGGAGTCTGAGTGAGGAAAGAAGTCTGACAGGAATTTGAGGCTACACATCAAGAATGTTTCACCAAAATAAAAACAAAGAAAATAAAAAACCCCAAGGGCCATGGATCAGCTCAGTGGGAAGGTTCTTGACACCCCCAAAGGACTGTGGGCTCAATCCTCAGCATCTTTTCTTTTTTTTCTAAGACAGTTTCCCTATGTAGCCCAGGCTGTGCTGGAACTCACTCTGTGGACCAGGCTGGCCTCGAACTTAAAAGATCTACCTGCCCCCCAAGTGCTGGGATTACAGGCATGCACCATCTTGCCCAGCAAAAGATTTATCTTAAAATAGCCAGTTTTGACGAAAAATCCCACTATGAGATAAAAATGTAGCCAGCACTTCCTTACCCTTGGCAACATAACCTCCAAAGAGAATCCACATGGACGCAATCAGGGATCCGAAAGCCAACATGAAACCGATTAAGAGCCAAATGCGAGCACCTGCAAAGATACGGCGTTACCACAGCTGCAGCAGACAGCTGTCGACCTCACAAAGACAATGAAAGTCCAAGCGCATGTGTGCATGTCTGTGATCCCAACAGCAGGAGGTAGAGGCAGGAGGGTCTGTCGTTTGAGGATAGCCTGTGCTACATCAGACCCCAACTCCAAACAGCACTCATAGACATGACGTGACATAGCATACACACACACACAAACATATATAAAAACAAACCCACAATGGGCTGGGCGAGATGGCACATGATTCATACACTTTGGGGGTCGATGCTGGAGGACCAGCCCCGATTCAAGGCTATCGTTGGCTACACAGGGGGTTTGAAGCTAGCCCAGGCTACCTGAGATGCTGTCTCAAGTAAAGCAGGGGCCAGTGAGATGGCCCAGTGGTGAGCATGCTCGCCCACTGCTGAGCTAAGCGCCATCCTTTAACCTTCTTACATAGCTAGCTGCGGGAGAGAGACGGCTCACACTTCCGGAGGATGAGGTTTGGTTTCCAGCACCCTCTTCTGGCCTCTGTGGTCAGCAGGCACACACGTGGTACGCAGACATCCATGCAGACATCCACACAGACAAAGCACCCACACACATTTAAAAAAATGCATCTAAGATTACAAAATATTTCAAAGTGCTAACGCAAGCTGGGTGTAGTAGTTAGTTCTATAACACTTGGGAGGCAGAGGCAGGTGGATCTCTGTGAGCTCAAACTCAGCCTGGTTTACACAGTAAGTTCCAGGCCAGCCAGGGCTACACAGCAAGACCCTATCTAGAAAAACAGACAAACACACACAAACAAAAAATGGTAACACAACCAAACACAGCTGTTTAAAAGACAATCCTGTCTGGAGTAGTTTAACACGCTGGGGGATTCTGCGTTGCCACATTCCCAGCTGCTGCTCCCTGCTGCAGCGGGAGACGCTACAGGCACCTATGACCGCCGAGGCCAACACTCAAGCTGCAGTGACCTCAGAATCCAGCATCTTATACCGGAACCCAAAAGCCCAGCAAGCACCCTTCAGGGGAGGAGGAAGGTCGGTGGGAAGACGCCTGCTCACCTGTCTGGCCCAGGCAGCCTTCACTGTAGCTGTCACCTCGTACTTGTCCATTCGATACCGCATTGATCCTGCAGGAAGAGAAAGCCAGGAAATCAGGGCTCCCCCTCCAGGGAGAAGCTGTCCTCCTCACCAAATTATCAAGCGCAATAGGCTGGGGTTGCTCAAATTCAACGTGAGGCCTCCTAAGCCATGGGTCACCCATGGAAGTCCTTTCAAGGGAGACGTACCTTGGAGCCACGCTGTGGTCTAGACTGGGAGAAAAGGCACCATCCGGCAAGCTGGCAAAGTCTTAGCCTCGCCCCAAACCTCCTGAAGCAGAGACTCCAGTGTGGAGCTTTTAAGGACCAGTTCTAACAAACTTTTCAGGTGATCTGAATGCTCGTGAAACACTGAGCACAGGGCTTGAGATACGGCTTAGCAGCTAAGAGCACTCACTGCACACACAGAGGACCCGAGTTCTGGTCCTGGCCCACCGACTGTCTAAACTGGAGCTCCCGGGCGGACCCAACGCCTCTGGCCTCAAAAGGCCCCTGCACACATCCGCACACATACTTTTTACAAGTTAATCTTTGTGGCTGGGCAGTGGTGGCACACACCTTTGGTCCCAGCGCTCAGGAGGCAGAGGCAGGAGGATCTCTGAGTTTGAGGCCAGCCTGGTCTTCAGAGTGAGTTCTAGGACAGCCAGGGCTACACAGAGAAACCCTGTCTCAAAAACAAACAAACTTTAAAAAAAAGCTCACCTTAGTTTAAAAAACATTTCTTTTTAGGTTAAAAGGCTTGCTGGGTCTGTGACGCCGACACTGTGATGAAAAGTGTGAGTTGAAGCCAATGGTGAAAGCGAATAAGCCTGACGCACATCTGCCACAGGTACCAGGAACACAGTGAAGAAGGTAGCCGGAGGCTGCACTGCTCACTCACACACTGCACACACCTGGGCACGGCAGCCCCTCCCTGACGGACAGGGCTGCCCCCGCGTCACAGGGAGCAAAGCTGAAGCGTAAAGATCTGGGGCAAAATAAATGTAAAACCACACCCACAAGCACACACACAGAGGCACCTGTGCACTCTCAGACTTCGGTCGGAACAGGGCTTAATTTATGAACACGTCACAACCCTAATGGAGCCGAGCACCCCAACTGTTACTGCAGCAGAGTGGGAAAGCTGGAGCGCTGTGGGACAGCGGAACACCAAAGCAAGGTGCCCACCCCCTGCCACCAGGCGAGCGTCTAAGTCAGACCTGCCCTCCGTGCATGGCGAGCATCCCTCAGTGGCTCACAGGACCCTCTGCTGGCTTGGAAAAGACTTTTACAAATGTAAACGTGTGTGGAGATGGGGGTGTTAAAATGTGGGGATCTGGCACCTGGACTAGGGAAAAGCTGACTCAAGTGTTAGGATTTTAGGAGCATGCCCAGAAACTCATTTTGGATGGTTTTTGGAGGAGAAAAAAAAAGTCACTTTCCAGGCATTTTTAACTAAGGCCTCCGAGTGTTTCTATTCCCCTTGGTTACTGTAAAATACAGTGTAATTTCAGCAAGGCTCCTCAAGTGCCCAAATCCTGTGCGTGGGGTGATGACGGTCCCCTTCCCCCAGCACACAGGCTGTCTGTGAGATGCAGACGTAGAGAGAACCAGAGGGACACCCGGTGGGGATGAAGTGTCTAGACGTAATCTCGGAGACTTACACCACGTGAGCGAGCACTTGAGGCAGGATGATCACAATGCTCGAGGCCAGCCTGGGCTACACGGATGCCCCTCAAACCTCAACTGCACACCCTACCCTCAAGTAAAAAGGAAATACAACAATAAAGATGGTAAGGATGCCGGGGTCTCCATTCAGCGAGTGTGTGGAGTAGACAGGAAGCACAGAGGCGCTCACACTCAGTCTGCCTGGAGCCGCCACAGCACAGGGCTGGCAATGGGGCAGGAGGGACATGTGGGATGGGACAGGACCGTCGGAAGGTCTGTGGATCTGAGGACGAACTCTCTCCTCTCTCGTGAAGCTGGCCTGATAACTATCACAAACAAGCGCCTGTGTGGTAAGGTGCTTGGCTTGACATGCTCAAGGTCCTGGATTGCACACGCACACATGATGCATGGAAAGAAAACTACAGACAGTGACATCGGGGTGTGTCCCAATACAATTGCAAACTAGGTGTGGCCATAATTTGCCACTGCCTCTGGCCTACAGCAGGCCCATCAACTACTTGCCCTCATAAGCAGGATGGTAGGATGGCTTTTCTCGGAAGGATGTTCTGGGAGAATCTGCTGAGAGCGCTGATGCCCAGAGTAGAACCCCTGACCTGGTGTTCAGGAGCCAGTGCCCCTTAGTCACTCAGCCTAAGCTCAAGTGCTGGCCCAGGACTGGACCCGTTCGAGACCTTAGACTTCTTACCTAAGGCTGGTGCCGAGGCTCAGCAGATAAAGTGCTGCAGCAGGCACAGAAAGGCCCGGCCTGGGGCGCATGTTTGTAACTCCAGCAACGGGGAGGCTGAGGTGCGAGAACCACCAATTCCAGGCTAGCCTGGTTACTCAGTGAGGCCCTGTCTCAAAAACAGTAGCTGGTCCCTTCAGTAAGCACTTGCAATTCAGGAAACATACAGGCACAGGCCCAAGGAAAAGCCCCTGGAATTCACTCAACAGGATGGGAGATGACTGGAGGTGATCTGGAGTGGGGCACAAGAGGGCAAAGAGGGGAGAATCCCCGACAACTTAAGGACAGAGGGTAAGTCTGAGAGACAGGCCACCAGAGAGGAATGCCAGGAAGAGGAACAGAATCACTGTAGAGCCAGAACGACAAAACTGAATTTCAGGCTCATGGTCACAGCTTCAGTGACCACGAGTGACCTTCCTTTGCTCTCCATGACTTTCTCTATCCTTCTGGTACCCCCCCCCCAGCTCCTGACCCCTCATCAGCTTTTTCTCACCTGCACTTGCAGTCAGAGAACACACTGTAACTCAATCTTGCTTCACTGCTGCCCACCTCACCCACCTACAGACTGCTCCTGTTTCAGCCACAACCAGTTTTCTCGTACTGAGAACAGAGGCCAGGCCGTGAGGCTCAGTAAGTATGTGCATGTGAGGTGTGTGTGTATGTGTGTGTGTGTGGAGGTGAAAAACCTGTAAGGAAAGTATACAGTCTGAGTGACTGTAGCTTTTCATGACAGTGTCTTCTTGATGACCTTGAACTCACAGCAATCCTACTGTCTCAACCTACGCAAGTAGTGGGATTTTGTCCTGTTTCTTTGTGCTAGATTCATTTGTATGCACGTGAATGTTTTCCTGCATGTTTACATGAACGCCTGGTGCCTGCAGAGGGCACTGGACAACCTGGAACTGGAGTTACCGGAAGCTGTGAACCACCACGAGGGTGCTGGGAACCAAACCCGGGTCCTCTGCCAGAGCAGTACATGCTCTTAACCACTGAGCCATCTCTCCAGATCCTTTCCATTTTTTTTTTTTTTTTTCTTGAGACTGAGTCCTCTGGCTGGCGTGGGACTTCCTAAATACACCGGGCTGGCCTGAAACTGGCAGTGAGCCTCCTGTGTCTGTTTCCTGATTGCTGGGAGCACAGGTTACAGGACTGTGACACCATGCCCTGCGCCCGGCTGGCCGTCTTACCTACCAGAATTTCAAATTGTGTCTGGGATGGTTTCAGTTTGTGGCGCTCTGGGTAGGCAGGGTAGGGACAACACTCACATGAGGAAGGCTATGGTTGCTATGACGCCGCAGGCGTGGTATGAGTGGTTGAACTCTTCCATGGTGGGATAAATAACAGCCGCGTCTATGATGATCCACCATCCTGTGAAAAACTTAGGCAGACAAAGGAGGCGACATCAGCGAGGCCCGAGAGCAACGGCCCGTGTTACTCACCAGCTGATTAGATCGTAGGAACCCCAAACCTGCTCCCATGGCATGGACTTCATCAATCTCCTGAGGAAAGTGAAGCCGGGTGGGGCTGCTCACGCCCATGGACTACAGTGCCCAGGGGGCTCGAGTGTGACAGCCTGAGTTTACGGTCAACCTCAGATCCCAGCTGACGGAAGGAACACCCCGCTACAGCTCTCCTCCAACGGGCCTCTAGACAGATAATGCAGGGTGTGGCAGCACACAGTCACCCGGGAAGCCATTTGGTGGTTTCTGAAATGACTTCTTAAAAATTTATCTAATTTTATTTTACGTGCATAGGTGGGAGGGTGTCGGGTCCGCTGGAACTGGAGTGACAGACAGTTGTGAGCTGCCATGTGGGTGCTGGGAATTGAACCCGGGTCCTCCGGAAGAGCAGCCAGTGCTCTTAACTGCTGAGCCATCTCTCCAGCCTCTCTGATATGATTAAATTCAATCTGAACATGAGATTATATATTAACCTAACTAAAACTTCTTCTGGTTATTAATAAAGGAAAATATATAAAATGGAAACAATAATAATCTACATTAAAAAAATTCTACCTGGTCAGGAATCTATAGGGTGGTATCATTCGTGCTGTGGACGTCTTTGGTGGCCTGGCTTCTATCCCCAGACCACACACACCAGAAACTATTAGCCAAACACTGACCAACAGCTTACAAGGACTTGCAAGGATCGCCCTTTCCCACCTTCACTGCCAACTGGGAGAAGCCTTGGGTACCACCATCCTCTGGTGATTTAAAGTTATTTTAAACCATCAAATTGTTGTAGACAGAGTCATATGCTTACTAACAATGCTTTTATTGGCTGGTACAAGTAGTGGCTTGGGTCCCCCCCCCCCCCAATTTAGTATGTTCAAGATTTTTACAAAGTTTCCTTAAATAATTTATTGCATCTATTTTCAGTGCATTGGTGTTCTGACTGCATGTATGTCTGTATGAGTGTCAGACCCCCTGGAACAGGAGTTACAGATAGCTGTGAGCACTCATGTGGGTGCCGGGAATTGAACCCAGGTCCTCTGAAGAGCAGCTAGTATTATCTTACTGGATGTTTTGCCTGCATGTATGTCTGTGCATCACACATGTGACTGGTGTCCATGGAGTTCAGGAGAGAGCGTCAGAACCCAGGAAGCTGGATGACAGAAGGTTGTGAGCCAGCATGATGGTCCTAGGAACTGAACTTGGGTCCTCTGCAAGAACAACAAATGTTCTTAACCCCTGAGCCATCTCGCTAGCCCTGCATCAAGGTATTTTATTTCTAGGCTAAAATTTAAAGCTATTCAAAATGTGAGAGTTTCTAAAGTGATATTAAATGTTGTCATGACTTTGGAAAAATGGTATTTTTCCAAATAGATAGTGGAAAAAAAAACCCGAGACTAGGTAAAGAGTAGATATCTGAACTTGGGTTTCTAGTCATTTACTTAAAATTTCATCCTTCCATGCTGGGGCTATAGCTCAGCGACAGAGAACTTGCCTACTCAGTGTGCGGTCCTGGGTTCAGAGTCTAGTAAAAGTATTCCTCTTTAGAACAGGCAGTAGGTTGTAGTGGAAGTTTTGGTGTCTTTAAAAACTGTTATGTTATATAAAGATGTTCTTGTTTTGATCCCAAGTGTAGGATATGGGGACTGCTCTAGATTGTCCACAGCAGCACACTATTTGCCTCGTGTGGACTCCGAGAAGGGCGTGATCTTTGTTAGCTGCAGACAGTTTAGTTCTGAGGACTCTAGAGAGGGAATAAAGGCCAGAGCCAGGAGAGAGATAGGGAGAGGAGGGAAAGGGCTCTGAGAAAGAAGGCAGCAGCTGCTGGTGCTTTCCTCCTTCAGTTCCTGGTTGCTGTTGATGCAATTTCACAAGAAAAAGTCAGAGATCCTGAAATGAAGAGTGGACTTGCCCCAAGAAACCCGATGATCCTAACCAGCAGGTAGCAGCTAAAGAGAACTCCGCCCTCTCTCCCCACTAACCTTTCTCTCCCATCTGGTGTTGGAAGGGATTGGGTATAGAAGGGAGGTAGAGGTATAAGAAATCCAATGAAACAGATTTAAAAAGGTACCTATAAACTGGTAAGATCTTAAACCACTGCATAAGGAATTTGGGATGTAAATAATTTTATTTTGCAAATCACCTCTGAGCATTATATTTTAAAGGTCAAAGTGGCACACACCTGCAATCCCCAGCACTTGGGAAGTAGAGACAGGAAGATGAGTTCAAGGCCATCCTTGGCTATACTATTAAGTTTAAGCTACACGAGGCCCTGTCCAAAAAGAAGTTCATGCATTTCCTAACACTCTTCCCTATGACATTAAGTGGAATGTGAACTCCAGATGACCCAAGAAATAGGATTATCTCTCGTGACTGGTTCCAACCTGTTTCTTTAACCTTTTCTTTTTCTTAGGCAGGAGCTCACTATTTGCTCTGGCTGTCCTGGAGCTCACTCTGTAAACCAGAGTGCTGGGATGAAAGGTGTTCGCCACACCTGGCCCTCTTCAACCGTTTCTTACTCACCGAGTCAAGGAGGTATAACCCGTACAATAAGTAAACCCGTTTATTATTATTACTATTAGATGTATGTTTCATTATGCCAACTATTGACAAAAATCGAAAACGAAACATCCCTGAGTAAGTTTGATGATTGTTTTTACAAAGTACACATTTTAAAGCACCACACATAGTCTAAAATGTCTTATACAGACACAAGTAATGGCGCTTTTACTACTTTGTGGGTTCCTTTTTCATCTGTCCTCCACCCCTTTTCTTCTTCTCCTTCAGCCTAACACTAGATAGATCAAAAAAGGGCAGAGGGGAAAGGGAGCGCTGGCCACTTCCTGCTGATTAGGGGTGTTGAGTTCCTTGGGGCAAGTTTGATCTTTGATGTCAGGATGTCTACCTAATTTCTTCTTGTTGTTTGACTACTTGACAACAGCAACCAACAGCATCCAACCAACAGCCCACCCCACCTCTCGGGACTCTAACATTTAGATACCCTCTGGAAAGTTCCCAGAATTCCAAGCATCACACAATCACAGAATTTGCAACTGGCAAAATCATGCCTCTTCTAGAGCACAAGGCAAATCACAGTCAATTGCTGCGAGGCGGGTCCCTCATCTCCACACCTGGGATTAAAATGAAAACATGGTATTTGTGTTTTTAAAGAAACCAGAACTCCAGAAGTCTCAGCACAGACAACATCGCCGTAAGGAGCGGCAAGGATACTCACTAGAATGCCGGCAGCAATGGAGGCGATGGTGTTCCGCTTCTCCCCCCAGTCCATGCATTCCGAGCACCTTCCGCCTTCCAGAAATCCAGACATCTTTTCAGGTCACTGAAACAAAACCAATGCAGATAACTTGCTTCACACTTGGCTGTGCTCCTGCTATTTTACAGCCCGAAAAAAACCTAACACAAGTCACCGACACTTTTTATTCTGGCCTCACTTATTTCTTCGGAAAATGTGATGTAGCTTTTGTGGGGAGTGAGGTACCGGTGATTGAACCCAGGGCCCCATGTGTGCTAGCGAAGTGCTCCACAAATACATTAAGACCCCAGGCTGCTCGCTGCTGGAGGCCAGGTCATCTTCCTGCCTCAACCTCCCTTGTGCTAGGATTATTAAATGCCACCAAGCCAGGTTTGATAAACTGCTGCATTCTAACTCTGGAAGGCAAAATTTGAATTCATTCACCATATACATACTTTTTGTTGTTGTTTTGAGACAGTGTTTCTCTGTGTAGCCCTGGCTGTCCTGGGACTCACTATATAGACTAGGCTGGCCTCCAACTCAGAGATCTCCCTGCCTCTGTCTCCTGAATGCTGGGATTAAAGGCGTGTGATGGCACCACCACCCGGCATGCATATACACCCTTTTGATGTAAAACACGGTTTTACCTGGGGGTGGGGTGGTGGCTCCTGCCTGTAACCCTAGCATTTGGCAGGCTGAGGAATGCACTCAGTCAGAGGCCAGCCAGGGCTACACAGTTGAGTTTCAGGCCAGTTTGTCTCAAAAACAAAAAAAAAAACCCAAACATCAAGAAAGCAAAATAGGATGGTTCCAATGTATTTAGATAATATGAAAGATGATGATTACTCAAACTTTAGCAAAAATTTACTGATCTCAACGAAGTCCCATTTTCTTATTCCAAGTCCACTATAAGCAGTCCTTTAACTAAGTGAGCGCAATGCAATGATACTTAGTTCTCCAGGGCCGTGTTCTAAAGCTTTAGTTCCAAACTATGGTTCCTATTTGACTTTGCTAACTAAGGACCTGATAAACTTTGGGTTTAAGGTGGATTAAAAAAATCTTTCCCCTTGGAATTTGCATATTTTATCATGAATATGCGTTTTTTCATGCCCAAATTAAGAAAAGAAACGATGAACTACGGGTTTTATTTCTACCTCATTTCTTTTACAATACCTGTCCCTTCTCCAAGACTGCCTTCGGATGGCACCCCTCGTATTTTATATAGTATCTCCAACCCTGCTCCTGATGATGTTTCAGCACACCCCACAAAAAGGGCAGACCTGAAATTCAGACCCAAAATAAAGAATGCGCCGCTAAATTACCATGGCCAACCGACATTGTCTGAACAAATTACATAAAACTCTCTTTCAAGCCCAACTGTGCTAGCTCGGCCCAAGAAACACCACGCGATCTTTATTTCACAAGATAATGGGAAAACCTGAATAATGCACAACTCGCTCACAGTGAATGAACTCCCCCACCTCCCACGCAACTCCCTAAAAACTGCGACTTCGGTTTTAGCTTCCTCTAAACAAGCTAAAGGGGAAGAACTGACATGCTTTTGTGAAGCGTTCGGGTCTGAAAACGCTCGGAGAGAAAAGCAGCCCTTGATGTGTAATTGTCGGTTCACCCCGATGGCCCCACCCGAGTCCCTTTTTTCGATGCACAATTACTTGACTCGTTCAAAGGCAGGACCGCCCTGCACACTCTGGGGGGAACAGGGCGCGGCCACGCGTGGGCCGGCCGCGCTGCTCGGCCGTGGGCTCTGCACACCCAGCTCGGCAGTTCTGGGGTGAGACCCGGCGACAGGAAACCGCCGGGCAGGTCGCGCGATCTCAGCCGCGGCTGGGGCGCAGTCAGCACCGCGGGTTCGAGTCCCGCCCGGCCCGCCGCTCTGCCCTCCCGTCCGCACTCACATCCAAGTCCGGAGCCAGGAGTCGCGACGCGTTTGGTAGCCTCACTTTACTTCAGTTCTGCAAGGAAACAAAACAAAACAGCCACAGCCACAGACTCCCGGATGTCGCTGTGCCGGTTCCGCCCCCGAGCCAGTGCGCAGGCGGTCGGGCGGACGAGGCGGGGCCTGCAGATCAGGCGCGCCACGCCCCTAGTCTGCGCATGCTCGGACGCCCTTGTCCAGTCTTCTGGCCACCGTGGGAAACGTTCGTGTAGAGTCTGCCTTCCAGGACTGGACCGAGAAAGGGAGTCCATCCTGACCTGTTTTGTTTGTTTTTGTTTTCGTTTTCTGAGACAGGCTTTCTCTGTGTAGCCCTGGCTGCCCTGGACTCGCTTTGTAGACCAGGCTGGCCCTGACCTCACCGAGATCCTCCTGCGTCTGCCTCCCTGAGTGCTGGGATTAAAGGCGTGTTCTTATAACACTTTTATCTTGTTGTCATTGTACAGGGGTCGTTTCTCTCCTCTAACCAAGTGGGAGCCGAGAATAAACCTCAGGTTCTCTGACTTAACAGCAAGTACGTTTACGTTAGCCGTTTTCCAGACCAATGGTGACTTTAACAAGGCTGGGGGTGGCCTGCTGTGACGTCAGCTCCGCGTGGGTGGCAGGTAGTCGGCCCCTGTGGCACTGAAGGTGACTCACCGCCTTGCAGAAGCAGCCACTAGGGAGCTTCTCTCCAGCCTCCCGCCTTTTCCTCCGACGCAGTGAAATATGTAGCTTTAGCTGGGGGAAGGCTATTACCTGATTGGTATATTGAACTATACAGCCTCTCCCCACCCCCAACACCTCAGTGCTGGGGCGGAGACCCAGCTCTCTACTACTCAGTCCTGGTTTTAGCCCCATAACTACCCAATTATATACATCTGATGAGTATTTTGCCTGTGTGTACATCTGTGCACCACTTGCATGCCTGGTGCTGGTGGAGGCCAGAAAAGGTGCCTGGAACTGGAATTACAGCCATTGTGAGTGGCCATGCGGGTGCTGGGGATTGAACCTGAGTCATCGCAGAGAACAGCCGGTGCTCTCCATCTCCTCCATGACCTATTTTTTAAACGAACATGTTTCTGAACCCTTAAGATGGAAGGTTTATCGTTCCTGGCTAATGACTGGTTACCGTCTCAAGGCAGGGGAGCCTAGCTTAGGCAGTTTCTCTCTCTCCCTCTGTCTCTTTAATTCTACTTATCTATGTCTTTGCCCATGGTTTTACTACTCTGGACCTCCACATGCTGACTTGATTGACACTCTACCACTGAGCCACAGCCCCAGTTCTAAAGGCAGATGTCTTTTTTCGTTTCGATATAGTGTTTGTGTAGTCCCTGCACATGGTATTTCATAAGACTATGAAGGAAGCTATGATCTGCAGTGCTCAGAGAGACAGAGAGAAAGGTACACAGATCAAACATTCTACAACCCTGACATGGCAGATGGAATGTAGCAGGTCCAGTGCCAAATTATTCTGGGCTAAATAGGCCCTCCAAAAAGGCACTTCCTGCCCATTTCTGTGTTTGTCTAGCATTCTTGTGGCTAGCAGTTAAAATCCTCTTTGGAATGTCCAAAATCTAGGTTCAGCTTCACCTGACTATCCCTGCTGTTGAGGTAGTCTATTAGAATTGTCATCCATCTGTGCACTTCTGTCATCCATCTCGACCCCTCCTGCTTTTTTTTTTTCACCTCCGGCTGGGATCCAACACCTTCAGCAGACCTCCAACAGGGTTTCATTATCTTATCCCCACAGAGATGTTTGCTGCCTCAGCCTTCTGCTTGTCTCTTATTTGGTGTCTCTCAAATGCCTGGGACTCAGCTATGACTTCTTTAACTCTCTGTGGGCATTCCATAACTATATATACACATATAGAGATTTACTGTGTGCTGTATGACCAAGAGTTAATATTAGTAGTTAAGATTTGCATAAAGACCATACAGTGATGGTGCATGCTTTTGATGCCATCACTTGGGAGGCAGAGGCAGGCAGATGTCTGTGAGTTCAAGGCCAGCTTGGTCTACAGAGTAGGTTCCAGGAAAGCCAGAGCTACCTGAAGAAAAACCCTGTGTCAAAACAAACAAAACAAAAAGAAAGAAAAATTAGGATAAAAGAGCCTGTGCTCATGATAGCTCAGCTGATACTTGGCAAGTTGCTGCTAATGAAATGCACACAGCTTGTGAGTGTACTGTTATTCAAACAATTCTGACAGTCTGGAAAGGCCTGATGAGTCCATCTGTGCTTCTGACATAGTACTCCTATAAGCAGGTATCTTGATGTGAGTTTGAGACTAGCCTGAACTACAAAACTTTTCAGAACACCCTATGCTTCAATGTGAGACCCTGTCTCTCTTTAATTAAAAATGTGTGTCTGAGCCAGATGTGGTGGAGCATGCCTTTAATTTCAGCACTCAGGAGTCAGAGGCAGCATGAGCTCTGTGAGTTAGAGGTTATCCTGGTCCACACAGTGAGTTCCGGGACGGCCAGGGTTACACAGAGAAACCCTGGCCTAATGGTTTTTGTTTGCTTGTTTAGAGGCAGAGTTTTTATGTGTAGCCTTGGGCTGGAACTCACTTCATAGACCAGGCTGGCCTCAAACTCACAGAGATTGGCCTGCCTCTGCCTGTGAGCACTGGGATTAAAGGCATGTGCCACCGCTAACCAGTGGAGAAACCCTGTTTTGAGAAAATAAAAAGAAGGGGGCTGGAGAGATGGCTCAGTGGTTAAGAGCACTGTCTGCTCTTCCAGAGGATCTGAGTTCAATTCCCAGCACCCACATGGCAGCTCACAACTGTCTGCAACCCCAATTCCTAAGGACCTGACACCTTCACACTAATGCACATAAAATAATTTAAAAAAGAAGAAGAAAGTAAAGAAAAATGTGGGTCTGGTGTCCTCATAGGTCAGGTGTCTGATCCCCTGAAACTGAAGTTACAGATTGAGCTACCATGTGGGTGCTGGGGACTGAACTTTGGTCCTTTGGAAAAGAAAGTGATTTTTTAATTTTGTTTTGTAAGACAAGGTTTCTGTCTTACAAAAGTAGCCCTGGCCAGCCTGGTCTACCTGCCAATGCTATTGTTATGCTCAGAAAGACCACCAGGAGCCGGACTACGTATATAAGAGCAAAGGGCTTTATTCGGGCTTAAGCTTGGTCTCTCCACCATCACCAATGCAGTGGATCATCGAGGAGAGCTCTGAGCAGCTACCTGGTAGGGTTTTTAGTGGGGTTCGAGCAAGAACTAGGAATTCCCAGTTTAGCAGTTACAAGACTGGATGGCATTCAGCAAGGACAAGCTTGTTACAGAAAGATTGACTAACTAACATAACATTGAATGATCATAGACCTCAGGAATGTTAGGTCAATGGGCTGCCCAGCACAGGTGCCCACCCTGAGATAAGACACCTTCCCATTCTTGTGATCACTTCCAGGCTATTTCTTGGGTAGGGAATTTTATGGTTTTCTTATTCCTGGAATTGGTGACGTATGGCCTACTTCCTGGTACTGATATCTTTATTTTGTGTGTGTGTGTGGAGGGGAGGGGTCAAGCATGGTCCTCTCACTGTCTCGAAAAACAAACAACAAAACCAAAAGTATCCCTGCCTGTCTTGGAACTCCCTTTCTGAACTAGGCTGGCCTTGACCTCACAGAGATTCCCCCCTCCTGAATCAAGGTGGGATTAACTGCCTAGGCAACTCTGTAGCAAAACTTCAACCTCCCTCCCCCAATTGGGTTTGGTAAAGACTGTAGTGTACCTTTTCTCTTGGGTGTGTCTCATCCTTTTCCTGGTTGCCTAGCAACTATCTCACGTAAATCCCTTTCATAAGCTCCCTCTCCCCTTCAAATTGGCTCCTCCTGAAGCTCTTTCCTGAAGTAAAGTCAAGGATCCTTGTTTGGAGGCTTTTGATGCCCGGGGTAGGACAATAGTAACACCTGCAGCTTTAACTCCAGCCAGTTCTATCTGAAAGAAAGACACCAGCATTCTTTCTGAGGGGAGATCCCTGTTTCCCACTGTTTTCAAAATCCTGTTGACTTCCAGAATTATTCTAAATAATTCTTTTGTGATGTAGTCTAGTGACTCCCAGGCTGGCTTTGAGCTCACTATGACTTAAAATTATGATTCTCCTATTTCTACCTCCCAAGTCCTAGGTTTACTGCTTTATGTCATCATGTCTGGGAGTTCCGGTTTTTCAGGGACACAGTTGGCAGATAGTATGAACTGTCTGCAAAGACTCCTACAGTCTCTTCCCACTCATAAGCATAAGTCTAGGAGTGCAAAGTGAGCAGTTTTGCTAATTCTCCCACACTTGCCCATTTGTAAATGGTGAAACTGAGGTTTCTATGTGTCCACACAGCTTCCTGAGAATAGTCAGAACAAGTTCCTGGTGGACTTTAAGGAGTATCTAGTAGATCCTCCTGCCTCTGCCTCTGTTGGGATTACAGGCAACAGTTACCACCATGAGGGGGAAAAAAGTTCCCTAAGAACTGGGGTGGGTACTGGGTAGTATACCACAACTTGGTAAGGGTCTTAACTTATGGGTATCAGTGTTTTGTGTTATCTAACAGAGAAAACCAGATATGGGTTTAAACTGAGAGAAAATCTGTATTAGCCAACCATCAGCTACACTGGGTGTTTGGGATTCCAAGGTAATTCCGAGCCTTTGTCAGGGTGAGATTTTAAGCACAAAAAACATTCTGGTAAACAAGAACAGCTAGCCAGAAGCAGAACTACAGAAGGCAGTTAACAAGGTTAGTACATTTTCCCAAACCTACTGACTTTGACAGGTCTGTTTTTGTTTTGGCAGGTGGTGGTGTCTATGTGCTGAGTTGTATTGCCTGAATGGCATTTCTATTATGGAGTCAGTTGTGCTAAGGTCTGGGGTCTGGTCACATTTTGCCTGCATCCATGTTTGCACTGTGAGTGTATGTGTATGTGCTGCTCATCCCTGGGACTGGAATTCTAGGTGGATGGGAACCTTCACGTGGGTACTGGGAATTAGTGTTCTTTACTGCTGAGAAATTTCTCTAGTTCCTGTAGTTTAAGAATCCTTCCTGTTGCTGTATGGGATGTGTATGAGGGCTTCTGAAGGTCAGAGACTAACTTTTGGGAGTCAGTTTTTTCCTTCCAGTTTGGGTGGGATCAAACTCAAGCTGTGAGCTTTGCACCACACGATTGTTACTCCTTGAGCCATTTTGCTGCCCCCTGTGATGAGGCCTGTTCCTTTTGGGTAGTGTAACTATAGCCATTTATATTTCAGGCCTAACAGCCACACCATTTCAGCTTGTTGAAATAGGGAAAAGCTCTCTGTGCAATATCAGGTTGATCAAAAACTATGTTTATGATCAGCATACTGTATGTCCTCACTACTCCCAGAAATTTCCCAACCATAAGCACAGCTAGCCCCAACTGCCAGGCACACTTTCAAGGTTAGCTAGACCTGCTTTGTCTAATTAACAAAATAACTTGAGTCAGAGATGACTCCTCTGTTCCATTATCTCTACTGTTCCCCATGTGAGCTAAGTGTGGTTTTTGCCTTTATTAGCTAACTCGAAAAGACAATGTCAGTTTGGCTCAAGAGTCCACTGTGCCCTGATCATAGTCAGTGGTCAGTCTTGGGGTGTTGCCTTCATTAAAACCATCCATATCTAACTGAGATCGGTGTCTGAGTGGCTTGTGTGGCTACCTCTGCACCCCAACACCCATAAGGTTTTCTTCAATTTCTCTTTATATTGGGGAAGTGGGAAGGAGACACAAAGGAGTCATTCTTTCTTTTCTCTAAACCCACAGCGTTTGTAAAACCCTGCTTAACTCCCTATACTGAAATAGGTATTCCATCCAATACCTTTTCACTTACCCACAATTTTCAAGGTCATTGTTATGCTTTATGACAACGAATGTTTGGAATTTGCCCTGGAAATAAGGGAAATGGCTATTAAGAGCACTTGCTGGCCAGGCAGCAGAAGCAGGTGAATGTCTGAGTGTAAGGCCAACTTGGCTTACAAAGGGAGTTCCAGGACATCTAGGGCTACAAAGAGAAACCCTGTTTATATACAAAAAGAGCTATCAACCATCATTCTTCCTCCTCAAAGATTTACCGTGGTCGTGGAAATTCACGTCTCAGCCTCAATTACCTTTGTCAGCTCAAACAAGCAGGTTAAAAGCGGCCTTTCTAGAGTAAAACTGCGCTTCCGGGGCGCTGTGACGGCCTCTCCCAGCTCCACTGCAGGAGGCCGGGCGAAGGGCACGACGAGGCGGGGCCCGGCGCTGGGCCGGCCGCCGGGGTCCTCGGCGACCTTGATCCAGCTGTTGAGCCCGCTAAACGGCCAGCGATTCCGCCTTTCCCCGAATTTCAAAATCGAAAACAGCAAAGTGAAGCAAGCAATACAAAACAACAACAAAGAAAAACAAGGCTGGGTGTGGCGCCGCGGCCTGTAACTGGGGAGCAGGGACTGGGGGTCCCCGGAAGTTCGGGATCTGACTGGAACGCACCGCTAGTTCCCGTCGCAGAAACCCCAAACCCAACTAACGACCCCCAAACAAACAGACAAACAAAAATCCCCGAAGACAACAAATCCTCAAAATACCCGGATGTAGAAGGCCGGGGTGGGGGTGGGGGGTGGGGCGGGGCGGCGTGTAGGCCTCGATGCGCATGCGTGTTTCGAAGGCGGCGCCCTTGGCGAGAACCTCGCGTTGTGATTGGACGAGAAGAGAGGCCGCCCCGCCGCGCTGCTGGGTGTGCGCATGCTCCGCGCGGGCTTCTAGTATTTTCGACGCTGACGTTGCCTTCGGGGTTCAGTTCCCGTCCGGACTTCGGAGGCGGAGGTTGCCGTGCCGCTGCCTGGTCCGTGGAGACGGGCACCCCGCCACCCTCGGTCCCTGTTCTGAGAGGAAGGTGCCCGCCAGGCCTCTCTCTCGCCCTCGCGAGCGCGCCCGCAGGGAAAGGTGAGTCGGTTGGCGCTTGTTCCCCGCGCACGCGCGCTGCGCGCCCCCGCCGCGGGCCCTGACCCCTGCCCTTTGCCGTCGTTCCTAGGCGCCGTTGGCGTTTGCGGAAGGAGCCCGGTTCCGAGAACGGAAGCCATGGCCTCGGCCGCCGTGTCCAAGTACGTGAACGACCTGTGGCCCGGCTCTCCGCAGGAGAAAGCCTCGCCGTCGGGCTCGGGCCGCTCCAGCCGCCTGTCGTCGCGGTCCCGCAGCCGGTCCTCGTCCCGCAGCTCCGGGCCGGCCTCCCGCAGCTCCAGCCGCTCGTCGCGCAGCCGCAGCCGGCCGCGGCGGAGCCGGCGCTCCCGCTCGCGCTCTCGCCGCCGCCACCAGCGCAAGTACCGGCGCTACTCGCGCTCGTACTCCCGCAGCCGCTCGCGCTCCCGCCGCCACCGCCGAGACGCCTACTACGGGCGCCCGCGGAGGCACTGCCAGTCGCCCTCGCCCTACCGGTCCCGGAGCAGGTCGCGCTCCCGCGGGAGGTCTCACCACAGGAGGTCCTACTACGTCGGCACGCGCGGCCGGCGCCACTACGGCTTCGGCCGCACCGTGTACCCGGAGGATCGCCCCAGGTGGAGGGAGCGATCCAGAACCAGGTCTCGCAGCAGGAGCGGAACCCCCTTTCGCCTAAGTGAGAAAGGTGAGCGTCGGTGCTCTGGGGGTTCCCGGTGAACTCGAGGTGCCTGTCACCGAGCCACGCTCCCCAGCCCTCCCTGCAGTTCGCTTTCACAGCGCGGTGCGAGTCGGCGGGGGGCGGGGGGGCAGATGATGAGCGGTTTATCTTGGGTTTGTTAAGATTAAGCCCGGGACACGTTAAAGCTAAGCAGACTGCCCCTCCCGGGCGCTTGTTCAGCGAGCTTAGTTTGGTGCTGGAAATCTTGAGATCTCTTCTTGGTGCACAGGTAGAATGAATGTAATTTCTCACGGGTCTTCTCACGGGTCTTTTCACCTAAAGAATAAAGTCCCAAGGCCTATGTGATACAGCAAACAGAACTAAAGTCCATTTCTGGCCTCACTGGGCCCAAAGAGACGAGTCTCACACTTTTTGTTACCAGTTGGCTGTTCTTACTACAGCCTTTAAAATGTTTAGTTGACTTAGTTTAAGGTGGGAAGAACTCAAAACATTTTTTTTGGATGATTTACTTTAAAAATTGGGTTTTGTCTCGTTTTTCTATCAAGTTACAAAGTAATTTGGTATTCGAAAATACTGAAGTTTGACCGTGCATCTATTAAGATCAGTTTAGTATGAAAAGTTATCAAGACCCCTAGTTTACAGAAATAAATACTTGAAAAGGCAAAACAGCCCTGTTTGTCAAGACAAAACTCATTCTTTGAGGTGCTTTCCCCTTCCAACATAAAATTAGAATTTTTGTTTTCTATAAATGCTTTACACATGAAGGAAAGTAATGTTTTGGAAAAGCCAGTTAGTATAGTTTAAGCAGTAAGGAAACGTCTTACTGTCTTCGTCTTTAGATCGAATGGAGCTGCTAGAAATAGCAAAAGCCAACGCAGCAAAAGCTCTAGGAACAGCCAACTTTGACTTGCCAGCGAGTCTCCGAAGTGTAGTGAAGGAAACAGCTGTTTCAAGCAGTGGTGCAAAGGTGGAGGTAAGTACTTTCAGAAAGCTACTGCTGACAGAACCCTTTACCCTTTGTCAGTTTACCATAGACAGTCCTCCTGGGATGTCTTTATATCATTTGCCCAGAGCAAAACTGACCTTAATCTGACAAATAGTAGACAGTCTCAAGTGAAAAACGGGAGGTGATGAGCTTGCTTTCATTTTGACACTTGGTTTGTTTTTTCCATGACAGTAAAAACACTGAGTATATTATTGGTAATACTTTGTCTTTTCTTACTCTTTCTTTAGACACTGGAGTGTTCTCTCAGTAGCTTTCATTTACAGCATTATGTTCCCAGAAGTCTGCTCAGCATACAGTATAGTTTATCTGCTTTATTTCTGTCTTATAGAAATCATGAATGTGGTCTCCAGACAGTGATGAAGAAAATCTGTTGGTAATTGATCATGGGTTAAAGTGTCAGTTAATAAGCTTAGCCTTTGTTGAAGGTAGTCCATGTGCATGCTAGAGTTTTGGGCTAGGAAATATTTGTGTAAGGCAGTTTGACAATTCAGCCTAGATACACTGTGTGATGTTGGGGCATCTGTGATCTAGATGTCCCTCTCATAATATATGCAATATATTCCAGATGTTTTGAGAGATTACAGAAGAAGAGGCCTGCTTCACTTGCAGATAAGTTTATTATTCTCCAGAACTACAAAGGATGTGCATTGGCACATTGCATTGTACTTACAAATTACTTCATGTGAAACCTGGAACCTAAAATAATTGGGCTGGGGATGTAGCTCAGTTGGTAGAGAGCCTGTCTAGTACATACAATATCTGGAGTCAGTTCCCAGCGCTTGGGAGGCAGGATTGTTCAAGATCTTCCTTGGACAGCCAGATGATACAAGAGACTTGATCTCAAAAGAATTGCTTTATAGAAATTTAAGCTAAACGTTTAATGATCACAAACACTGGGCAGTGGTAATCCCAGAACTCTGGGAGGCAGAGGCAGGTGGATTGCTGTGAGTTGGAGGCCAGCCTGGTCTACAAAGCGAGTCCAGGACAGCCAAGGCTACACAGAGAAACAAAAAAACACAAAAGATAACAGTACAATGAAAATGGTTTGTCTGTTTCTGGGACTTGGGGCAGGGGTGGGGGGGCGGGGAAGCTGCCTAGTAGTTTGCTCAGGCAAGTACCTAAAAGGAGCTCCTTGATTGAGGTGTCTATTGCAAATGCCTCAGTTTCTTACACAAAGCAGTTTTTAAAATTGCATTTGCTCAAATGGCTTGTATCAGCAACAGAAATCAGGTTATTTGTGGGGGAACTGTCTACTACTAAGTAAATCTTTCTACATGGAAAATGAGGTTTTTGGTTGTTTAGCTTAACTGTGATCTAGATGGAATTTGGTTTTTGTATGTATAGCTCCATTTGTGTAAAATTGGGCTGTTTTTTAATACAATATCCAAAAAACTAAGGCTATGTTTAAAATTCTCTTCCCCTCTAGCATTTAGAAAAGCAGACTGAAGATGGATATAAAAATCCCAGTGAAAAATCTTCAACACAAAGAAGCATAGTCTTTAGCTCTAACGTAAGTGAACCTGAACAGTTTTTCTTGAAGATTGGGTCTAGGGTGTTATTTTCTTATGTAGACTTTGTGTATGTGTGTTGATAATCAACTGTAGTAAGTTCACTTCAGTTTATTGTCTTACAGAATTCTGTAGCAAAGCCAGTACAGAAAACCGCTAAAGCTGCTGCTGAAGAGACATCCTCAGGATCACCAAAAATAGATAAGAAAAAAAGTCCTTATGGACTGTGGATACCTATCTAAAGAAAAACTAAGGGCTGGGGTTGCGTAAAATTGCACTTTATTGAGAGTTGCTGTGTCTAGCATTAGCTCATCTTAAGTAATCACAGCAGTAAATGCTGTGATTAAAGTTCATTACAGAAAAATGTTTAATGGTGAAATGTTCATGGTTGAGGTTTCTCCTGAAGATTTGAGAACACAGATGACCGAGAGAATGGCATACAGGTGGGAGTCTTGTATATACCTGTAAGTATTGTACATATCTCTTCTATACAAAGTTGAATTTTGTAAGGCACAGTTGTATACTGTATATTTTGTATGTTTGTTAATAAACTATTATTTGTCTTGATTTTCTGTCTGTTGAATGGGTCTACATCTGAGGAAGAAACCTTCCTGAAAACAGACAAGACTTTCTATGATGACTTTGTGTGGTGGGTTGGGGAGGCTGTATGTGTTCATTTTTACTGACATTTCACTTTGTAGATCAGCTGTCCTGAATCAAACTCAGAAATGTGCCTACCTCCGCCTCAGTGCTAGCTGTTCTTCAGTATAACCTGAGAGCAGTAGGGAGTGAGGGTTAGTGCAAAAGACTTCCTTCCTACAGCTGTAGAGATGGCTCAGTGGTTTAAGTTCTGGCTACTCTTCCAGTGGACCCAGATTGGATTTGAACACCCCAGTAAGATTCGCAGCTGTCTTCAATTGCAGGGCATCCAACATCCTCTTGTTACATGGGGCTCACTGACATACACGTGGGCAAACCATACACATAAAACTTTGAAAGAAAAGGAGTGGTCTTAAAGACATTAATCAGGGCTTAGTGAGGCACACCTGTAATCCCAACACCCGGGAGGCAGAGGCAGGTAGATATGAGATCCAGCCTTGTCTACAAAGCTAGTCCAGGACAGCCAAAGCTATACAGAGAAATCCTGAAAAAAAAGTTGGAAATTGTAGTTTATGCTTTTAATTTTAGTACTTCAGAGGTGGTGACAAGTAACTAGATCTTGGAGTTAAGGCCAACCTAGTCTACATAACAGTTCTAGGACAAGCCCAAACCCCTCCAGTTGCCAGTATCAAAATCGTTTCAACAGGTTCAACTTGACTTAACCCTGATTGAGAGTGTGCCAATAAGTAACTCCTCTTAAGCTTATGAAGGGTATGAAGTAGTTACTAGGCCAGGGTTCAGAACCAAGCTTGATAGGGTTTACGTTGCCAGCCCTGGGAGGTACACCCCAAGGGAGCTGGGAACCCTGACTTTAGTTTATGGAGCTCCCATCACTGGCCTTGATGGTCAATCTACCCCTCTGCTGATGTCCAGAAATGAGGGCTGGTTCCTTAGGCAAGAGGACACTTAACCCTCCACTCTAGACTCAGCTGTGTTGGGAGGAGTTTCCTGTGAATGACATTCCTTACTGGGCAAAAAAGATGTTCTGAACTTTGCCAGGAAATGGGGGTGAACAAGTACTATGTCTCAAATAATGCTAAATTGATAATAAAGCCATGCTGTATATTTTATCTGCTTTTTTCTAAAAAGCCAGTGTCTATTTAAACAGTAAATTCCCTGTCATTACTAGTTATTTTAGTGTGGCTAGCAGCTGTCAGTACAAGCAGTGGGCTGGTGATGCACCTCAGTGGTAGAATACTTGTCTAGCATACTCTTGAGTTTCCCTGAACCTGGTGGCATTAACACAGGGCTATTGTCATAGCACTTCGGGAGGCAGGAGTGTGAGTTGAAGGACAACTCCCAACAAGGAGTTTGAGGCAAAAACCTTATTTTGGATTTTTTGTATTTTAAGAGGTCTACATAGTCCTTGTCCCAGAACTATGTGGACCAGGCTGCCACCTGCCTCAGCTGCCCTGTGCTAAGAGTAAAGGTATGAGCCACGATGTCTGGTTAAGATCACCTTTTCAAAAAATACAAGTAGTAAGAATATTCAAGGGCTGGAGAGATGGCTCAGAGGTTAAGAGCACTGGCTGTTCTTCCGGAGGTCCTCCGAGTTCAATTCCCAGGAACCAGGTGGTGGCTGGCTCACAGGCATTTATAGTGAGATGTGAGATATGGTGCCCTCTTCTGGCATGCAGGCACACATGCAGACAATATTGTATATATAATCTTAAAATATTCCTATCACCTGCATCCAATTGGACAGAGCAACCTTAGGAAATTTGACCTGTAAGAATTTAAAATATGTAATGATCTAGAATTGCTATTCCTGGCCATAGTAGCTGTCACTCTGTGGCTTTTGGTCACATTCTTTGTTAAGGTAACCATGAATGAGGAACCTGTTGCTACGTGAGAGTAAACCAGTGTATTTCACATCAAGGTTAATGTGTTACTTGAAGTCAGGTGGTGGTGGCGCAAGCTGATATCTTGATCTCTTGAGGCCAACCTATTCTAGTGAGTTCAGAAACTTGGGGCTGGGGAAGAGCACATGGGTTGTCTGCAGTATCACACAGACTCCTCACAAAACAACAAATGACATGTTACTGGGGGTCGGAGGTAATACTGCTTCTAAATGACAAGGAAGTTGTGGGTTATTTAATTCTTACACATGTGGGTGCTTTGCATGTGTATACACTCCACCTGCATGTGGTGCCCACAGAGGTCAGATGATACAACCCAACCAAACAAAATTCCAAAAACAAGCAAAAGAACAATGAAAAGAAAGAAAAAGCTTTGCCCTGGGATTCAGATGGGAATACATTCACAAACACTCATTTGAAATACTTAACGTGTTTTGGTGAAAGTTTTCCAACCAGAAAATAGTTTATATCTTATTCAGATTTAAATTTGTGCTTTTAAGTTCTATTTCCCTTTTTATTTTTATTCAATTATTTACTTTTTGTGACAGGGTTTCTCTTTGTATCCTTGGCTATCCTGGAACTATAGACCAGGCCGGCCTCAAACTCACAGATCTCCCCAGTGCTGGGACTAAAGGTGTGTGCTGCCACCATCCAGGTGCTTTTATTTTATTTTTGAGACTTGGCTTAGCACTCACTGTGTAGAGCTATAGACTGAGCTGTAGCTTGCTCACAGGATTAAGGCAGAAAGCCAGCATGCCTAGCTTGGAGGGACTCTGGCCAGCCCAACTGTGCTGAGCATGGCTGACAGGGCCTGCTTTTCTGTTCCTTCTGCTTTGCTAAAAATCGTTAGATTACATTTCTAAAGCTGACCACCAACATCTAATTCCTTGTTGACTTCCTACCAAGGTCCAGCTATCAAAATATTGAAGTCCAACAATCAAAAGGCCCCTTTGGCTCACCTAATTAACACCAACTAAAACACCTCATCCTAACAGGGTTTCCCCCTTTACCTTATTTCTGACTTTTCCTTTAAAAACTGTCATTTACTCTTTTGTTCCCTGGGGACAAATATCTTTGGTTTTTTGTTTTGTTTTTGAGACAAGGTTTCTCTTGTAGCCCTGACTGCTAGCCTCAAACTCAGAGATCTGTCTGCCTCTGCCTACCAAGCCCCGCCATGAAAGGCGTGCGCCACCACACCCAGCTGGACGTATATTTCTTACCTCCCCCTCCTTTGTTTCCTTCTGCTTCTCCCTCATCTCCTGTCTTTGTCCCTTACCCACGCCCTCTGCCCTGGGGCAAATAAATCTTTGTGCTAAGAACTTGGTTTTGGGGGTCCTGAGCCCATACTTTTTCTTTCACAGCTTTCATTATGCTTAAGTTTTGGGGGTTTTGGTTTGTTTTGTGTTTGTGAGTGTGTTTTAACTTGTTTTAGAAGAGCAAGCAAAGTTTAATTGAGCTTGAGAAGCAGCTCTTTACAAGGGAGGGGACTCAAAAGAGCGTTGCCCTAAATTTCCTTTTTTCTTTTTCTTTGTTACTCTTTAAGCTTTTAATTTCGATAACCCTTTTTTTGTTTTCTTGAAATAATGGGTTTTGCCTTGTAGCACTAGCTAGCCTAGAGGTATTCTCCTGACTCCACCTGCTGGGATGCCACAGCTGATTCTTACCCAGATAGTGTTACTTAAGAATGGCTTTTTAATGTCTACCTTTAACTAGTAGTTGTCGGATTAGACAGGAACACGTTTCAGCCCAGCATGTTGGCGCGCGCCTTTAATCCCAGCAGTTGGGAGGCAGAAGCAGGCGGCTCTTTGAGTTTGAGGCCAGCCTGGTCTACAGAGTGAGTTCCAGGACAAACCAAGAAAAAGAAGAGAAGAAAGGAGCACGTTTCCTATATCCCTGTTGTATTCCTGCATCATCTTAGTGACTTTAGTAGTTGCTGTGGTACTGAGATATGAGAGAACAGTATTGGGTCAGCCCTCCTCTCCTACAGTGCATAACAGCAGAAGTTACCTGCTGTGTGAAAGAGACTTGATGCGGATGGCAGTCACGCCTACAGGAGGGAAGGGACTTCAGAGCCGGCGGCCAAGGCTTCGCTGTAGCTCGCCCAGCAGGCGCCTTCCGGGCGTTCCGTGCCAGGTGACACGGCCGGCGCGCAGCCTCACCCCGGCCGCGCCGATCTGCGCCTGCGCAGGACTGCCCTTCGCGGCTCGGCCGGAAAGGAGCCGGGCGCGCCCGGAGAGTCCGACGCCGCACGGGGAAGGCGGGGCTGGCGGCCGCGGGCTACCGGCCGGCGGAAGCGCTCGGCGTTGTTGCCGGAAGCGGCGAGGGGGCTGTAATGGCGGCTGCGGGTGAAGTTGTGGTGAGTAGCCGCGGCCTCGCGCAGGGCTCTGTCGGGGAGACGCCGGGGCGGGACGGGGGCGAGTCCGGGCGCGGCTACCGGGGAGGCCCGGGTGTGCGAGCCTGAAGCCGGGTGTGACCGCAGGTGCCCGCGGACGGCGCGGAAGGCAAGACGGCGGCGGCCGAGGAGCTGGCGGCGCAGAAGCGCGAGCAGAGGCTGCGCAAGTTCCGAGAGCTGCATCTGAAGCGGGTGAGTGGCGGGGACGCGGGCCAGGCCGGGCGCGGGGCTGCCGGAGGAGCGCCGGGGAGGGAGGGAGGTCTCCGCCCGTGGGTCCGGACCCCCGCCCAAAGCCTCGCCCGCTCGCCCCAGCCGGCCCCGCCCACATGGCTGGGGTAGGTTAGGTCTGCTCCACGATTCTAACTAATTCTTCGTTTTCACCCTGGGAACTATGTCGCCAGATACTAGGAAGAAACTTCTCAGTAAGACCGTCCTCACCTTGAAAACAGCGAGCACATACTGGCCATTTTCCCCTGAGTTCAAATTCGAAAAAGTAGAACTTATTTTCCATCTTTCCTATGGATACCCACCCAAATCCTAAGCAGGGCTGCCGGGACACTCTGGACATTATCATTCTTTCTCTGGAGACAGCTCCCACTCACTTCCCCATGTGACTGCTTGCCCCCCAGACCCCTTTGCTGAACCTACTTGGTTTCTTGGAATGTAATTCAAAAGGCATGGCTATGTCTCCCTCCCTTCTCTAGGCCCCTGCCAAGATTTACAACTTGCTTGACCTGTTTTTTTTCTCTTGAACTCTAATAAAATGGTCCCTAGGCTGGTGAGATGACTAAGTGGTTAGAGGTGCTTGTTGTACAAGCCTGGTCACTTGAGGAAGTGGAAGGAGAGAACCAACTTCACAAAGTTGTCCCCTCCACATGCGCCCGAGGCGTGTGTGTACATAGATACACAGAAATAATAAGGGAAAAATTATATTACTTGTGTTTTTGTATGTGTATTCGCTTCATGGAGTGCATGTAGATGAGAGGACAAGGAAGTGAGTCAGCTTTCTCCTTCCCTCATGTGAGTTCCAGGGATTGAAGTCATCTGGCTTTGTGACAATCACCCTTACCCACTGAGCCATCTTGCTGGCTCAGAAGAACTGTTTTTCAAAAAAAAATGGTCTTGGAGCCTTCAAGAATATAAAGCAAAATAAACAAATGATCAAGCACACCTCTGAAAATTGACACTGTAAACAGTGGTTCTCAACCTTCCTAATGTTGTAGTGACTCCCAACCATAAAATTAGTTTGTTGCTGCTTTATGACTGAAATTTTGCTGCTGTTATGAATCACAATGTAAATACCAGGTGTACAGGACATCTGATATGTGACCCTTGTGGGGGTCATGACCCACAGGTAGAGAACCACTTGTTTAGATGCTGGGGGTCAAAACTAGGCTTAGTGGATCAAACATTTGCCAAATGGAAAGGCCAGAGTTCAAGCACCCAGAATCACATAGACACCAGGTGGGTGTGGTGGCCTACCTTTAATCCCAGCATTCTGGAGGCAGAGGCGGGATCCCTGGAGCAAGCTGGTGATCAGCCAGACAGCCATTGAGTTCTGAGTTCAAGTGACTGACCTTGCCTCGGTATGTAAGGTGGAGACCGATTGAGAAATATACACAACATCGGTCTTAGGCCTCACATGCATGCACACCTGCACTTGTGTATCTGTACATATGTAAATGTATATAACACCCACACAATAAAGAAGTATTCAAAACCCAGCCTTCACATGCTAAGCAAAGCTCCAATCCCAGAAACATTTCTGTCCAGAAAAAGTTAATGTAATCATTATGCTTAAATGTTAGCTAGAGAGCAATTCACAGAGCACTATGGGACTTGGGAGACTTGCTTCCCGACCAGATGTCGCCAGCCTGTGGCCTTAGTTATATCTAACTTACACTTTCTTTAGAATCGTGAACTCTGGTGGCTTATTCTTGCTGTTCATGTGCTTAGAAGTTCATAGTCTCCTTGACTGCATAGGTAGAGTGAGGTTAGCCTGGAGTCCACCAGACCATGGTTTAAAAACAAAACGAAACGTAAAAATGCTAGCAGTGTTGAGTTTGTCCTAAAGGGAGCTCTCCTAAGGTGGGTGTTCCTCTCCCGTGTCATGGAGAAACCTTCCAAGGTACTGACAGGAGAGACTAGGAAAGGATTAGAAATAAAGAGGCGCTAAAGCCCTCCACATTCAAACTGAGGCTTTTTTTTTTTTAATGGGTTAAAAGTCTACCATCTTTCAGGCCAACAAAGTGCCCAGCAGTGACAGCATTTGCTATGCTAAGCCTGAGGACCTAAGTTTGATTCCCAGAACCAACATGGTGGAAGAACAGAACTGATGTCTGGGAGTTGACCTCTGACCTACACACATTCATAAGATAAAGTACATAAAATAAGATAAAATACATCCATAAAAAAGGTTTTAAATAAAGTTATTATTATTATTTTTTACTTGCTGCTGTACCATGGTGTGGTGCAGAGAGGGCACTTTGCCCACCTGAACAGACAAGGGTGACAGTGGCCTCAGGGATCTGGAACATCAGCGCTCTGTAGCACAGCAGCCTCCTGTTCAGTGGTACACCCTCTGAGTCTGTTCCTGGGCTTAAAGCCATTGGCTTTTTATTGCTTGCAACATTAAATGGGGCCACTTAGTCACTCCAGAGAAGACAGGGTCTGTTTGGGTCCCTCTCCTGCTTCATCTGATGGCCATTCATCTTTCGGTTTTAGAACGAAGCTCGGAAGTTAAATCACCAGGAAGTTGTGGAAGAAGACAAAAGACTTAAGTTGCCAGCAAACTGGGAAGCCAAGAAAGCGCGTTTGGAGTGGGAGCTGCAGGAAGAAGAAAAGAAAAAGGTTAGGAAGCCTCTGCTGTTCCCTCCACTGAGGCAGGCGAGCCTGGTAGCTGAGTAGGTAGACGAATCATGTACCTCAGGGCACCTTTCTTTCCTTGTCTCTGAGACAAGGGTACAGCGGTTACTTGACTGCACTAGGAATTCTGTGAGTTAACATCTGCAAAACACTTAAGACAGGTTCTAACACCTGCCTACTTCTGCTGCTCTGGATTTTAATTTCATTACATTTTTATTTTTTATGCCTGTGGGCACAAGAGCAGAGGTCAGAGGACAACTCCCTAGCAGTCAGTTCTCTACCACATTCCTCCTGAGAGGCACTCGGGTGGGCGTGCTCGGCAGCATGACCTTTACCTGCCTAGCCGCCTTGGTGGCCTGTTAACTTGATAGTTCCAGAACTTGGGAAGTTGAAGCACGGGGATTGTGTTAGGTTTGAGGTCATCCTAGACTCAAAAAAACGAAAAAATGGAGTGCTGTGTCGCAGGGTGGGTAGCGCTGCGTGTCTTTGCAGGAGTGTGCAGCGAGAGGGGAAGACTATGAGAAAGTGAAGCTGCTGGAGATCAGTGCGGAGGATGCGGAGCGATGGGAGAGGAGGAAGAAGAAGAAGAACCCTGACTTGGGGTTTTCAGGTACAGCTGGCCTGTGCGGGCCTCTGCGTTACTGAGCAGGCCTATTGGACTGCGGCTTCTGCTTTACTGAGCGCACACGCCCATCAGGCTGCATTCATGGAATGTCCTGAGAGGCCAAGGAGAATGCAGGGTATCCGGGTAGGGCCCTCCTGTCAGTCTGCTGGCTGCCTGGCCCTTAGTGTGAGGTCAGCCTTTGTTGCCATTTTGTTTAGTCTCACCGTGTGGCCCAGGCGGTCCACAAACTCAGGGTCCTCCTGCCTCAGCCTCCTGAGTGGTTGTTGTTCAGGATGTACCACCACCCCAGCAGATCAGCCTTCTTCTCATCAGCCTGTTCAGGTTGGAAGCTCTGCTGGCCTGCTGGCCTGTGCATGTAGAAGAATAATTCTGGGTTTTCTCTTGTAAGTAATGCCCGGATACGGACAAAGATCACCTCTGGTTCTCCCTTACTAGATTATGCTGCTGCCCAATTACGCCAGTACCACCGGCTGACCAAGCAAATCAAACCTGACATGGAAAGCTACGAGCGACAGAGAGAAAAGTAGTAAGTCCTTGGGTAGAATGCAGGGCCATTTCAGGGAGGTGGGTGTAAGCAGATTGTTAGACACCTGTGTGAGATTGTTAGACACGTGTGTGAATACAGACTACTTGAAGTAGTTAATTTCTTATTTGAGACATTTCTGCTCTGTGGCTTGGGCTGTCCTTAAACTTAAAGCAATCCTCCTACCTCAGTCTACTGAGTGCTGAGATTACATGTGTTTGCCAACTTGCTTGACCAAACTCAGTTTACTGGCAAAGCCTGGGTTATCAGTGGCTGTTCTTTGGTAGCGCTTTCACTGTTCTCATCACCGGATAGCAGCAGGCCCTGACTCTCCTTGGCTAACATTGGGTCACCAGAGCTAGGTAGGCTTGTACCAGCTGAGTGCTTTGGTGCTGCAGCAGGTCAGCTCTGTAAACGACCAGATGGTGCATTTTGGATTTAAGAGGTATAGTGTCTTCACTCACAGCTGCGATATCAGAGCACAGAGGTTGCATCAGTAGGTGTGGCTTGGCAGGTGGGGCACATGCCTGGTTTGTTGTTTGTCCTTTCTCTTTGTAACATTGGCTGTCCTCGAACTTAGAGATCTGCCTGCCTCTGTCTTCTAAGTGCTTGGGTTACAGGCATGCACCACCAGCCCAGCCAGGTTTCTGTTTTGATCCAGAGAAATAACCTTAGAAGCTCTAACTCCCTTCCCCACCACTAGCTCCTCCATGCTCACTCCTTGTGTCCTTTGAAAACTCCTTTAACAAACACTGGACACTGTGTACGAATCTGAAGGATGATGCTGTTACTGTGTGAGCCAGGCTGGCCTGGGACCCAGAGTTCCCCATGGGGCTAGCTTACGGGCATGCCCACCCATCCTGGCTCATCTGTGTGAGCCTGCGTTGCCTTTTCTTCTTTTCCTTTTTGCCGTGTAATAAATATGTTTATGTTGTCAGTCATCACCAGTGATAGTATAGTTTGAAATTTGACTGGAACACTAATGTCTAAATGCATCTTGCTGTCTTCTCAGTGGAGAAGACTTTTTCCCGACATCCAACAGTCTTCTTCATGGGACGCATGTGCCTTCCTCAGAGGAGATTGACAGAATGGTTTTAGACCTGGAAAAGCAGTAAGTACTCAGTAGAGCAGCCTGGAATGTTCCATACTTCACAAGAGAAAATGGGTGGGATATAGATCTGCGGCTGACACGCAGATGACTTGAAGAAGAGCTCAGCAGCGACACTAGTTCTGACGGTTGTGAAGCTGGACAGCAAGGATGAGCCGAGCCAGAGCATTTGGAGTAGAAGAGGAATATTGGTGGGATCAAAGTGTTATGGTATCAAACATTTATGTAGCAAAAGGCCTAAGATAAACAACGTATTTTGGCTTATGAGTTTAGTGATCTCAATCCATTGTCTTTGGGCCCTGTGGCAGCACAGTGCATCATGGCAGAAGTCCATGGCTAGGGACTACTGCCTCATGGGGACTAGGAAGCAGACAGATTGGCGTGGAGATGAGGTGGAGTCCTAATATTCCTTTCAAGGGAACGCCTCTAGGACCCAGCTCCCACTCAGTAAGGCCCACTTCTTAAAGGCCCCGCCCCTTCTAGTAGCCCTGCCGCCTGGGGACCAGGCCTTCACTATCTAGACCTGTGGTAGGTTTCCAGTTCAAACTATTGTAGTTAGTTTTTTTGTGTCTGTGAGTTTAAACAGAGGCCTCATGTAGCCCAGCCTAGGCAGGAGCTCAAGTAGTACTGAGATTGTGTCTCCACCTGGCCATATTTATTTATTATATTTTAATTAATTTTGAGATAGAGGTTCACTATGTATACCAGACTGGCCTCAGACTCACAGAGATCCTCTGCCTCTGCCTCCCGAGTGCCTGGCCATATTTATTTGTGATAGCCAGGATGCACTTAAGATTTAGATCGCACAGACCACTCAGTGGTGTGTACCGCACGCTCTGCCCAGTACTTGTTATCACTGAGAATTGTTAGGGTGTTTTCCCCAAAGTTTTGTCCCTGCTTGTAGCAGTGCCTCTTTGCTCTTTAGAAGCATTCTTTATCTTTTCAATTTTTGAGACAGGCTCTCATTGTGTAGTCTAGGCTCATCTCCAACGGTGGCTGTCCCTCCAGCCTCTGCCTCCCGATTACTCAAATTACAGGTGTGGGCTACCGCAAAAATGTTCAGAAATGCAGTGAGCAGACTGTTTGCTAGATCCCGGGACTTACACTGAGGTTCTACTAATTAATTAGTCTTCATCTGAAACTCATGAAACCTGCCCCTGCTTTTTTTTTTTGTCCCCTCCAAGGTGTTTTATTATGAATGATGCTGATTTTCTCCTGAACTTTTTGTCCATGTTTTATTAAGATCAGAAAAGAGGGCATTTAGGCCAGAAGGTGGTGAACCGCTTAGCTCTAGGGTTTGCGAGGCAGATGTGGATGGATATTTGAGGTTGAGCATGAAGACATCTGGGGAGGGGGGTTCTGAACCTCATAACTCTGTTTCCCCAGAATTGAAAAGCGAGACAAATACAGCCGAAGACGTCCTTACAATGACGATGCCGACATTGACTACATCAATGAGAGGAACGCCAAGTTCAACAAGAAGGCAGAGCGGTTCTACGGGAAATACACTGCCGAGATCAAGCAGAACCTGGAGAGAGGAACAGCCGTGTGAGCCAACCCTGGAGGAGCAGGGCAGGGCTGGACAGGGAGTGAGGCTTCTGCTGGCAAATCGAACTTCCCCACGTGAGCAGTGAGCAGTGATGACCCCCCCTGACTCCCCCCGTGGCATTCTGAAATAAACGTCTTTTCTCACCTTCACTTCCACATGCATATGTCCACATTTTCTTGGATGTAAGATGTATTTCTTGTAGTCAGTGACGTTGTTTTGTAAAAATCTAATTTGTATAAATCCTAATTATTATTTTTCTATGTATTTTAAATGTGCATAACCATGTAACCTTTGAATTATTGGGGCTCAGATGGCATGTGTGCACAGGTGCAGGTACTGCTGCGTGAGTCTTGTTAGCTGCAGCTGGGCTTTGAGACTGGCCAGGAGAGCAACTAAGAGGCAGAGGCCATCAGACGGATGTTCCTGGAGTGCTGGCATTGTCTGCTCTGGGCTAGGGTCAGGGGTCATGACTGTCAGCTGTGCACATTCCCTTTTTAAAGAACAATAAAATGTTTTGGATTAGAGTCATGAATGATGTCTGTAGTTTAAAACAAGTGTATTGTGGGAGCATTTGTTACACATTTCAACAGAGAGTGTTGACTTTTGCCAACCTTTTCAAATCCCGTTTGCTGGACCTAGGGTCTGAGGACCTGAAAGAGGAGCAGACTGTGTTCTAATACATAGACAACCTTACTTTAGTCTCAGTGTACTTTTGTACATGAGTGAAAGAAAACTGATCCAAGGAAGGTTGTTTGGGTTTAGAAAAACATGATCAGAAAAATGTACATAAATGCCAGTAAGCACATACTAAATATTAACAGAGCAGCTCTTTCCCAGAACTTTATCAGGACAGACCAATTTCAAAACAGTAGTCTGGCACATACCACAGATTTTATCTGGAAAGCACAAAAGCAAGGTGTTCAAGGCCAGATTCAACAGCACAGGAAATTGAAGTGGGGTAACGAGTGTCCCCTACTGCTTGTGACTGGGGACTGATAAGCTTGCTTCTCCAGGTGGGAACTGATTGTTACCCATGTGGGGCAGCTGCTGAGACTAGCCAGCAGCTAGAGAAAAAAAGACATGCACTCGTACGCATACGTGCGTGAGCAATGGATGAAACAAGCTCAAGCAAGTTCCAACAAGTTCTAACCGTTACTGAGTGGATGGAACACACTTCATAGGGCTCCAAGTTTTTCTCCCACAACTTATGTATCTCAGCATAATCGAGCACTACAAACATCACAATGTAACAGTTACATTGTGTTTTTCTTCTAAGTGAATGATTAATAATGAGTATACATAGAAAAAACATGTCCCCATGCCCTCACATGATCAAATACATTTGTCACTAAGCAGCTTGTTAGAGAGTACCAAAGTATAAGCAAACAAGGTAGTTTTCTCAACTAGTTTCTATTTCCTGCTAGGCAGCAATTTGTGATGATAAAGATTTACCTTAAAAAGTAATCTTATAAAAATCTTTAAAAAAAAACCCACAACTCTAAATTTTTATATAAAAAAGTCTCCCAATTTTATTTCAAATCCTCAAGGTTCATACCTACTCATTAACAATTTTTATTAAATCATATCAGGAAGCTGAGGGCAAAAATGGGTGCAATGTATTAATCACCTTGGAGCTCAGCTTCAGTGAGTCACATCAACTCGTGTTAACTGGGGCATTGTTCTTGCTTCCCTAACCTCAAAAAGTCCCCAATTTAACTATTAAAGGTGTACTTTTCTGAACTTCAAATTGTTTCAGAAGGTATTCTATATTAGGGACATTGACAAAAACACCTTTACCTAACCTAAGTCAATCTATTTTTTCCAAATTCAGGGAAGTGGTCATTGCTAACAATCTACATCTCTTAAGTTTTTTCCAAGGGTGCTGACTGGATCATCATTCTGCTCCAGCAGCAATGTCTGAAAGGTCATGCATTGTTACTGTGAGTGCCTGTGGTACCGCCCAGCGAGGGACTGGAAGTGCCTTACAGTTTTCACACAACTCATATACCACAAGGGCAGGGGAGGGGGTTGTTGGCCACCAGTCCTTGAAGACAAAGGGAACTGAAGGGCAAGCCGGGTCTGTACTGCGTGAGAATGGAATAACTTCAGGGCGAAGCTTCAGGGAGACATCTTTAACTTTATTCAAGAGAAATGAGAATAATATACAGGACAAGGTGGTATTTGGGGGCGTCATCTATAGGTGCCCACAGTATGTCCTGTCATATGAACGTGAGCACAGCACCTAATTTTCCTACGGGCAGCAAGGGGAGAGCGTTTGCAGGGGACCATGTCAAAGGTTGTGGTTAAGCATCTGCTGTGGAAGTTTTGGTTGTGTAGTGTGAATAAGTTTTTGTTGTAGTCCTAAGTGTGGAATAGCAGCCTCGTGAGAGGCGAATGATCTTTGTCAGCTGATAAACAGCTTCCTGAGAGGGCTGGAGACCCTCATCAACAGGAAACTGTTTCATGCAGGGGGCCGGGTTTTGGCCAGCTGAAAAACATCCTTGTGTGGACTTTAAGGAGGTATGAATGGGAGCCTACAGACACAGAGAGAACACTTTGCAGCCCTTTGCTCCTAGAGAGAAACACCCCACCCCACCCCCACCCCCCGGGAGCTCTCCTTGCTGCTTCTGCTGAATTGTGCTATTTCTGCTGAACCCTGAGACTGCTGTTGCTGTACCTTGTTGCTGCTTTTGCTGTTTCTGGATTGCTGGTTTGCTGTTTGGCTGGACTGCTGGTATCTTGACAGTGAAGAATGGACTTGCCCCAAGGAACTACTTCTAAAAATGTCCACACTCTATTAACCTTCTTTCTCTCTTACCTGGTGTTTGAGTGTTGGAAGGGATTGGGGTGGAGAAGGGAGAAAGAGACATAAGGAACCTCAAGTCAAGTAGGTTTTTAAAAAAAGTCAAAGCCTACAATCTTTGGCCCCCTTCTGGCCCAGAATATGACAGACTTCTCTCTGTAGTAGGAATTATGAAGGACTGCCTTTGTTTTGGCAAAGCTTGGCAGTTGAATTCCATGTCCTGCTTGCCCACAGCTTGGACAGCATGCTGCCTGCTGAAGTGGAAGTTTCTAGTGTCTTTGGAAACTCAGTTGTGTCATGTGAATACTTTTTATTTTTTGGTTCCAAGAGTGTGATGTGGGAATGTTTTTCAACCCCAAGGAAAACAGCCCTCATGAAAAGGCGAGTGATGTTTGTCAGCTGGAAACTACAGTGAGGTGAGGGGTGTGTTTTTTATGAACTGGAAAAGGACTTGTGTGTGAAGACAGGAATAAATAGAAGCCCACAGACAGGGGGACAGTGCTTTCTGCATCTCTATATTTCGCAATGGTTTGCATCACTTTGCTGGTTTTTGGAGAGAGAAATGCTTCAGAGAATTTTCTTGCTGCTTTGGTGAGGTTTGCCAGTTTGATGACCGTTTGGGCAGAGGTTGGCCACTTTTGCTGAGTGGCGCCACGTCTGTGGCTGTTGCTTTCTTTTGCTGCTGCCGCTGTGGTTTGCTGCTTTGCCTTTTGACTGGACTACTGGTATCCTGATGACTGAGACTGGTACATCCCCAAAGAAATCAGTGACCCTAATCAGCAGGAAGTAGCTAACAGGTCTACAGCCACTTTCCCTATTCATTTCCTACTCGAGGTCCGGTTGTGGTAAGGAAGGTATAGAGGCGTTTAAGAACCATAAATAAGGTGTATAAAAAAAATCTAAGCCTACCGTCTGCAGTTGAAGCAAGGGCAGTTTTCGGCTCAGGGGCTAGTTTGCCACATAAAAAGCAAACTCCATAAGGAGGTTCTTCAATGCCCATCATCTTCTTTGAAGTAGAATGGAGGTGCTACCAGGAACAGACATGCCTTACTGTCAAAAGCCTTTTATTAATAAAACATCTTTAAATGCCATATTCTGTAGATCTCTGAGGTTTTTGAAGACCATCTATCTATAGCATATCTGAAAGGGAAGATGTTGCTTAATTTTAGCTATTTACTGCCTGATTAACTTTAAAAACATTTACAGGAGGCCAAATAAAGCTTATTTCTGCAATTAACTAAACTAGTGCTTAATATGACCACAAGTTTGATTGACTATTGACTTGCATTTCTTAATTATCCTAAACAACTTGTAATAGTAGCTTTCAAAAGGACTGGAACTTCATACTGTATTTTTAAATGAGTTGCATAGGCATGATACTTTAAACAAGAGTTGAAATATATACATACAGTATGTTGTAGCAAAAATTACCTTAAATTTCTATCAATGTGCAAAGATCCAAACCAATATAAAAACTTTGGCTTGTTGAATGCTCTTCAGTTTAAAAGTAGATTCAGTAATCAACACTTTTATCATTCCTATGTTCCCCTTTTTTCTTTTTTATCTCTTCTTCTCCCTTTTTCCCTAACACTAGATAGGAGAGAAAGAAGGATATAGGAATGAAAAAGAAAGAGAAAACGTGTTGTAGAAACTTTATATTTTGGAGGGCTTTTCTATTCACCTACTCTAGCTCCCAAATAAATGCCACAAAGACTTATTATATTTATTAATAGGCTCAATAGCTGGGCAGATCCCCTTTTATACAAATCCTTTAAACTACTCTGGCTACTTCCCAGCCACATGCCCCAAGTTACTTGCCAATATTGATCCTGTCTGGGCTACATCTGCTTCATCAGGCCACATCCTTTCTCGCCATCTTCTTCCCCCCCACCCCTTCTCATGGCCCCTACCTGAGATCCCAAGCCTAGAAACTGAAGCCCCACCTATCTCTCTTCTGCCCAGTTACAGGGTGTCCAGCCTTTTTAAGTAACTGATCAGAGATAATTGAGGAGCAAAGTTTACACAACATAGATTGGTGTACATGAGAATGCACTTGCCTGGACTGCAGCCAGATCTCAGGGCCTGGAATTCAGCATTTGTATACACAGAACACCAGGCTAACCCCCAACCAAAAAGAGATCCTTGAATCTAACTTCCTCTACTGTGCCTTCCCTGACCAAAACCATTAACAACTTGTGACCAACCCTCCTTAAATGATGACAAACATCCATCACTCAACCGAATGACCAAAAACTACCCACCCCACTTGCTGGGAACGGGGCATCATTCTCTTAAAGTTGCTTCCTGCTGTCTGAGGGTATCATTTTCATTCTCTTTTGGTGGCCCTAAGAAAAATTGGGATAATGGTCAAATCCTAAGAGAGCTATCTGTATCATTTTTGTCCAGTCTCTGTGTGATGGAAAAGTGAAGCACTTAAGTGCACTTAACTGAAGACCTGGTTGGAACAGTCTGTGAGGCTGGGCCATCTTAGCTAACCATACTGAAGTTGTTCTGGATGCAGATTTTTTGAGGACACAGCTACTGAGGCAGTCTGTGAGGTTGGAGCATCTGGGCTACTTCTCTTGTCTTTGTTGGCTGACTTTTTTGCTCTGTAAACATATAAACTTTTAAAGGTAATATATATTCTGCATTAACACATGTATGGAATGTTCAGTGAGTACAAATCAGCTAAAATTGATCCTCTGCTCTTTGTTTGAATAGATGAAAATCATCTTTCTTTATAAGTCAGTTTAGACTTCATGACCAAACTATAATATAAATTTTCATGGATGCCTTATAAAAGGATGGCATAAATCCTGAGGACTTTGTGATCAACAAAATTTACTGGCTATGCAGAGGCATGTCTTAGCCAGTCTCAGGGCTTTTCCCTTGTAAAGGGATAATGTTGTTGGTTATTAATATTTATTATTGATTTACCTTTTAGCTAAGCAGTAGTTATTTCTAAATCAGCTGTATACCCAAATCACCACACAGAGATTAGGATTTACTTAATTAACCTAGAGCACGATGTTGGGCAATGATTACTCCATCCTAAACCTCCAAGCACTCAGAGTTTCCTCCCATTCAGATTTTCCACGTTATACTTACTTTTAGTCATATCTTAGGTCCGGTTCATCTCTTCCCATCGTTCCAAGTCCTGTCCTGCTGGTCTCTCTCTGCCACTCCTCCCCTCTGGACCAGGATGTCCCACCCTATTCTCTCTATTGCTCAGCATTGTGGCTGGTTCTTTTATTGACAATACAGAGAAGAAATGGTGGCATGTTTACATGAACTTGAGGCAGGTGGTGCTTAGAATAAGCATCACAATGCAATATTCGGAGTGAAACCAGATAGTGGGGGAGAGAAATCAGTTTACCCTTGAATGACAAGTAAACCGTATACATTCCTCAAGAACATTATACCAACAGGATAAGCAAGTCATGTTACGTGTTTTGTTGCTCTTGTTTTCTTCCTTCACATCTACAGTCAAGATTTTCAGGTCTCCCCTGGTCAAATCTAATCATTATTAATTTTGAAGGAATCCATAGCTTTTCTTCTCCTGTTGAAACAAAGGCAAAACGGATTCCCCAGTGCAAATATGTTGTCTGCAGTTAGGACATCCTTAAAATAAGCAGTCTGGTTTAGTTCAGCAGCTTTTCCCCCCTCCATACAGCAGCTGTTGTTTTTTGCTCATTAGTATTAAAAACTTTTAGGTTAATAAAGCATTATGTAACCAATCCCGGGGGGGGGGTTGTCTTTGTTACACTTTCTGTTTATTAAGCATCTTTTTAAAAGTATGATTAGATGTTTCTACAACTGTTTGTCGTGTAGGATTGTGTGGTATACTTGTAATTTGTTTTATATTGTACTATGCCAAAAACCTGTTTAATTTTACTAGAGATGTGTGCTAGAGCATTGTTAGTCTTAATTTGCACAGGTATTCCCATAAGAGCCATAACTTTTTTTTTTTTTTAAGACAGGGTTTTTCTGTGTAGTTTTGGCTGTCCTGGACTCACTTTGTAGACCAGGTTGGCCTTGAACTCACAGAGATCCACTTGTTTCTGCCTCCTGAGTGCTGGAATTAAAGGCATGTGCCACCAGGCCTCTCCCTGATTTTGTATGTTGTGTGGTTGAATTTTTTGCAGACCTGTCTTATATCCTAGACAATTAAGAGAATCTCCTCTTTGTACTTTTTTAGGAGCAATTTGTAATCCCTGGCAGGGCAAAATTTTCTTTACTTCATCAAACATCCTTTTTTCTAAGGTATCTTCCTTTGAATCAGCCAACAAGATATCATCCATAGAATGGTAAGTTATAGATTGAGGAAGTTGCTTATGGATTATTTCTAATGGCTGTCGTACAAAAAAAATTGCCATAAGGTAGGACTATTCGACATTCCTTGTAAAAGAACTTTTCAGTGATACCTTTTTATTGGATAACTGTAATTATACGTAGGTATTGGAAAAGCAAACCTTTCCCTATCATGCTTATGCAAAGGGACTGTGAAAAAGCAAACTTTTATATCAGTCGCCATAACAGGCCATGCCTTAGGTAACAAAGAAGGCAATGGGAGAAGGCTGTAAAGAACCCATTGGCTGAATGATTGTATTGATTGCTCTCAGATCTGTCAACATCCTCCATTTGCCAGATTTTTTTTTTTTTTATGAATGAGGCAATTTATTAACCTAGCATCCTTTGTGCTAATGCTTCTTGTTGGCAGCTGCCACCTGTCCAGCGATCCTGTCCAGATCTCTCTGTCCCTGAGGCGTTAGCTTGCAGCCCCCATCTTGATCCTTTTCCACCATCTTCAGCCCCTCCAGGGCTTGGAGGACGCGGCGGGCCACGCTCTTGGAGCCTCTGCTGAAGTGGCTGGGCCTGACTCCGTTTCTCTGGCGTCCTCCGTAGATCTTGGTCATGGAGCCAACCCCTGCACCACCACGGAGGTACGGGTGCCGTGCCGTGGAAGCAGCTCTCGTGTAGAACCAGTTCTCGTCATAGGGGGCAAGCTCCTTATGTTTGGCCAGCTTGACTGTGCCCGCCCATTCGGGGACTTTCAGCTTCCCGGACTTGTTGAGGAAGGCTGCCAGGCTGACGAACTCCTGCTGGTTAACGTCTTTTACAGTAACTCCAGGCATCGTGCGGCCTCCGCGCTGCCAGCCAGGGGAAAGGGCGCCAGATTTTTTTTAAATGACAAATATAAGAGAATTCTAAGGGCTGGTGTGCTCTTCTGTATGTTGAGTCTCTAGCTGCTTTGAGAATAGCTGTTTTAGTGCCTGTGATTTCTCTTTTTTTCCACCCAACAGGCTGGTGAGCCAACCATCTTAGTGATAGGGCTGTTGGTGTTCTGACTCTCCCATATAAAGTCGGAGAGCCATCCTCTGCTGTGTCCTATTTATGGACAACCTGGACAGCCTGGGACTGTTCTGGACAACATTTGTCAGTACCTTTATCATGAATGTCTCTTATTTCATGTCTTGTACCGGAAGTAGGAGGAATGCTAACTTGAGCTTCCCATTATTGCAATAGCTCTCTTCCCCCAAAATTCATGGCTCTATCAGCCACATATGGCCTTAATTTTCATATTTGACTTCCTGGCCCTGTACCTTTAAGCCATTTCACACTTTGTTTTACCTGGGATAAAGTTCCGACCCTTGAAAATTGAAAATCTGCCTCCTGAAGAGGCAACTCTGGAGGCTAAAATTAGTTTTGGTTTCTGATCATCTATAGAAGTTTGCCAAAACTCTTGTTTTCTGGTCCATTCAGGTTTTTTTTTTTTTTTTTTTGTATCTATTGAATTTGCTCTGACCTTAATATCTTTTTTTTTTTTTTTAAGATTTCTTTATTATGTATACAGTGTTCTGTCTGCATGTACATCTTCAGGCCAGAAGAGGGCACCAGATCTCATTGTAGATGGTTGTGAACCACCATGTGGTTGCTGGGAATTAAACTCAGGATCTCTGGAAGAGCAGCCAGTGCTCTTAACCTCTGAGCCACCTCTGCAGCCCAATATCTCGGTTTTTAATGTTTGTCTTCAGAGCAGTGTTGTTTAATTGTTCTGAGGATGAGTTTCTTGACTGTTGACCTGAGATGGCTCATTTGAATTTGGTATTGGGCTCTCAAGAGTCCTCATTGGGTGTTTCCTAACAAGGGATTACCTATAGTCTCTTTTTGATCTTCATTAGTCCGATGCTGGCCTTTGCCGCATCTTTTGCATATTCCAGAAAGCTCAGGCCTTCTTTTGGAAACAGCTTGGTTCTGCCTATAATTTCTTTTGAAATGACCTTGCTCATCACAAGTAAGACATTTGACAGTTTGGATTTTCTCAAAACCTTTAGAGATCACTTCTATTAAAATTACATCATAGGAATGAGATCCAATATATTTCTAATCTGTTCATCACTGTTCAGCACTTAAAGGTGCTGATCTCACCTTTAAGGGGCTGATCACCTTTTTTTGCATTCAGCATTAGCATTTTAGAAAGCCAAAAATTGAATCAGTGCTTTCCTAGCTTCTGGATATGATACCCTTCTATTTACAGCTGAAAATGATCTTTGTAAAAAAGTCAGTGAATGTTTCTTTTGAACCTTTGCATAATCTGAGTAAATGGTTCAGGTCTTTTTCCTGTGTCTTCAACCTTGTCCCAAGCATTTAAAGCTGCCGTATGACATAATGCCAAAGTGGCCTCATCATATACAACTTGCATCTGTACCTCAGCATATGAACTGTCACCTAGCAACTGATCTCAGGAAATATTAATACCTCTGGCCCTAATTTTTTGTTCTTTCTCTTCAGCTTCTTCTTTCCACATGATTGCTTTTGTAACTGAGGACCAGGTTCTAACATTGCTTTTATCATATCTTTCCAGTCTTGGGGGATTATTTTATTTTGAGTCACCCGAGAATTTAATATCTGCTTCACAAATGGTGAATGTATACCATATGAAGCAATAGTTTCTTATCTTCTTAAAAATTCAGCATATCTACGGTGTGCCATCCAATTTCTTTATAACCTTGGGGTTGGCTACCATCTGCTGGCACTTGTTGTACAGTAACCAAGAAGCTCAGGTTGGTTTTCTAACAACCTTTGGTTGACTTTCTTTATTTTTAGTATATTGTGGCCTTCAACATATAAGGCTTTGGTCTTAATTTCTCTGTCTCTCCCTGAGTATCTTTTACATATTTATGTTTTTCCTAATATTTCTTCTAAGGCTTGTCTTAATTTTTAATTTCTCTTTTTCTTGTATCTCTACAGCCCTTTTCTTTGAGAAGGGCTGTAGAGAAGGCACTGAAATCTATTATGCCTATGAAGACTAAACTAAGAAATACCAGCATAATAGTCACAGTCAGTATTGTGACAATTTTAGTTATGTCATTTAACTTTTATCTTGTCTCTATTTTTAAGTCATCTAAGATAGGCTTATATAGCATCCAAACACTCTGTGTCTTATGTGTCTTATTCCTTTTAATTTTATTTAACTCTTTCTTTAAGGACTTTATGTTATTAATTTCAAACTGTTGTTATATGTCTATGATTTTTTTAATACCCAGTCTTTTTTTTCTTTAGCATGTAAGCATAATTCCAAATATTTTTACCTAATCAGAGTTTCAGATGTACCTGGCTGGGGATACTGCCCTCCTGTGAGAGTTGAGCTGTTTTACCTATTTATTAACAAATCAAAAGGGATGGAGTACAATTTTTACACAATATTGACAAAGAGGATGCTTCATAAAAATGACAATGCCTGGGGCTGGAGAGATGGCTCAGCAGTTAAGAGCACTGTCTGCTCTTCCAAAGGACCCAGGTTCAATTCTGAGAACCCACATGACAGCTCACAGCTGTCTATAACTCCTGTTCCAGCGGACCCAACCCCCTTACACATGCAGACAAAACACCATTGTACATAAAAAAAAATGACAATGGCAAACACTGGGTTGCAACCAATTTCTGGGTACAGAAAACACAGTGCACAAAAACATCCTCCAATAAAAGAAAAAAAAACCTGGGATGGAGAGGCAGACACACACACACACACACACACACACAGAGGGAGAGGGAGAGGGAGACGGAGAGGGAGACGGAGACGGAGAGGGAGACGGAGACGGAGAGGGAGACGGAGACGGAGGAGACGGAGACGGAGACTCTTTCTCTTTCCACCAGTCTGAGGCTTCAGAAGGGTAAGAATGTTGGGAGAGGCAAAGGCTTATGGTTTAGACAAGGCTAGCTTTGCTGCTTCTTTCCAAACCAGCTAATGTCAGAGTTTATTTTCTGACAACGTGAGATAGGACAAAACCCAGAGGCATGAGGCTCCGAGGATCCACTGGCTTTTTGCTTGAAAGAACTAGTTGGTCAGGTCCTCAGATACAAACAGCACATTGGGGCATAGCTGGAATCCCAGCACTGGGGGTGAGGGCTGAGGCCAAAGGGCTGTTAGTTTAAGGCTGACCTGGGCTGCATAGCCAGCGCCTATCTTAAGCAGACAAACATACCTGTTCCTCCCCAAATTAAAACCTCCATCATCATCATCATCATTTTATATTTCTGGCACTGTTAGGGATTGAATCTAGGGCTTCACATATGGGAGGTGAGTACTCTACCACTGAGCTATGATCCCAGGACTTGTTAATATTATTTGTTTGTTGTTACTATCTTAAATAATATGTATGCGTGTCTGTTTGTGTGCATGTGTGTTCATATGCATGCAATGCCTTAGAAGGCCAGAAGAGGGTACCAGACTTCTTGAAGCTAGAGTTACAGGCAATTGAGAGCTCCCCGGCCTGACCCGGCCTGAATGCTCTGAACCAAGCCCAGGTTCTCTGCAACAGCAGTAACTGTTTATAACAACGGAGCTTTTTTCTGCAGCACCTAAAGACTTTTATTTAATAGTTTAGCCATTGAGTTGGTAGTAAGACGTCAATGGTATCCCAGCAGCCAGCCTTGTATAGTGTAATACTGACCTTCCAGGCAGGAGGTGCCCACTGTTGAAATAGTGGCACAAAGGTTATGGGGATAGCCCACCACCTTTGGAGTAGAGACCTGCTCCACAGGAGGGAATTCAGGCCTGTACTATAAACCTGGTCAAAAGCCCATGTCTGGGGAGGGCAGTGGACCTAGTGATGAACTTGTTTCTGTTGTTTTGCTAGGTGGACACGGTGCCTTCTAAATATTGATGTTTATGTCCATAGATCGGGGGTGGGGTGGGGGGAGAGAGAGACTTTTAAAAGAGGTTTTTTTAAGCCAGTGGTGATGCCACATACCTGTAATCCCAGCACTTGGAGAGACAGAGGCAGGTAGATCTCTGTGAGTTCGAGACCAGCCTGGCCTACAGAGTGAGTCCAGGACAGCCAGAGCTGCACAGAGAAAAAAACATTAAAAGGTGTTTTAAATTTTTATTTATTTTTGAGACAGAATTTTGTGTACCTTAGGCTAGCCCTAAGCTCATTTTTTAGCCGAGGATAGCCTTAAAGTTGTGGTCCTCCTGAGGACCAGGATTACAGGCGTGCACGCCCATGGCTGATTTGTGCAGGACTTGGGACTGAACTGAGGGCCTCAAGCATGAGGCAAGCATATTACCAACCCAGCTACACGCCCAGCTGAAGATGGAGAGATCGACAGTTCTCATCCTGCAGGAGAACAAGGCACCCGCAGCTACAGGCAGAGGTGCACAGGCTCTGGAGTCAGGGTGGTCTCAATGAAGCTGCCTCTCACCAAGGAAGCCCCTTTTAAGGGCAAGAGGTGCTGGCCGGCTGACACTGGCCAGGCTTGGAGGAATCGCTTCTGCTACTGGTGGGAAGGGCTGAGATTAATTCATCATCTTCATCTTCCTCGCCGTCATCATCATCATCATCGTCATCATTATTGATGTATATCCTTGGCTGATCTGAATTTGGTATGTAGACCAGGCTAGCCTTGACCTCACAGTGTTTCATCTGCCTCTGCCTCCTGAATACTAGGAATAAAAGTGTGCACCACCACACTCAGCCCTACTCAATTAACTTTTAATCACTGAGCCATCTCTCCAGCCCCCATTTAATTAACTTTTGAGACAGTCTTATTGTATAGACCCAGCTGGCCTGGAATTCACTGTGTATCTCAGGCTGGCCTTGAACTCATGGCAATCCTCCTGTCTCATCCAGGGCTTGGCTAATTTAAAGAAAAAGAACAAGGGTAGGCAGATTTAGCGTTTGTGAAAGATTTCGCCATTGAAAGTCAACAGGCCAGCGAGATGGCTCACTGGGTAAGTGTGTTTGCCACCAAGCCTGATCCCTGGAACTGTGTGGTGGCAGAAGAAGAAAGAAGGAGGAGGAGGAAGAGGAGAAAGAGGAGGAGGAGGAGGAGGAGGAGGAGGAGGAGGAGGAGGAGGAAGAAGAAGAAGAAGAAGAAGAAGAAGAAGAAGAAGAAGAAGAAGAAGAAGAAATGCATTATTTATTTGAGAGTTGTCCCCTGATCTACATGTGTGTGCTGTGGCGCACGCGTGCGCGCACACACACACACACACACACACACACACACACACACTCACACACTGTAAAAAGAAAATCAATAAACCATGAGTGGCTACACTTGTAATTTTAACATTGAGACACAGGAGAATTGCCATGAGTTCCAGGCCAGCCTGAGCTACGTGGTGGATGGCCGAGACCTTGTCTTAGTAAAGACGTTAGCTGTTAGGAATGGTGCTGACCCAGCCGACAAAGGGAGAACCAGGGGAGCCGCAGGCGGCTGGAGTGTGCTGGCGAAGGCTGGGCTCCGTGGGGGCGTGGCTCTAGGTTTGCTAAACCCAGCTCCTGGGTCCACACACTGCGGTCTGGGCTCAGCACGAAGTTGCAGGCCCTTCTCAAAGCCCCTTCTTGAGACACTAAAGCATCTGGATCCCAAACAAGTCAAAGTTGTTGGCTCGCAGATGCAATTCCGCTTCCGGGGAAGGCAGCCTGCACGGGTCACCTTTCCCAGATGGCCAAGGGGTTTGGGATGGCCACAAATGCCTCAGCGTTTAGCCCAGAACTTACATGCTGCGGGGTTGAGAACCAGGGTTAGGCAGAGGGCTTTTAGGAGTCATTTCAGGGCCGCGGCCTGGTTCTTCATCTGGAAGGTTCAGCACCGTGTCAGGATTGGTGAATACTGCCTCGCTTCATCCTAGCTGGAGAGCTCTGGGGAGAGGGTTCCATGCTCCTGCTGCAACTCTCCAAACTGGAACTCGGGAGCCAGCCAGCAGGGAGACAGGAGGGAGGCATGGTGGCCAGTCCTGCGGGGACCGGCACATCTGCTGGGCCGTCCAGGGCCGGCTCTGAGCCGCTTCCCGGCCCCTCCCACGCAGCTCACAGAGAGCGCGCGGCCATTGGGTTTTCATCATCATCGGCTTCACAGCTCCTGCCCGGTAGCTCCGGATCGCCGGAGGCTGGGAACTCAAAGCCGGCCAACGTCCTCTCCCCTCGCTAGGGCGGACGGGATCGCCCCCCTGTTACCTGCTCCCGGATCAGGCCTGGTGGAGAAAGAGCGCGCCGCGCAGGTCCCACGTGCCGGGCTCCATGTCTCGGGGCTTCCAAGCGTGTTCGTTCCGGAGGATCACCCATCGAAGCGCAACCCCGGGCAGACGCGTGTCCGCGCCGGCGTGCCGGCAGCACGTGTGCAGGATGGGGGCTCCGCGGAGATCGGAGCCGAGCTAACTGGCTCTCAGCTGCTCCGCATCTGGAGATCAAATATAAACTGCTGGCATCCAAAAACCCGTTCCGGTCGGTCCCTTGTCATGCCTCTCCTCCTGGTAGCACGCCATCCTTTGTAGCGTGGCCCTGATGCTTCTCCGCGCTGACAGAACCCCAGCGGCCGCCACGCTGGGAGTCCGAGTCATCTGCTGTGGGTGGCTGAGTGTTCCTTTCTCTGGTGCCGCCTGGAGTTGGGAACCTGGATCTTGGTGGGGGGTGGGTGGGGGTGGGGGGCAAGAGGGGGTGGCTAATTGCGCTTTGGCAGAATACAGTTTCTCTTCCTCTTTGTACGTGCGTTCTCACGTGTGAGTGCACACATGTGGAGAGGCCCGGAGTTCACGTTGGGAGTCTCCCTGCTCTTTTCTTCCGTCTTACTCTTTGAGGCACAGTCTCTCAGTCATACCCAGAGCTCTGTAGCAGCTTACTTCAGACATTCCCCGACTCTGATGTCAGGAGCTGGGATTACCGGCAGCCTGCTGTACCCACTGCGCATGTGCGTGCTGCGGGGTTCCAAATTACCGTCCTCGGCTCCTGTGGCCGTGACTTTTGCTGCCGCCCTGTCTCGCCAGACCTTCCATCTTGTTTTTCTGAGACGGGCTCTCTCCTCTGGCCTGGAACTCACCAGTTGCGCTGGGTAGGCTTGCCAGCCAGGGCCCCCGGGACCCCCCTGCCTCTGCCTCCGCAGCACTGCCGGGGTTATGAGCGCGCACACGCCACCATGTCCAGTTTTTGCTTGTTTGTTTTTTCAAGACAGGGCTTCTCCGTGTGACAGCCCTGGCTGTCTTGGACTCGCGCTGTATTACCAGGCTGGTTTTGAACTCACATAGATCCTCCTGCCTCTGCTTCCCGGGTGCTGGGATCACAGGCGTGCGCCACCATGCCCAGCCCTGACCCGCTTTAAAGTCTGGATTCTGGGGGATTGAACCGAGGTCGCAGTGCTTGCACGGGGAACACGTCACTGACTGAGCCACCTCCCCAGGCCCTCTTCGCAGCCCTTTCGAGACCGTGTCTTCCATGTAGCCTGTGATCTTCCTACCTAAGCCTTCCGAGGCATCATAAGCAGGAGGCGGCAGGCCTAGCTCAGGAAGCAACGTTCGGGGTGGGGACAGGGGTGGGGTGGGGAGCAGAAGCGCTCCAAAGGGAACTTTGAACAGGCGGCGGAAACCAGGTACCGATTCAAGCCAATGCAGGTGTGACTTGGAAAAATGAGAATTAGAGGCAGCCAGGACTCAACTTCATTTGTTCCTAGACAGGCCATCACGAATCCCAGGCTGCTCTTGAAGTCTATAGCTGAAGACGACCTTGAATTCCTGAACCCCGCCCCCCTCCAGCTCTGGAGGGCTGAGGTGACAGGTATGTCATGCTCGGTTTATGCGATGAGTGGATCTCACCCACGGCTTCCTTCACGCAAAGCAAGGGCCCGTCCAAGTGAGCTGCACCCTCAGGCAGCGACCTCGGTTTTAAAAGGAGCCTTTTGCTTTCCTGCCCTATGAGGCAGACATTTGCAGTCGCCGGCCGACGGTCCTTCGGCGTTCTGTGTCTGTGCAGAAGTCTGGAAGGGGCCCACCCCGGCGGCCTCCTGCTGGATCTCACAGGCCAGGTCAGGCGTGGCTTGCTGGCAGGGCTGGAGGAGCAGGGTGCAGATTTGCTTTTCGGAAGAGTTCTGAGCATGTGGTGGTGGGAGACTGGCCAGAGAGCAGTTTGCAGTTTGCTTCTATTTGGATGTTTAAGATGTTTCTTCCCCCTGGTGGAAAACGGTCTGTTTCTGGTTTAGGTCGCTTTACAGTCGCTGCCATGTTATTGTAAATAACGTGACACCTCGTCTCTTTCAAGGAGCTTGGAGTGCCGTGATGGAATCCCAAGTGTACAGACGGCAGATTGGCCTTAAGAACGCATTCTTCTCCAGGACAAAAAGACTTTTTTTGTGTGGCTTTCGGGAGCAAGGGATGGTTGGCGGAGGCGCTGCCGACCTCTGTCCACTAGGTGGCGGCAGACATTTAGGTTTTCAGCCTGCACGCAGCCCTGCGCGCAGTTCTCAGCAGGGTCCTCTGGCTGCTAAGGCACTATTTGCGAGTTCTCTGGCTCCATCCTGACCCCGGGTCAGATGCTCTGGGCACGGGGACCTGCAATCTGACCGTTTTGCTGCCTCCGGAGAGCTCATCAGAGTTCGAAGCCTTCCTGTGATCTGGAGGTGGCGGGTGTAGAGACGACAAGGCGTCCTGGGCTGCCTGTGTCTCACGTATCTCTTTTTCTAGCTCTTTCCTCGTGTCTAAAATGACCTCAGTGAATCATGATTGGGGGGGGTTATGTAGAGAAAACCTTAGTTATCAGAGAAAGCGACCCCTAACCCAGTAGATTCATGAAGCACAAGAGTCTTGGGCCAAATCTGCCACACAGCTTGTTTCTGTAAATCAACTTTTATTGGGACAGGCTCACACTCATTTGCGTGTTATCTAAAGCTGTTTTCATGAAACAGCGGTCGAGTTGAGGAGTTTGATGGTTGGTGGCTGCAGTGGCTGTTCAGTTACTGTCTGGTTCTTTATAAAAAAAAAAAGCTTGTAAAGATTCAGGGCTCTGGAGATGGCATGGTTGGGGCCCCAGTTTCCATTCCTAACATGGAGGTGGGGGTAGACTGGGATGGTCTACAGAGATAAAGATGTCCTCATCTGCCAATCATAGCTACTTGCTTATTCATGACCAACTAAGATAATGCTTATTGGAATTTTAATTCATATTTAACTAAACATTCCAGACTTGGCCACTAAAGGTAGTGGCGCATGCCTTTGATCCCAGCACTTGGGAGGCAGGGGCAGGTGGATCTTTGAGTTTGGGGCCAGCCTGGTCTATGGAGTGAGTTTACCAGGACAGCCAGAGCTACACAGAGAAACCCTGTCTCTAAAAATTTCAGGCTTGAGTAAGAAAAGAGGCTGAGGCAGAAGGCTAGCCTGGGCTACACGGTGAAACCATGTCTCAAAAAATAAATCATCTGTTTGCTGTCAGAGGACTTGAGGCTGCAGATCCAAAGTTCAGAGGAAAAGGATTTTGCCAATAAAATGTGCTAGGCCACATTTGGCAAAGTTCTTTGCTTTGCTTTTGTTTCTAAGTGTGTGCATAATGCTCGTGTGTGTGCAGTTGCGTATGTGTGCATGTGGACGTCAGAGGACAACCTCGGATGTTGCTCCATCCGTGTGTGTGTGTGTGTGTGTGTGTGTGTGTGTAACAGACTCTCTTATTGGCCAAGAACTTGACAAGCAGATGAGAATGGCTGGCCAGTGAGCTGTACGTATATGCTGGGCTTTTCCTTCTTTCTTTTCTTCCTTCTTTTCTTTATTTTTTTCTTTTTCGGTTAGGATCTCACTATGTAGACCAGGCTGGTCTCAAACTTACAGAGGTATGCCTGCTTTTACCTCCTCAGTGCTGGCTCCTCCTCCTTTCTCGGTATTTTTGAGACAGATTCTCTATTATGTCTCTCTGGCTGTTCTGCAACCATGTAGTCCAGGCTGGCCTTGAACTCGCGGAGATTCACGTACCTCTGCCTCCTGAGTGCTGGGATCAAAGGTGTGCACCACCGCCACTAGCCAGGCCTTTTTAAACATGGGGCCTCGGGATTGAAAGAGTATGGCCAGCACGTGACTAACTACAAGCGCTTTATCCCTTTTCTTTGCTTTCTTTTTTTTGGGGGGGGGCTGGGGAGAGGGGTACTGAGATTGAATCTTGGGCTTTAAAAATATTCTGTCACTGAGCTACAGGCACAGCCCCTGAAAAAGCTTTTTTTTTTGGGGGGGGAGGGGGGAAGGTGCCAAGAAGATGATGCAGTGTATAAAGTGCTTGCTGGGCATGTATCAAGACTGGGGTTCAGATCCCATAAAGGTCAGCAGGTGTGGTAGCGGCTTACATCGCAGCCCCTGGGCAGGGAGCAGGACAGCTGGTGAGCTGTATATCACTCACGTGCACTTTTTAAAAAGTTTCCTAGGCCGGGCGGTGGTGGCCGTGGCGCCATCCTTTGATTCCAGTGCTCTGGAGGCAGAGGCAGGCAGATCTCTGTGAGTTCAAGGCCAGCCTGGTCTACAGAGCGAGTTTCAGGATAGGCAAGGCTACACAAAGAAATCCTGTCTTGAAAAACAAAAACAAAAAAAGTTGCCTAGGCTGGCCTTGAATATGATGTATTAATCCATCAGGCCTTGGGCATTCTATCTGCACTTCTTTATTTTGTGTGCATGTGTGGGCACGTGTGTCATGGGGCATGTGTAGAGGTTGGAGGACAACTTGAAGGGACTGGTTCCTTCCTTCCTTCCATCATGTGAGTTCTGGGGACAGGTTGCCGGTTGACCCCTTGGCCTTAGCCAGGTGGTCAGGGCCCTGTCTACCCGCAAGCAAGATGGAGGCATCTTGGATGTCTAATCATGCTAGCTTGGTTTTCCTTTTATAGGCTGGCAGCTAGGCCCTACAGTCTTATTTAAGTTTTGATATTATTATCCTTCCCAGTAGGACCCTAATTAATTAATCATACAGAATCGGTTCCCCGTTTAGCCCATTAAGTTATATCGAGGTCTTTAAGGAGAGGAGCCAGAAGCCTTCATGGGGTGTGGCAGTGGCCGGCTGTGGGCTTGGCCCAAACATCTCAGACACCGGTGGAGAGGCCAAAGGTGAGAGGTCTGTATTTAGAACTGGGGTACTGGCAATTTGTCCTGATGGGGCCATGTGAAGATAGTTAGATCAAAATGAGTTTCCGGTCTTAGCTTTTAGCCTTAGCCTTCCTGGCTTCGGTGTGGGCTCTTGAGTTTACCCCTGAGGATATCTTGGGCTGAGAACAGTCTCTTTAGTGAATAGAAGGCACTGTCGACAGGCATGTGACTCTTATTCTTTGGTGCTTTGGGGAGTGTTGGTGGATGTATCCACACAAGACCCCTTAGGAAAGAGCCTGGGGGCACCCTGGAGAGAGACCCGCCCACCCTAGCTGTGGCAGAGCTTGGTGGGCGATGCTCAGGGTGGTTCAGAGCTGCTTCTCATAGGCGGGAAGTGTGGGGAACTAGACCCCTTCAGGGGAACAGAGGAAGCCCCGTGCTCAAAGGACATACACCTGGGGGAGTTACTGGCTGGAACGCACTCTTGGTGGGCTCGTGAGAACCTGTCCCCAGGAAGGGGCCTCCGGTTCTCTGGAGGAAAGGGCTGGGGAATGGCCACAGCGTCTCCCGGCTGGGCAGGCCTGTGGGACACTAGGTGACAGAAGGACAGAAAGGGTTGCAGATACAATTTGTGTAGCAGAGGACTGTGGGTAAGGCGGGATAAGGTGACACAGGAGATGGGGAAGGTATACACTGAGGGCTCAGGGCCCATCCATGAGGAACCCACAGAATGGTGTGCTTTGCCTACAGACAAGAGGCAAATCCTTGGAGGCTTATGCTGCAGGCCCCAAGCCCCATGGTTGAGCAGCCTGGGATTTGGAGCTGAGACCTAAGTGCTTGTTTCCTGGGCACACATCTTATTGTCCCTGAGGCTCTTCTTATTGAGGCCTGGGTGCCACCATCTGCTGCTCTTGACTGCCTGTCTGCCAGAGCTTGGGCACCACGTGGTGTTTGCTTACTCGAGAATGCCCTGGCCTGGATGGCTGGCCTCTGATGATCTGCTTTGTCCCGGGTGTATGCTGCCCCGTGGTGCCTCTCTGGAGGACTCGGGAACTCACTGAGAGCCCACCAGGTCCTTGGAAGCTCAGGGAAGCTGGCCCCTCACATTCATGCTGCCTGTCAGAGCTGTCTTCAAATGCCTGCCAGGTGGCCGAGTTCAGGAGCATGGCCCGCAGCTGCAGAAAGCAGGCGGGGCCAGGCAGGTTCAGCCCGCAGATGGAAGCAAGTTGCTTCTGAATAAAACACGCAAATAGCTGGTAATGACTACTGCCTGGCCCCTGCTGGCATCACTCCCAAATTGGAAAAGCCTTGAGGTTTCTCTCTCTCTCTTTCTAAGACAGGGTTGCTCTGTGTAGCCTTGGCTGTCCTGGACATGCTTTGTAGACCAGGCTGGTCTCACAGTGATCCACTTGCCTCTGCCTCCCTGAGTGCTGGGACTAAAGGTGTGTGCCACAACTCCCGGTGAGATGTATTTCTAAAGTTCTGGATTTGGTCAAACCGGAATTACCCTCCACTGAAAAGTTCTATCTATCTATCTATCTATCTATCTATCTATCTATCTATCTATCTATCTATCTATCTATCTATCTATCTTTAGATTTTACATAAAATTTTTTCAGCTTCCTCTGTATAACTAGGATTCTCCCCCTTCCCCCGCAGACAAGGTTTCTCTGTGCAGCCTTGGCTGTCCTGGACTTACTTTGTAGACCAAGCTGGCCTCAGATTCACAGTGATCCACCTGCCTCTGCCTCTCAGAGTCAGAGATTCTGGGATTATAAGTGTGTACCACTGCACGGGCTAATTAGGACTCATTCCATTGAGCTCTTTTTTAATCTATTTATTTTTATTTTATGTGGTGAGTGTCTGCATTTTTAAAGTAAATGCATGCAGCTGCATCATGCATGGATATGGTACCCACGGGAGCCGGGAGATGTGGGGGGGTCTGGCCCCCCGGAACTGGGGTTATGGGCAGGGGGTGAGCCACCATGTGGGTGCTGGGAATTCACCCCAGGTCCTCTGCAAGAACAAGTGTCCTTAACCACAGAGCCATCCCCTTGTTGTCTTCCTTTTAAAGTCAGATGAGTTTTTGTGCTGTCTCAGACTCTTGTAGAAAAAGCAGGAGTGAGAGCTGGTGATGCGAGCAGGTGGGAGACCGCCATAGTGCATCTGGCTGTCTTCCCCACAGAGAGAAAGCCCATGATAAGGCCCTCTGTCACTCCACAGTGACACAAAGGACTGTGTCTTCATGTGTGTGTGTGAGCATGAGTGTGTGCATACATATGTGTAAGTGTGAGTGTGTGTGTCGGGGTCAGAGGTTGATGCTAGGCGTTTTCTTCTCCCGCACTCTCCCTTATATTTCAAGTTATTGATTTCTTTTTATTTGCATGTGTGTGCGCACCTGTGTGAGCTTTCATGCATCATGGGTACTGGACAAAGCCAAAGGGCATCAGATTCTCTAGAACTGGAGTTGCAGGCCACCTGATCTGGGGGGCTGGGGCCCAAACTAGGGCCCTCTGCAAGAGCAGTAAGTGCTCCTAACTGATGGTGTCTCTCCCACCCTCCATCTCTTCCTCCTCCTCCTCCTTCTTCAAGACAGGGTCTCTCGCTGAACCTGGAGTTCACTGACTCAGCTAGCCTGGCCAGCTAGCAAACCCCAGGAATCCCTCTGCTTCTGGGTCCCCAGCAGTGGGAAAACAGGCTCGTCCTGCTGCACACAGTGGCTTAGAGGTGTTAGAGGTCTGAACCTCGGGCTCGCTCGTCTCTGCAGAATCTTACCCACTGAGCCACTTCCCCCAGTCTCTCTTCTGTTTTCTTTTTAAAGATTTGTTTTTTTTTAACCGTATATGTATGAATGTTCATATGCACGTGTGTACATGTACCCGTTGTATGCAGTGCCGGCAGAAGCCAGAGAGGGCATCCGATCCCCAGGGAACTGGAGTTACAGGCAGTTGTGAGCTGCCATGTGGATGTTGGGAACTGAACCTGCACCTTCTGCAAGAGCAGCCAGTGCTTTTACCTGATGAGCCATCTCTCCAGCACCGCCCCCCCCTTTTATTCTTTTTAGGTTTTGAGACAGTGTTTCTCTGTGTAACCCTGGCTGTCCTGGAACTTACTCTGTAGACCAGGCTGGCCTCTGGCCTCGAACTCACAGAGACTCACCTGCCTCTGCCTCTCAAGTGCTGAGATGAAAGGCGTGTGCCACCTCCTCCTGGTCCTTTTTCTTTTCTTTTCTTTTCTTTTGTTTTTTCTTCTTCTTCTTCTCCTCCTCCTCCTCTTTTAAGCTGGGTCTGGTGGTATTCAAATTTAATTCCAGAGATCAGGAGGCAGAGGCAGATGGATCTCTGTCAGTTCAAGGTCAACCAAATCTACACACTGAGATTGTGTATCAAAAAATTACATTCAATTATTAATTAATGTGTGTGTTGGTTGGGCAGGCAAGTGCGATAGTTTCCCTGTGAATGAAAGTCAGAGACTAGCTTTCAGGAGACTGTTCTCTCCTTCCTCTGGCTTGCAGGCACCGAGCTCAAGTTGTCCGGCTTGGCGGCAGTCATCCTTCTGCACTGTGCCATCTCACTCTTCTCTGCCATTCTCCACATGTTCGAGACTCCAAAGCCACAGACCCCCTAAGGCCTGCCATACCGTAGGCAGGCAGCCTGGGTTCCCATTCACCAAGCGTGTCTCTTCTTCTCAGCCTTTCCCGGTTTGCTTGCCTCTTTGCCACTCGGCACTTGTGTTGTAGTCGTGGGAGCTGCAGTCTCTGTAAGGAAGCCCTGTGGCCTGGGCCTTTCCACTCCAGGACGATGCAGAAACAGCTGTTCAAGAGCTTTGGCGTCTGACCTCAGGCCTCTCCCCTTGCCTCCAACCTGCTCAGTGTTTTGAGCCTCTGGTTCCTGGCTGGAAGGGGGGATGGCAGGCCTTTGGCTGCTCCCATCATCCTGTGGCTTGCAATTGAACTTGGGATCAATACCTCCTGCTTTGCTCCTTCACAGGAGCTCAGCTCCAGACAACGAAGTCAGCCTCATGTTGGAAGGATTTGCAACAGAGCCTTCTGAGTCAATTCTCCTGGGGCCTTGGTGACAAACCGCTCCAGCTGTGTCGGGCAGTTTACAGTGTGCACCAGGGCCTTTGATGGAATTACGGCTTCTGCTCCATGCTGGCTGTCCCTCCTCTCTCTCCACATGGAAAGAGGTGGAACCAGAAAAGAATGTGTGTCTGGGCAGCCTTGGCCCTGCGTGCCCACATGCTGCCGTGTCTTGGCCATGGCAGGCAGCACAGCCTTGCTTGGCAGAGCTGAGCCTGGAATGGGAGATTAAACAGAGCATGCTGGCTTCCTGGGTTCCACGTTTATTACCTAAGTAAAGGGCATTCACACCTGCCAGGGAATGCTAGGCCCCTTCCGGAGCCAGTGAGCCGTTCAAAGCAGCTCCTATTGCCTGTCTCTGCCTCCCTTAGTCCCTGCCCCGTTTGGGATAATTTGCTGTTAATCTTCAGTTAGGACCCAGGGTGTTTGGTTTATGGTACAAGGTGTGAGGGCTAGTCCCTGCTCTTTACTTTGGTGGTCATTCGATGGGCCTGAGGTTGGGGTGCAAGGAGAGAGAAGGCAGGATCTCATGGCTGAGACCACACTGCGGTTAGCAGGCCTGGTGGGAGCATAAACCATGAACCCTAACCTCAATTCTGTCATTCCTCTATTACCTTCTCTTCTGCCTCCAGCCCTGTCTCCTAGACCCCCTACTCCATACCTTCTGCTTTGTCTGGTTCAAGGATTCTTTTGGACCAGAGGAAAACCACCGAGACATATGGTGGCCATCACTCTCCTGTGCCTCAAGTTAGAATTATTATTATTTTTAATCAGATGCCTGTGCGTGGGGTTTGTGCACATGAGTGCAGTACCCATGGAGGCCAGCAGAGGGCATCAAAGCCATGGGAGTTGGAGTTAACAATGGATGCTGGAAACTGAACTTGGGTTCTCAGCAGTTACATGCTCTTGACAGCTGTTGTCAGATTTTGGGACAAATGGGATCAAGAGAAAAGGGAGGCTTGGGGTGTGGTTAGTTGGCTGAGAGCTTGCCTAGTGTCCATGAAGCCCTGGGTTTGATTCTCAGCACAGAACAAACTGGACATGGCAGTGCAAGCCTGCCACCCCCAAACTGGGGAGGTAGAGATGGAAGGATCAGGGTTCAAGGTCATCCTCAGTGCTACCCTGTGAGTGGAAGACCGGGATCAGATCCTGTCTCAAAGAAAAGAGGTGGGGACCAGCGGATCTGGGGGACCCAACGGCTCAGTTGGTAAAGGGCCTGCTGTAGAAACATAAGACCTTGAATTCCGACCCTCAGCACCCCTGTAAAAGCGGGCTCAGTAGCCAGCTCTGTAACCCCAGTGTTGGGACAGGAGTCAGCCCGGCTGAGCACGGAGCCCCAGGTCTGAAGAAATAAGGTGCACAGAGCCACTGTGGTCTTTAACTCAGAGCAGCCAGAGCTGCTCTGTGTTGCCTGGGAATGGGTCCATCCGCAGTCAAGCAGACAGAGGAGGAACGGCGGAGGGGGCCCTACCCCTCACTGCTGAACTCTGTGCTGCCCAGGGATTCAGGGAGACAGAGAACCACTGTCTCCTGCTGTGGACCCTCCGGGGATCCCACCAGCCTCTCAGTAAACTAAACCCACAAACCCAGGAGTTGGAATTCTGCAAAAGTGATTGGTAGAGATGAGGCATGGTGGGGATGAGGAGGAGATGGGAGAAGGTGTGGGGCTGAGAGTAATTGGAATTCAAGTGTGAAACTGTCGAGTAATATAATTAATTAAAACAAAACAAAACAAAACCCAAGATGACAGCCAGGTGTGGTAGCGCACGGCACGTCTTTAATCCCAGCACCCGGGAGGCAGAGGCAGGTGGATATCTGTGAGTTTGAAGTTACTTGATGTCCACCTCTGGCCTTGATAAGCATGTACACGTACACACACACATGTACACACACACACAGAGTCATAACTAATACACTCATGAACACACGACACATACACACACTTATACACACATAATTTCACACACTCGAACAGACACACTGACTCACACAGGACACTCTGACATACCCGTAAGAGAGAAGGGCCAAGATCAAGCACCCCAAAAAAGACGGCCCTCCTTCCTCTTCTCCTAGCTCACCAGAAGCTAAAGCCCCATCATCAGATCCATTAACCAGAGCACAGATGACTCACCAAGGACCCTGACCACAGTGCTGTCACCAGTGTGGTTTATGGTGTCTGAGTACCAAATCCCCTGAGAGTCACGTGGCCTTTCTCAGTTCAGACTGAATCTGGGCACCTGAGTGCATCTAGTGATGTCTGGGATCTAGGGGAGCCATAGGCATCCAAAAAGCTCGGTTGCTGAATCCAGCCAAAGGTGCTCAGGGTAGGGGGATGCCTGTCAGCTGGAAGGAGCATTTGGCTGCCGACACCAGGGATGGGTGACAAGATTCCCGTCCCATCTGCATCCCAGCCTGTGTACTTCTGGTCAAGGCCTGGCAGCTTCCTCAAGTCCCCACAGGCTCTGTCCTCCTGCTTCACCACCCCTCTGGTGACGCCCCTCCTTGCTGAGGTGATCTGCCCACTCAGTACCACTTCTGGTGGGTTCTGTTAGCAGAGATGGATCCTCAGGGCTCCTGAAGATCAGGGGCAGGGCATGTCTTCCACCTACACCCCACTTTCTCTGCCCAAGCACCCCTAGGTCTCTGCTGGCCCCTTCAAGTCTCCGTTCATCTCCTGGAGCCGGATGGCTGCCTTCAGAGCCTTGCTTTGTCACTGGCTGTGATCTTGGCACCTCAGTTCCTCATGCTGGGTCTTTGGAAGATGGAGATTCTTAGAGAATTATATGTCAGGGAGGAGTGACAAGGACTTTTGCTGCTTGCACGAGGCCTGGCTGTTGATACACAGTTGATGAATTTGCTCTTTAAAAAAATTTTTTTATTAGCTGGGTGCAGTGGTGCACGTCTGTAATCCCAGCACTCAGGGAGGCAGAGGCAGGCACATCGCTATGAGTTCGAGGCCAGCCTGGTCTACAAAGTTAGTCTGGGACAGCCAAGGCTACACAGAGAAACCCTGTCTCAAAAAAATTATTTATTATTTATTTTGATTTCTTGAGACAAGGTCTTTGTATGTAGCCTTGGGTGGCCTGGACCTCACAGAGACTCACCTGCCTATGCCTCCAGAGCGCTGGCATTAAGGGCACGCCCCCAGTTTATTTTTCTTTCTTACGTTTATAAGTGTTTAGCCTGCATGTATGTAGGTGCATTATACGTGTTCCTGGTGCCTGAGGCTAAGAAGAGAGCATTGGATCCCCTGAAATTGGAGTTGTGGATGGTTGTGAACCATTATGTGGGTCCCCAAAACTGAACTCAGCAGCCAGTGCTCTTAACCACAGAGCCATCTCTCCAGCTTTTTTTTTTTTTTTTTTAAAACAGAGTCTCACCTAGACCAGGCTGACCTTAAAGCTGCTGTGTGACTGAGATGACTCTGCCTTCCTCATCCTTCTGCCCCCACAGCTGAAGCGCTGGGGTCACACGTGTGCACCACCACATTTGGCTTAGCTGTGCGGGCCTCAAACCCAGGGTTTTGCACATGCTGGGTGAGCCTCCCACCAGCCCTCCGAGGTGAGCTTTTTCCTGACTCAGTTCTCATCCTCGGGCGGACCTGTCCCACCCTCCCTGCCAGTCCCCATGGCGGACAGCCCGGAGTACTTTGTGTGCATGCTCAGCTTACTCCTGGGAGCCCTAAGAGACACTGGCTGACCCTGTGGTCTCCAGATGGGCGCTGTATGCGTGTGGACAGATGGCTTCCTGGGTCATGAGTCCCCAGGAGGCAGGCTAGGTCTCAAGCGTGCTGTTTTTGTTTTTGTTTTCCATGGGTGGATGAGATGGCTCAATTGGGAGGAAATGCCTGCTGCCAAGCATGATGACCTGGGTTCGATTCCTGGAACCCACATGGCAGGAGGAGAGATCTCCTTTCCTCAAGCTGTCCTGTGACCTCCACAAGTATGCCAGTTGGCATGCACACCCTTGTGCTTGGGCAAACCCTTCCCAAACTCGAGCTCAAAGTACACAAATGTTTGGCTTTTAAGAAGACTTCTTTTTTTAATTTCACATGTATGCCTCCATGTACACCTGGGCAGCACATGTATGTCTGTACCCTCGGGGGTCAAGAGAGTTTTTCTGAGCTCCCTGGAACTGGAGTGACAGGCAGCCGTGAGCCACTTTGTAGGTACCGGGGACTGACCCTGGGCCCTCTGCAAGAGCAGCAAACGCAGCAAGTGCTCTCCAGCCCCTTGTTCTGAGGTAGACTTCCCCTGGCTGGCCTGGAACTCACTATGTAAACCTGGCTCCCTTCCAGCTCATAGAGATCCTCCTGCCTCTGCCTCCCAAGTGCTGTGATCGAAGGTGTCCACCACCACAACCAGCGATAAACGTAACAGTAAAAAAAATGAAAAGATTTCCTGGAGACTCTCTGGGCCCCCTACAAGCAGACGGTTTCAGGTCCAGCTGGCTTGTACCTCCGAGTGCTTTGGAGCCTCCTGGCTACTCCAGAAGTGTATCATGGATGAAGCCTGTGTGGAGCCTTTGTGTGTACCTACTTCTCCCTCCCTGCACTGTCCTGGAGAAAACGGTGTCTGACAGAGCCCCGCTCAGGCATTCAGAGATGTGCCAAGTCCTCCTGGCAGCGTGCATGGGTTTGGGTGTGCCTTTGCCCTGCTGTGCCCCCCTCCCCCCGCTCACACTTTTTCTGGGTAGACAAAAGACAATGAAATTTCGGTTTCAAGGTGGGATGGAGCCACACAGCCATCAGGCCCTGCCAGCTCTGTCTTTCTGTTTCTCCCCTTCTCATTTCCGCTTGGGGTACGCAGGGGAAGTAGCAATTGTAAGAGGCCACGTGTCCAGATCAAAACCACGCTACCCAACAGCGCTGCTGTCTAGCCACCAACAGCTCTGGGGCTGTGCCAGGGGCCAGTGCCAAGAGCTGCACAGGCTGGAGGGTAGAGATCGTCAGCCAGCATTGCCTCTTTCGAGCTGTACTCCCTAAGCCCTCTGTGCCTCAGTTTCTTCATGTGTCACACAGGGGTAATAACCACTCCTACAGAGCTGTTTGGAAAGATCCAACCAGCCTTTCCCTACTCCGCTTCTGGGACAGTGTCTAGATGTGTGAGCTTCCCACACTCACTCACTGTGGAAGCAGAACAGGCCAGTGTCCCCCGGGAGTTGGGGTAGAGCCTCTGCAGGCCAAGATGGAGATTTCTAAACTCAGCTTTCTTTCTTTTCTTCCTTCCTTCCTTCCTTCCTTCCTTCCTTCCTTCCTTCCTTCCTTCCTTCCTTCCTTCCTTTCTTTCTCTCTTTCCTTCTCCTCCTCCACCCCCTCCTCCTCTTCTTCCTCTTCTTCTTCTTCTTGAAAGGGTCTCATGTAGCCCAGGCTAGCCTCTAACTCATCATGTAGTGGAAGGTGACATAGGATCTCTCATCCTCCTGCCTCTACTTTGGGATAATGTGTGTCTCCACTCCCTTTTTCCCTTTTCAAGTATTTACTTGTGTATGTGTTTGAGCATCTGTGCATCTTTGTCTGTATACCATGGAGACAAGAAGAGGGCATCAGATCTCCCAGAGCTGGAGTCACGGAAAGTCGTGAGCTGCCATGTTGGTGCTGGGAATTGAACCCCGAAAGGGCAGCCAATGTGCTCTTCCCGGCTGAGCCATCTCTCCAGGTTAAATCCCGCCTCTCAGTACCACCAGAGTGAGAGTTAAATTCAGGGTGAATCTGGCAGTGGCTATTCGGACCACAGCAACCGTCAAAGGAAGAGAACAGTGTGTCAAAGACCTGCATGGTCATGCCCCTGCTGTGAGTGTCCGTCATAGCCTGAGGCTTGCTTTGTGGTCAGAGACGATCAGTCTTATGGTGATGTGGGGGTCAATGTCTGGCCAGCCTAACACCATGCCTGCCGGGTCAGACAAACACTCCGGAGGTCAGGCATGGTGGAACACACCTGTAATCCCAGTACTCAGAAAAGGGGCAGGAGGGGTAGGAGTTCAAGGTCATCCTCCACTTTGTGATCTCTGCTTGCCAGTGACTCATGAGACTCTCTTAACAGCAGCAGCAGCAGACAGGACCCATTAAGACTGTTCTGTCAAGTCCCTCCTGGCTTTGGATATTTATTTCTATATTTACTGTGTGTGTGCATGTGTGTGTGTGCGTGTGTGTGTGTGTGTCACCACCAACGTGGAGGTCAGAGGACAAAGTGTGGGAGTCAGTTTTCATCTTCTTCCATGTGGGTCCAGGTCTCCAGGCTTGCACAGCAAGTGCTCTTACCCACTGAACAATCTTGCTAGTCCAGTTTCCACAGTTCTGAGTCCTGTGGCCCAGCTCTTCAGGGACATCCCACCGGCTCCTTGTTGCTGTAGAGCCAGACACTGTCACCTTCCTATCACTAAGTCCTGCTCCATTTGTAAGATACTGGTGGGGTTTAGGGCTTTGGCTCAGTTGTGGGCTCTCCATTCCGTCCCGCCAGTACAGGGTTGCCGGGCCCACTGTCAAGACTTCAGTAGCTTGTGAGCGGGCATCATTAGGAATCAAATCACAGGCTTCCAATTAGATGAGACTTGAAAGGACCGCAAGTGCTCTGAGCTCACCACTTCCTAGCGACTTTCCTGTGCTTTGCCTTGACGGATGCTCCCAGACCACTTGCGTGGCCGTGCCTCGGGGTGGAAACTGCTGAGTGACTTCACGTGGTCGGTTTGGAACTGGCTGTGGCAGGAATTAGTGACACCACAGAAATCAGCAAATGCCTCAAGCTGGGACACCACCATATCCGCCTGTGTGGGGGACAGCCTACCAGCAATGTTATTTTCTGGCCCAGGAAAATGCAGCTAGGTTGGAACCTGTCGCTTTTTCTGAGCCCTGAGCCCTGTGTTAAAGTTCATTTATTTATCTTTTAGAAACAGGCACTCAGCAGGTAGCCCTGGCTTGGCCCGGGGCTTGCTATGTAGGCCAGGATGTGTGTCTTCACCTTTTTATATTTAAAAACTTGCACAGCTTTATTGTGGCATAGTTGGCCTGCAACAAGCTGTCTGCTCAAGTCTGAAGGCACGGGCCTGCAACAAGCTGTCTGCTCAAGTCTGAAGGCACGGGCCTGCAACAAGCTGTCTGCTCAAGTCTGAAGGCACAGGCCTGGGAGTCCAGTTACTGGGCAGTTAAGTTGTCCTTTGACTTCCGAATTTGTGCCAGGACATACATGTGGCCCCCGAATAAACAAATGTAAGAATATGAAAACTAACCGTGTGCATTTTAAAGTATATAATCTGATGACTTTTTACCACATGAACGCATCTGCTGAACCATCACCATGGTCTAAGATAATATGCCAAAAAAAAAAAAATCATGGCTCTGCAAAGGCTCTTCATCCCCTCTGTAATCCATCCCTCCCGCCAGAAGGCTGCCATTGCATTTGTTTCCTAGCATCCTGGACTAGGGTGTGCTCTGGAACTCCGTGTGAATGGAGTCTGGAGTCTGCTACCTTCTTCTCACTTAACATCGTGTTTCTGAGGCTCCCTGGTACTTACTGTTCATAGATCATGGCTTATTTCTTTTTATTACTGAATAATATTCCCTGTAGGGAACTTGTTGATGCTCATTTGAGTTACTTCAAGGTTTTGGCTGCTGTGAATAAAACTGCTACACATATTTGGGCACAAGTCTTTTTCATCTAAAGGTTTTCATGTTATTTTTATCTTGAGACAGGCCTGGCCTTGATCTCACAAAGGCCTACCGGACTCTTCCTCTCGAGTGCTGGCATTAAGGGTGGGTGCCACCATGGTTGGCCCTGAATATTTTATTTTAAATTATGTATATTTGTGCTTGGGTAGGTACATGTGAGTGCAGGTGCCCTTGAAGGCCAAAAGGGGCAGCAGGTCCCCTGGAGCTGGAGTTACAGGTAGTTGTGCCGTGCCTGGCTTGGGGTGCCTGGCTGGGAATGGAACTCAGTTCCTCTGGAAATGAATGCCTGCTGAGCCATCTCTCCATCCCTGACACGGTGGTGGAGGGCCTAGGACAGGGGCGGGGAGGATACAGGGACTTCCTCTCTTGGTGCTTTTGAGCTTTCTGGTCATGGATGACTGTGGGGTTGTTCTCAAGTCTGTGTGGGTGGAAGTGCACTTAGAGTGCACTCCATGAGGGGGGTGCGGAGAGCCAACAACAGGATGGGGAGGATTCATTGGGCAGGCAGTGTGCTGTGTCAGGAGGCCTCTGCCCTGCTGTCAGAATCCTGCAGACAGGAGCCTGCAAATGTCTGTTCTGCCCTGCTAAGAGCAGTGAGGCAGGGACAGGGGTCTCTGAGGACCTTGGCATGCAACACAGCTGCTTCCGAAAGTTGGGGCTTCAGAGGGTCAGGGCTCCCCAGTCAGCTTGTCCCACCTCAACCTCCAGGATACCTCTTCGTCTCTGAGCTTGAGGACTGAGGTGGAGGGTGGGGGAGGAAGCCACCATAGAATGCAGAATGAGGACTAACGGAGATGCTTTGTGTCAGCAAAATGAAAGAATCAAGCTTTTTTTCTGTGTTCTTGGGGACTTGGGAGAACCCTCACCTTGCTCTCTTGTGGCATAAATAAAGGTTAGCTGCTGTCTCAGCATGTGTGGACCCAGAGCCTGGTAGAGCAACATCCTGGCACGGGACATAAATGAAAGCGGTCCCAGGTAAGGGATGGAAAAGCACATAGGAGCCAGCTAATAAGATGTCTCCCCAGGTGGAGTGCAGGGCAGGGCTATGTGAGAATTCTTTTTGTTTCTTTTTTCATCAGGCCAAATTTAAGGTCAAGTTCTTTGTTATAGGTAATGAATTGCTTGAAGCCTTTTCTTTTTCTTTTTCTTCTTCCTCTTTTGTTGAGATGGGGTTTCTTTATGTGGACCTGGCTGTCCTAGAATTCTCTGTGTACACAGGCTGGCCTCAAATGCACAGAGACCTGCCTATCTCTGTCTCCTGAGTGCTGGGATTAAAGGTGTGTGCCACCTTGTCCAGCTGAAGCTTCTTTTTGCCAGGTGGTATATGTGGGAGAGACCCGGGGGCTGGTTGGAGGCAGAAGAGGAACAGCTGTGGAGTGTTGGTGGGGCCAGGGGTGGGGGTGAGGGTGGGGGCGGGGTCTATGGCTTCCTTCCTTTCCCAGTGACAAGGAGGCTGTGGTCTCAGAAATCAGCTCTCTTCTCCCACCATGTTGGCTCTCACTTTTCATGTGGGCAGCTTGGCAGCAAGCTCCTTTACCTGTTGGGCCATCTCGCTGGCCCTGATCTAGAGCCTCTATGCAGCCTTACCAGTCTGTGTTATTTGGGGGGGGGGAGCTCCTCACCTGATGAATGGCTTCTGTAGGACTTGTTTGTCACATGTGTATCTGTGAGGCCCCTGCATTTCCCCATGGGCCTCTGCAGGGGTGTGTGTGTGGTGTATAGCCTGTTTGCCAGCTGTAAAGCTAAGATGCCCTGACCCCTCAGAGCCCCCAGACCTTGGGCAGAGCAAGAATAGTATTGGGGAGTGACCAAGAAAGCTACACCCCCCAGGTCTCCAAACTTAGGTATTTGAATACAATCCTTGCACCTTCCAAAAAAGGAAGATGAGATTGCCATCGTCTCTGCTTTGCTCAGGGGGAAACTGAGGCACAGACAACCTGTAAATGATCATCTGGGCCAGGCCCAGAGAACTACGTCGGCTGCCCCTTGGAAGTGGCTGGTGTGTGGCGGAAGGTGAGCGGTGGGATGTCAGCTGGACAGGAGCTCTGGCTTGAGTAGAAACCCATTCATCTTCCTCCTGTCACCTTCTCCTGAGGCAGCTGTTTTTCTGCCTTCCAGAAAGGTGCGGAAGGCTTAAAGGCCGGCTCTGCCTGCCAGCGAGCGCGGTCTGCAGAGGGCGAGGCAACAGCCAACCGCCACTTCTCAGAGATGCGTCCATGGGTCTCACTGGAGCTTAAATTTTTACTGCTTTGCCCCCTTTGCCTCTTCATGACTGGCACCACTCTACAGCTGGCCCTTCATTGTGCCCCCTAAAGGTCACACTTAGCCACCCAGCCCGGGGACAAGCCAGCTTTCCTCAGACACAAAGCTACCTCATTCCCCACCCCTGCCAACGACCCCGGGGCAATGTCCTAACCCCGCAGGGGCTCAGCCCCTATTCTCCTTGCCCACTACAGCCTGGCTGACTGGTTTTCTCGTCTGCTCAGTAGGCCAGGGTGGCGGGGAAGAGTGGTGTATCGCCCTAGCACAGTGGCTGTCTCTCTAAGCTACCAGGTCACAGTCCCTCATTGGCCCCACATCCCTGTGTTCTGCACAGACTCTGGTCTGTTTGGAGAACCTTTCCCCAAACAAACAAACAATCCTCAGAGGGGACAGTTTTTCTATTTCCCTTATTAGCTGTTTGTTTCCCTTGAGGAAGTCTGTGTTTCCTAGTCACCCAAGAAAGCCACAGCCTGCCTCAAATTGACCCCAACCAACACTTGTGAAGCTCCTGCTGTGTGCCAGGCTACCCCAGCACCCCACTGTATGGATGAAGAGCCTGAGGCATAGCAACTGGATGTAACCAGCCCATTGCTATGGAGAGCCCCTTTTCTTAGAGCCTGTTCCTTCCTGTCAGAACAGAAATGTCACTCAGCGATTCTCGGAGAGCCCCACTCTCTTCTGGAACCTTCTTGTAGGATGAGAACACATTCTGGAGTCAAACCTTATGAGTCCAAGCTTGGCTCTGTCAGTAAGTAGATGGAGCGAGGCCTCCAGGCCTCAGTCTTTCCACCTGTAAAATGGGAGTAAAGCCAGTCCCTGCCTTGGAGGGTAGATGTGCAGATGTGGGGGTCAGAGGATGACGTTGTGTCTCTTCTCTCCCACCTTTATCTGGGTTCCAGGGATCAAACTCAGGTCACCCAACTTTCTCAGCAAGTGCCTTTACCAGCTGAGCCCTGAACAGTGAGCCCTCCTTCAGACTGTCCAGTCGCTGATCACCTGGCCTCCATTTCCTCATGAGGACCCTGAGGCCTGGCTTCACCAACGTGGACAGCAGAGCACAGGGTCACTGCGCAGCGTCTGAGAGCTGTGATGTCCACTGGGCACTGCTCCAACCTGCGGAATGTCACATCTGCAGTTAGGGGTGGGTTGGTGTTCCAGTTTGAGTGTGGAATGGCTTCCACAGTCTCCTGCTTTGGAATCCTTGGTCCCTAGGAAGAGTGCTGTTTTGGAGGGTGTGGACCTTTTGGGATGGATGTTCTGCCTGGCAGAAGCGAGGTGCCGGGTGCAGGCCTTGAAGATTCTGTCCGTTTCTGATTCTGGCAAGGCTTCTAGCCTCGTTCTCTCTGGCCACACTGTGAATCAGTCGCAGTCACTGCCAGGTTGCTCTGCCGTCTTCCCCATCATGGCACACCAGACCCTTTGAAACAGAGCACCAAAAGGAGCCCTTCCTCTCTCACACTGCTCTGCCAATCATTTCCGCCATGGTGATGAGAAGTTACTGAGGTGCTGGGTGACTGCCCTCTCAGCAGCAGCTGACACGGCAGGAGGCTGCCACGGCTGAGGAGAGAAGCCATCACCCCACTGCTGAGCGCCAGGCCTCCTTCTTCATCTGGACACTGTGAGCTTCTGGAAGGCAGAGGTCTGTCCGCTTCTCCATCCAGCTGGCAAATATCAACCACGTGACGACACTTCAGGAACAGTGAGGCAATACGGCCATCTGAATTTCCCAGGGAGTGAGGACTGAGAGGTTATAGGTCCTCACCAGTGACCTTTCACTGGTATTTCATTAATGACACATATATGAATTTCTTTTTTTGAAGTAAGATCTCAGGTGGCCCAGGCTATCGTCAAACTTACAATATGCCTGACAATGACCTTGAACCCCTGGAGTCAAACCTTATGAGTCTACCTTATGGCCTTAACCTCGGAGTACTGGGATTACAGATGTGTTTCAAGCCTCCACATGTTTGTGTGACGCTGGGGAATTCATGTATTTCTAGCACGATACCAACGGAGGACTTCTTCAGGCCATGGGGATGATCTTATTCAGACTTGCAACCTGCCAGGCAAAACAAACTAGCAGACATGAATGTCAGCAATGGCATCCACCTTGCAGATCAGCCTAGGGTCCAGCCTCTGCCTTCAATCAGTATGCTGACATTTTTCTTTATGGCTGCATAATATTCCATGGTGTGGTCTTATCAAACTTGTTTCCCTTTTTGTCAGCCAACCAACATGTGGGTGATTTCTGGTTTTGAGACTTTATGAATGAAACTGCTCTGGATGTTCACAGAAAGGTCTTTGTGTGGGCAGATGCTTGCGTTTCTCTTGGGTAAATTTTCCATATTTTAGTAAAGGCATATTTAACTTTTAAAGAAAATGCCAACTTCTAGGCAGCGGTAGCACACACCTTTTGTCCCCGCATTTGGGAGGCAGAGAAGAGGCAGGCAGACCTCTTAGTTTGAGGCCAGCCTGGTCTACAGAGTGAGTTCCAGGACAGCCAGGGCTACAAAGAGAAGCCCTGTGTTGAAACAAACAAACGAAAACAAATGACAGAAAGGAAGAGAAGACGCCAACCTGTGTTGGAAGTGTGTGCGCCATTTTCCTCTCTCGCAGCAATGTCCAGGGCCCTAGCATCTTCCATTCCCACTGCACTGGGTATTCCTCTTGTCACGACTGTGGTTAACACTAAAAGGTGGATTGTTTGTGTTTTCTGCTGCTATCACAGAAGCCTAAGACTGGGGCTTTTCAAGAACAGCTTGCAGTTCTGAGGCTGGAAAGTCCAGAAGCATGGTGCTGGCATCTGCTTGGCATCTGGCCAGGGCTTCCTTCTGTATCAGACACAGCGGAGGGCATCGTATGACAGTCCTCGGAGGACTCCATTTTTACCACAAACTCACTCTACAGCCTAGCACTGCACAGGTCCCCGGGGCCAGACCCTCAGGGCCCAACCACTTCCCAACGTCCTTCCTTCAAATAATAGTGATTTTGGAAACATTGCTTCTAATGCTAGAACTTCAGGGACACCCTCAAAACAGGCACTTCCTGTTGGCCCGACTCTCTATTCCCTAGGCTCTGTCCTCACTTCTCTGTGAGCTCAGGGAACCACACCTGTCCAGTAGGTGAGGAGACTAGAACACAGACATGCTTGGTGACTGTTGGGCAGACGGACGCCTGAGTGTGTGGGAGCACAGAGGAGCAGGAAGTGGGTCTAGAGAGCTCACTGAGCCTGTCCTGAGTCCTGGGGTCAGGTGGAGACCAGAAGGGAGGGCTGGACAATGTCCTCTGTGCAATAGTTGGGGGAGTCACACCCTGGAGATGAGCGTGACATGGACTGACCAGCAATTCACAAGACTGGGCTAGGATGCCCTGAGGTTCTGATAAAGGAGTCCCTCACAGCAGGGCACTGTGGTGGCTGTAATCCTGGCACTCAGGGAGGCAGAGGCAGGCAGAGATCTGTGAGTTGGAGATCAGCCTGGTCTACAAAGCGAGTCCAGGACAGCCAGGGCTACACAGAGAAACCAAGAGACAGTGAGAGACAGAGAGAGGCAGAGAGGGGAGTTTCTCACTGTCTCTGTGCAGAGTCAGTGTTCAAAGGCACAGAATTCTGTGCTTGTCAGGGACACTTTTCCCCCATGCTCTTGCTCTGACAGCACGGTGGCAGGTGGCGACCGCCCGGCCTCAGAGCCTGCACTCAATCACCCCGAACTGAGGGCTTCGCACCGGATCGCAATTACAATCCTTCAGGCCCGACACAAAATCATTGCTCTGGTAAGAGGAGAACACCTGGGTAATGCGTTTAACCAAAATTAACCTGGTTAAGCCCTGACTCCATTGAAAATGAGAAAGTGCGGATGAGCCTAATCGATTCCACCCTGGTCCAATTTACCCCAGAGCCGGCTTTGGGTTTCAGTTAAATGGGCCAGCCCCTAAAACAGGGATGCTGGCTTTATTAAATTACCTCTTGAGTCACCGAGTGCCGGCTAAGGTGGGGCCTTTGTGTCATCCTTGGAGGCTGGTGAGCAGGGACCCGCCGCCTTGCAGTGGTTCACTCATGGTTTGGCTCAAGCTGGCCGCCTCATGTACACTCCCTCGCTCACACAGGCACGAACATAAACCTCGCCAGAGTGAGAAGGGTTAGCGAATATTTACTCCTCTCCCTGGGGAACTGAGAGTATGGATTTGATCAAATACTCATTTATTCTTTGCCCGCCGCTGTTCCCCCCGCCCACCCCGCTCTGGCCTCTTGGCAGATAAATGATGTTATTTGGAGGTATTCTGGAACTTTCTGACAGAGACCGTGTCTTAAGTGCTTTTAGAGCAGGCTGATACTTTGTAACACTTGTCATGTTCTGGCTAGTAGACTCCTGGACTCTAAAAGCCGGAACCTCACTCCGTTTCCTGCATTGCGAGGCCTAGGTCATTAGCCGTGAATTTCAAATGAAGCAGATTTACAATCCAGATTGCAGAAATATGTTGAAGAGAGACAGCGGGTCCCATGGAATTCATGGAGCAGAATACGCAAGTTCCCAGGGACAGGCCAGTCTGGATGGTCTGGGGAGCAGGGCTTTCTTTTCAGGGTCCCGGGTGTTTACCTGGGTGAATCCAGGTGTCTTCAGGTTCCTGAGGGCCATTCCTTCTGAAGCTGGGAAAGGTGGTACAGGCCTGTAACCCATCTACCTGGGAGTCTAAGGCAGGGGGATGATAAGTTCAAGGCCAGCCTGGGACACTCAGTGAACCCTTGTGTCAAAATGGAAAGTAAGAAGGGGGCTGAGGTACAGCTCAACGGTAGCGAGCTTGCTTGGCACAGACCCTGGTGTTCACTGTCAGCTCCTGCTTCGCTGTACTCCCTCCTGAACATCCCTGCCAGGCTACCTGCTCATTCTGGCCAAGGATGGGAAAATGGGAAGTGGGGGTGCTCTCCACAGAAGCCTGAGGACGAGGATGGGGTGTGAGGCTGTAGCGGCCCATTGTTCAAGAATACAGCATGGGTGACACTGTGACATTGACAGTGTCCTTCAGAGCAGCTACCGGTGACTTTGAGAAAGAGCGGGCCTTCTTTGATTGGTTGAAGACTCCAAGAGCAACACTTGGGTTTCCCAGAAAGGACATCCCGCCTCAGGCAGCTGCCTCTGCTCCTGCCTGGATCTCTAGTTTGCTGACTGGCCCTGGTGACTCTAACACATCGATCTTCACAGTCATGCGAGATAAATCCTTAAAATAATCTATTTACCTGTCTGCCTGTTGGTCCATCTGCCTCTCTGTCTACCCAATCATGCATTTCCCATCTATACAATTATCCCAACTAGTTATTCGTCCCGTCCATTTACCTACCTATGTATCAATTTATTTGCCCACCTATCCTTTCATCCATCCACCCACACACCAGCTCATCCATCCATCCATCCATCCATCCACCTATCTTCCCACTTACCCATGCCACCATTTATCTAATATTCACCCGCTCTTCTATCAATCCACCCATCCACCCATCCATTCATCCAATCTATTGGCTCTGCTGTTCTATAATACACTGGTTACAGCTGGCTTCTGGGAATGACTGTCACCTGTCCCCATCATCACCGCCTTTTTTCCCCCCACCACTTGAAGAGTCAGGAGATTTCCGTGGAAGCTCTCTGTACAATGCCTGGGATGTGACAAGTTTCCAGGGAGCCCTACTGTCCCTCCAGGTCAGGTACTGGAAACTCAGTCCTCAAAATGTGACCATGGGGCCTGGAGAGATGGTTCAATGGTTAAGAGCATATTCTCTCTCTCTCTCTCACAAACACACTCATACTTTTTTTTAAGATTAAAAAAAAGCTGAAACAGTTCCTTTTGTGAGTGGCGGTGGAGGAGGACAGACGGCCGGGAAGGACAGGGTGGTGAGGCGATGCTCGCCTCCACTGTACGGAATTCGCTTCTGGTACTTCGCAGCTGAAGGAGATGAAGGAGTCATCTAGAGAGAGAGTGCTCTGCGGGCAGGTATTGGAGAAGTCACCACTGTGTGTAAAGAGCCGGGGCACCTGGCTGCGCTGCCCGATTCCCGCAGTGGCGCGCACATACACTGAGGGCGCCCGGACCGACCACCACTGGCACGGTCACTCAGAGCTACCGAGGCATGGGCACCTGTGCGCTCCATCCAGATCATGAGGGTAGAAGAGATTGCAGCCGGCAAGTGGCGCCGGGTGCTGCCAAGCGGTTCCACCACTCCAACAGCAAGTTCTCAGGTTCTCGTTGCCCCACGACGGGCTGCAGTGCCAGCACGAGCTGAACTTCACCACCAAGAGGCCCACACCTTCTGCTAGACCCAGAGGTCCACGGAGTAAGACTCCAGGGATCAAAAACAACTACAACAGCCAAGAACAACAAAAACTGACATCTAGATGTGGGGTCTTTGGGGGATAGGTGGAATTAGATCAAGAGGGCAGGGCACCTGGGATGCATTCCCAAGGCCTGATGGGATGGCTGCTCCTGTCCGTTTGATGGCATTTAGAATTGCCATGGAAACAGCTCTCTGGGTCTGTGTGTAAGTCGGGGGTGCTCTTTCATCACTGAGGGGTGAATATGGACTCCGCAGCGCTGGATGGTTTTCCAAAGCTGGGGCCTGCCCAGTGGATTCCATTTTCTGATTCTTCCCAAATGGCACAGATGGGTGGGTTCATAGATAGAGTTAGATGATAAAGACTGATGGGATACTACGTTTTATGTGCTATGTGTATGCATGTTCACATGTGTGCAGCACATGGATGTAGGTGTGTGTGTGTGTGACACATACATGTCAAGGTCAGCTTGGTTTTTGAGACAGGGTCTCTCATTGGCCTAGGGTTTATCAAATAGGGTAGACTTGCTGATCAGTGAGCTCCAGGAAATCCTCCTGTCTTCATCTGCCCTCCACAGAGCAGTGGGTCACTATGCAACCCTCTTCCTCCCCAAGCATGAGTTTTGAGGATTGAACCCAGTTCCTCGTTCTTGCCACACAAACTATTTACCAGCTGAACCATCTCCCTGGCAGGAAGGAAAGAAAACAAGGCAGAAGGAGAGAGAGAGAGAAAAAAGGAAAGAGGAAAGGAAGCAGATGATAGAAGGAAAGAGGAAAACCTCCCTCCGGGCATCCAGAACTCTAATTAGAAAGGTGACCTCAGCTTCCCGTGGGCCTGAGGCTTCGGGAGGAGGGCCTTGGAGCCCAGAGATTCAGGCCCAGGAAGAGGTGATGTCAGCAGCAAGGGCCTGCTCTTCCCCTGTGTCTCTCTGAAGGGTGTGTTGTTGTTGTTTCTTATTTGTTTGTTTGTTTTTTCAGGGCCCCAGGCAAGCCCAGCGTCCACCTGTGCCAGGCCTGGATGGAATCTGCTGGAAGATGGCGCCCTTACAGCCAGGCGTAAGGGAGGCAGCAAGGTGGAGGGAGTGTGACCAGGGAGACACTCCGTGACAGGCTGGCGACGTAAACCACAACTCCAGCGGACTGAAGTCTGCAACGTCATGTCTCCATGACACAAGTTAACTTCCGTGGTGACTGACTAGCCTGCAGGTCTGCCCCTCCGGACATGCCCCTTTCTCCTAAGCCTCCCTGCCATATCAGATTTCCCCTATGCCACCTCAGCCTTTTCCTTCAGCAAGTGGCCACTCTGTTCTTCCCGACACTAGAACCCAGACCTGAGACACTCCTTGATCCTGCTTCCCTATCCTACTTACTGTTAGAAAGTGCTAACTGAGGTTCAAATGTTCCCCCAGAACTTATCAGGTTGATGTCAAACTGGCTGTATAGCCAACAGTGACCTGGAATGTCTGATCCTCTGGTCCCTACTCCCCACGTGCTAGGACTTTAGTAGGTATGTGCTTCTGTGCCTGGGTCCAGCTGAAATTTAAATGTCATCGTTATAGTGTTTGTAAATGATGGAAACACCAGTCATGGCGGAGACCAGCCTGCGCTGTATAGCAAGACCCTGCAAAGAATAAAAATAAAACAAAAGAGGAACAGAACAATTGGGAACAGAACAGCTGGGACCTTTAAAAAATGGTTAGGGACCAGGGGTTGGAGGTGGGGGTGGCCAAGGCCCCCTGTCTTGGTTAGGGTTTTATTGCTGTAAAGACATCGTGACCAAGGCAGCTCCTATAAAGGAAAGCATTTAACTGGGGATGGCTTACAGTTTCAGAGGTTCGGTCCAGTATCATCATGGTGGAAAGCAAGGTAGCATCCAGGCAGACACCTTGCTGGAGGAGCTGAGAATTCTACAGCTTGATCTGAAGGCCACGCCTCCTCCAACAAGGCCACGCCTCCTCACAGTGTCACTGCCTGTGGGCCAAACCTATGGGGGTCAAACCTATTCAAACTACCACACCCCCTGAATGGACACATGGTGGAGAGGATTTTGTGGGGGAAAGGGTGAACTCAGCATGGGTTCTAGAATTTCACTGTAAATCGGTCTCTGGGTGCTGCCCGAGTGTTTCTGCCATGCTGTCAAGCAAGGAAAAGGCCCTTCCAGGAAGTGGACCCTGCAGAACCCTGAGTCAAATTCTCTGTTTTCTGCGATGGGCTCCCGCTGGAGGGTGCTGCTGCAGCCACGGAAAGTGGACCGAGACAGCAACTCTTCAGAGGTGCTGGGCCTTTGGGAAGACCCTTCTACCGCACCAGGCCTCCTTGTGTTTCCCTGTCACCTGGGACAGGGAGCTGGCCTTTGGTCTCATGCCTCTGTGACACAGTAAGGAGAAACCGGTGTTGATCATGTAACACACGTAACACGTGTCAGATGTGTCTCTTGGCCACCCACAAGTTCAAGGTCAAGAAAGCCGTTGTCAGCTCAGAGACTCCAGCTACTAAGTGGTAGGACTTGGGGTGGGAGGTTTCCTGATGTCTGTACTGGTCACTTTGTGGAGGTGCCCTGTGCAGATGGGATGCAGGCCCGGGAAACCAAGGCGCTGGCTGCTTGCATGGCCATGTGACCTTGGCATACACTGTTACCACTTCTCTATCATGCCCACGCCACCGCATGGCATGCTGTTGAGGCTCCCAGCACAGACCGGTAGTGCGCCCTGGCTCCTGCTGGCCCGCTGCTTCCACTCTCACCTTCAAGGATGGGCTCAGCCTCCTGGGAGCCCTTGGCACCGGGGCTGGGCTGTGTCTGCCACGGCTGCTGGATCTTTGACGTCATCCCTTTGATGTGGGGCTGTTGAATCAGGTGGAATCCCGCTCTGCTGGGTCCAGCTCAGGGCACCAGACAGTCGGGCCTTTGTGTGTGTGCCCTGGGGCATCTGCCCACAGAATCCTGGTGGCTCCCTCTTTGGAAAAAGAAGCCTTCAGGAAAAGGGGACAATGGGCTTGTCATGTTCAGGAGAGAGCAGAGCCTGAACTGGGGTGGGCGCTGGGCGGTTACCAGGCAGACCCAGGAGCTCTTGGGAAAGCCGTGGGCCGTTGGGGACGGAGGCCTCCAGAACGTGTGGTAAGGGCGTGGCCGTCTGTGGCTGTGGGATCAAGTCCCAATGCTGTTATACCTTCTTTATCACTCTCTGCTCTGAGAGTGCATCGGCTGCCCGTCACCCTGCCTCAGGGCCTCGGCACACGCAGAGCCCCTTGCCTGAGATCTTAAGTTTTGGTTATGCAGAAAATGGCAAAGCACAGTTGTTTTGAACACTCAGATTCCTGTGTTCGGATTCTTTTTTTTTTTTTTTTCCTGAACAACACTACTTTCGAATGTGTGTGTGTGGTAAATGTATGTGCATATGGTGAGCGTATGTGGTATGTGCGTATGTGTGGTGTGTGTATGGTGTGTGGTATGTGTGTATGTTGTGTGTGTGCAGTATGTGAGCTGTGTGTGTGGTATGTGTATGTATGTGGTATGTGTGTGGGGGTATGTGAGTGTGTGTGGGGTGTGTTTATATGTGTGTGTGTGTATGTAACTGTGTGTGTGTGGTGTGTGCTATGTGTATGTGGTATGTGTATGCACCTGACTATTTCCTCAGAGGCCAGAGGGGATGTCAGGTGTCCGGTTCTATCACCCTCTGCCTTATTCCCTTGAGACAGGGTCTCTCTCTGAGCCCGAAATTCACAATTTGGCCGGTGAGCCCCAGGATCCACCTGTCTCTACCCCTCCAATTCTAGGGTTACAGGCGTATGTGGCCACAACTGGTTTCTATGTGTGTCCCTGGGATTTAGGCTCAGCCTCACTGCTTAGCACCCCTACCTGCTGAGCCACCTTCCCAGCCTCCTGGGACACTATTGTTAAAACTCATTAGCATTCAAGCAAAAGGTGGGAGAGGCTTGGTCCTGTCCTTGGTTTTCTGTCCCTTAGAGATGAACTGTCACAGACCAGGAGAGAAGGCAACACAATGGCTTAGCATGGTGTGAAGACCTGGATGACCTTTAGGAGCAGAAAGTGAGCATGCGGAGGCGGGCAGACTAGTGAAATAGAAAAACTCATGGGTTTTGATAGTAATGAACTGATGTTGGTCCCTTGTGAGTGAAAATTGGGTCACAGGGACAAGAGGCTAAGGGTAGGGACAACTGGGTGAGAGCGGGCAGGAACCCTCCGTGTTGTCCTTGTAATTTTTCTGCAGTTACACAACCATTCTAAAATAGAAAGGCCACACACGCACAATTTATTTACTTACTTTTAAGGTGCAGAAAAGCTGGGCATGGTGCAGCACAGATATAGTCCCGGCACTCAGGAAGGTGAAGCAGCCAGATAATGCCTGGTCTCTTACAAGACTGTTTCATTTAGTGATTGGTTCTTTTGAGCTTTTTACATAAAAACCTAAAGCCATCAGGGGAAGAACATGATTTTCTTTCTTCTTCCTTAATCTGTAATTCTTTTTCTCACCTTATTGCACTAGCTAGGGTTTCTATTATGATCTTTAGGAATGGGAGAGAAGACATGCTTGCCCCATTCCTGACCTCAGTGGGGAGCTTCCAGCTTTTCATTATTTTAGGTTATAAATAAGCCCCAGGTGATATTTTAGAACATAGCAATTCTAAAAATGTATTTGTTGTTTATCATCTGAAATTTCAATTTAACTCTAAAAATGGGAACATATCCACTTAATCAAATTACAAAGGCAATCAGTATCCTTGTCTCCCAAATACGGAAATCTTCTAAAATTCTCTTAGACCACATAGCTTAGGGTCATAACCTCAGCTACTTGGGAGACCGGGGAAGGAGGATGACAAGTTCAAAGCTAGCCTGAACTACAGAGCAAATTGAGGTCAGACCCTGCGTCAAAAGTAACAAGTAAAAACAGAGGGCTGGAGAGAAGGCTCAGTGGTTAAGGGCACTTGACCCCAGGCTCAGTTCCTAGCACACACATGTCTGCTCACAACCTCCTGTAGCTACAAGTTTTAGGGCATCCAATGCCCTCTTCTGTCTTCCATGGGCACGTACATTTGGTTAAACACTACACACGTAAAATAAAAATAAATACAATTTAAATCTAGAGTGAAAAGAAGGCTAGAGGTGTAGCTTAGTGGTTGCTTGTGTGAGATTCTGGGTTCAAATTTCAGTAAAATACACACACACACACACACACACACACACACACACACACACACACACACACTCTTTTAAAGCTCCGACATCTCTGGGTCTTCTAATTGCTTTCCTTCCTCCTGGGTGCTCAGTCCCACAGTGCCCGCGTCTGGGCTAACCTGCCGTTCTGCATAATCCCTCATGTCCTTCTTGTCTTCTACCTCTCTCAGTTCTGCTTGCATCACCTTGGGTAGACTTACATTTTTCAAAAATCTACTTTATTTAGGGTTCTTAAGCCCGTCTACCTCCCTTCCAACCCCCTGACCAGAGGTAGGGGAGAAAGAAGGTTATTAGGAAGAGGGAGTTGTGGACTTTTTTAGACATAATTCCTTGGGGAGATTCCACTCCTTGCTGTCCAGATGCCAGCAGCCCAGTCAAACAGCCAACACCAAACAGCGACGTGAGCCAACCGAAGTGGCACTTCTCAGCAGAAGCAGCTAGACTGCAGAAGAACAAACACATCGTGGAAAGCCGCAGGACTCAGCCGGAGTGCCGCAGGAAGGCCTCTGCTCTGGAGCGTTTCTCTCTGAGAAGCGAAGTGTAGAAAAACGAGACCAGCAAGACGACGTGCACCTTTCAAAGAGCGGCGATGCGAAAGTGATGTCCCCCTGTCCACATCAGCTGTCTAAAAGCCATGCCCCTTGCATGAGACAGCTCCCAGCAAAACATCATGAGCCCTTCCATGCACATGTCCCTTTTCAGCTGACCAAGATCACGTGTCTTCCCATGAGTTTGTTTTCAAGTGATGATGAACTAAAATGATTTCCACATCCCACATTTGGGACCAAAACAAAGAACACATAAAAGAAACCAAAACTTGCATTGCAACCTTGATGAGATAATTCATGTGTTTTTGACAATTCATGCATGGAAATACATGACTGCATCTATTCAATTCGTGTTTTTTTTTCTTTTTCTTTTTTTTTAAGATAGAGTCTTTTTGTGTAGCTCTGGTTGTCCTGGAACTCACTTTGTACATCAGGCTGCCCTCCAACTCACAGAGCTCTGCCTACCTCTTCCTCCCCAGGACTGGGATTTAAGGTGTGTACCACTGCCCCTGGCTTGGCGATTTATTTTGAAAATGGGCATTAATTTGACAAGCTCACTCAGTTTTTATTTGTTTGAACATACCTCTCTTTGAGTCTCATCTTAAAGATGTGTCTTCTCTAACTGTACCAGGTAGGTTTTCCTCACAGCTCCAAGCTTCTGTGGAGCTTTGCTGTCTCTGGCTGCTCTTGAAGAGTCAGTTGTGGGGCTGGAGAGATGGCTCAGAGGTTAAGAGCACTGGCTGTTCTTCCTAGAGGTCCTGGGTTCAATTCCCAGCACCTACATGGCAGCTCACCACTGTCTGTAACTCCAGTTCCAGGGAATCCGATACCCTCACACAGACATACATGCAAGCAAAACACCAACATACATGGAAAAAGGAGGAAAAAGAGTCAACTGTCACTGACTCAGACCATTGGTCTCTGCTCCTCCAGGACTTCTAGAAACTTCTGCCATTTTGTGTGGTGATGGGAAGTTTCACTCCCATGAGCTGCTAGAAAAATACAGGAATCTAGTGAAATTTGAATTTCAGATAATATGTTGCAAACATATTTTCATTTTTCATTATAATTAGTGTGTGTAGGCGCCTGCAGGCGTGCGTGCGTTTGTGTATGTGTGCGTGGCAGTTGAGGAGTTAACTCTCTCCTTCCGTCGTGTGGGTCCTGGGATTGAACTCAGGTCGTTAAGCTTGGCAGTAGATGGCTTTACCCACTGGGTCATTCCACTGGTCTGCAAATGGCCTCGGCAGCGTCACCCTGGGCTGTATTCATAGCAAGTAGTGGCTACGATGTTACTATTGCCAACTTGACAGAGTCTAGACTGCCTGAGGGGCAAGCCTCTGGCCATGGCTGTGAAGACGATTCTAGACTGGACTGAGGTGGGAAGACCCATTCTAACAGTGGGCTGCACTGTCCCATGGACTGAGGTCCTGGATCAAATGAAAAGGAGGAAGTGAGCTTAATGCCCAGTAAAACTGTTTTAAAGTCCTGTGCGGGGTGAGCCCAGGGTCCGATGTCTTGGGTTGTCTCCCTCTGTTGTCTGGCGTTCCTGCTGAGGCTCGATCATGGTGCCCAGCTGAGCTCTGAGTGCTTAGTGCTCACCTTGGGGCAATCTCCGACTATGTGGAAGGTGGGTTCCCACAGAAGGATTAACAGCGACTCCTGCCAGGAGCCTGCAGTCATTACCGACTTGGGACCACTTTAAGCTGAATTCTTGGCTGGGTAGCTTTTGAGACCACCCGCATAGACGGAATCGAGGCTGCAAACCCTCTTATTAGGGTTGGCTTCTCCTGTGAACTCTAAGGAGGGAGTTTCACCCTGTTCTTGCCAATGTTCCGTAGGCGCCATCTGCTTGGCTGTCTTGTCTCCAGGGAGCAGAGAGTAGTCCGGGAGCTTTGTTCCTGTCACCTTGCCACCGGTGAGTGACTCCGGGGACTTAGCTTTTTGCAGAGAGGGTTTCTACTAAAACCCTCATCCTGGGTGGGCTGCATGCCTTGTTTCTAGTCTTCCCTGTCTTTGGCTTCTGAGTACATGGACCCCGCCTCTCCTGCGTGTGTCCTGTGTCCGTCCCCCCGTCCCCCCCAACTTTGGTGCCTGGCTCTGAATGTGTCTTCTGTTTCTGAGAGTGTATGCCTTTAGCTGGTGGTTCCTTTGGTTGTTTTGAGTTCGGAAGGCCTAGAGAGTAATAGTCCCATGTCTTCCTGCAAGCACAAGACCCACACTTTTCCCTGCTACCAATTCCTCTGGAAACTGGCTCCTGGGTGTTTCCTTCCTAACTTGTTTTGGGACACGTAAATAGGGGCTACACAATCACAGGGCCGGCTTTCGCTCCCGGCTGGGATGCTTGTGTCCTCACCCGTTCATTCATTTACTCACAATTTCACTGACTCGCCCATTCATTCACTTGTGTGTTACTGAGCTTCCGATCTAAAGGTCAAGCTTTCTGTTAGATCCTACCCTTTAGAGTGGACCTGACGGCCTCAACCTCTCTCTGCCCTCCTGATGTCCTCAGGCTACCGACCTGCCAACAGGAGAGGCTGAACATTTTTTGGGTGTTATTTAAGGACCAAAGCAGGTTGTGTTTGGCTGATACGTTGGGAAAGGAAGGTGCCAATTGTTCATGTAAAGTACCTAAGGTAGGTACTTTAGAAGAGGCTGAGCTGGGACTTGAATTCTGGCCTGTCAGGCTACCATAAGCCTCTCTCTCTCTCTCTCTCTCTCTCTCTCTCACACACACACACACAGTCTTGCTATGCTGCCCAGATTGGCCTTGATCTTTGACCTGACTGTTGTGATGGCAGACAGATTTGGGCCACCACACCGGGCTGAGAGAGCAGGGCACCCCTTCCTCCCTCCTGTGGAGGTTTCAGGTAGATGCATCAGTTTTCATCTGATGCATTTAGAGCACTCTCCGGTTGGAGTCGAGGCTGCTAAGGGCCAACTCAGTGTGCAGCAGACTCTAGCCTGAGCTCGGTGGGGGGGAGGCGTGTCAGGAGGGATTCTGCAGCATCCCCCAGCAGCCTGCTACGGTTGCTGCGCTGGCAGGTGGCTCCTGCGCAGCAGTGATGGCAGACATAGATCTCGAGATCTGCGCTGGAACAGGAGGCTGCGGGTTCCCCGGGAGGAAATCCAGGGGGGTCTGGGAGCAAGCCCTCCCCTTCGCTGCCCCTCCCCCTCCTCTGCCATTTGTTTATGTACTTGTTTTTTAAAATTTATCTTTCGTGTGTGTGTGTGTGTGCGAGCGCACGCGTGTGCGCGCGTGACTGTGGACATGACCTGTGTGCCACAGCATGGGTCTGAAGGTCGGAGGACAGTTTCTGGTGTCCGTCCTTGCCTCCCTTTACAGCTTCTAGAGAGTGTCTTGCTTTCCCCTCCCTTTTCCCCACAGGGACACTGGGTTGGTCACAGATGTTCAGTTCATGTGTCTGGGTAATGCATGTGTCCTGGGGGTCCGAGCTCAGGCAAGCAGGCCCAGCAGCGTGCACCTTTACCTACTGGCCATTCTCAACTGGTCCTAATGATTTGTCTTTTGAGGTCTCATGGACCCCAGGTTATCCTTGAACTCACTACATAGCCAAAACCGATGCTGAACTTCTGATCCTCCTGCCTCTGCCTCCCAATTATTGAGATTACAGGGGTGAGCCACCATGGGGCTCGGTGCTGGAAGGTCAACCCAGGAGAGCCCAGTATGCTTGTGAGGCAGGGATCCCACTGAACTCCAGCTCCAGGGATGTTCCATCCCCTGATCCCTATGGGACCCTTCCCCTTCCCATACACACTAAGGTTCTGGTGGCTCTTGGATGCAGCCAGACTCGCTGTTGACTCCAGGGAAGCATCTTACAATAGAAAGCCAGGCAGTGGCTGCCAGGCTTTCCCGTCCACAACCCACCTCCCCGCTTCTGGCTACAGGGATGTGAGACATTGCCACCTCCTCGAAGCCGGCAGGTCCCCGGAGCTGCCGCAGCCCATCCCAAGCCAGCCTGGGCAACATCAGGTTCGAAAAGTTCCTCCTACGCCTCTCACCCCTTCCCCCAACCCGTGGGCCTCGGGATGTATTCACAGTTCTCTTCACGGCGATCCCTGACACAGGGCATAGTTTGAGCCTTTCCATTCCTGCCCCATAGCCACGCTTCTGGAAGCTCTCGAAGCTGGTCCCCCACCCCTTACAGTGAGCCTAGCAAGGGTCTGTGTGCATAATGAAACACCATCCAGCGGTGTGTCCCAAACGCTTCTACTGGGAAGTCTGGATTACAAGGCAGGGAGCTTTGTAATATTTTACTTAATTGGAAACATCTCACAGCATAGAGCTGTGGGCAGAAAGTAGTGTTTCTGTGGGCTTAAAATATCCATAGGGGAACCCTCACACGTTAGGAAGTATCTTGATGACCACCCAGCCCCTCCCCCATCGCCTGGCTGCCCAGGGAAGCCGATTCTGCTGTGTGTAGAGCTGCTGCGGCTCGTTCAAATCTTCTCTCTGCAGCGCGCAGCCCAGGCCTTCTGCCGGTTTGGGTCTCTCTGCACTAACCACCAACAGGCCACTGGGAGACGCTGCCCAGGTCCTTAAATAGTCCCAGAAAGGAGTGAGAAGATGTCTTAGTCAGTAAAATGCTTGCCACACAGGTAGGAGGGCCTGAGTAGGTCCTCAGCACTTATGTGAACTCAGGTGTGGTGGTATTTCCCTGTAATCCCAGCGCTGGGCAGACTGACACAGGCAGATGACTGGAGCTAACTGGTCAACCAGTCTAGACCACTTGTTGGGCTCTAGGTTCAGTGAGAGATCCTGCCTCAAAATAACAACAACAACAACAACAACAATAATAATGTGGGGCCCGATAAAGAAAGACAGCTTTTGTGACTCTTGGTCCTCTGCACACATGCTCACGCACATGTACAGACACACACACACATACACACACACGAGATTGCATACACATCTGCACACAGATAATCGTGTACGCATGCATGTCTCTTAGAGAATATGCTACTGCAGCGATGGGTGTTTCACACAAGGGTCTGCGTTGCGCAGAGCTGAGTGGCTCCGAGTCTCCCAGTTCCGCGTTTCATTCGTGGGGCTTGGAGAGGTCTGGAGGCTAGCAGTGGGCCTTCCTTATCCCCTTCTTGGCTGTTATGCATGGAATAGCCATGTCGTCTCTGGGGAGACAGAGCCTCTGGCAGAGGGGAATGGCTCTCTGGAAGCAACCATCCAGCAAACGGGGTGTCGCTGCTAGGCACACCAGGAAAAAAGAAGAAAGGACGGGGGAGGCAGGTTCCCTGTGGCTGAAGCCGCTGCTGCTGGCTCTTCTGAAAGGGCGAGGAACCTCCCTTCCCGTGGTGTGCCGGCTTCTCGGACCCTGATCTCCTGGGACCCTCCTGCCCCACTGCTCTGGCTCCAGAAGCCATCTGGAACCCTGCTCAGTGCACCGCTGTGGAGTTAACTGGCCTCAGATCACGAATTTACAGCTCTCTGCTGGGAATGGTGAAGGAGCCGCGCCCGGTGGCCAGAGCCTGTGGACAGCACGGAAGGGAGCCTGGAGGCCTCCCAGCAGAGGACCGCGGCTACTTCCTCTCCCATCTGGGTCTCCAGTGACTCATTAGCAGGCAGAAGAGGATAATTAGTTGGTTAATTACGAAGAGAGAAGGAGAAAAATAATAAAAAACAATCCAAGCTCTAGTTGTCATCCGTTCAAGCCTTCAAGGGCCACGGGCCCTCCACAGTTCCCCGGGCCCTCCACAGCTCCCCGGGCCCTCCACAGCTCCCCAGGCCCTCCACAGCTCCCCAGGCCCTCCACAGCTCCCCGGGCCCTCCACAGCTCCCCGGGCCCTCCACAGCTCCCCGGGCCCTCCACAGCTCCCCAGGCCCTCCACAGTTCCCCGGGCCCTCCACAGCTCCCCCTCCCCTACAGAGAGGAGTGTCTGTCCCTGCTGGGGGCATACCATTTATCACCTCCAAAAGCCCAGCCAAGGGAGCTTGGTGGGGGATTTCGCTGTGGGGCAGAAGGGCTAGGCTCTTCTGTGAACCAGCATTCCTCTCTTCCTACATGCTTGAATGCTTCCTGGTTATAATGGGAACCATCTCCAAGCCTCCGAGACCACAAGCTGCAGAGCCAGGAGCTCCTGGGCTCCTAATTCAATCTTCCAGGCCTTTCTTGCCTATTCTGCTGGGGATACCGTAGACTCTAGCCTGAATCCACAAGACGTTAGGATTTTTGATACATTTTCACATTAAGAAGTTAAATTTTTGGGCAAATGAAATTTGGAAATAATTTCATTGTGTGGTTTTTCAACTCAACAAACAAACAAACAAACAAAACCCTAAACTCAAGCCTCATTCCAAACCTCAAAAATCAATCTTGCACTTTGGTGGGTTCTTAGGTGCTGTGTGTTTGTTTGTGTGTGTGTGTTGTATGTATGTATGTATGGGTATATGTGCCTAGATGCATATGTGTGCATGCAGGTCCATGTGTGTACATGTGTGCATGTACATATGGAGATCAAAGGTCGAACTTAGGGATCGTTCTCCAGCCTTGTCCACCTTACTTCTTGAGACAAAGTATCTCACTGGCCTGAGTTTGACCAACAGGCTAGGCTGGCGGGGGGTGGGGGGGGGGCGTGTTCCAGGGCCGGCCGATTCTCTAGTGCTGAGATTACAAGCGTGCACCCAAAAATCCTCTTTTAAAAAAAAATGAATGGTGGGGAGGACATTCAGGTCCTCACACTTGCACAACAGACACTGTGCCAACTGAGCCATCCCGTCAACCTTCCCCGCTTTTAAAAATGGTCCACTTAACTGCGCGGGATAAGGGCATTTTGCCTGTCTGTGGCTGTGTACCACATGCATGCAGTACCCTCAGAGGCCAGAAGGGGGCATTGTATCTCCTGGAACCGGAATCACACAGCCGGTGGTGGGTGCTGAGAATTGAACCCCAGTCTTCTGGAAGAGCAGCCAGAGAGCCCCAACTCTCTCCTTTTTAAGTTAAAAAATGGGAGGGGAGAGGGAAGTGGGAACCTGGAGAGATGGTATAGCAGTTAATAGGGTTGGTGCTCTTGGGAAGACCTCGGTTGGGTTCCCAGACCCACGTGGGGCCTCATCCATAATGCCAGTTCCAGGGGATCTGAGTGCTTCTGCTGACCTCCCTGGGCACCAGGCAAGCATGTGGCACACACAAAGCACTCATGTACATAAAATAAAAATAAAGACATCTTTTAAAAATTACTTGGGTACGGGGGGGGGGGGGATATGCCCCAGTGGTTGGGGCTTGCCTAGCAGCACAAGGCTCTGCACTCTGTCCCCAGCACCACACGAATGATTGGCGATTCTGATGAAGAAGAGTGGATGTACTCTTTACTCAGTTTCCTCCGAAGTAGCATGATGCAAAAATTATAAAGCAAACAAACACCAGAATGCAAACATAAATACAGTTAAGATGCACAAGCCTGTACTGGTAAGGGCCCTTTGTGAGCAGGCCTGGGGACAGGCTCCATGATCTTGAATTTCTGATTTTCCTGCCTCTATCTCCTAGGGCTGGATCCCAGGTCTGAACTTTCATGCCTGGCTCACTGCAGCTTTATCTGAGTGGGACTGGGCTCTTCCTCATGTGTTCTGTACCGTAATTTGTCCCTTTGGTGGCACCCTGGTGGTTTTGGCGGGAAATGCCGGGCAAGCCCAGGTTTGCCTTCCCTTCTGGACCTTTCCAGTGTAGGTCAAACGGATGCCTTGGGACGGAACCTTCTGCCCTCTTGCCCTGCTCCTGTACCATGCACCCCTGCCCAGTGAATAGGTGGGGGATGGTGTGTCTGGCTTAGGGGACAGCGGCAGGAAGCCCTAGGACGGGGAAGGGGTGTGTGGCCTGGTGAGCACAGGACTGGGATTGCTCAGTCAACCCGGCTCTGCCTCAGAAGAGCCAGAGGGGAAGGGGATTCAGGAGGGGTGGCCCACAGAGGCAGATTGAGGCCATTTCCCTGTTTCTTAAGGACCAACCAGCGCCACTGCTGGGTCAGTGGCTGATGACCTGTAGCAGCTGAGCTCACTATGAGCTCAGGTCATGCGCTCTTCAGGCACGACTCTGCCCTGCCTGCTGTCTCTCTAGGCAGCGATTCAGCTCTAGTGACCTCTGGCATGACTGCCCAGCCCAGCCTATTATTTTACTATTATCCCATTTAGAGCCCTTCATCTAATTAGCGCCTGCTGAGGACAGGGCTTGTGTGGTTTTGCTGGAAGCGCCCGGCCACATTGGGTGACATTCTGGATTTCCTTCCAGTGGCAAGACTCTATTGTGGGGTTCCCACGTTTGCTTTGGCTTCGGAACTTCCTGAGCAAAGCTCCCAAGCTGGACTCGGAGACCAGGAATCTGGGAGCTCCTGCTGTCTCTGAGGCTGAGGGATTTTGGCAGTGGGATGAGTCCTCTGGGCGCCAGCCTCTATGGGGACTGGAGCCCACCTGGGGTGGCCTGGCCTGGTGGGTTTGAGTGCCACAGAGACTCCCCTTTGTCCTGCCTCCTGCTTTGCTAATGCTTGTCTGTTTGTCTATCTGTCTATGCGTATATGTGAATGTATGTGTGTGTCTATGCATGTGGAAGCCAGATGTTTATCTCTGGTGCTGTCCCCTGGCTTTGTCCCCTTGGTTATTGAGACAGGGTCTCTTCCTGGCCTAACTTTATTTTATGTGCATTAGTGTGAAGATGTCAGATCCCTTGGAGCTGGCATTACAGACAGTTGTCAGCTGCCATGTGGGTGCTGGGAATTGAACCTGGGTCCTTTCGAAGAGCAGACAGTGCTCTTAACCATTGAGCCATCTCTCCAGCCCCAATTACACCGATTTTGTGTGTGTGTGAGTTTTGAGGATCAGCTGCAGCCATCTCCTCAGCTCGTTTATTATTACTTAATTTATTTTTGAGCCAGTGGCTCACTCTGTACTCAGGCTGGGCTTCCCGTTGCAGCCTCCTGAGTGCTGAGACTTTAGGCGTGTGCTGCCAAGCCTGGCTTCTTTGTGCTTTTGTGCCCTTGAGAATGGTTTGTTCCTCCATTCTGCGCCTGTGCTGAACTCTGAGCATTGCAGAATCAGAAAGTTCGAGGGCGGTGGTGACACACGCCTGTAATCCCAGCACTTGGGAGGCAGGGGCAAGCAGCTCTCTGTGAGTTCGAGGCCAGCCTGGTCTACAGGGTAAGTTCCAGGACAGCCGAGGCTACACAGAGAAACCCTGTCTTGGAAAAACAAAACAAGCAAACAAACACTCAGAAAGTTCCAGAATGTAAATCCGAGAGAGGTATTCTTCTGAGGGACGCCTCAGGTGTCTCATGGGAAACATTTTCCCCCTGAGCCTCAGTTTCCCCATCTTATAATAGGAAGTAATAATTTAATAAATGATAACTTCTCCTCTCCTCTCCCTTTTTTCATTTTCATTTCATCTCAGGGTCTGGCTACTGGTCGTTGGTGGAATAATTTTCTGGGTTCCGAACACTTTGCTTCGTTTTCACAATCTCGGGGAAGGGGAGGTGGAGTTGTTGTGGCTATCCATGAGCGTGGACAAGCGTGTGCACACCTCCATGCGTGTACAACTGCACGCAAAGCCCGAGTTGACATCAAGGATCTTCCCCAGCTCTGGTCTTCACACTTACATACTGAGGACTTTAACCACTGAGCCATCTCCCCAGCTCCCAAGCGCCCCTTAGCCTCCCTCTTCGGCTGAGCACTGTGAAAGGTCATTGATACACCAAATCACGATACATAAACTTACAGCCATGCCTGTGGCCATTCTACAGACCCAGAAGCTGAGGTCTAGAGATTAGATGATTCTCCCAAAGTCTCAAAAAGGCAGAGCCACACTTGATGCCAGGTTTCTGTGATGCTAAGGTTGCAATGGCTCCTTCTGGAGGTCACTGAAAGACAAGGTGGTCAAAGAAGCCTACGGCAAGAGCTCTGTGGGAGGGAATCTGAAGGCTGCTGGGAAGTTCTGAGTCTTGGGGGTACAGTGTGGACAGAGGCCTACCAAGTGCGAGTGAAGGACCGGGAGAAGCTGTTGTCTGACAGGCCGCCTCCTCTGTCTGTCCTGCTGCAGGCTGCCCCCTTTGCCTGTCTTTGACATCACTAGCCTATCACAGCAGGAACAGTCTTTTCAAGCTAATGCAAAGGCTGGACCAGCTCCATCTTGGGGTCCGGCTAATGATCGTTGGTAGAGACATTTTCTGGGAACCAAATATTCGGCTTAGTTCTTAAGATCTTGAGAAAGGGGAGGTGAGAAGCTGCTGTTCCCCCCAGCTTGTCACCCCAAGCATGGAGATCTGGCCCTTGCTTAGGAAGGAAAGCCAATATGACCTGAGCTCTAAGGAGCGGAAAGGGCCGTTGCAACAGCTACTTTTTTTACATGGAGAGCACTGTGGCTCCTTCTTGAGACTCAGCAGTGTGTGTGCAGAGCCTTGCTCAGGTTCAGCTCTTAGGGGAATCACCCAGGGGGCAGCTGGCTGTGTGTCCCAGCCCCTTCCTCCTGTAGGAAGTTTTGGGGAGTCTTTTGGGAGGATGGGTATCCCAGTGTTGATTCCTCAGCAGGAATGAGGAGCTGGTGGAGGAGGGAGGGGGACTGGGACTCTGGGCTGGGTGCCCATGCCAGGCCTCAGGTCACCTTGCCCCTAGTGGCTCAGACTTGGATGGGTAGCCTGGCTGGCTTTGAGAAGATTCATTTTGGGGTGCCACTCCTGGTACCCACTGCACAAAATCAAGCAAAGCTGCTATCACTGGCGTGGGACCCAAGTCCCCAAACTGAGTTCCAGTCGCTAGGGACCGGTAAGGGCCTATCTTGGCTGAGCCTTCAAAGAACCTGAGAATTTTAAACAATATGGTGCTCTGTTGACCCAATAGGTCAGAATATGTTGGGGTGACCCTGGGCTCTGTGCTCAAGGAAGACATCCGGGGACCTCCTATTCCCGGCATGCTCTTTGATTTGGGGCCATGGCTAGAGCGTGGCAGGGAACCTGACTCGTCCCTCCCTATACTTTCATCCCTGGTCTCAGGGACCCTGGCCCAGGGAGACGCTAGCTCCCTGGACCCCCCAGGATTATATTTTTTCCTAAAGCAGGGTCGGTTCTCTTTAACGGTCCTTTGAAACATCCTTTGTCCCACTGGGAGAGACTGGGACACAGGACTTGAATAAATGCAATTGTAAAAGTCATTTTTCTCAGCTCAGGAGCACGGCGGACGATTCCTTGGCTGGAGTTATTCTAATGAGTCTGGCCTCACTTCAAAGCAGCTAATGTAATAAGGGGAAAGCCAGGGCTCCAATGGGGCCTAATTAGATTTCTTTCCACACTCATCCTGCATTTGTTTTCTGAAGAGTGGCCAGACCCGGGAGACCTGTGATGGTCCAGGGTGCAGAGAGCTAAGAGCCAGGCTTGGCTAGAGAAGGACCATCAGTCTCCCTGAGCCTGACAACTGAGATCCGCTTCCCAGCAGGCCTGGGCTGCCACCTCTAAAGTCAACAGGGTTTGGGACCACATGGGGAGGGGTCTTGGGAGGACAGAAGGCTCCCTGGGCCAGCGAGCGGGCTGGGTGGGGTGGGTCTGGAGCCAGGCTGCCTGCCTTTGAGGACACGAGCCTCCCTCACTGCTGTTCTCCGTCCGTGGAGTGCGCGCGCACGCAGGACCAGGCTCACCCCCTTGAGGCTGAGGGGCTAAAACCGCAGCACCTAGAGCCACTCCAGGCTTCGAGGCAGGGTGAGGGCCCCTCACCCCCACCCCCCGCACCGCACACAGCTTCATTTCCCTCGGGGATTCTCTCGAAAAGGCAACCCGACAAGAGGATGCCGCTATGGGCAATCCTGAACTTTGGGGGCTCCCAGTTTAACTGGTTGAGGAGTGGGGAGGTGCTCAGCGGGAAGATATTTTTGGACACCTGAAGCAGCTGATGTCTGTCACTTTTCTCTCTAGGTGCAGTTGAGCGATGGGTGACTAAATCCCCAAGTTGAAAAGTCCTTTCTCTAAGCAGGAAATGGAGGCTCTGAGTCCGACCCAGCCGCAGGTCGGACCGGCCCAGCGCCAGCCTTTCCCATTCCCACTGGTGTGTACGCACGGGGTGCTCTGCCCTGCCCTTCTTGCCGTTTCCTTATTCGTTATGAATCTTTTCTTTCTTTCACCTTTCCTTTTCCTTCTGTTTTCAAACATTTCATTTATTTTCTGATAGTGTCTGAGCGTGGGCGTGTGCTGCGCATGTGCGGACGGGACAGCGCGCATGTACAGCTTGGGGAAGCAGGGCCTCTTCTTGATACCACGTGGGCTCCTGGGGTGGGGCTGAGGTCCGCAGGTTCCACGAGGCAAGCCCTTGACACAGGTGTAGCACATTTGGCTGGCGGCAGAGAACAAGGTATGGCTCCCTAGATCACACGGTTTCCTGACCTTGTCTTTTTTTTTCCCTCATAACTTTGGGGCTTGAAGCTGAATATCTCCATAGGCTCATGTCTTGAGCCCTGGGCCCCTAGCTTGTGGCTCCGAAGGTTATTAGGAGTCAGGGCCTGGGTAGGGGTAGCAGGTCACGTGGGACAGACATTTAAAGATCGTACCGGCGCTGGTTCCAGGCCTCTGGTGTCTGCTGAGAAGTGAAATAGCCTCTGTCACATGCTTCTGCCTTCACAGAGCTGTTCCGTCCTGCCTCAGCGGGTGGAGCCGTCTCCACGTGAGCCTCAGTTTCTCTTCCTGGGGTGCGAATGTTACAGAAATTCAGCAGTAAGTGTAAAGCGCTGCGTACCACATTTGGCTCACTAGCAAGCGTTCCTTCAGCTCAAGAGATTGTCTGTGTCATATGTCACCTGCTTAGCTGTCTGAAAAAAAATGCAATGTAGCAGTTTCCTCCAAGATTAAAACCTTCCATCTTCTAGGGAAGGGCTTTAATTAAGTTCAGGAAGTGGACAGCTCAATACCTCCAAGAAATCCCTGAAACTGACAGATTCACAAGACCCCTCCCTCCTCAGCATACATACGCACATATATGTGTGCAGTAAAGACTGCTGGGAGATACTCCAGGTAGCTTAGTAGCTCCCTGAAAGAAGTGACCAGCTGAACTCTCAAAAAGGACACTCTCCAACATGTGCTGTCTGTACAGTGTGCTGTAGGTTTCCAACTTTTACGAGCTGTTGCCGAGTCGTTTCTGCTCCTGTAGTAATCATCACCCATACTTCTGTAAGGTACCTCAATAAAGTTCACTGGTTCACTGAGTTGGACTTTGGTGGTACCCTTAGTCTGTCCTGTTCTCAGCTCCCTGTCTGAGATGAGCAAATGTTTGTTCATGTATCTCCAGGTGCATCTCATCTCCCCAAGGTGATGAAACAGAGCCCCAAGGAGGTGAAAGAACAAATCTAAGGTTGCATGTGGGCAGCGTTTAGCTTTCAAAGTTGGGGTTACCTGACAGCCACACCTGGTCCCTGGATTCAGTGCCCTGCTGCCTCCTGCCCTGTGACTTTTCTCTAATAGAAACATTCCATCCAGCAGGGAGGAGGGAGGAAGTAGGCCGGGAAGGAGGTGGAAGGCTCGCAACAGTCAGAAAGTTAATAACACAAGTCCTAGGAAGTTCTGGAAACCAACTAGGCTCATAGGTCTTTCCAGGAGGTCATGGGAACAATCAGCAACTCTTGGTGGAAGAGATTGTTCAATCAGCTGCGCGGCTAGACGGAGCAGCGCCTCCTGTCAGGCTGGCTGCCTGTATGCAGGGTTGCAGCCTTAGTAGGTTGTCACCCACGCTGGGGCGGGATTTTTGGTGATGCATCCATCTTTGAGTCATCTCTGCTCATCTCTACTCCCATAATTCACCCCAATAATAATTCAACATCACCAAGTTGGGCTTTAGGGGAACCCTCTGCTCTGCCCATGCTCTCTGTGGGGTGAGTAGATTCTCCTGGAGAAGTCCCACACAATACCTTCTGGGTTCTCAGAGCAGGCTGTCATCCTCAGATCACCAGTCTTTGCAGGGGGTCCTTCTGCAGTGATACCCCCTCCCACCCCCACCCCTGCAAAGCCCAGCAGGAGAGAGGGAGTCAGTGTAGCAGAGTGGTCAGGCTGTAGGAGCTGGAGTCAGCTTGCTGCTCCCACAGTCCCTTGGCTGTGTGACTTTGGGTGAGTGGCTTGACCTCTCTGGGCCTCTGCTTCCTTATTGGTAAAACGATGTTGGCAATGAAATGGTCTAAAGCGCTTGGTGCCAGCCTCCCTATTAAGAGCTCAGAGTACATCTATGGAGTTGAAGCAGTTGGTAGAGACCATCTCCTGTCTTTGGGGGGGGGGTCCTTGTGTACCCTTTTTCCCAAAATCAAGGGGGCCACCAAAGAGTGGAAGTGTTGATTACTGATTCAGGATTAACAACCTCCAATGAATTAGATAACTGTGAACGGATCACCTTGTGGGAACTGCCAACTTAAACAAAACGAGTTTGGGCTCTTGGTAGCACAAACGCTAGCCCAAAAAGCCCGAGAAGCCTCTGAGAAGAGTTACGGCCCTTGGAAGCTCTCAGAGGGCTTGGAGTGTCACCTGAGAGCAGCAATGTTGAAAGCCGGGGGCAACAGGGGCAGCGGGGGGCAGCCGGGGTAGCGGGGGCAGCGGGCGTCCTATCTCTGGCAGGTCTCGAAGGCTGAGAACAGCTTTGCTACGTGTGGCTGAAGTGTGGGGTCCTGGAGGTAGGAATGATCCGCGCCCCGTTTACACCCATGGGCTGGGTCTGGGAGGCTGGCTGGGGTTCCTGTGCTTTCCCTGCTTGGCACAGGAGCCCGAGGCGCTGCGGGCTTCCAATTCGTCTGCCTCTGGCAGTCGTCTCTTCCTCCCACATAAGGGAGGTTCTCCTTGCATCTTGCTCAGCCCTGGACCATCCAAAATTTGTGGGACGTCAGGGGGCCACGATCAACCGGGTTTCGGTGTGAAAATGAGGTTATAGATGGGACCCACCAGGGAAGCGCTGTCCAAAAGCCTGCCAGGTCTAGGTGGAGCTGTGGTGTTTGTAGACCACTGCCTGCTGCTTTTTCTCTTCCCTGGCCCGGTGGCTCTCAGGGCTCTGGCCGTCAAAAGCTGGGACTCTGGGGGGCTTTTGCCCAACTGTGTTTGTGTGTGTGTGTTGCTGTTGTGTCTATTGTGTCTTATCTCAGGGCTTGTGTGCCCTGCCTGTCAGAAAGCCTCCAATCAGTTGGGAAACTCCTTAGGTGGTGGTGGTGGGAGCTTGTTGTCATGGTTACCATAATGGGGGGGGGCTGTCACATCCTGCCTCCTGGGCCTTCAGAACCAGAGTGTGGGCTAGCATGATCCCTGTGGGTATGCACACACCCAGACTGGCATAGCTTGGTTTCCCTAGACGGCGGGGTGCTGGCACACACTCCCAGCAGGAGATCGTATGGACACTGGTGGCTGTCTGGGGTCAATGCATTAGATTTCTTGGCCCTCACCACAAGCCACACAGTGAGACAGCCTCATGATTCTCTGGTGACTCAGGGACTAAGATGTGGGGAATCTCCCAGCTGGGCTGATGGAAGAGATCCACTGAGAATCGTTTTGAGGTTCCCTGCCTAATCTCAGGCGGCCAACAGAGTGGACCACGGGACACGTCAGTCCTCCTGTACTGCATCAGAAACAAAGAATGCAGATAACTCAGGTGAGCAGAAAATAGGAAACCACAGTTAGGGACGACACCGTCAGTACTCTCCCTTCATGTCTTTTTTTTCCTTTGAGTAGATGGACATATGGGCTTTAAAACCAAACCAAACCAAACCAAACACCCCAAACCTTTGGAAATAGAAGCAGACGGCATGCAGCCAGGAACCGGGTCAGGTGGCTACAATCCCAGCCATTGGAGGCTGAGGCCGGAAGATTGAAGAGCTAGGCCTGCCTCAGAAAAAAAGACAAAACCAAAACCAGCCACACAAACAGACAACAACAACAACAAACAACACATCTCCACCCTGAGAGGCTAGGAGATGTGTCCCCCCAACCCCCAGATCTTCGAAGACCCAGCCTCACTCCAGAGTGTCCTTCCCATGGTTGCCAGTGCCCTCCCGGGCACCCTGAAACCGCCGACCATCGACTTAAACCGTCTAGGTAGGGTGCAGACGAGTAAACGCAGGCTCGTACATTTTTGATGAAGTTGACATTACACAAACGCTCCCGGCTTACTCTGTCAGACCCGGCATCTAGGGGCCGAATCAATAATGGAACAGTGGGAGAAATCAAACATTAAACAGGCCGTTCTGCAAGGCAAGCAGCTTGGTGGGGGTTGGGGGGGGGAGAGGGCAAGTCAGGTGACCCGGAACGGCAAGTGGCCAACAGTCCCATTGCCTGTCCGGGGCGACGGCCGGGATGCAGGCATAGATGCTCTTGGATCTCCACAAGCTTGGGAGACCCTGTACATCTCCAGAAGCCTCCAGCTTAGGCTAGAAGCCCAGAAACATGGAAAGAGTATTAAGTCTGCAGCCTCAGGCAGGTTTTTTTTTTTTTTTTTTTTTTTGACCTTGTCTGCCTAAATTGGGAAAATAGAGCCTTGGACAGGGATCACCAACTCTTTTCTGATGCTTTCAGTGTGAACTTGGGATTATGTAGGATCCAGAAATAAAGGGCTTCCAAGCCACATGTGAGCAGGGCCCGGGAAGTGTGTCTTCAAAGCCAGCTTTGGTGTGTACTCGTATGTCTGTGTGTGCTTGGGCACCCACTTATGTGTGTGTATGTGTGTGCATGCGTGCATGTATGTGTGTGTTTGTATGTGTGTGTATGTGTAGGATAGAGAGCTACCTCAGCTGTCTTTCCTTGGTTTTGAGACAGCCTTTCCACTGGTCTGGGATTCACTGATTCTCGGTGACCCTCAGTGACCTACCTGTCTCCGCTGCCCCGGTTGTTGGGATTGCAAGTGAGGGCCGCCACTCCTGGGTCTTTCCATGTAGGTTCTGGGCATCTGAACTCGGGTCCTCATGCTCTGACATCCCACACTTTACTTCCTGAGCGAGGACCCAGACCCCAAACACCTCTTTATGCTGAGAGAACAGCCTCCCTCTGCTCACTCTTCCTCTGTGGCTCTTGGCCTTGAGGTCATTAAAAAACAAAAGAAAAAAACCAACCTCGGTTGAGCCTGTGCTCCATCCCAAGGGTGTTTGAAGGGGGGTCTCCAAAACCCCCAGATGCTGTGTGACCTTCAACTTTGGAAGAGGAATCTCTGTCCTTTCCAAAGACCAAGAGGCTAAGGATGAGGAGAGAAGTGTGTGTGTGTCCAGCTGTCAGGGAGGACTCTCTGGAGTGGCCCTGTACCCTCTGCCTTTACTTTCTGGAACTTCTGAGCACTCGAGGCCTGGCCTGTGGGCCATGGAACCTGCAGTCCCAAGGACACAGTGCCTTGTGCCCTTGAAGTCCAGGGGGGCAGGGGCAGGTGGCCAGCCTGGTGCTGAGGCCACCTAGCTGTGCTCCAGCAGGTTCTCCTGCTGGGGGAGGGGCGGTGTGTCAAGTCAGTGTCTGCAGGGGTCCGGGACAGTTGCCTGCCATCCTGTGTCTTGGGGTCCTGCTGGCCTCCAGTGTAGGCTTTGTGGAAAAGGACCTGTGAAGTGCCTTTGCCCGGAGGGGCCATAGTTGGACCTCTTTCCTGTATCGCTTTGAGACGTGGAGAGCTTCTGTTTCTTGGCTTTGATTCTATGTTAAGGGTGCTCCTCATTCTACTGTCTCTGTCGGAGGCTAGAAATGATCAGGAGCCGGTTCGCTCAGTCGGTAAAGCGCTTGAAAACATGAGGTCAGAGATACAGTGAGGGGGGGAGGGGTGCAAGTGTGGAGGTGTGTTTGTAAGCCCGGTTCTGGGGAGGCAGAGACAGGCAACTCCCTGGGGCTTGTTGGCCAGATGGTGAGCTGACTTGGTGGGAACCAGGCTGGTGAGAGATGCTGATTCAAACGCCAAGGTGGGCAGTGGCTGAGGAACAACAGCCACGTTGACCTCCGACCTCCCTGCAGTGCTCAGGGATATGCATTTGACACCCACACGAGTGTGCCCCACACACGTGAATGGGCACATAAATACGTGCCAATACAGACACACAAAGAGATAATACATGTGGCAAATATTTTTTCAGGGTCTGCTGAGGGCCAGACTCAGGACAAGAAGACAAGGAACCAGACCTGAGCATGGGGCTGTCTCAAGCAGCTTATGGGGGCACAAGCTATGGCCCAGTGGACCCCCGTGAAGGACACCTTAGGCTACTCATTGCAGATTCATCACCAGCAAATCTTAACTGCAGCAGAATCTCCCCAGGGAATTTATTCGAGATGCAATTGTCCAGGCACTGTGGGAGGGCCTGATTCAGTAGCCTGGAGTCATGAGATGCTCCCATGGTCATTCTGGGTTTTCATTTGGACCCACTAAGAATTACTAGTCATTTTTGGGCCTTCGAAAGCTGAAATGCCTCATCTGGTGATCAACACGGAGGTGGAGGTGGAATTTTTAAATTGACTTTAATTTTCTCTAATGAACACGGCACCTGACCCCCTGGCCATGGCCCATTTACCTGGAGAATCAGAGTTCGAGATGCAGGCTGCCATGTGGGAATGGTCAGGGCTGGGCCTGACCTCAGCCTGACCCTCAGATATGCTCGGGGTCCTTTGTGCCCAGATCCTAGGGAAGTTTCTTGTTTGACTAGCTGGGATTTCACACCTTTTATTCTCCATGTGAAGTCTTCTAAAGAACAAAATGAATTTGAACTTGTCCTTCTTTCTTTTCTTTCTTCCTCTCTCTCTCTCTCTTTGAGATAGGGTCTCTCTACATAGCCTCAGCTCTCCTGGAACTCCCTATGTAGACCAGGCTGGCCTTAAACTCACAGCGATCTGCCTATCTCTGCCTCCCGGGTGCTAGGATTAAAGGTGTGTGCCACTATATTTCGCTAACCTGTCGTTTCTAAACACAAAAGGATTTCTTTCAACTGGAGTGGCAGCCTGCGCCTGGGATCCTAGCCCTCAGGGGCCTGAGGCAAGAGGATGTCCTGCCCATTGCAGGCCGGCCAGGCCACACGGTGGTGTCAACCACCACCGCTACAGCACAGACTAGAAATAAAAATACCATTTTATCTTGCACATGAGACCGCTGGACACTTTCGTAAGTCTCAGAGCCGTTAGTGGATTTTACTAATCTAATTTTTTAATCCACTGAAAACTCTTGGCTATTTCCTCCTCCTAAGAATGATTTTGTCATTACTTTTCAGCCACGCTAAAAAGGACTAAAAGAATAAGGAAGTGGGGCAGTAATGGAAGCATCCAGAAGGAGTCCTCCTTGCGGTGTGGTCCCGCAGTTTCTGAGTGTGTTGCTGTGCTGAGCTGAAGGTTGGACTCCAAAGCGGCCCACCAGCCAGCCCTGGGAACCTGGGTGTTTCCTTACACAAGAAGAGGATTTGAAGATGATATTAATACCTTGAGATGGGAGATGGCTCTAGATCATCTGGGTGACTTGGGGTAATCACACGGGCCCGAGAACATTCACCAAAGAAGCTGTGGCTGTGAATGAGAACCGGAGGCACTCAGAGGGGGAAAGCCTTGCTGGTGTTTGCTGAGTCTGTGAGGGACGTTTCCCATTCAAGTCACAACAGACTCACTTTAGTCTTCGACTTCCAGAACACACACTCTCTGTCTCTGTGTGTGTGTGTGTGAGAGAGAGATGCTAGTAAGATGGAGATGAGCTGGTGGCCTAAAACGGTGCATCGCCAGATGACATAAAAAGAACTCGGAGGTTAGGATGAGTTCAGTCACTGGAATGCTTGCCTCGCACTCTCGCTCGCTCGCACGCACGCACGCACGCACGCACGCACGCACGCACGCAGCCCCAGATCCTACATTCAGCACTGTGGAAACCAGGCATGGTGACTCTCTCCTGAAATCCCAGCAGTACTCAGGAGGTGGAGGCAGGAAGATGAGAATTCAAGTACACCATGAGTTCGAGGTCAGCCTGGGACACAGTAGACCCCGTGGAGTGGGGGAGGGGGCTGCAGCCCTCCTCTCACATCCCTTTACAGCGTGCACCTTGTTCCCATTGAACAGAAACGAAGAAGTCAGAATTCCACCTCATTTCCCCCCATAATGAAAATGAGGAGAGAAACGGGGGGAGAGACACGTGTCCCGTGATCATCAGATGACTCAGAAAGCAAATGCAGGCAAGCAGAGACACCATATACTTGACTGAACAAAGATGGCGAACCTGACCACGTGAGTGGAATCTCACACAGGGAGTGTTCACAGGGCAACGTCCTGGGTGGATTTTTCTCACACTCAGGAGTGAATGAGTAAACAAAAATGTCAAGGGAAATGAAAAGGGAATGTGTTGTTCTCGGCTGCTTAGTCAGCGCACTCTGCTCTGGGAAGCCTGCCTGGGCGTTTCCACGTGTAGCCAGCGTCTCTCATGTTTGTGTGCAAACTTGAACCTAATTGAGCTTGTAATTCGATTATCCTTAGTTCCTAAGTGGACACAGGCAAAGATGGGTGTTCTTGCCAGGTGACTGGGAGGAAAGAGCTGAAATAGAAATTAGGGAGTGTCACTGGGTTGCTGCTTGTAATTGGTGTTTGCAAGCCTAAGAATAGAAGTCTTTTGCAATCTTGGAGCAGAGAAAATGTCCACTCTTCATCCAAAGAAATGATGAATCATTAGCGATTTCAAAAATGGATCTGGGGGGATGGCCGAGGGCTTCAGCAATGGCTGCTCTCACAGAAGAGCCCCCAACCAGCCACGACTCCAGTTCTGGGGATCTAGCACCCTCTTCTGGCCTCTGTGGGCACGGCACACACATGGCGCAGAAACATACATACATACATACAAATACATCACCTGTACACCTAAAATAAAAATAAATAAATCTTTAAAACTTAAAAAAAACAGTATCTTTAGTGTTGGAGCATGGCTTTGTGAGTGTGTGTGGGAAACCAGAAGCTGAAATCTGGCGAGATGTGTTTTGAACTTGAATCCAGACTCAAGAAACGTATGTTCACTGCGCTGTGTGGAAACCGGTGAGAGTTTAGTTGTACGCAGACAGTGGTGCCCATGTCAAGCCTCCATACTGTCAAAACTGGGCATCTGGACCAGCGGCTTACATTTGTGTATGAACGTCTGATAAAGCTGGCCCCACCCCCTTATTCTCCGTGTGGTTATGAGTTCCCGTGTGTGCACATCAGGGGCTGATGTTGAGTTCCCCCCAAGCCTCTCTTCACCCTGTTTCACCTCTCACTGAACCCCTAGCTGGCTGGTTGTCTCAAGCAATAGAACTGGACACGACACGCTAAGGGGAAAGTGGATGGTGTAACAGACACCATGGGTAACTAATAGATTAGGAAGAAGAGTCAACTCAGGTTGAGAGGGCGCAAGGGCGCCCTTACCTACCCCAGGGGCCCCTTGCTTAACCTATGGAGAGACTCCCCCAGGTACCCCGGGAGGAGCCAGAGAGGGGGGTCAGTCCCCAAGGTTCTGCTTCAAGGCCATACCCTCCTTGAAGAGAAGTGCTGTTCGTTTGCGGAGCAGCACTTGGTACCACACAAAACCTGGTGACCTCTGGAGCAGGGACTGGGTGGCAAGGCTGTATGTCACCAGGGCACTGCCGGAGGTTCTGTGCCCACCAGCTGGTTACCGTGCTTTGGGTTGAGCCCACACAGCTCTGGGACACGCAGGTAAACGTATGAGCGGGCAGCACTGCTGTGGCCCTCTCTCTCTGAAATTGACACCTTTCACTCTGGTCGCAAGTATGGGGACACCGAGCGTGTGGTGGAGGTTCTTTAGGGTCAACAGAAGGAATCTGGGCTGGTGTCCAGGTGGGTTGAAGCAATCTGCAGTTGCTCTCTGATGCCCACGGGGAAAGGTTCCAGCAGATACCAGAATCCCAGGATGCTCGTGTCCTTTCTGTGCTGAGGTGCGGCATTTGCACAGAGCCCGTGGATCCGCCTGTGTTTTTTAGATGCTCCGTGATTTCTCAGGAGACCTAAGTGCTGTGTAAATAACCATCGCACCGCCTTGTGCTCAGCACAGACACAACTTTGTTGTGTGTGTGTGAGGGGGCGAATGTGTTGTGGTGTCTCAATGAGGGTTTCTACTGCTGTGGGGAAAAAAAAAACATGAGCAAAGCAAGTTGGGGAGGGGAGGGGTCATTTCACTTCCACTTCCACATCGTAGTCCATCACTGAAGGGAGTCAGGACGGAACTCTAGCAGGGCGGGAACCTGGAGGCAGGAGCTGAGGCAGAGGCCAGGGAGGGGTGCTGCTTCCCGGCTTGCTCAGCCTGCTTTCTTCTAGAACCCAGGACCACCTGCCCAGGGATGGCTCCACCCACCATGGGCTGGGCCATCCCCCATTGATCACGAAGGCTGGCCCACGGCTTGATCTTACGGAGGTATTTTCTCAGTTGAGGCTCCCTGTTTTCTGGTGATTCTAGCTCAGTGGTCCTCAACATGTAGGCCATGACCCCTTTGGGGGTTGAATTACCATTCGTAACAGTAGCCACATTACAGTTATGAAGTAGCAATAAATATAATTTTATGATTGGGGTCACCACAACATGAGGAACTGTATTAAAGGGCCACAGCCTCAGGCTGAGAACCACTGTTCTTGCTTGTGTCAGGTTGCCATAAGGCTAGCCAGCACTCATGGCACGTCCGTGGGTTCCTGGGTTTAAACCCAGGACATCATGCTCGTCAGCAAACACATTTACCCACTGAGCCATCCTTCCGGCTGCCAATGCAGCTTTTGTGGGGATATTTCTGTCTGAGATCAGCTGAATCCATGGTGGCGGAGTCAATGAAGGGCCGGTCACATGGGACTGGTCAAGCAAACAATGCTTGTCTACTTAGGGGTGGCCCTGGAAGATGATGGAGAGGAGACCCCTTCTAGCTGAGATTAGGGTATGCATCACTGCACCTGGCCATGGGGTTAGTGTGTGCTCATGAGTGTGTGTGTGTAGGTAGGTCAGAGGTGAACCTTGAGTGCCATTTCCCAGTTCATTGTTTCTTTTTCTTTTTTGTGTTTTGATGGACAAGATCTCAGTTAGGTTAGGCTGGCTGCTCAGTGATTCCCTGGGATCCACCCGTCTCTGCCTCTCCAGTGATGGGATTGTGGACTTATACCAACACACCCATTTTGTTTGCCTGTGGGGCTTTTGTTTGTTTGTTGGAGACAGGGTTTCTCTGTGTAGGCATGGCTGTCCTGGAACTCTCTCTGTAGACCAGGCTGGCCTCGAACTCACAGAGATCCACCTGCCTCTGCCTCCCGGATGCTGGGATCAGAGGCGCGAGCTCCGCCCCCACCATTGTTTTCTTGTTTTTAATGTGATGTCAGGGCCTCATGCCTGAAAGTCCAGCGCTCTGCAAGCAGAGCTCTCAGTCCCTCCCGTCACAGGCGGAAACTGGGTATTTTATTAATGTCCTCATTCTACAGCGAGGGGAGCTGAGGCATAGAAGGGGTTGCGGAAGGCCTCACAACACATAACTGGCACCTCAGATCATAGCTCAAGCTGTCCAGCTTTGGACCCAAAGAGAAGGCTGAAGAGGACCATGCAGGAGGTCAGGAGCTGGGCTGAACCCAGCTGGGCTGGGTTCAAATCTCAGCCATCATGTCCTGTGCACTTCTGAGTCAGCATCTTTACTGTAGAGCTGACACCTCTTCTGGACTGGACAGCTCAGGCCACAAGGATGTGGCTGCTCCTTGGCTCTGCTGGGCCTCCTGTGGGGATCCACGTGTGAATGAACCATGGTTCCTTCTGTGAACGCCGTCCATAAAGGCCGAATTCTTCGTCTACCTGAACAATTATGGGTTTGGAGGATTTGAAATAATGGTTTCCGCATGTGCTTTGTATAAACAAAGGTTGGGGCTGGGGGAGAGGAGTGGAGGGTGTGAGCTTGGCTCCTTCATGCAGCTAAAAATAGCGACGTGAAAGTCCTTTAATGATGGGGAAGAAACTTAAAACAAATTTCTTGGAAAATTTCCTCCCAGTTCCACGGCATCCTTCCCACCCCCTTTTCTCTGCCTTGTGCAAATGAAGTGAGGGAAATCTGGGTGAGGGGGTGTGTGTCATGACACACTTCCTTCCGGATGCTGAGAAGGAGGGGCTGAGGAGACCAGCTCTGGAACAAAACGTCTGTTCAGGAGCTTGACTCTGGCTGACACGGGCCTCTGAGCTCTGTGAGTGACATTTATAGCCACAGATACGGGAAAGAAAATAAACCTCTCAGGCTCAGCATCTTGCTTCAATTAATAACACAATCAAGTGTTTGGCCTTGTGGAATGGAAGGATTTCAACATCTAAGGCCCCACTGGCCAACAGGAGAGAAGTGGGCTCCTGGCCAGTGCCCCGGAAGCAATGGGCTGGCCAGGCAGGAGCAGGAAAGGTGTGTGTGCTTGGGGGTACCCAGTAACCCAGTAGGACAGCAGTAGGTGGTAGGTGGGTCGGAAGTGGAGAAACAGGAAAACTGAGACAGGGTCGTGGTCAGAACTCCTGCTGTTTACTGTGCCTTTATTATTTCCTCTCGTTTTTATTTCCTGATTCAGTCCCACTTTCCAGATCAGGTAACCAAGGCCCAGAAAAGTGGAGCAAAGAGCACTCAATACTCTGGCGTGAGGCTAGGAAGCGGTGGAGTTGGGCTCTGGACTTGGGGGCGGGCCAGGTTTCACAAGAGAGCCAGGCGTGGGAGGAGGAGACGGCGGCCTCAGTCAGGAGTTCGGCTTATAAGTGTGAGAACTCAGGCTCCACCTCTAGCACCCATGTAAACTGCGGGGCATGGTGGCACACACCTGTCACCCCAGGGCTGAGGAAGGTGAGCCGGGGCTCCCTGGGGCTCCCTGCGGCTCGCTGCTTAGCCTGTCTATCAAAAAGAGAAAAGAGAATGGGGGGTAATAACAAAATTGTCCTCTGCCTTCCGTACATATGCACATTCACGTAGGTGTACACACACACACACACACACACACACGGGTGGAACAAATTGGGAGAGTGAGGGGAGAGCAGAATACAAGCCTCTCCCCTTTCTGCCCAAGCCTGGGCTGTGAGCCAGGCAGTGTGCCCCTTTCAGGTAATCTTGTGCCTCTTCTGCGTTAGTTGACGGGAGTGTTGGAGGTGGGCTCAAGGGGGGAGGGGCACCACCCAGCTTAGAAAAGTGGGCTCCCCTGGGTGAGGTGGCAGTCCCTGAAGAGGGTGAAGGAGAGACCATGGCAGCAGTTAGGCTTGCCCCCACCTTGTCTCAGCCCTCTACTGGGGCCGGTTTAGGGGCACGCTCAGAGATGTCTGTGCAACACCGTGAAGTAGGAGCAGGAGAAGCCCCTTTGGTTGGCAGGAACTTAGTGGCTCTCTGGGTGCTGGGCAGCCCCGGCTCCTGACACTCAGTGTCCCAGTGAGGGGATGCTTCCCTGACCCCTGTGCTTGGATCACTTTAGAATCGATGGTGTATAAATAAACAGGAACTCTCCACCATCTGGTCTACCTTGCCCTTCACCCCTGAGCCTAATGCACTCTCACAGCCAGTGGAAAAGCGAGTGAGAGGGGTCTGCCTGACTCTCGCCTTCCTATTCACTGCCACCTGTGTCCACTCCATCACTTGGGGCTGGCTCAAAAGTCCCTTCCTCCAGGAGCCTGCTTCTCCTGAACATCTAGCTAGAAGTCACTCTCCCACCTTTAAGACATCACAACTCTTGGTCCCTTTTCCTGGCCCAGGAGGGGTTTTCTTGCCTTGTTAGTCACTGGGAATCCTGAAAGGTGATTGTTTCACCTCTGACCTGTTTTACTGTCTGTGCCTTCTCTCTTCCTGAAGTTTCCCAAAGCGGAAGCTGCCCAAAGTCACAGCAACGTTAACAGTTCCTTTCGGTGACTGAAGCAATGTGCACTTGTTATGGAATGTGGCCTCCTAAGCCAGGCAGCTGTCCTCTTCCTCAGTTTACCTGCGCCTGTTGGCAAGAGGCCGCCAGGAGCAGGTCTGTGGACTGTTCACATTCCCTCAGAGGTCACTGGACCCTCCTCTGAGATCCCTGCTATTCCTCCTAGCCATTTATGTGTGATCCTTCCCTAATGGCACAGGGCCTCTGGCTCTCCCCTAGATGCTAGAGTATGTAGGTGGGGAACCTAATTTGGGGTTGTGTCTATGTTGCTGGGGGGAAGCCACAAACAGAGGTCAAGTTCACTGTTCAGAGTTATCAGAAAGTGAGTGTTAACCCCAAACTTGGACCCAGGCAATGTGATGCCAGAGCTTCAACTCTCGCAGATCGTTCAAATGTCATGCCTGGCAGAGTGCTTCATCTAATGCCACAGATCTGAGGGCATTGCCTGAGCGCAACTCCCCACCAGGCTGGACTTGATGCTTCTGCTTTCAGAGACTGTTGAATGAATCAAGGAAAACGGGCTGATGCAATGAACTCCTCGAGAACCCTGAGGGCTTTCTGGTGTGGTGCTCTCGTCCAGTGCACTCACTCAGGGGCTGAAGAGCAGTTAATCTGTAGTTTTCTCAAGCTGAGGTGGGCTCTGTGGAAGTGGTTCTCCTGGAGTTCCATTCATAAAAATGGTGCTGAAGGCATTTGATGGCCTGTCTGGGCTGGATGGGAGATGACCCAACTGGCTCCTGAGTCTCTCCCTTCAGCTAGTGGCTGGACAACCTGGAGATGTCTGGACATCTCTCCTGCCACATGCGCATGGCTAGTTGAGTTTCCTCACAGCGTGGTGGGCTCAAGCTAGTCCAGCTTCTAACATGGTGTCCAGTTTCTCTTAAAGTGTTTCTGGAGTCCTATCCAAAGCCTTGAAAGTCCTGTGACATAGTTGCAGGCTGCCATGTGGGTGCTGGGAGCTGATGCCGGGTCCTCTGAGGGAGCAGTGAGTGCTCTTAGCCACGGAGCCCTATAGTCTAGTCTTTTAATCAGTAAATAGTTCACTCACACAAATGTGAAAGAGAATGGCATGTGTGGTCCAGTCAGAGGTCTTTAGATGGGGAACGTTTCCTGAACTGTCCAAGCGACTCAACCACTGTCATTGGGCTGATTGTCACAACCAGACAAAGAAAGACATGTGGGCACGAAACAAAGGTGAGAGGGACATGTGTGCTGGCTTTGAAGACAAGCAGCCATGAGACAGGAAAGTGGGAAACCTGTAGGGGCTGGAAAAGAGAAAGTTACGCTTCTCAGAGCCCCAGCTCTGCTGATGCCCCGAAACTGTAAGAGCAACCTTTTCTGTGGTTTTCACCACTCAGCCTCTGGCTGTTTGTTATAGTTTCTACAAGACAGGAATATTATACAGGCAGCTGACCTTTCTCCTCCAGACTGATACTATCTGCCTTTTGAAATTAGTTATAAGCGATCATTGTTTTTATTAGAAACAATGACAGAGGCAACCCGATCCCCAAAGGTTCTTGGGTCTGAAACATCCATTCTTACCAGGAGTCCTTGCTCCTCAAAGCCGTTCCAGGGGAAATTGGAAGATGCATTTCGACAGGTCTGTGTATAAGATGCAAGGGAGAGCTGGGTGTGCCCTAGCACATCTGTCATCGGGGCAGCATCTGTCTTCCCAGTGCTCGGGAGGCCGAGGCAGGAGGATCTTGAGTCTGAGAACATCCTGGGCTACACAATAAGATCTTGTCTCAGAGCCAAAGCAAACCAACCTGCAACCCCAACCAGATCAGACTGAGGGCAGCCGAGAGATGTGCCACACCGTGTTCACGGGCTGCTTCCCCTAAGAGTCTTGGTCTTCTAGGACTCTTTAGATTTTCTTTTCTTAATAATTTAGTAACAGCTCTGAACACTGGCGGAGAAGCAGCCCCAGCCGTCGCTGAGCGCACGTGGCTCACCTGCTGGCCGCGTATCTTAAGTGCAGGAGCAGTCCCTCAGAGGGGATGAATCGCTTTTCTCTCAATAACTCCGAATCGATAGTGACAGGAGTGTCACTCACAATAATCCTGGCGGAGGGAGATGGGCCAGGATCTGGAGCGACAGCCTGTGGAGAGCCCCTCACCGGTGGGAATGTTCTGGTAATTCATCATAAAAGCATCTCAAGGGAGGCCAGGGAGGGGGGATGGCCTCTGTGGCAGGGATGAGTCTGTCTCCTCACAGATGCACCCCACTTTCTCTGGCTTAAGCCCGCAGCCGGCAGATCAGAGAGCAGAATCGCGCTGGCTTCAGGCTTGAATCTGTAGAATACCGGGGACGGGGTGGAGGAGGGTGGGCGAGCAGCTGGAAGCTGTTTCAAAGCACAAGGCCCCATCAGATGGGGAAATCAGAGCCCGGGTGGGGTGGCCTGCTGCCTGAGATCACCCCAAGTCACTGGGTGTCAGAGCTGACCTCTGTTTGTGCTGAGGACACTCAGAGGCTGCCCTTGAGGAGAGAAGTGGAGAGGGGGCGGGGGAGGCTGAGGGAGGAGATGGGGAGGCTGAGGGGGACCAAGAAGGAGTCCGTGAACAGCTGGCTGAGCTGCGGGGCAGCCACAGCTCGGCACCTGGGGACATCAAAGGCCAGAAGCTACTTCCTAAAGTGGAATGCCGAGGGCCTCATCTGTGGAGGGACCGTTGTGCCAACAAGCAAGAACAGTCCGTGAGCAACTGATGTTGGGCAAGGCCTGTCTGGGTGTGGCAGTGCCCACTCCCAAGCCCAGCGCTGAGGAGGCAGAGGCAAGCGGAGCCCTGGGCTGTACCCACTTGGCAAGCGCCGGGTCAGTGAGAGACCCTGCCTCAGGAAACTAGGTGGATGGCTCCTGACGAACAGCACCAGAGCTGTCTTCAGGTCTCCACATCCTCCCGCCCCCCCGCCCATATATACACTCACACATATCCACACACTCACACACATCCACATGCACACTGTTATACACAGATTTTCCCCACCCACTCCCCCACACTCACACATGCACCCCCACACAACCATTCACATGCGCACACGTATGCACACACATAGCCACATGAATGCTTATACCCACACTCAAGCATTCGAGTGCACTGGGTGCCAGTTCACGCGAGCATGGGTGCGCACACGCACGCACGCACGTACGCACGCACGCTTATACACAGACTGAAATCTATGTGGACCGACACTGCCTTCACCCATTTGTGCCGACCCAGTGCCAGACACCGGGAGCAGCAAGCTTCTCCAGTCTACACTGTGAGCTGTGAAGTGGCCTGGCGTGGCCTGGTCCTTCCTCCCGCTGTGCCCAGCCTGCTGAGCCAGACCAGGGCCCCTGACCTACCAAGTTGCAGGACAGTACCCCATCCCTGGCTGGGAGGGTGGGTTCCATTTCTAGCCTGTGTCTGCGGCTCATTTTCAGAAAGCCCCTACCCCTACCCCCTCCCGACCCCTGGGAGCTTGTTAAAAGGCCATTGGCGCCCCCAGGAGGGGTCCAATTTGCCTTTATGAATGAACTGTTCCAGAGAAATCAATGAACATGTCACTCAGGTCAAGTAAACAATGTGCTTTCTCCTTGGGGCCTGGAGTCGGGCCTCAGGCCTCCCCATGGGCAGCAGGTTCTGAGAAGTGCTTTGTCTGGGCTGAGAGTGGCTTTGAGCGAGCACTCCAGGCAGGGCCAGGGCGCCCCAGAGCGCACATCCACGGGGCTTTGTTCCCGCCCCAGCAGGAAGGGCAGGGAACAGCACCTTTGGGCTTTCATGATCAGAAAAGAGCTCAGAAAAACCTTTCTTCTTTTTTTAAAATAATGTTTTATTTATTATTTTTAATATGTGTTTATATGATGGTGTGTGTGTGAATGCAGAATTGTGCGTGTCACAGTACCTATGGGGAGATCGAGGGACAAACTCAGATATTGGTTCTGTTTTCCTCCTCGTTTGGAACAGTCTCTTGTTTTCCCTGCGTGTGCCAGGCTAGCTGGTCTGCAAGGATTCTGTCTTCCAGCTCGCCATAGAGCAGTGGGATACAGGCACACTGACTTTCTGTTGGTTTTGGGGATTTGAACTTGGATCCTCACACCTACGTGACAAGTGCTTTACCGGCTGGGCCATCTCCTCCAGCCCGGTTCCCATCTTTCTCATCATCTGTGGATCCAGGGGACCCTGGTTAGCATCTGCTATGTGCCATCATGCAGATGCTTTGGGTAGAGACTTAATGACCCGTAAGGCATAGGCCCTGTCTTGGAAACTCACACCATGTGCGACGCCTCCTGCCATAGAACCAGGGAAGAAGCCTATGAACGCAGAGATTACCAAACCACATGCTCTCAGGCTTTGAATACTGGCTCCTGGCTGTCCCCCTCTTCTCTTCTATGGTCCCTTAAATTTCACTAGTCCATCAAAATATTGTTTTTCAGAAAATGACCTTTTCAGGGCCAGTGAGAAGGCTCGGCAAGTCAACATGCCTGCCGCCAAGCCTGTGGACATCTGCGGAAGGTTTGAAACCAAATTTGGAACCCTGAAGGGGAGTGAAGCAGGGTCTTCTCTGATAGGAGGGTTGGAGGATGGGGTCCCTACGGCAGAGAGCTCACAGCTGCCAGCTGCCTCTCCCTGACGCTAGGCAGAGCCCTCTGCGCAGGGCTATGCCAGGCAGATTCCTCTAGCTGTGTGCAGGGCACCCCCAGTGAGTGTTCCGAAGAAGGGTGGGGTACACCTCAGTGGTAGAGCCCCACCTGGCAGGCCTGAGGCTCAGAGTTGGGGCCAGCGAACGACAAAAACAAAACAAAACAAAACCGGATTAACGTGTACCGTGCGCATGCAGTGCCCATGGAGGCCAGGAGAGGGCGCTGGACCCCCTGGAGATGGAGTTAGGATGGCTGTGAGCCCCCGCCGGGTGGATGCTGGGAATGGAACCTGTGGCCTCTGCAAGAGCGATGAGTGCTCTACACAGCCGAGCCACCTCTTCAGCTGTAAATATAACAATATTTGGAAATACAGTTTTACGGTTAGAAAATACATTCAATTGTTCCTCGTGGCACACACACTTAAACTTAAAAATCAGTTTTACAAAATTAGACTTTTTATGCTGTGTGTGTGTGTACATGTGCAGTGGGCTGGCTTTCCCATAGAGCAGGATGTGGGCTGTGTTAACTGAGAAGCCCTGTGTCCACCATTGTCCCTTTATCCGCCCTCACTGTCCTTGAGGCCTTGGGGAAGGAGCCGAGCAGCAGAGACACAGAGGCACTCATAGCTTTGAGTTTCAAAAGCTGGAACAGAATGATTCCTGGGCATGGTGCACACAGAGAAGCAGGGGGAGACGGGGGTGGGGTGGGGGTGGGAGGGGAGGTGGGGGTGGGAGGGGAGCGGAGGGAGAGGGAGGGAGGCAGAGGGGACAGGTGGAAGGACAGGGTACGGGGAGTGGCCCTGGAGAGACTCTGGGCCTGACAGGGATCAGGTCCCCTCAGCAGCCTCACTCCCTGGGGACCTGTCTCCGTGACTCAGAGAAGGCCATCACCGGAGTGCATGTGGGGCTGCTGGTGTCCTGGGATGTCTTCAGAGCTGGCAGCCAGCTGGCCCATCGAGGTCTGTGTGCTTGGGGATAATCTTTTTGATGTCCTAGGACACACGAGCTCCAGATGCAGGATAGATATAGCACTCCACAGGGTCAGAAATGGGGTGAACTGCAAACCCCATTCTTGCCCTATCCACACAGGGCCGGCTTGTGGTCAGCCAACCCCTCCTCGAGGAACTCTTTGGGGGTGAATCCTGGGCTGGGGCTCCTATCACCCCCATGGCACCCCCAGCTTGGCCTGTGTGGACAGGAGGCCCCCTGTGGCTTCCCACAGAGCCCTTGTAGCAGCCCCACTTGTGGCTAACTTCCTTCCCTGGTGTAACTTCCCTGAGCCTGTCTGACCTGAGGCTCAGTGAAGTTCAGCAGCTCAGGACACCCCACAAGGTCTCCCAGTTACTTGTAGAGATGGCACACTGGAGGTGTGTGGGGCTGTGGAGGAGGACAGAGGCAGCCATATTGCCTGCCCCCCCCCCGTCTTCCAGGCTGTCCAGGTGGCTTGAGGCAGCATATCCCCTGCCCAGGCTCACCCCCTGCTCAACCAACCTGGACCAATTCCTGCCACAGACACCCCTCTGTTTGCCTGTCCCTGTCGAGGGTGAAAAGGCTCAGGGGCCCGGAGCGGAAGGAGCCCTGCCATCCTGGCTGTCACCTGGAACACATTACCACATCTGTGGAGAATTACACTTTGATTTCCTCAAATCCCCATCATCTTGGCTCTTGCTTCTGAGCCTGATGGTGTTCAGGGCTGGAGAGGCAAACCCTGGCTGAGCTACGGGGTCTCAGCGGGCTTCTCCATCCTGTTCTCTCCTCAGCCTCCCGTGTTCCTTCCCGGGGCAGCGCTGAGACCAGGTGAGCCCAGGAAGGGGAGGCTGGGTCAGAGGGAGTCACCCTTCTCTTTCCTGAGAGGTCATCGGGGAGGCCTGTGCTCTGAGGTTCCCACCTCTGGCTTGCCTAGGGTCATGCCAGCCAGCCCAGCATCCATGGGTAGCCAGCTGGGCAGTAAGACCCAGAGGGAAAATACAGTTGGGGGCCAGTGGGTGGGACCGTGGCCCATAAGAGCCTCAGTTGAAGGGGTGACAATGACTGTCTCTGTAAGGTGTTCCCACTGTGTCCAGTCTGCTCACGAGGGTTGCATTAACATTCATGTCTGACACTGACCACCTGGCATGTACTAAGCACCTCCCCGGTCACTTCTGTCCTTTCTCTCCAGTCTTCACGGCGGTCCTGTGTGGCACGCAGTAATGTCCTATCTTATTTTCTTGTTTCATTTTGTTTTATTGAGACAGGGTCCCTCTATGTAGCCCTGGCTGGCCTGGGACTCCCTGTGTAAATCAGGCTGGCCTTGAACTCACAGAGATTCACTTGCCTCTGCCTCCTGAGTGCTGAAATTAAAGGTGTGTGCCACTCAGCTGGAAGTGATGTCCTATTTTACAAGGCAGGCACTTCAGAGAGGTGAAACCTGTCACTCAAGGCTGCATAAGGACACTGAGTTGGACTCTGGTCTTTGTGTTTCTACCATGAGACCCTTAGGCCTTTATTAGTAGAAACTGCTCTGGTCCCCTGAGGATGGGGACATTTCTTGGGACACTTAGCTTTGATCCATTCTTCATCTTCATTAAAAATTAAAAAAATACATGTACATGAGGTTGTTTTGCTTTTTGTATGTATATATGTGTGTGTGTGCACACCATATGTATGCAGTATCTGCAGAGACCAGAAGAGGGCGCCAGTTCCTATGGCCTGGAGGTACAGAGGTTTGTGAGCTGCAGTGTGGGAGCTGAGAGTTGAACCCGGGTCCTCTTCGAGAGCGGCCGGTGCTTTTAACTGCTGAGCCATCTTTCCAGCCTCTGTTCTTTATCTTTAAAATTAAAAAAAAAACTTTCACAGGGCTGGCGAGATGGCTCAGTCAGCAACACGCCTGCCTTGCAAGCATGCAGACCAGAATTCGCTCCTCAGAGCCCATGTGAGAAAAGCCAGATATGGTGGTACAGAGGTGTAAGCTGGGGCTGGGAGGCGGAGGCAAGATGCTCCCTAGCCAGCCAGCCCAGCTGAGATGGCAAGCTCTGGTTCACTGAGAAACCTTACTCTGAACATGTACGCACACGGGTGTGGCCCTGTACATAGACACACACACACACACACACGTATAAACATGAATGAATACACCCATGCATAAACACAGACAGAGAAAACTAGTTGCTTGCCAGAGAAAAACCTAAGAACTAAAGCAGGGGTCCTCAAACTTTTTAAAGTGGGAGCCGGATCATGGTCCCTCAGAGAGCTGGAGGGCCGGACTATATAAACTACTAATTCCTACCCACAGTGATGTCATCAGCAGCGCGCATGCCGAGCACCAGGCGCAAGGGCGCATCAGTGTCCCTCCCAACACCGCCCTCACACCCACCCTCCCAGCACACAGCGTGCCGTGGGCGGAGGCGGCTGACGTCATCCCTGAGAAGCTGTGACACTGAGTGTATATGCTGGCAGGTATCTTGGTGGCCAAACTGCCCTCATTGCTGGCAGGCCAGATCAGACTCCTCTGCGGGCCGCATGTGGCCCTTGGGCCATAGTTTGAAGACCCCTGAACTAAAGGGAAAGGTGATTTCCACAAGCAGGAGAGGAGCTACGTTAGCCCCCTGCTGGCTCCTGTGTGTGTGTTTGTCACAGACCGTGTGGCTGAGCCTGATGCTGCAGGAGGCTGCAAGCCTCCACACTGCCCTCGTTCAAGGCTGACCCTGTTGCTCCTTGATGCAAGCTTGCAAGCTCCTTGGCTCCATGAACCCCTCAGGTGAGATGGTGGCAGCCTCCACTTCACAGGGCCGCAGTGAGGAGAAGCTGTAGGTAGGGAACAGCTTCACGTCCGCCCTGTGGTGACAGCCATGAGCTGTCGTCTGTGAGGCCCAACTGACAGGTCTCTGGCTGCTCAATCACACCATCACATGGGTACTGTCACCTTCCACCCACTCACTCCTGTGGAGAGGGGGGCACGGAGCCAGCGAGCCGGTGTGAAGGGGGAGGGTACGTGTGCAGAGATCTGGAGGACTTCGTGCCGAGGTGGTCAGACAGGGTTTGCAAAGCTCCCTTTGGCTGGCTGCCACAGAGCAGAGGGGTGTAGGGGGAGAGCAGAGGGGGAATTGCCTGTATCAGCCTGTCCTGGGGGTCATGCTTCAGGCACTCTGGATGTCCACAGACCATGGCCTTGTCTTGTCCAGAGTGGGGTTCCCATCCCAAGGACTTCTGCCCACACACCCTCTCCCTCCTTCCAGTCCTTCTAGGGCAGGGCCTCTCCAAACCCTGGACCTTAGGGTGGCAAAGGAACTACCATTGGCAAAGATGTGACCGGAGCTGGCATCCACTCCTTGGGGTGCTTTGGAGCAGGGGTGAGGGGGGCAGAGGAATCAGAGGCCAGGGGTCACCTTTTCTAGCCCAGATGAGATTAGATAGTGACCTAACCTGGGGTCCCTAACGCTGAGGGGTGTGACAGACTGGGAGGTGACAGTGGATGGTGACCCTTCAGAGAGGCAGAAGAGGATGGAAAGAGGGCCAGGGGTTCAGTTTCTGCTGTACCCCTGGGGTACCAAGGGTCCAGAATGGCCAGAAGGCAGAGTCTCAGTCGGAGGTGCATGTGTCGAGGCCGAGGGCTTATTGGGACATTTATGAAATGTCAAATAGATCCTCCATACACACAATTTCACTTTCTGCCAAGTTTTTGAAATAATGTATTTAAGAGGTTCTTTATCTAAACCTAGGTCAATCTCCTCTTAGTCACTGCCACCCTAGTAAGAATTAGGGACTAAGGTACTTCCTGATGCATGGAGTGTCACTGCGGGGCCATCTAGAACCACGGTGTCTTTGGTGTCTCTGCCATTGAAGGGTCAGAGGGCCAGCCTTCCTTACATCCATGTCCAGGTGTCCCTGGGTAGAGAGGGGCTAGCCATTGCTCCAGCTCCTAGACTTGAGGGCCAAGCCACACTTGGGTCCTTGGTGGCCCCTCCTGGCCATGGTCCTGGTCTAATTTCTATCAGCCTTAGAGCCTTAGCTTAGCAGCTGCGGGCGCCTCCTAACCCCATCCCCACCTGAGCTGCACATTCCTTTCAAGCCCTTCTGCCTGCAGAGGCCTTGAGCCCCACGTGAGCCTGAGCGGGGCCTATGGCCTCTGCCCCTGAGGCTGGAGGCACCCAAGTCTTCCACGTGCCTGGTGCTGCCTTTCTGGATGCAAGCAGCTGCCATCTGGATGCAAGCAAGGCTGCCAGGCACGGCTGGATCATTGGCAGCAGCTGGGAGGAGGGCCCCACAGTCAAGCTGCTGGTTCCCGGATCAAACAGGCACATCTGGGCAGCAGCTGGGCGGCCACTTGCTCAGCCTCTGAGCCTCCTACTCTGGAAGCTGCAATCCAGGGTCTGCCTTGGGCTGTGGGGCTGCTCACCAGGGCTCTCTCCCTTCCCACGGGGACTTGGACTCCCCAAACCTAGATTCATTTTGGGGGTGGGTGTTTATGTAGTCCTGACTGTTCTGGAACTCGCTAGGTAGACCAGGCTGATCTTGAACTCAGAGATCTGCCTGCTTCTGCCTCCCAAGTGCTGGGATTAAATGCATGTGCCACTTTGCCTGGCTCAAATCTAGGTTCCTGAAGCCCAGGTTCCCAGTCCATGGCTCCTTTGTTATTTCCATTTTGAGCCATTCAGTCAAGAATTATTGGGTGCCTGTCATGTGTTCACTGTCACACAGAGGGAGTGTGGTGTGACCTACAGGTGGTGGAAGAAGGTGGACTCTTAGTAGAAGGGACCTTTGAGGGCCACAGACCCAGCCCCCCCACACCTGTTCCCACCCCCCACTCCCTGCCCCAGCAGGTGATAGTGGGACAGGAGGCTCCATAACGGGTTAGAATGAGGAATCGGAGCGAGCAGCTCAGAGAAGAGAGGGGTCTCTTAGTAGGGGTCTGAGGATGGCGCCAGAGAGCTCTGGCTGGTTCCCATCACTCCACAGTCCCGGGCCAACCTGTAAGTAGATGAAGGCCCCTGGGGAACCTGGATGCTCTAGAGCCCAAGCAGCTGCCGTTCTGCCTGAGCTTTTGGAGAGGAGGGACACGGTAAGGAGCTTCAGAAAGCCTAGATTTGGACGTGTGGCGTCCTGAGTTCTGATCTCTCCTCAGGTAGTCAGACTTGACCAGCTGAGAACAGACTAGTGAGCTCTCTGTAACGACGTGTGGTAGAGCCATCCCCTCATCCCCACTCTCTCCAGTTAGTAGGAGGCAGTCTGGTTGTTGCCAGTGTGTGGTTCCTCAGTGATGGGAATGGAAGACCCTTGCAGGAAAGGTTGTTGGACAGCAGAGGGCGCCAGCTGAATGGCCAGGGGTCCCAGGAAGGAGGAAGTGGTTGGTCTGGAGTTGGCTTGTGATGGCTGGTGGCTGTAGGAAGTCTGACTTCCTAACAGGCGTTAATGTGGACTCTTACACAAACACAGCTCTATTCACTGTGCTGACCACTGTTCTCCAGCTGGGAGAACCGAGGAATGATGGTTTTAATCAGCTAATTTGTTGCAATGTAAAGTAAACAGCTTTTGCCTTGAATGTCTGTTTTGCTTGGAAACCTGTGTTAAGAAAAATTCTGAGGTACGGAACTAGCTCGGCAGCCTAAGACCCTAAGATTGATTAGTAATGTCTGTAAGGGTGAGGCCATGGAGGACAGGGAGTGACTAGTATCTGCCATTTCTCTTCAGAGCAGTTTTGTTGCTGGACAAGATTGTCAATCAGATGCCAAGTTGTGTAAGGTTTCCCTGCAAGAACATGTCAGAACAGGGGAGTGCTGTTGATTAGTCATGGCTCTGAGGCTGAAAAAATGGTTTCTCTAGAGCCTGCAAACCTGAGATCATGTTTGCAACTAGCATGGCCCACAACAGAGGGCGGCATTCTGTATAGAACCATCTAGAGTTGTTCTGTGATACCAGACAAGCTGGTGGGTATTGAGGACAGGATGGATCATTCCAGAACCTGGCATAGTGGCCAACCAGCAGTTGGGCAAGGCCAGGCTTGATCAAGGCTTCTGAGCTGGGGACTCTGGGCTACAGTACTAGGGATCAAACTCAGGGTCTCCCACATGCCAGGCGGGCCTTCTGCCACTACTACATAGGGTCTCACTGATTTGCCCAGACTGGCCTTGGACTTGTTCTACAGCCCTTGAACTTCCAATCCTCCTGCCTCAGCTGGGATGACAGTCCTGAGTGCCGGGTAGCCTTATAGTTTTGAGCTTTTCTTTCTCCAGCAGCGTTCAGAAAATGTCAGGTGACCACCGTGTGATGGGTGCCTGTTAGCATTTGTTAAAATGCAGCTCCATCTCCAATGATCCAGAGACATCCTCTCCCTGAACAGGGTCAGAGACCAGAGGGGTTTGGGCAGGGAGAAGACACAAGTAAGGCTATCAGAGTTTGTCACCGACTTGGGGCCACACACTGACAAGAGGAGCCACAGTCCTCTTTGTCCATTCCTGACTCAGTAGAGGAGGTCTGGACCAGCAGGCTATGAGTAGCTGCCACCTCCTCTTCTTCCTCTTCCTCCTCTTCCCCGGTGAGGGCTCCAGAAGCTGCTTGAAAGGACACACTGGGAGCCTCATGACAGTTGCCCTCAGGCTCTTAGGAACCTCCGTGAAGCCTCGGGCTGCTGTCCATAGCATGTTAGGGCTTTGCTCAAACCACACTGGTTTTCTCTACCCTTTCTTGGCAACACAGAGACCAAATATGATTGAGAGGAAATATGATTGGCAGCCCCAGGAAGGTGAAGAGTCAGGAAGAAGAGCATCAGGGTTCTCTGCTGAGTCCCCATCTTCACGCCCCTTTAAGAACCTCCAAAGCAGCCTCATGCCAGCCACTGTCATCTCCTGGGTGATTATAGAGAGCTGGAGGGCTGTTCAAAAGGAGGACTAGGGCTAGGGGGGTGGCTCAGCACTTCACAGAGGACATCTGAATCTCAACACCCACAGCTGGAGGCTCACAATCATCAGTAACTCCAACGCTCAGGGATCTGATGCCCGCCTCTGGACTCTGTGGGCATGCGCACATATGCTCACAGACACATACATACTTTTAAAAAAAGATGTTATTTAGAAAGAGGAATAGAGGGATTCTGGGGAACCATGAACTAGCCATGAGCACTACTGGAACATTCCAGGTCAGACCAGAACAGCTGGAAGTAACAGCGCTTTCCCTTTGGAGAGGTAAGCAGGCTCTGGACAGCCAGAGCAGGTGGGTTAACCCAGCGGAACCAGCCCAGCCTTCTGCCCAGGGCTGGTCCGTCCCCTCCCCTCCCCTCCCCTCCCTTCCCTTCCCCTCCCCTCCCCACCTCCCCCTTCCCTCCATGAACCAGAAAGCCTTAGTAAGCTCTGGTTTCTTTCAGTCCCTCCAGCTTCCTCTCCTTTCCCCTCACCTCTGGCCTTCAGGGCTGTTGCCCCTTCCTGGAGTTGTTTCCTCATTGGTGGCCGGGCTGGGGCCCTCACTCCTCCAATCCTAGATGTAAAGGGAACTTTTATTTGTCTGCTTCAGTTGTCATTAGCAGAGTGCCTCTGTCCACTAACCTAGGCCTAGTCCTAGAAGCTTCTAGCCTCTGTACCATCTAACCTAAGCCTAGAATGTTTTCAGACTCTGAGACTCACTGCTGAATAAGCTCACTCTTTCTTGTTCTTTCTGAGCTCTGGGCTGGCTGGTTCAACTCAGCTGTTCTGACTCAAACTCCTCTCCCAGCTGACTTACTCAATCTGACTTCCCTCTCAGCCCCTGAATTGTTCTGCTTGAACTCAAACTAACTCATGCAATCTGCTCTAATTTCCTAGCTCCTCATTCTCTGGCTTATTTGGTCCTCACCTGAGTTCTCTCTCTGCAACCTGTCTATTACTGTGCAGGTGAAGCTGCCTTCTCTCTCTCTCTCTCTGCATTTCCCTTTAAGTAGCTTCCCTTTTCTCTCGTGAGAGTTGGGTGTCAAATCTTTCTCTGATTCATCTCTATTTCTTCCACTCAATTAGACATCACTTTCAAGCATGGGTGCTTCCTTCTACAAACTAACTTTACCTTCATTGTTTGGGATTAAAGGCATGTACCACCCTGCCTGGATCTAAGCTTTTCTTTACCTGAAATTTTCTCTATAGTAGGCTGGTCTCGAACTCAGATCTGCTTGCCTCTGTCTCCTGGATTAAAGGCATGTTTGTATTTCAGCCAGATCACACAGACCTAGGAAGGGTTTGGATGAGCTCTCTTGCCAGAGCAGCCATGTTCTGAATTGAAATTCCTCTCCACCTAGACCTCAGGGTACAGGCACACTGATCCTGTGGGGCTAAGGAAAGGGGCTTGAGTTCTAAGAGGTGGGTGAGGACTCGGGACAGCTGACCTGGAGGAGAGAAGGTTGGGAGAAGGGTGGGTCAGGAGGAAGACATGACAGCAGTGCAGGTTTTGTTCCAAAGAGCAGACAAAGGAACCCAGCAGGAGTTAGGGGTGCCCGTTCTTTGCTTATGCTAACTTGTTTGCTTCTCTCGTTTTTTGGTTGGCTTGGTATGTTTTTGCCACAGGGTTTCACATAGTTCAGGATGGTCTCACTCAGTCACTGTGTAGCTCCAGAAGATCCTACCTTCTGATTCTCCTGCAGCCACCTCCCTAGTGCTGGGATTCTATCATCGAAGAAAGTCAGGGCAGGAACTCAAGCAGGGAAGGAACTGAGAGGCAGGAGCTGCTTAGTGGCCTACTCCTCCTGGCTGGCTTGGCCTGCTTTCTTATAGAACCCAGGTCCACCTGCCCAGGGATGGCCCCACCCACAATGGGCTGTCTCCCTCCCCGCCCCCCCCCCCCGGTCAATCACTACTTAAGAAAATACCTTACAGACTTGCCCACAGCCTGATCTTACAGAGTCATTTTCTCAACTGTGGCTCCCTTGCGTGGGTGACGCTGACGTCAAACTATCCAGCACACCTTCCCCTTGTTCAACCCACTGGTGCTGAGGTTTGCAGCTGCAATCAAAGCCAACCTGATTCTCTCCTCCCCTTCTGGACCCAGTCGGGATATACACTCTGGGGGAAAAGCCATTTGCTGTCTCTCGTCCCTCGTCATTCTGTGCTGTGGCCTTGGGCATGCCACTTGCCCCAGCTCGTCCCTGGCATCCTTTGCCTTCCTCGTTGCCCTCACTCTTCTCCCCGGCCGTGCCACACACAGCTGTCATCTCTTGAGGGCTGTGGTATGGAGCAGTATCACGTGAAATGCTTCCTCCACACCCATAAGCAGGGGCTTTCGTTGCCACCGTGCCCACTCTAACCCTCTCAATCAAAGCAAACCCCAGAGCTGGCAGGTTGTAAAAAACATGTTTCTTTTCAGAATCTGCTAGGAGGGGCCCAGAAAGAAATATCCTGGCCTGTTCTTGTCTCTTCAAGGCTGCAGTCCAGGTCCTTCCTCAAGGCCCTAGCAGGCCTCCCTGGCACACAGACTTCAGGCCCTTCTGCCATGTCTACAAAGGTCAAGGCCTGCTGGCGGGCCCCACAAAAGGCACACATCCCTTTGAATTTGAGGCTGGCATATTCAAACAGAAATGCAGGAGCTCCCTAGTCACCGCCTGGAACCCAGCAAAGATGAGGCGTGTGCGTGCGTGTGTGTGTGTGTGTGTGTGTGTGTGTGTGTGTGTGGAGGTGGAGCTCTTCCCGGGCCAGAGGGGAAACTGAGGTTTAGAGAGAGGAGGGGTTATGCTTCATTTTGAATGTCAGTGCTGGGGCTGGCAGCAAGCTCATGGAGGAAGGGCACATCCTGTTGGCTTCCAGTTCACACCCTGAAAGCCAACCCACAGGGCCCGATGGAGAGACAGCGCAGTGGCTAAGAGTGCATGTTCTTCCAGAGGACCCGAGTTCAGTTCCCAGCACCCACACTGGGTGGCTCACAGCTGCCTCGAACTCTAGGTCCGGGAGATCTGGTGCCCTCTTCTGGCCTCTGTAGGCACTGCACACACATGGTGCACACACTGAAACACACATACATTTAACTAAAAATGAACTATTCGGGGCTGGAGAGCTGGTTCAACAGTTAAGAGCACATGTAGCTTTGAGGAGGACCCAAGTTTTGTTCCCTGCGTCCACACGGTGGCTCCTGGCCACCTGCAACTCCAGTTCCAGGGAATTTCCTCTCCTGACCACCATGGGCACCAGGAACACAGGTGGTGCACATACAAATGTGCAGGCAAAACACACAGGCACACAAAATAAATAAATCTAAACAAATATAAAAAAAATTAAAAAAAATTTCTAAAGGGAAACAAAACCAGTCCACAGGACAGTTAGTTAAGCTAAGTGCAAAGAACAAAACACATCCATTTTCAGCCCCATTAGGACCTTGATCAATTAGGGGAGCTACTGAGCTTTCTGCTTTCCCTTCATATTGAGTGTGCCTTGTGCCCATACGTGGATGTGCATGCGTGAGTGTGTGAATGTGTGGGCACTTGTATAGGAGAAGGCCAGAGGTCAATGTCAGGTGTCACCACTTTGGTTTTGAGCACACAGTGTCTCACCGGCCTGAAAAGCACTAGTTGGCTGGCCCCCGAGTCCTAGAGATTCTACTGCCTCCGCCTTCCAGGACTGGGCTCACAGCACACGCTACTCCACCCAGCTTTTTGTGGGGGCCGCAGGGGGTCAAACTTTCCTCATGCTTGTGCAGCTGAGCCCTAGCTCCAGACTCTCTGCTTTTCATGCTCCAAGACTTCTTTCTGCATGACTAATAGCAAGTTACATGTGGTTTTAAGGTCAAGGTGAGAAAGAAAGTCATCCTCCTCTGGCCCACAGGGAGTGCTGGCGAAGTAAGCTGCTGAGGCGAGGATGGGCCCATCCATTCCAGCTGTACTGTGAGCCTTCCTCCTGAGGTGTTGACACTTGGGATGAGGATGGGGGTTCTGCCTGTTGGATTCGGGCGTGGGCTGTGTGCTGTGGGTCCCATGTGTCCCGCTGTGGGCCAACACAGAGGCTACGATAGAGGCTCAGGAACCGATGAGCCTGGTAAAGAAACACAGTGGTTGAGGCAGGTCTGGTCACTGCTGGGCTAATTCTCCATACCCCACGGCACCAGGAAGAGTCAGCAGGGAGACCCTGAGACCAGAGTTCTGCTCTGTCTGTGCATCTCTGGGCGAATCGCTTACCCACCGTGGGCCTGTGCAGCAGAGGAAGCCTACTCAGGGCTCTCTCCAAGGCGTGCCTTCTAGGAGCCTCGCTGGCCTCTGGCAGGCCTTACTGTAGATGGAGAGCCAACACTGTCCCTAAGTGGAAGGTGCCCCTAAGTGGACTGAGTCTGGCAGGGGACGAGAACAGGTCTTTCCACAGTGGCTTTGGAGATGGTGTTGGGTGGCATTGGGACAGGACTCTATGAAGGGACCTTCTTTAGCCATTTCTCAGGATGTGGGCTCTGGCTTGAGAGAATCTGGATTTCGGGGCTAGAAGAGTGGAATTCGAATTCCACTCACAGGTGGCACCTGGACCCGTCATCAATTCTCTCTGCCTTCATCCCTTATCGGCTCTATAAAAGGGTGGTGGGACTTTAGGCGACCAAACCTGTGTGCTCTGACTCCCACAGGCCCTGCCTGAGGCCCCGACCCCAGCTGCCGCAGCCGCTGCACAATTGTCACATGCCCCTGCAACCCCAGAGGAGGCTCAGAAAGTCACTTGTCAAGGTCACACAGCTACAGGGAGGCAGAGTGGAACAGGGACCAGGTCCTGTCTCTAGAGCCTGAGCCTTTAGCCCCTCGGCTCTTCTGGCCCACCCTGGGGTGTCACACTGCTCTGCCCACCCGAATCTGACTTCTCCTTCTGTCTTTACCCATCCTGTGCCTTCCAAGGTCCGGCTGTGATTGCCTCGGATGTCCACTCAGTGGGGAGCAGCTGCCCAGTGGGGAGCTTGGCCCGCCCAGCGGCGGCCCTGCCCGCTCCCGGCCTCCCTGGCTCAGGACCAGCCTGCTGCAGAGAAACCCCCAGAGCTCAGCTCGATGCTCCTGACCACCCGATGGATGGCCACCGTTCCCTCCACTTAATAAACGGCCCCGAGAACCACGGGTGGTCGAGGCCTGCACGGGGGCGGGGGGGGGGCAAGGTGGAAATTAAAAGCAGGGGGCTGAGAGTGGGTTCGCAGGGGGCTGAGAGTGGGTTCGCAGGCAGCTGCAGGAACCATGAATATTTTACAAGAAGCCGGAATTATTAATGTTTCAATAAAAACCCCAACCCCCGTGCCCACGGGCAGGTTACATGTGATTTCAAGCCTCCGGCAAACCACTGCGGTCCTCCGCTGCCCCCCCCAAAAGCCACTCAGCGCGGTTTTGCTTAAACCGTCCCCATCTCTCCGGCCTCAGCCCGCTGCTGCATCCGCCCAGCCGCCCCGATAATTAGCACTGTCCGCCCCCTCCTCCCCGCGCCCTCGCTCTTCCTTCGGAGCTGTGCACGGCCAGAGAAATATTTCTGGAAGACTATTTACGAACTTCCCCACCGTCATCAATCACCGGGGAAGAAGGCTCGAGGCTCGGTCTCTTACCTCAAGGACTAATGCAGAAAAGCTATTTGCCGGGGGGGGGGGGTACGGACCGACCGGGCCGCGATTTCTGCGGCCATTACTATGGAATACATAATAGCATCAATAATTAAGTATAAATCGGGTTTAATATTTTATGCTGGCGACATGTAATTTACACTCTACCCGAGAAATCAAAGGTCACGTCTGAATGAGGGAGCCTGGGGTCGCAGTGTGATGGGCCCACGTCCCCCTGGTGGCAGCTGTGGCCGAGGGAGGGGGTGTTGGGCTGGCGAGCCTGAGGGACATGCTGGTCCCCGGAGTGTGCATCTTTTGAGGCAGTCCCTAGCCTCCTTTGGGGGTAAGCTGGCCGGAGTGGGTGGTGATGCTTTGGGGGCCCTCTGGGAGGACAGCAAGGCCAGGGTGTGTTCGGGAGATCAAGTTCTTCCTGGAGGCAGAAGAGAAAGTGGGGCTGCGGCTGCCGGCTGCCAAGAGCCGGTGGTGTCAAATCACGTTTGGCCCAGAGAGGGGGGCAGGGCTCACCAAGCAGATGAAGGGACTCTGTGGCCCTGACTTCAGCCACATAAAGGGGTTGGTGCCTCAGACCTCTCTGCTCCCAGGAGCACAGAGCCTCTTGCTGGAGCAACAGAACGCTGGAGCCCAGCTCCATCCCTCATGGTGTCCAGGGCTCTTTGGCCACTGTGGGATCAGGTGGAGAGTATAGGTTGTTGTGGACTACAAGGAATCTGGTCATCGCTACTCACTTAACCCTCTCTCAGCCCCCTGCCTCACACAAGGTAAACCCCTGCCTCACAAAGTCCCTTGCTGTCCCCATCGCCCACTTCCCTGCCTCATCCCAGGCCAGTTCTCCACACTGCACCTCAGGAATGCGCATGACCTGCCTGACCTTTGCCCTCCTGTGCCTCAGACACCAACCAGATCCGGCATCCCTCTTTCCCACAGAGGCGCTCCTTACAAGCCATCCCTCCCAGCCTCTGCTGCCTCCGACAGGCTCTGAGATGCTTCTCCCTCTGCCCACCACCTGCCAGCTTACTGTCTCCCTCATTAGGAGGCTGGTGCCCACGCCCTTCTAGGAACCTCATCTGCTCTGGTCAAGGCTGAGCTCTTAGTCTGAGCCTAAAAATACACAGAGACTTGGTTCCCTCCAAGGGAACTTCAGTATTTTTGTGGAACCATCAACAATTCAGGGAGGCTGAGCTGATCAGCCCAGACCTGTGCTACTCTGCCCCCCACAGTTAGGCACTCCCTCAGCGTCCCAGAACCATGTGACCTGTCCATTTTCCTGTCAGTCTCCCAGCTTTTTACCTGTTCTCTGAGTGCTGGCTCTCAACGGCTGAGGTAGGACTTGCATACAATAGGAGCTCAATAAATGAATGCTGGAAGAAGTAGCGTGCACCCTAGGCTGCAAACATACGGCACCACATGGCACCCTTGGCTCTGGAAGCAGCTGAGTGGAAAAACAGCCTCAACTCTTGAGTCGCTTCAGGGGAAGAGGCAGGGGCAGGGCACAGACACCGCCCCTCCTCTTCCTCACCCTTTGCTTCCTTCTGCCTTGTCTTCCTTCTTCCCCTGGTCCTGGTGGAGTCAGCTGAATGGATGGGTCCCCTCCCTGCTGGCTCTGACCTGGCACAGAGTGGGGATGGGGTGGGGATAGTCAGGGTGGGCTGAGGGTGGGCACAGCATTGAGCTTCGTAAGTATGGACACTGTACCTCACACAGCCCAGGGGCAGCTGCCTTCTCACCATCCCCTTTCATAGACGAGGACACTGTGGCATAGGAGGCTGGTCACTTGCCTAAGCTTCCTTGTGGCCAGCCTAAAGGCAACAGGATTAGCCAAGGCCGCTGGCTCTGGGCCAGTGTTGTCCTACCCAGGGGCCACGGTGGATCTCCAGATGTGAGTCTAGGGCTGGGGGGGAATATATGTGTGCCCAACTCTTGGAGGGCACCGAAGAGGTAAGGGACCCGGAGCAGTGACACAGGAGGTAGCTTCCCACAGCAGTGTGTGAGCTGCTGTGTCCTGAGAGCCAGGCCCCTGAGGTCTGGGGTAGCCTTACCAGCCTCAACACAAAATGCTGCCCAGCCTGGGAAGCTATCCCTTGACCACTGTGAGAGCGTGGGCCAGGCACCCCCCACCCCTTTCCCCGAGAAGTGTCAGCTGAGCAGGAAGACAGCAGCTTCCCAGAGTCTTCAAGCTCTGTACTTGAGTGGCCCCCTCCCCTCCCTCCAGCCCCATCTGCTTTCTTGCGGGAGCCCACAGAAGCCTGGTGTGCAGGGTGTCTTGCTCGCTCTTGCAGCTCAGCCTTGGGGGCTAGTGGGGTGGACGCAGGCACAAGCGCTCTGGGGCCAGGCAGAAGGGATGGTATGGCTGTCTGTAGGGGTGGGGTGGGGAAGGCCTCTCCCTGGATCCATTGGAACTGTGTTCAGTGCCTCAGGGGCCTTGGGGACTTATGGTGGAGGCTTTAGCCAGTAGGCGGGCCTCCCTCTGAGGGTGAGGGTGGTCAGCTCTAAGGACCCAGAGATTGGGTTTGTCTTCTTCAGGGTCTCTTCCTGTGGAGACCATACAGACTGAGGAAGTTGAAAAGGGCTTCCATCATGGAGCTACTCTGGGTTTGGTCTCAGCTCTGTGAGAAAAGCAGCCAGCGACCCCAGAGTCCAGAGCCCCTGAAGGAGCCTGTGTCTCTCTCCTGCCTAAGATGAGGAATCTGAGGCTGATGGGGAAGAAAACTGCCTCTGAAAAGAGTTGCAGGAGGGCATGCGCAGGCAGAGGCTGAGGCCTGGGGACTCACCGTAGCTGCTAGGAGCGAGGAAGCAGCCTGCAGAGGAAGCACACAGCCTTCTCACCCTGACTGTGCAGCCTGGATGTTCATTTGGGGACAGTTTTTGTTTGGTGAGCTGCTTGGGAAATTCTTCAGGGATTTCACACACACCCCAGGCCCAGTTTCCTACTAGGACTCACGTAGGATGTGGCTCTAATCCAGCAGCCAGCATGGTCAGCTTTGGGAGCTGAGGCCTTCCTGGGTCTGCAGGAGGTGGGGCCTGACCAGAGTTATGGGTGCCCACACACCTACCTAGACCCCGCAGGGGCAGGGGTGTTGTCATGGGACTCAGATAACATCATGGGAAGAGATACTGTCATAGGACCTGGTCATGGGGTGCAGATACCATTGTGGGACCAGAACACAGTCATGTGACCCAGTTCTATCACAGGACAGAGACAGGTAGGACAGGTTACCCACCCAAGCCAAGGCTGTTTGCAGAAGCCACTTGAGCATGACCTGGTGTGCTGGCTAGTTTTATGTCAGCCAGACAGAAGCTATAGTCGTCTGAGAGGAGGGAGCCTCAATGGAGAGGGTGTCTCTGTAAGATCAGGCTGTGGGCAAATCTATAGAGCACTTTCTTAATTAGTGACTGATGGGGAGGGTCCAGTCCGTGTGGGTGGGGCCACCGCTGGGCTGAGTACCGGGTTCTATAGGAAAGCAGGCTGAGCAAGCCAGAGCAAGCCAGGAAGCAGCACTCCGCCATGGCCTCTGCATCAGCTCCTGTCTCCAGCTTCCTGCCCTGACTTTTCTCAATGACGTACTGATGAGCAAGCCTAAGCCAAATAAACCCTTCCTTCACGAAGTTGGCTTTGGTCGTGGTGTTTCATCACAGCAATTGTAACTCTGCCTGAGACACCTGTCTGCATGAAGTCCACACTCAGACACTTGGGACCCAACAGTCATTTCCCTGCCATGTGTTAAGAGTGGCCAGAGGTCCTGGCCCAGCTTTCCCACATAGCTGTGGTCAGACTGAAGCTGGGGGCATCTTGAAGGCCTCCTCGATTTTGTGTTGCCCAAGGCTACTGTCTGCAGGGACCTCCGCTGGGCCTGTGTGACCCCGGTGTCTCTCTGTGACTTTCTCAGCACACAGTGTCTGAGTCCATGGTGGACGTCCCCAGAGGGTCAAGTGGAAGCTGTACTAGGCATTGTGAGCCAAGTGCCTGGTCTGTGAGGGCGTCTCCAGTGAGTCAGATGAAAGTTGAAGCCTCTAATAAGCCAAGCAGCCACCATGGTCTCTGGCCCGTGCAGGATCAATGATGGGAGCCACAGCAGAGGCCAGCGGTTGGCAAAGAACCCCGGGAGCTGAGGTCCCCAAGCCTGGGAGGTTGTTGCTGCAGAGCTGACCACCATCATCAGGACAGGCATGCCCATAGGTGATGGAGTAAACTGAGGCACCAGCACCTGTGCAGGCCAGCCCAGAGGATGTGCTCAGCAAAGCTTAGCTGGTAGGATCTTGGGACACTTGTCACCACCAGCTCAGAACCTAACCAACCTGCAGAGGGGCCTCTGGGAGTCAGCCTTGTGGCCACCAGCATGCAGAGGTTGAAGTCTCTCCTTGGCCATAGAGAGAGGGCAGGGAAGGTGGAAGCCTGAGCCAGACTCCCAAGAGGCCAGCACCCTCTTTCCCCACTCTCCAGCTCTTTCTCTCCTTATTTATAGTCTGCTGTGAAGGATCATGAGGGACCATTCCCTTTTTGGGAGACAGTGCTGTCTCCTGACCTAGATGTTACAGGAAGAAAATATATATATATTTTTTCAACAGCTAAAAGAAGCAAAAAATGGTGGTTCCCAGGCACTAGCAATGAACTCCCTGCCGGGTAGGGTCTCAGGGTACCCCTCAGATGCTGTAGCGCTCCACGGACAGACCTTGGAGTCCGGGTCCGTGGGTGAGGCCCCGAGCGAGGAAGGGGGAGCCATATCCGGGTGTGGCCTGCGGCCCTGCGGCCTGTGGCACGGAGAATCCCCGAGGACCTGAGCCTTGAAGAGTCGCGGCCAGCCCCCAGGCTCAGGCTGAGGGCGGCTCCTTCCCAGCCTGGCCTGTGGGCTGATGTCGTCTAATGCTGTGGTCAGGCCGCGTGGCCGGGCTCCCCAGGCGGGCAGGGCCGCATAATGGACGCGTCAGACCCGCCCGCTGACGGCTCCATTAAATGTGGTCGATCTATTTTTTTTTTTTCCTTTTTTCTCTTTTCTTGTTCTGTTTCCCGGTGTTTTAAGCTGAGTGTCTCTGGGCAGGCGTTCAAAGAGGTGGCGTGGCTGCGAGCTAATCTCAGAGGCAGGGTGGGGGGAAGGAGGAGGAGGGAGAGGCCCGGCTGCATTAAATGGCTAAATCTAGCACTCGGTGTGTGGGGCTCACTCGAGGAAAGAATAGCATCGCTGTGGTCTTGGACATGACTCCGTGGACCTGGCTGCTCTCCCTGTCCTTCAGGCCGCTGGAGGAAGTTGCCAGGCAGCAGCAGGAATGCTGGGGAGGGGTTTCTGGTAGAGACTGGGGAAACATGGGGTTCTGTGCCTTTCCTTTGTGACCTTCAGGAAATTGTGGACCCTCTCTGTGCACTGAAGGTTTTTTTTCTTTTTTCTTTCTTTTTTAATTTTTAATGCACTTCCTTGTGTGTGATAGATTGGTTTAGCCAGCTGGTCAGTTTCTATAATAAAGGAAACCAAGACATTTCAGTTTGGAGGTATGTGGTGGTGTCTGTGGCCTTAGGAGAGAATGTGGGCCAATCTACATGGTGTAAGAGCTGGAATTAGGGGGCAGATAACTGGGGGGTGGCATAGCAGTCTGCTGAGCAGGAACAGGATAGGCAGAGAGTGGGAGGGTAGCAGGAGAAAGTCAAGGACCCCCGTCATCCTAGAGCGGGGTCATGGAACTGCTTCTGACCCCTCAGAGACGCCGTCATTTCTTCTCTTAGGCCCTCAGGGAAGGTAGGCTGGAGGGTCCACTGGGTGGGCAGGTGGGCAGAGGGGACTCAGCCCCACCACTGTCTTCTGAGGCTCGTGACCTGAGCTTTCTGTGCCTGAACCCGCTGGCCTTCAGCATCCCACTTCCTGCTGCCTAAGCCTGACCTCCTACCTTTCTTACCCTGATGAGCCCTGTGGCAGAGGATAATGGGCCATTCCTGTAGACTTAACTGAACGATACCAATAAAGCTCTTTGGAACATGCATAAATATGCACATATATGAAAATGTAAAGTACTAGAATATGTAAACCACTTGTGCACAGCTTTCCAGAGCTAAGAGATGAGCCTCCTTGGAGGCTGCTATTCTGTGTAGTGAGGTGTCAGACAGTCTGTTCTGAAACCATCAGGGACACAGAAGACCTGTCAGGTCTTGCTCAGAGCCAGGTTCAAAGACCTCCGCTGGGAGCTGCCTGCCAAAGTGGGAGGGCCTGCTGCCCCATCAGCCTCTCCCAGCCTTAGGTTCCTCGTTGGTGCATCCGAGGTCACAGTTCCATGCAGCTTGTTGTGAGCATCCAGGCCCCATGAGCAGGATGCAGACCATAGCACCAGCCAGCTTGGCGCTTCAGCAAATGTCACTTCTGCATGCTTTCCTTGGCCCTGAAACATCTCTTTTTCCTCCTGTTTTAAACCCAGGCTGCTGCATCCACCTCTCTGTAGAATAAAAATAGGTAGATTGGAACCACAGCTGGCCAGCGACCAGAGAGAAATCTATGTTTCTGTGAGCTACTAGCCTGGCCTGGCAAATATAGCAAAGTGGCCCCCTGGCCATTGGGAGGTGGTGATGGGTTACAGATGCTTCTCCCCTCAAGGTGTCATTGTGAAGACCACCCTGGGTCTGGATCACCTCGGCCTGGATTATCTCTGTGTCAGATTCCCAGGAACTATAGAGCTTGTCCTTAGAGGGACATGGCCTTGATCTTCTGACTCTCTGACCTTCCTCGGCCTGGCTGAAAGACACGGGCCAGTCTCTCTTGACAGTGCGGCTGGATGGCCTGGGCCATCAGGACTCAAGATGTTGTTAATCCCAAAGATGGCAGGAGAAAGACCACCAACCCAAATCATTATGACCAAATTAATTAAAGCAAGAAATTAATTAAAGCAAGCTTTTTTATTCATGTACACAGGCTACCTTCCCCTAAGGTGAGGTTCAAGAGGTCAGCATTGGATGTGAGGAAGACAAGGCTTTTTAGAGCTCTCAGGGATAGGTGGGTTTCCAAATGGGGAGATTTGGCAGGCAAAATAGATGGGGTTACAGGAGCAGAAAGTCATAACGAGTTAGTCCTAACTTGATGTATGGAGACAGCCAACGCCAGGGTCCCGGAGGTTTGTGTGTACTCTGGTCTAATAACACAGTTCACCACTTACTGAACCACTACCACAAAGCACCCTCCTCCCCCCACAGCATAGGAAAGCTGGCCCTGATGGCAGGAACGCTGGAGAGCCTAGCTGCCACAGGCAGGAGAGCTGGCCCTGCCCCTCACCTGAGCCAAGCAGGAGAGCTGGCCCTGCCCCTCACCTGAGCCAAGCAGGAGAGCTGGCCCTGGTGACATGGGTGCAGGATTGCTGGTAGGCTGACCAACTCAGCTACCACCCAGGCCCAGATCCAGGGCTTTGAGTTGGCCCACCCCAACATCTACCATATCTATGAACTGCTGCAATGTGAGAACGGCAGGTCCAGAACTACAGGATCTCCATGACACAGGGCAATATCAGGATATTGGAGAGGAGTCCAAGTGAGGATCCAGTATTAATGGAAGCCAGAGCCTTCAAACCAGATCAATGGCTCATTGCAGTGAATATTTGCAAGTAAAGCTGTTTGGGGAAAAGGATATACTGTGTGATGTGCCATGACAGCTAGATCTTTTAAATCTTTATTTATTTATTTGTTTATTTATTTATTTATTTATTCTTTTGGGCAGGGAGGTTGCAAGGGTAAAAGGCAGATATGGAAGGATGGAAAGATGAGTGGGATTAGGATGCATGATATGAAATTCACAAAGAGTTTTTATCACAAAGAATAAATTTTTAAAAGGTGACTCAAGTGAAATTGACAATCACGGGCTAATGGGTGGTTTTAACTGCTGAAAAAATAAGAACAGTACGTGGAGGAATGCTGCTTACTGGCTTGTTCTCTGGCTGGCACTTAATTCACTTTCTTCTACAGCATAGGCTTACCTTTTAGGGATGGTGCCACCTACGGTGGGCTGGGCCGTCCCACATCAATCACCAGTCAATGTAATCTCTTACAGACAAGGACACAGGCCAGTCTAATTAAGGTAATTCTTTTGTTGATGTCCCCTCTTTCCAGGTGACTCAAGATTGTGTCAAGATGACAATAAAAGCTCACCAGGACAGACATTTTTTTCCCAATATATATAGAGCTGTTCATATTTTCTATTTCTTTGCTAGCATACTAGACGAGCTTAAATTTCTTTCAGTTCATCTAAATGATCAAATTTCATTAATGTAAGACTTTATATATTACCAGATTATTAATTTAAAAATATTTTAAATGTCTATGGTGTCTGTAGTGATCTCTCTCTCTTAGATTTTTTTAGTTTATTTCCAATCCATCTCTTCTACACTAAATCGCCCTTAGGAAGCTCAATGAAGCTATCCAACCTTCTGCATGCCATACACTTCCCAGCCTTTTTACCTGCCTCCTTGAGTACTATCTGGAAGTGGGGTGACAGACTTCCTCCTCTCCACCAGATCCTAGGAAGTTATCGGGTGCTTTGGTTTGTTCACTAACACCTGGACCGAAGAGCACACAGCATAGTGTCAGCCTTTCCTCGGGAGCTGCAGTGTCTCTGCAGTTTCTGATTCTTCCCAGCTGTATCCATCACCCCCCTCTGCACACCAGCTCTCAAACCATCTAGAGATCTTTACAGACTCCGGGGGATGGAAGACTTTGCTCTCACTTCTTTAATACTTTTTGGAAAATTTCCATGGGGAACTGGAGCAATGGCTCAGCAGTGAGGAAGGCTGCTCTTGCTGACGACCTGAGCTTCACTCCCAGCACCCATCTCAACTGCCTGCAATTCCAGCTCCAGGGGATCTGACACTCTCTTCTGGCTTTCAAAGGTACTACACTCACACACATCCACGTAAACACACACAGACTAAAAATTAAATGAATCTTAACTTTTTTAATCTTAAGAATTGAATTTTTTACTCCTTTTTCCGTACTTTATTTATTTATGTTTATCTATTTATCTATCTATCTATTTATTATTTATTGGTTCAAAAGCCAGGATAAAACTATTTTCTCTTTCTTGTGTTATTGCTCTCTTGACTCGGTGAGACATTTTAAACCCTCCATTTTCCCATTTATAACACGAAGGTAAAAAATACCATCCTGCCGTGCTCAGGGGTAATGTTGAAGGCACAAACAGTCACCTCAAAGCAAGGATCATGAATGTCCTGGTTAGTTTTTTTTATTTTTATTTTGTCAACTTGACAAAAAAAAAAAGCCAAAATTAAGATGGCTACTCAACTGAGAAAATGTTTCAGTATGACAAATAAATCTGTGGGGTGTTTTCTTGATTACTGATTTGATGGTGGAGGGCCCAGCCTTCTGGCGGCACTGCCATTTTGGACAGCTGGTCCTGGGTGTATAAGAAAACAAACTAGGAAAACTGTGAGAGGGAGCCAGGAAGCAGCCTCCTCCATGGCTTCTGCTTCTGCTTCCCAGCTTCTTGCCCTGAGCGCCCTCTGTGATATAAAGATGAAATAAGCCCTTCACTCCCCAAGCTGCTTTTGGTCATGCCCTTTATCACAGCATCGGAAAGCAAACCAAGACCCTGGAGGAACAGGTATTTATTTTTTTTTAATGAACTTTACTGTAGTGGAAGTTTTGGTTTCTTTGCAAACTCAGCTATGTTATGTAAATATGTTTTTGTTTTAATCCCAACTGTGGGATTAAATATAGTTGGGCTATAGTTTGTCCACATCTGGGGCATGGCCTTTGCCAGCTGATAATGACCTTCCACGTGGGATACAAAAAGGGACATGGTCTAGGGCTCTGAGGATATAAATTTGAGGGCAGAGAAAGACAAGGTGTGGCATGCAGTGTTGGCATGTAGCAGGTTGGAAAGGCCAGAAAGACAGAAGGTGTGGCAGTTTGGAGCAGACAGAGAAACACTTCAGGGTGCAGTGGAGGAGCCTGCAGGCTGCACCTGCAGTTGACAGAGGTTGGTATAGAGCCCTAAAAGAACCCCTTGACCCTAAACAGCCAGGAGACATGAAGGGGTCCTCTCTCTCCATTAGCCTTCTCTCTCCCATGTAGGGTGGGGGTGGTTGGAAGGGAGGTTGAGGCCTAAACACCCCAAATAAAGTAGAGTTTTAAAAACTAGTGCTACACTTTGCACTTTACACTTAGAAGAATTTATAAGCATACATGTACAATTGAATCAGCAGTAATTATGCTAATTATTTAGATGCCTCATTAGCACGTAGGTAGCTTGTCACTCTCATAATTATAGTGATTATTACCATTTGAATGAAAAATGTCTCCTCCAGGCTCATGTGACTGACCACTCGATCCCTGGTGAGGCAGCTGAGTTGGGATGTCCGGATGTTGGGACATTTCACTGTTTGGGATGCCTCGGGACACAGCACTAGCTGACCGTGGGCTGTCTCCCTTCTCTCCCCCACAGCGGTTCCCCTTTCCATGCTTATAGATTCTAGGGATTAGGTCATGAGCATCTTCAGAGGTGGTGATGGCTTTCTTCTGTCTGCCACACTAGGAAGTCAAAGTCACCAAGGCCCACCCATTCCCATTGCTACGAAAAATCACTCTAAGTGTTTTAAATTCATTTCCCATATTTTCTTTTTTGTGGGGTACAGTAGGAGGTTTCAAGACAGGGTTTCTCTGTGTACCTCTGGCTGTCCTGAAACTCACTCTGTAGACCAGGCTGGCCTCGAATTCAGAGATACGTCTGATTAAAGGCACGAACCACTCACTACACCTGGCATTTTAAAATATAGCTGCACCCTTATCTTACACATGCCACCGAAAGGTGGGGAGCAGAAGTGAAGGGGCCCCCTGGCAGAATGAGAAGAGTGGACGCTACTCACCATGAATGACTGTCCCTTAGCTGGCAGGGCTTAGGCCCTGGCTCAAAGGAAGCACAAGGGCACCACATTAATCCATTGTCATGTTTTCTGTTATGAGATCTTTCAGAACAGTTTGAAAATCACAAGAGATTGAAGAAATAGTGTAGAAACGAATAATACAGTATAGAAACCCAGCTTTCACAAGCACTTGGAGGGGTGGGCCTAGTACCATGGCCTAACACATGTCACCACAAGATAAAGACCCTTATCTCAGCGAGCAGAGTGGCTGGGGAAGGCTGTCCCTTGGAGGCCTGATGGTGGGGAGGATGGCTCAGAGCCAAGGCGTGTCCTGGGGTGAGGCCTCAGGGGAGATCGAGGGAGGGCCAAGGTGCTGGAGGTCTGACACACTGGGAGGCGGCCTTGTCCACAGGTGTCCTGGTGAAGGTCCCCTTGGCAGAGTTCTTCCCCATGCACCTGAGCACGTAGGCAACAGGGACAAGCAGGGACCTTAACTGTCCCAGATTAATCCTGCTAAGTCCCAGCAATATTGATATGCTATTATTTTCCATCTTTATTCATCCCCCGGTGAGGAACGAACGACTCCCCCCAGGCCATTCATAATTGAAAAATGCTTTTAAGGCCTTTACGAGTTGAATACTAAATTTCTCGAGGTGCCTGCTTTATTGGGCCTCCAGTCACCGATGATACATTTGCTCCCTAATGTTCTTTAAGGAAAGGGGTTCCAGAGGGGTGATGGATGGGGTGATCGGAGTCAATGCTCATTAGTCATCCAGTGGTCTCCCCATTGGGGATCAGCTCTCCTCAGTACAGGGCACGGCCTGTTGGCTGCCATTTGCCTTAGATGATGGCTTAGCATTCATTCCTAGTCTCAAGAGCTTTGTTGTTGTTGTTCTTTCTTTGCTTGTTTATGTGGGTGTGAGATGTATGCTTGCTTGTGTGGACATGCACGTGTGTCCACATACTTGATGTGGAAGCCATGACATCATGGAGTCTTTCTTGATTGCTCACCATCTTACATATATTGAGGAGGGGCTCTCATTTGAACTCGGAGCTTGCTGATGTTGCTGGTCTAGCTAGCTGGCTAGCTCGCTCAGGGTGTTCCTTGTCTCTGCCTTCAACATGGTGGGACTAGAGGTGAGGAGAAGGTGCCTGGCATTTGTAAGGGTTCAGGGGATCTGAATCGTTGTCCTCACACTTGTACAGGGAGCATTGAACCCCTGAGCCAGCTCCCTGGGTTTCAGCGGATTTTCACTCTGCCAGGGTGTGCCAGGAACATAGAAACGGGTCGGACACTGCTGCTGAGGAGTTCTCAGGCAGGACCCACACACCATGGAGTGGCCTCTGCGAACACTGAGCCTGTGCAGGGGGCAGAGGGGCTCTGGAGATGGGGAGGTTACTTGTATCTGGGTGCTGGCTGTCGGGAAGGCTCCCTTTGGGAGGCCATCTTAGAGGAGTGAGGCAAGCACATGGGGTGAATGAAAGCCTTCCCTTCACCCCCACAGCTGCTCCTGTGAGAGATCAAGGGCAAAGGCTGGCAAAGAGCAAAGGGACTTCCCCATTTGATTTCCTAGATGACTCCTCCTGTTGGTTTCCGAGGTGACCAGAGCTACAAACCCTGAGGGTCACAGTCTTAGAAATGGCACAACACAGGACGGGGAGGGGCTTCAGGAAGGGTCCACACAGCCTGTGGGTAGTGATGGGCAGCTGAGACCCAGAAAGAGGAAGGACCAGGCTTACGGTTTTAGAGCTGGGATGAGTCGCTGGCTGGGATCCTTACAGCTGGGACTCATCTTTGGTTTTGACCTTGGGTCTTAGATTATCCTGATAGGAAAATCTGTATTCAAGACATGAAATTTGAAATCCCGCCAAGGTTATGAATGCCTACGTGAGGTCACACACAGGTAGTTAATGACACAGTAGACATCAGACAGGTAAAGATCAGTTGAAGGCAATCAGAAATGGATGGCGGAGGAGGAAGTTCCCAAGCATCAGTGCCCATCTCTCTGTGCCGTGTCTGACCAGGCGGAGTGGCCCACCATGTCCCCCTGGTTTTGTGGCTATGGAACTAAGACTCAGGTCACAAGCGAGAGACCAGCATTTCATCAGTTGCTTTGCTTTGGTTTGTTTTAAATGTCAAAGCTGACGCCCCTCCCACTCTCCAAGGTACCCTTTTATGAGCCTTGGAGAGAAGTCCGTCCTTGGTTTAAGAGAGCTGTTCCCCGCTCTACAGTGTCCACACATTCTCGGGGTTGTGACTCACTTCAGGGACCCTGGTAGCTCACTCTAAGGCTCTAAAACCTGTGTTAGGTCATAAGACAGCCTCAGTCCCTTGTTCTGCCCAGAGTGGACCATTGTTTTGTCTCTGGCCAAAGATCTGGCTAGGAAGAAGGCCGCCAAAATGGGCCAAAGAGGGTAGGGACAGTGCTTCAACTCTGTCCCCTGTCCCTCTTGGGCAGGCCTGTCTTTAGGGCCTATACAGAACCAAGAGGCTTTTGGAGAACAGAACAGCCTGTCCTGACCTCTGCAGTATCTGCCAGCCCCTCCTCACCACGAGCCAGGGGCTTCAGCCCCTCCCCACCACGAGCCAGGGGCTTGGGATTCGAAGCTCTTCTAAAGTGTGCTGCTACTCCTAAACCCCACCCCCACCCCATTGCCACGTGTCTGCAGTCTTTCTCTCTCTGTCTCTGTCTGTCTGTCTCTCTCTGCCTTCTAGTTGGTGTTGAGTGGCATAGGCCCCAAAGTGGTAGCAGGGTCCAGGTCTGTCTTCCTGGCCAGCATCTCATGTCTTTCACATTGCCTGAAAGCTAAACTGGAATAATTTCTTTGGTGGTGCCCTATCTGGAGTGACTAGATATTTGCTCAATCCCCACCCCCACCCCGCCCCGCCGCGAATGTCACACAACACAGACGGGGACCAACCAAACCAAAGATGGGCAGTGGAGGGTCTTTTGCATGGCTGCCTTGCTGATAGACAACCCAGGCTGTGCAGTATCCAGGGAGACAATTGTAATGTGGTTTCCTTTTCCCGTGTGTCATGGGGCAGGGTATCTCCTTACTGTACTTCTATGCTGGTGATAGGACATAAAACTGAGGCTGAGCTGTCTAGGGTGGCATGGGGTCATGTGCCTCCCTGATGAAGGGGCTCCTCCACATGAGCATGAGGGCATCCTTCCAACAGCCAATGGACTAGACAGTGTATTGAAACGTCCAGAAGCAGCACTTGTGGGCAGATGGAGTCTTGAGGCCTTTACTGTGGATGATCAGACATGCAACTGAGGCTGAGCTTTCTGCCAGTGTAAGGGAGAGTCTATGACGGGAAAAAGACATGAAGACGTCCTCCATGTTAGTCTCTGGTTTGGTGGGAACTGTGGAAAAACTGGAGCAGGAAATGGAGGTGTGGGGTGCCGTTTCTTACAGCCGGTGTAAGGAAAAGAAGGCACAAGTTAGATCTGTGTTAAAGGCTTTTCTGGGAGTCTGAAACATGGGACCCATGAGAAGAATCAGGCTGTGAGGAGGAAGAGGGTAGAAGAGACAGAAGGTATTCTTCAGGTCCATCTGCCTTGAATCCACAGGAGGGAAAAGTTCACAACACAGCAAGACGACAGAAGCCTTACAGATGACTCAGTGCAGGAAACATAGCAATTGGGTATGGCCATGTCTGAACTATTTAGATTGGGGAAAAGTTCTTTTTTTTTTTTTTTTAATTGCTTTTGAAATAGCATCTCACTACGTAGCTTTGGCTATCCTGGAACTCACTATGTAGACCAGGCTGGCCTCAAACTCACAGAGATCCATCTGCCTCTGCCTCCCAAGTGCTGAGACTAAAGGCATGTGCAACCACCACTCCTGGCTGAGTTACTTGTTTAAACGTCACACTAGCTGACGACTCCCCAAGGCCAACTAGCGCTTTCTCAGAGCTGATGGTGACAGGCCTTTAGAGAGAGTCCTCACACCCGGCCAACAGATATCATTATATATAATGCCAATCACTGATGTCTTACAGATGTGAAAAAGCACCTAGAAGAATAGTAAAAAAAAGTTACAGAGTTTAACAAAAGTACACTGCATGGTGAGAAAAGGCACACCCTGAAGTCAAAGGTTATCAAACAATATACCATAGCTCAGGGATAGGATTCCTCTCTGAAATATTGCCTAGGGAGGCCCCTGCCTGCCAGTTATAAAGGCTATTACCACTGCTGTGGCAGGGTATTTGACCCCATTGTGAGCCTCGAAACTGTGAACTGTAAACCCCTGTTTTTTGTTCGGTGTGGTTGAGCCCTGTACATACCTTTAGTCCAAGAACTTTCTGTTTATTGTAAACAGGTGATTATGGTGTGGCTCACCCAGCCCAGCACATACCTTTAATCGAAGAGCTTTCTGTACACAGGTTTTAATAAAGTTAACCCTAGGTCAAGAGGCAGAGCAAGAAACCAGCTGACAGGGATTAAAGAGTAGGAGGAACTGAGTTGAGTATTTAAGACTGTGTAGAGAAGAAGAAAAACTTTTGGAGCTGGCTCTGTAGCATCTTCACTGGTAAAATAGAACAGTTGGGATTTTGTTTTTTCAATTTTTAAAACACTTGGCCAGAATTAGATGGCCAAGTCCATGTGCTGAAAACATTGTATGCTTTGGTTAAAAACATGAAGAAATCAAGCTGGAATTAAGCCCGAAGCTCTCTCTTTATTGGCCGACTATCATTATTTCAGGAGGTGCTGTGCAGGCTGCTGGGACAGATTCAGGAGCCGGATGCAGGGGTGAAAACCTGCTAGCTCAGAGAAGCAGAGAAAGCACCCAGCTGTCTGTCCTTCCTTCTCAGCTCAGATCCGGGTGGGAAAAAAAACTCAAAAGGCTCACTAGCTCAGCTGACAGCTCAGGAGGAAAAGACCAAAAGCCCAAGGCCTGAGCTAGCTCAAAGCCCAAAAGGCCCAAAAAGCCAGAGAACTAAAAGTCTAAGCCCAAGATGCTACAGAGCCAGCTCAAAAAGTTTTTCTTCTTCTCCACACTGTCTTAAATACTCAACTCAAAGTTCCTCATGTGAATTTGCTCTTGTGTCCCCAGCAAAACTTACATGGCACACAGCTTTTGGCTCAGTGGGTTGAGGTCCCTGCTTTGCTACCTGACAGGCAGTGACAATAAACCCAAGACCTCACATTCCTGAGCCCCTCTTTTCTTATCTGTGAAGTGGGGTCAATCTGGCCTTTTTCCAAGGGGTTGGGAGTAGAGGACAAGGCATGCATGAAGGGTCTCAGCAGGCAGTCCCCGGCCTCTGCGCTGCACATCTCCAGTGTGAGGTTAGAGTCAGGCGGGTGGGTGAGGCAGCAGGTTCCAGGGTGTCCTGGAGCTCTTGGGGGGAAGGGGCACTGGCCAGGGCAGTGTTGTCTCTGAAGTCTGGCTCTTTCGCTTTTGGTTGCCTCCACTTACCTTCTGTCTGAGGCAGCAGCTTTAGGCCTCAGTTTCTCCATCTGAGCTATGAGTGCAGACTCACTGAAAGCTCGTGAGAGACTAGGAAACACCCACTGATCTGTGGAGCAGAGATAAGCAACGCCCATGTGGGCGTGCAATGAGTGAGGGGTGTGCCTTTGCTCGGAGACTCACCTGCCAGCAGACCCAGCACTGAAGAAACTCGGCCCATCTGGGATTATCAGTTACTTTCCTCCTTGCTATAGCAAAATGCCTGGCGGAACCAACTTAAGAAAGAACGCGTTTATCTAGGCCCGCAGTTTGAGGATATTATCTATCGGGCTGGGGAGCTGGAGTTGGGAGCCTCAGAAGCAGGGAAGGTGCTCGGATCACTTCCTCTCTTTTATTCAGTCCAGGACTCCAGATGGCCTTTGCGCTGCCATTTTCTCAACGCTCCGTCAGAGGCACGCCCAGAGAATGGTCGCCTCGGTGAGTCTAGAGTCCGTCAAGGTAGAAACGACACGCATCACAACTGCACCCCTTGCCGACTTAACCCCAAAAGACATCCTTTTAAAGCATGCTTCCCTCCGTTTGCCCCCGCCCCCCCTCCAGGCTCACAGCAATCTTCTAAGGCAAAATCAGTCTAACGTCAAACGTCCCTGTAGCCTTTAACGACTTCAGCACTGTTTTAAAAGTCTGAAGTGCGGCCTGGCTCTTGGAAGATGATGTCACACATGCCCTGTGGGTTTTGCTGGTCCGTGGTGAGGCCATTTATAATAGGCCAGTTAGCACCAGGCTTCTTCAGTCTGGCAGGGATTCATGAAGGCAAATTCCACTGCGCAAACTCATTTATTTGGGAATTTCCTGTCACAGTTGCCTATCCTCTTTTGGTGAAGGCAAGCAAAACTGCCAAGCACTGGGTCACTGTATAAAAAAAAACTACATCTAGGTACCTAGGCAGTGAGAACACATCAAAAGGAACAATCAGAATGGAGTACAGCAAATATACATATGTGCACCTGCATTTCCCCCCAATACAGACGAGTTGTCTTGGTTTTATTCTGTTGCCGTGACCACTCTAACCAAAAGCACCTTCCAGAAGGGTACATGTATTGGTTGCTGTTCTAAGGAGCCCCCAGGACTAAGGCAACCTATAGAAGAAAATGTCATCATCATCATGGCAGGAAGCATGGTGGCAGGCAGGCAGGCATGGGGCTAAGAATTTTACATCCTGATCCACAAACAGTAGGCAGAAGGAGGGACACTAGACCACCTGTGGGCTTTTGAAGCCCCAAAGCCCACCTCCAGTGACACACCTTCTCCCAAAAGGCCACACCTACTGCCACAAGACCACGCCTCCCAATCCTTCCCAGCAGTCCACCAACTGGGAACCAAGCATTCAAATATGTGAAGGCTGCGAAACTCACCATCAGGGTGCCCAGTCAATTCAGTGCCTGGCTCAGGGGCAGCTGCCTTCTCGGTATGGCCGCACATGATGGAAAGGGCATAGCATCTCTCTGTCCTTTTCTTATAAAGCCTTCAGGAGAGCCATTCCTATCCTATCACCCTAAAGATGCCATCTCCATACCCTGTCCTGGGAGCCAGAGCATCATCACAGGAATCTGGGTCCACCACTGCTCTGCCTCAGTATCTGTTGGAGAGTTGAGGGGCTGGGAGGACCCTCAGAGCTTTATTTTGGAATGTAGTCTGCGAGGGCTGGGGCTGAGTCCATTTGGGGCCCAGGCGCTTCATGGGACATGTAGATACTTGGGGTGTCCTTGTTCCGTAGAAGGAGGAATCCAGCACATGCCTGTCCAGGGGGAAACAGGCTGGGCCTAAGCCAGGGTGTGTCTGACATCCATCAGTTGCCTGCTCTGGGAGAGCTTCTCTTTGTCCTCTTATTTGGACAATTATTTATTGTTACAATGTATGCCAAGGACCTTCCAACCCAGAGGACAGCAGGGAGCAGAGCAACCCTGACCCACTCCAGGGGCAAGCCGACAATACACACAATAAGTAATTAAATACGATGCCAGGGGATGAAAGGTGTCACCGAGAACAACAGGATAGCAGGGAGGGAGAAGCTGAGAAGCTAGGGTTCCCGTGGACAGATGTCCCAGGCGCCTCTGGGAAGGCCTGCTTGAGCAGGGCCTGAAGGCAGACATGGCGGCGTTGAAGGAGGTATCCTGTCACACCCCCTCTTCAAGAGACTGAGCTTCACTGTGAATTGGACGTGGTCACTCAATTTACACTGAGGCCTAAGCCTTCTGGGTTGGCCCCATGGCGCTACTGCAAAGCCTGGTGCGCAGGCTCAGATCCTTGCTCCAGGGAGAGCCAGCTGCATACCAGAAGGAGCTTCTTGCAGCCCCATGGGCTGATCCGTAATGAGGAGCTCACTCTTTCCTCCAATAGCATGGAAAGTACTCTCACCAAGGGCCCTGAAAATACCCGGAAAGGGTGTCCTGAAGCCCAGGGCCAGCTAGAGGTCAAGGCCCTGCCTACATCTGATAGTGGCACGGATAGAGCATCAGTGTGTCTGAGGAAGAATAAGGTTTAGTTAGCTATCGTTAGTGCACATTAATTGTATGTGTTAATGGGTTTCACAGTGACGTTCCCACACAGGCACATGCTCTGCTTTGGCAGCACAGTGTTCTCGTAAGCTGTTAATTGTCAGGGTGATTTGTGAGGCTGCAGTGGCTATACATACAGAAGGGGCAGGGCCTGCTACACAGATGGGGGTGGGGGGTGGGGGAAGGGGCAGGCAGGTGTGACCCAGCTGTGGCCCTGCAGGTGCAGCTGTGGGGTCTCCACCTGCAGCCCCTTCCCCACAGGGAGAGGGCTCAGATGAGGAACCATGACAGGCTCTAGAGAACTCAGTGGCTCTGGGCCTCCCACAGCTTCATCACCAGCCCCAGCCAGCCTGACATGGGGTGAGGATGGGGGGTTACTCCCCGAAGCAGACATGCAGGATGTAGCCATGAGCCCCGATTTCTGACTCCTGTCAGAGAAGATCCTAGAACCTACACTTCACCTACCTTCCGGTGGTTTGTAACCCTGCAGGCCTCTGTGTCCCTGGGCACCCTGCCTCTGGCTCAGACTCATCTAGTCCTTCCAACCCACTCAGGTTCCCTCTTCTTTCTGGGTGCTCCCTCCACCTTCATTGCCCTTCCTCAACTCCAGAGTTAGGCCCACCTGTCACCCGGCCATCTCTCAGTCCTGGTTTCTATCACACAAATGTCCTGTCTTGTGCCCCCACCCCCTTCACAAAGAATCCCTGGCTTCTAACCACCCACCTACCTAGCACTGAACCAGTGCATCCGACTTCAGACAACTGCCTCTCATCTCTTTCTTGGCCTGCTTAGGCTGTGGGAACATGGGCGCTTTCTTCTCACACATCTGGAGTCAGCAGAGTCCAAGGTCAGGAAGGGAATGAGTTTCAGACACAAGGGATGTGGAGGGTCCGACCAGCTTTACCTACACCAGGCACAAGGGAAGCATGTGCCAAGGCGCAGAGGTGAGCGGGAGCTGCTGCTCATGCGCACTGCAGACGTTTTAGCGTGTTTACTTGTCTGGCTCTGGTGTGATACACAGGGCATCAACCTGGTGTCTGGGACACACTCGGTAAAATGTCCTAGATGGAAAGACGGAACGATTGGAGAAATAAGAAGGGGGGGAGGAGGAAGAGAGAGGGAGGAGAGCTGTGAGATGCAGGAGGAGGAGCGGGTAGAGAGACGCTTGCAGAGGGTGGAGAAGAGGGTGGAGGAGTGAGGGGAAAGGTAGGAACAGGGCTGAAAGGATGGCTCAGAGGCCATGAGCGCTGTCCCTCTGCCTGGTCTCAGAGACAGGAGCTGCAACCTGCCGTGGGTCCCCAGGGCTCCGCTCAGTTAACTAGGCCCCTGTTTTCCTGACGCCCTGTTTTGCAGCAGAGGCAATTAGAGGCAACGGGGCTGTAAGCCTCTCTCCGGCAGCCCCACCTGCCCTGTCCTGTCCCATTAACTTCCAATTCAACAGCCTTCCCCGACCTGCAATGTATAATGAAAGACATTCGAAATCTATCCAAATGGCATGAGTATTGATTTATTAATGCTGGGGAATGTTGCTCTAATTGAATTGAGATCCAGGAAGTAAGTTAATGTAGCTGACGATGCTACAGGAATTGAATTACCCCAGGGCCTGGAATTATTACCTTTTCACTCGCTTTGTTGTCAGTGGGTTAAATAACAAATCAATTGACAATTCACCCTGGTGGCAAAAAAAAAAAAAAAAGAAAAGAAAAGTGAAGAATAAAAAACAAATAAACAGAAGAAGGAAAATGTGCTCCGAGCGGAGATGCTGACAGGAATAGGCAGAGGACGGGTGTGGGGGTACTTTCTGGAGGAGCAGGAGGGAGGGGTGGGGTATAAGCCAGCTGAGGACACCGTCCCCTTGGTCCTTTCTTCTGGCCAGCGTCTCTAGTCTGGGCCAAAGTCTGCCTGTCATACAAGTAACAGACGAAACTGGCCATGTCAGCTCACAGAAAGTTTCCCCTGTGGGCTGCAGGCTCAGAGACAGAGACAGCCCTGGCCGAAGCCACCCAGTGGGCTGCTCTCACCGCCTCCCTGGCCTCTGCTCTATCCTAAAGCTGCTTCTGGGCTCTCTCCTCCCTTCTTCCTTGCCTCCTCCATTCTGAGGGTCTGCAGTGCCCAGAAACTTCCACTGGATGGCCGTGGGCCATGTCTGACTGATGAAGACCCAATGCTCTCCTGGCCTGGCCACCGAAAGACTTGTGAAATGGTTCTGGAAACTTCTCAGAGAAAGAACGTGACGTTAGAAGGGATAAAAGCAGGCAGGGCAGATCCAGACTTCAGGCAGCCCCTTGCTCTGAATCTTCCTCCCTTCCTCCCCTGCCCTGCCCCGCCCCGCCACACTCCCGGCCTCTCCATCAGAGGGACACCCCTTGGGAAAACAGTATGCCAGCTCTGTTTCTCGGTGGCTTTATGCCCTCAGGTCACTGGGCTCTCATCCCTGAACCTCCATTTCTCAACCTATCAAATGCAAGCCCTAGGTATGGTAGCTCCAAGATGCTTCAGAGGACACTGACAGCCAGAGCCAGTGTCCTCTCAGACCCCGGGCACTGGCCACTTGGGCTGCTGGCCATCCAAGCGGGTAACCGTGAAGCCGCTCGGCTGGCCTTGTTCTCTGGTCAAGGAAGAGAAAGCCTGAGTTAATTAAATCAACAGCTCACACTGCAGGTTACCCACAAAAGTGAACTTTAGTGCCCCTCAAACCACTGACCAAAGGAGGGCTGGGAAGAAAGTGAAACCACAGTGGGAGTGGAATGGAAAAGAAACCAGCCGCTCCGCCTCACTTCGGCGGCCACAGGTATCAGAATATTAATTGGTCTTTGACTCGATTTGGCTGTGGGAGTCAGAGCAGGCTGTGGCTTCAGGGAGCCCGACAGCGCCATGGGGGCTGGCGCGAAGCATGTCGGGAGCAGAAAAGGGTGGGAGGAGGCAGCCGGGGGGTGGGGCCTTCTGGGCATGCGGAGGCGGTGCCCTTGGCTGTGGCTGTAGGCCTTTGGTGTGAGAGACAGTGAGGAGTGAGGGTGAGGGAGTGTGGAATTAGGAGTGGGAACCCTTGTGGGGGCGAAGAATGGGTGAGCGTTTGGGAGTGTGGGGAATCAGCCCGCGGTTAGGAGCTGACTCACCCTGCCTGTCTTAGTAGCTCACAGACAGGCTCTCACCAGGTCGCTGGGGACATTACCTGCTCCACTGGCAGCAACATGACAGAGATAACATTGGCTCATATTAAGAAGTGACCTGTAGACCCCCAGTACCCACACAGTGGGGGTCCTCAAAGCATTGGGGTTGACCACATGCTTTGGACAGATGCCACTGAGGCCAGCCTCTCTCCTCTCCTCTTACCCATTGGGGACGGAAGCCGCAGGAGCCTGGCTGGGGGTCCAAGCTAGCCCCGGATATTAATTTTTACTGGCTTCCTTCCTTCCTTCCTTCCTTCCTTCCTTCCTTCCTTCCTTCCTTCCTTCCTTCCTTCCTTCCTTCCTTCCTTCCTTTCTTTCATTAGTGGTTATGGAATACACTGTGCCCAGCCCTCTACCTGCTCCTCGGATGCTGGGCAAGCCCGGAGAGACTGCTCACCTGCATGTGGCTGTGGAAAGGGGACAGGAGCTGACAGAGTGCGCCGTGCAGCTGTGACCTACATCCTGGCAGAGGCCACACCAAGGAAGGCCAGCTGGTTTTACCAGGCCTCTTGGCTGTGGGCAGGAAGGGCTCTTAAGCCAGCTATCTGGCTTTCTGTTCCCAGAGGAGGCCGCTGAGGCACAGAGAGGGGAAGAAGGGAGGTACTTGAGGTAACACAGGAAGAGAGAACCCAGGGTTCCAGGCTTTTGCTCCAGGAGCCTTCCCTGAAGACTCTGTGCCTTTAGGGGGTCACATACAAGATGCACGGTGAACACCAACATTGCCCTCAGTATTGAGAGAAAGAGAAAGCACTGTGAACTGGCCACTTGAAGCGGCTGTGCCTGGCGCATGGTTCAGCTACTGCTCCATGCTTGTGGTGGTTTGAATAAGAATGGTCCCCATAGGCTCCTATGTTTAGATGCTTAGTCACTATGGAGCAGCACTATTTGAGAAGGATTAGGAGGTGTGGCCTTGTTGGAGGAGGTATGTCACTGGGGGTGGGCTTTAAGGTTTCAAAACCCAATGCCAGGCTCTTGCTCTCGCTCTCGCTCTGCTTGGATCAGGATGTAGCTCTCAGCTCCTTCTCCAGCCCCCATGCCTCCAGGCTCACCACCATCACCATAATGGACTAAACCTCTGAAAGTGTATGCAAGCCACAATTAAATGTTTTCCTTAAGAAGGGTTGCCATGGCTGTGGTGGCCCTTCACAGTGCCAGGACAATGCCTGAGACCATGCCCTGCCTCAAGCGAGGCTGAGAGTCTGGGCATCTGTGTGACGTTTGGAGATTGTTGAATGGTGACAAGAGTTCAAGACATTTAAAAGCATGGTGGCACGCAGAGCAAACTGTGGGCTGTACGTGCTAATGCCGGGGCATGGTGGGTAGAGTGTAGGAGGAAGGGAAGAGCCTGAGTGCTGATAGGAGGGCTTGGGTCTTGAGACAAGCTGTTGACTAATGGCATTCTTCATTCATTCCTGCATTCACTCATTCATCTTTTCATTCCTTCGCCCTCCTTGTCTAGGCTGGGTTACCTCACTCTAGTCCAGCACAATTGTGACTGTCCTTGACATTTCAACCTTGGGTGACTTTCTCAACACCCCCAGAGCAGCCTAGAGATCTGAGGTTCTCTAGAGAACGCAAACACTAGGGCCGCCAGCCTCTTCCTAGACAAGATTCAGTGTGTTGTCTGATCCATGCAGAGCCCACTTCAGACAGACTCAGCCCCTGGACCTGGTCCCATTCCCACCCTATGGATTAAAATTGAATCAGAGAGTCACGGGTTCAAGTCCTGGCTCTACCAACCACAAGGTCTGCCCTCCCTGAACCCTGGAAAGAGGCCCTGCAGACACATTCCCTGTGACCCCCTTTCCCAAGGATCTGTTAGGACCCACAGTGACCATTCACTACAGACTAACCCTCCAAAGGTTCTTTCCGCCCCGCTCTGACTTCCCACTTCCTACCAGCATTTCCTGGTGTGGTTGCCTGGACCAAAGTGAGCGCTTGCCTCAGAGCTGCTTCTGGAGGGGACAGTTGGGGAGTCCTGAGTTGCTCAGTTGTCAAATGGGCACAGGGCACATGGCTCGGGCAGGACTGCAGGAGCAGCCATCTCCAGCAGTCCACACTTGGCACGCTGCTGACCGTCCTTGACAAGCTGGAACTTCTGTTCCTGTGGAGGAGGTCGGAATGGCAGGCTACCGACTCACCCCAGCACCTAGTCCCAAGGCCAGAGCCACCTCACAGTCTCCGTGTAGGAGCAGGGCAAGAGCAGGAGAAGGCTGGATTGACTTGAGACTCAGAACCAGGGAGAGGGAGATGGCCATCTCTGTGGTAATGGTGGGCCCTGGCTACAGGGGATGGGCCTCAGGGAACCCATCTGTATTGCCGCCAGACTTCAGTGCTGTTTGTGGAAACGGTGCTGACAGCCCAGGCTAGCTGTCACTGGGCAGACATAGGGAATGGTGAGGGAAGAGACAAAGGGCCCTGTGGCTACCTGGCCTCCAGGACTGACCTGAGGGCTCTGACCTGTGGAGGAGGGTTGAGCTCAGCAATAGGGTTCTGGGGTGCTAGTTGGAAGGCTGGGTTCCTCTGCCATCCTTAGATAGTCAAAAACAAGGGTTCAGCCTGTGCAGCCTCTGGGGGTTTGTGGGAGGGTGAAGTCCCTGAGGCTCCTGAGTCGGGGCCTTGGGCAAAGCTCCTCCTGGCTGAAGCTCACATTCCTCTTTCAATGGAGCTGAGGCAGCACCCAGCTCCTAGGCTTTTATAGAACCATTAAGAAAACTTGGCCAGAGAATAAAAGCCCAGGGTCAGCATGGCATCTGCCCTACTGCTAGCGAGCCTGCACGGCACATACCACAGACAGACAGACAGACAGACAGACAGACAGACATGCCACATAGACACACACTGCCCTACACTCCCCACACTCACCACAGACACAAACACATGTACACCACACCACACACACACATACACACACACCACAAAACACAACACATAGACACACATTCCAAAACCATCTATACACAAGAAAGCTGAGCAGGACCAGGACTTGGGTGAAGCAGAATAAGGCACCCAGCTTTGTGCTTGGCTCACCCGAGTCCTGGCCCCAAAACCAAGGGGCATCGGGGACAGGAGAAAGGCCCACGAGTCACACCAAGGGGTGTCTGAGCCAGCATGGTACTCCACTTTCTCTGTCCCTAGCTGGGACTCTGCTGTACCCTGTGGGGGGAGCTTCGTCAGCCAGGCCTGAGAAAATGTCCCTTCTAGAAGACAGACAGGTGTGGTGTGGCTGTGTAGATCCTTGACAAACCACGCCTGGAAATGTAGACAGTCCTCAGCCGATGACGGTTTGGCATAATTCCTCAGTGACAGGCAGTTGTGAGCTGCTGGATATGGGTGCCGGAAACAGAGCTCAGGTTCTCTGTCACAACATTAAGAGCTTAACGACTGAGTCAGCTCTCTGTGCTCCTGTTATTTTCCAGTGACAGGTCTCTTGATCCTGTGTATGCAGAGGGACCTCTGCCAGCCAGGAGTCTGTCCAGAGGCAGCTGGCGTGTCTAGGCCAACGCTGCTTGGGTGGAGGGTTAGCAATTCCAGTTAATTCTTATTAACCTAAGTCGACTCTGTGTTGGGGAGGGAGTTCTGTCGTCCCAGGAGGTGTGGGAATGGGGCTACTTGGTCAGGTTTGGTGAAACTGAAAAGCACACCGGGGCTGGAGTCTGGCTGTCCTCATGGACAACCAGAACAGGGGGCAGCGCTTCCTGAATGCCAGGCTTGGTGGTGTTCACTTACTGCACGCTCCCAGGGGGCCCTTGAGGCCTTTGTCTTAGCTGGAAGAAGCTACTCTGCTGTAACGGGGTGGGGCTGTCCCTACACCATGCCTTTCCCTGCTGTCTTCTGAGGCTCTAGCCGGAGGGTGGCCAGCCCTGCTGAGAAGGTTCCTTGGGAAGTGATTCCCATCGGTGCCTAGAGTCATAAGGAGCCGCATTTAGGAATAACGAGAATAATGTGACAATTCCCTCTGTCCATCCAACAGAATGCGATCAAGTTACACGCTATTACCTTACGGCCCCCAGAGACTCCCCCTGTTATGGAGGGGGGCTGCATCATGGCCCCACAAGCCCATCACCACCGACGGTATCATTAAGCTACAAATGCCCAGAGCACCCTTAAACTGCACCAAGGCTGTGCTGCAGAGGACACCACAGGGTCTTGCTAGCCTTCTCTTTGGGATTGGCAGAGTGGCCGCCAAGGGTCTGTGACCCCTGCCACCATCCCAAGAGAGAATCTTGCTGCCCGTGACCAGGGTGGGAGAGGATCAGAGATCAGATTCCAAAACGTGGACTTGACTCAAAATGCCTGGTTCGTGCATCATTCAAGCTGGAAAAAAAAAATCATTAGGTCCAAACATCTTAATCATAGGCCACTTTCTTTTCTTTTGATACAGAGTCTCACGGAATTGAACTCCCTCTGTAGCCAAGGATAACCTTTTCTGGTTCTCTGACTCCCCCTCCCAAGACAAGGTCCTGGGCCCAAGCGCCAAGCAAAGGCTGGGAACCTGGGCCTTCTTTCTGCCGTGACTTCGTGACTTCGAGAAGGGGAAGCAGGGTTGGGGCTTGGCAGTGGGGAGAGAGGCTGGCTGGTGGGTCCCACAGCCAGGCCTGGGGCCGCTCTCCCACCGCACGGCAGTGAGCTGGCTGGTCGGGAATAGGGAAGTCAGAGCTGCCTTCTGGGCAGGACCAGACAGGCCTGGCTGAGGGTGGAAAGACCCTTTGTTTGGTGTGGCCAGAGAGACAGGAAGTGCTGGCCTCAGGCCGCTATCCTCTCGTTGCCCCTGCAGCCTCAGGCCTAAGACCCAATGTCAGGGCCCCAGGCTTTCCTGTCCTGAACCTCTGGGGCCTATTGAGCTTCTTAGCCTTCCTGAGGCCCAGCTGGGATTGGTCACTCTGCTGTGAGGCCTGGTGGCTGCCTTGAGTAGCCAGCTCCTTACCTTGACTTTCCAAGTCCATTTTGGTGTGACCTTGGCTTCCCTAGTGTGGCTGGAAGAGCAGCGTGGTTCCCAGGTCCTGGGATTCTCCTAGACTGAGAGCCACTCTCCAGTCTTGGTTCAAATCCCCCTTGGTACACAGTCAGTACACAGCCACACTGGCATGGAATGGGGCAGCGTACATGGTGGCGCGCACAGTCAGCTCTCAGCCAAGCACCCACTGTTTGCACAAAGGCTTCGCTTCCCCTAGGCACCTTGTCCCTCCACCAGGCCAGAGCCGCAGGCTGCCAGCTCAGGGGCTGGAGACAGGGCTCATACAGCACAGGCTAGCCTCGAACTTGCTACGTATGTGGCCAAGGAGAGCTTGAACTTTGCCAGCTGAGCTGTATTCCAGCTCTTTCTTCCTCCTGAATACCGAACCCCACCCTGCTTCCTCTGAAAGCCCCAGAGTCACAGGGCAAGTCACAGCCAAGGCCAGGCCAAATACACGCATGCAAACGTACATGCACTCACACACACACAGGCACATGCGCACAACCATAATAAAAACTATTTTTAAAAGGAAAGAAGAACGCAGACTCCTTCCTCCGGCTGCTCCCTTTTCTCACTGCTTCTGGCCTTAATCCGGCGCAGGATTAAGGCTCAAATGTGAAGTAGTCTCTCTGCAGGAGCAAGCCTGAGCCCTAAGGTTTCTAGGCATGCCTCTTGACAGGTCTGGGTCTGGGGCGGCACAGGGGAGGCTTCTGTGGCCAGCTTTCCCTCAGAGTCCCTAGCGCCCATGGGGAGGTCCTGCTGTGATCATGTAGCGGTCTGTCCAGGGACCGAGTAGCCTGGCCTGGCTCTTACAGCGGCACCGGTCCGTCTACCTCTGCGGTGCAGCCGAGGGAAGGGTGTGTGTCTTAAAATGGCTTAAAGTTGCCATTTCCCACTTTGGGGGTTGAGCTGGAGGCTCTCTCAGGGGGTGTGGCTAGGGCAGGGGTATTCTGAGGAGGAGTGATCTTGGCCTTGGCCCAGAAGACCTTTGTGAGGGCGGTTTTTGTGGACCAGCCTCACTTTTCATTACTTGAGCAAAAGTCCGTTTGAGAGCTCCTCCAGCTTCTAGAGATGGAAACCGTGTCTAGGACAAAGTAGTTTTACTTGAGGCCACAGAGAAGACACTGCTGGCTTGGCTCTCTTACTTTAGCCCCGATTCTCCTCAGCATTTGCCCCCACCCGCTGCCAAGACTCCATCATCCTGACTGGGAGGAAGTGATCCTCAGGAGAATCCCCAAAGTTGCTTCCACTGAGCAGCGCCGCGCTGAGTGGACTCTCTGTTTCAGTCATGATTTTCATGGACCTGCCTTGTCAGTCCTAGTGGGATGGGACAGCTCAGGAGTGTTTGCCTGTCACTTAGCGAGGCCTGGCAACGCTGCTATAGGTCCTGCTGCTCTCTGGCCATTCCCTCCCACGACTGCCTCTCCCTCTCCTTGGCAATGTCAATCCGCTTCTGCAGGCCTCCATCTTTGGTCCCCGGACCCACTGAAGCTTCTCCTCAGCCCTCAGCCTTAGCTGTAGGCCAGGTCTTTAGAAAAGCCTTTCCTCCAACCCCTGACAGAGTCACATAACACAAATGGGTTCCTACCACCCATTACTGTGCCCTGCTATGACACTTATGCAGATGGCTTTGGGGTTCTGTTCTGTGGGTCATGTGACTTCTTCCCCTCTCTGCAGTTTTCAAGAATCTACCTTGTCAGCAGTTGATACTGCAAAATGGAAGGAGGACCTGGGGAGGGAAGAAAGGAAGCAAAAAAAGGAAAGAAGGAAGGAAAGAAGGAAGGAAGAAGAGGAGAGGATTCATCCTGTTCCTCCAGGCAGTAGGCATTCTCCATGAGCTCTTGCTGCACAGGACACTAATCCTATTGGAACACAGCCCCACTCTCACAACCTCACCCAGCCTTCTTCCCTTCCTTCCTACCTTCCTTCCTTCCTTGGATGCTTCAGTTCCAAGTGTGGCCATCTTACGGCCTCTGAATTTGGGGGCACACATTTTCAGTTTGTAGCAGCCATTGGGAACCAAGTGAGTGCTGTCCACCGCAACCTGGTTCTGGAACACACATGTCAGGAGCAGCGGGCTGGAGGTCAGAGGTTACAGTGCAGCTCAGCCAGAGTTGAGGGAGGCCGGGGAGGAGGGCACAGCTGCAGCTGCCTGAGAGGCCCTGTGGAGGACAGCTTCCTGAGGAGACCTGGGATCAATGCAAAGAGAAAGGGACCGGGTGGACCCAGTGCTCATTAGCCGGAGGACCAGCTGGCCAGCTACGCTAGACCGTGAACTTGGCAAAGGGCAGTCACCCGGGGCAGAGGGTGGCTTGTCTGTGCAGGAGGGGCCCCCCAGGGGCTCCTCGCAGGATCAATGAGGGTGGCCAGGCCAATGAGAGGTCAGCAGGCCCCGGGGAGGTGACCCTGGGCAGGGCAGGGGATGAAGGGCAGTTCCTCTCCCCCGAGTCAGACCCAGGCCAAAGACTCTGCAGCCAAGGGACTATTAAAGAGGCACTCAGTCAAGGCCAGCACCACCCACCAAGCTGTTCCTGCTGCCCTATCTGAGAGAAGACACCTTAGGTTCAGAGAAGCAGAGGGACATGGGTCTCGCTGGTCAGCAGGAGACTCAGGCAGCCTGACTACAAATCCCAGACTCCCTGTTTCTGGTTCTGTGTCTCTTTCTGTGTGCTAGGGCTGACCTCGGGTCCTGAGCATGCTGGCAAGGTGCTGCATGGCGCTACATGAATGGTTCTCAACTTGTGGGTCACAATCCCTTTGAAGGGTCAAATGACCCCTTCACAGGGGTCGCCTAAGACCATCAGAAAACAAAGATATTTGCATTATGATTCATAACAGTAGTAAAATTATGAAGTAGGGACAAAATAATATTATGGTTGCAGGTCACCGCAAAATGAGAGATTACACTAAAGGGTCTCGGTATTCGGGAGGTTTTTTTGAGAATCACGGCTCTGCATAAATAGACTTGAGTAACTACATGCACATACATATGTGTGCACATGTCTGCACAGGGCCAGGAATGTGTGTACACATTTCCACACACATGCACAAAGATCTGTGCACGCACACACAGGGACACACTGTCTTCAGGTAAGTTGCTTTGGTGGAGCTGTGGCTAGCGTGGGGCACGGATACTGTGTATGTGGGCAGGCCAGTAGCTGGGCTGATATTTCTGGTCCATTTTCAGAGCACTTTTTGGCTCCGTGCAGTTGGACAGAAAAGCAACACAGTGACTGCCCAGCCTTCTCTAGGTCCATCTAGAAATGGACCCACAAGTCTCCCTCTCTTGGGTGGGCCTCTGAGGCTGGTCAGGGCTGTCTGAGGGCTGATGTCCCACCCAGAGTAATGGTGGAAGGACGGGACGGGGCAAGGCTTGCCCTGGGGATCCCAATTCTGTCTCTGAAGCCCGGGGACTGCAGGTGTGTCCCCATATCCACCTAGCTATTTTGTGGGTGCTAGGGAATCCAAACCCTGGTCTTCACACTCTCACTGGCAAGTGCTGTATCCACTGGGCCCTTTACCCAGCCCAAGAAACACTTCTGTCTCAAGATCAGAGGTTCTTGTCTATGATTGGCTTGCTCTGCCTCTTTGGGGCTGTGTTGGTACATTGTGAAAAGAGTGAGCCCACCTCATGGCCAGGGGACAAGAGTGGGAGAGGCAATGGGGGGTGCCGAGTCCCACAGTCTCCTCCAATAACCTAAAGTCCTCCCTCTCGTAAAGTTTTTATACCTCCCAATAATGCCAGGCTTTGAGAGAGCCTGTTAAACGCGGGACACACTGACGGAAGAGGCAGTGGGTGTGGGTCTTAGCTGCTTTTCTGTTGCCATGACAAAACACCGTGGCCAAGACAGCTTATAAAAGAAAACATTTAGTCAGGAATGGAGGTGCACACCTTTAATTCCAGCACTCGGGAGGCAGAGGCAGAATCTCTGTGAGTTCAAGGCCAGCCTGGTCTACATAGTGAGTTAGTGAATTCCAGGACCATGAGAGCTACACAGCAGAGCCCCCCCCCGAAAAAATTTTCTTTTTAAATTTGGGGGCTCATGGTTTCAGAGGGTTAGAGTCCACGGCTATCATGGCAGCAGGCCTGGTACTGGGGTAGCAGCTGAGAGATTCCATCCAGATCCACAAACAGGAAGCAGCTAGAGACGCCGAGAACGGCACGGGCTTTTGAAACTTCAAGGCCCACACCCGCCAGCAGGCCTCCTCCAGTAAGGCCACACCTCCCAATCCTTCCCAAACAGTTCCACCAGCTGGGGCCTAAGCATTCAAGCATGTGAGCCTATGGGGGCCATTCTCATTCAAATCACCGAAGTGTGTGTGGATTCTTGAGCATCTGATGGCAGCTCGAGGTCAGCTGGTGGACACACACCAAGAGAGCAAGCCCCAGGGAGATGGTGGGAGACTGGTACCCCGCTGCTATTGGCCCCCTTCTGCACTCTCTGTGTTTGGAAACCATAGCCACCCACCCGTCCCTCACCAGTCCTCCACAACCAGCGAGGAAAGACATACAACATATTTCACAGAGGAGGAGAATAGGACCCAGGGAGATCCCCCAAGGAGGCATTTGTCAAACTCATCAATGGACACACAAACGGCCAGACCTCCCAGCAGCTGCCAATGAAGGGACTCTGTAATTCCTGGAGCCTACAAGGCCCCAGCCCTCACGAAAGGCTTTCTTTCCCTAGCTCACAGCCTCTGCTTCCTTAAACTGATGGAATCACTGGGGACCCCTTTGGTCACATCTGTGAAGCTGAGTGGGTTCCGGGCTCAGCCACTCTGTCTGCTAAACGGGAGTGGTTATGCCGGCTACTGTGAATTGTCAACTTGATGGACTTGATACCTAAGTGTCAATGATGGGCTGTCTAGGTCAGGTATGCCTGCCCACTGTGGGTGGTACTGTTCCCTGGGCTGTGTAAGTGTGGGGAAGAGGCTGGTGCTGGTAGCATCTCTGCTCTTGCTGGGGGATACCGTGTAATTGGCTTTAAGTCCCTGCTGGCTTGGCTTCTCCACAGAGGTGCTCTAGGGTCCAGAGACAAACAGAACCTTTTCTCCTTTACATTGCTTTTCTCAGAGAGTTTCAGCACAGCAACAGGAAGAAACTGAGGCACAATGTTATTTCAGCCAAGACCGATAGCCGTGAGGGTCTGGTGGGAGTGTGGGATCCAAGGCTGGGCTGCCCCGCCTGGCTGAGATTGGCGCGGTGGGACTGAACCTGCCTGCTTCCTCTGGGAACTCCAGGGTGACAGCAACTGTGAATTTGTCCCTCCTCTCCGGCTACAGTGAGCTCTGACCTCGGCCAGCCTGCTCCCTGGCGATGATGAGTCCTTACTTGAACACAGTCTGGCAGCTGCCCCTTGCCACAGACCCTTGAACCAAACCCCACGCCGCCTCCCGGCCTGACTCGTGATCCTTGGTCCAACCCCAGACCTCAGCCCAGCCAGATGCCGACCTCACCCGCAGGTAACCCCTGCTTCCTGTCCTGGGCAGCGGCCACCCTGTCGCTGGTGTTTGGTGACCACTCTCCCCTGCCTGTTGGCATGAGGCGCGACCTCTCTGAGGAGAGTCTCTCCACTCTGAAGGGGGATGTAGGAGCCGAGACACTTGCAGCACCACTATGGCTGGGTTCCTCAGCACCAAGCCTGCGCGGTGAGAACAGGCCTTGGCACTGTCCTGCAGGCACGCACCCTTCGGAGCCTGTGTCCTGCCCCTGACCTCTGGCGCCTGTGTGTGTGTGGGGGGCATGTGTGTGTGAATATGTGTGTGCACACACACGTGTGCTGGTGTGCATGTGTGTCAGTGGTGACATGCTATGGAAACTTCAGAACCCTAGGCCACTCTCTGAACGGCCTGACCCTGGGGGACAGAAGCCTAGGGCTTAACTTGAACTCCGCCACTGCCTCACCCTGTGACCTCAAACATGACCTTTTGGAACCTTCCTTTCTCTGTCCTGTCTCTTCCCCACCTGGCTTGAAGGATCCTCCCAAAGATGGGAGTCTCCGGGAAGCGGGAACCTCAGTGGTCTCTGGCTGCGTTACTTACGTGAAGCCGGGGATGGAAGCCTGAGGGCCTCTGTACCGCCCGTTTCCTCGGCATGGGATGCGCTCCGCATCACCCAGCCGCAGCTGTTGAGAGCTGCGGCCGTAACTGCGCTCTGCCAGGGCTAGAACTCAGCCAGCGTGGGCTGTCTGTCCAGTGCGGACAATTCCAGAGCCGCCGACGCTTCCAGTCATCGCCACCAGGGGGCGGCCTGGCTATGTGCAGGTGTGAGGTGTTGCCCAGGGCTGCTAACTTTTACCACTGGCTAGTCCTGTTCCCTGGCTTGTCCTGCGGACCTGGGCCAGGCCTCGGCTAGCCTCCTGCCTTCCCTCTGGGTGAAGGAGAAAGCTGAGAAGACCTGAATTGCCAGCTTGACTCCTCCGCTTACTGGCTGTGTGATCGAGGGCAAGGACTCTTCCACCTCAGTTACCTCGGCTGAGGAAGACAGAACAAGTCCCATCGGAGTCGGTTTGAATTTGTTTTGGGTCAGTAACCGCCTTCACACCGGCCACAAAGTATCCCCTCCAGTTCCTCTTAATTCCTTCTGGCCGCCGGGGAAAATTCTCGGCCTGCCTTACGTGACGCCCTCTGTTGGCCGGCAGCGGAACTGCAGCGGCAGCCGCTGGCCGGGCGGGAGGGGGCGGGGCTTCCGCCTCCTCCATAAACTGGCTTCTGTTTGTTGAGCTCCTACTGGGTCTTAGGTGAAAACAGCAGGGTCCATGATACCGCTGACAGTGATTCTCAGGGCCACAGACACTAGAAGGTTGGGGGCCCAGGCCCTACGGCCCCCCATCGGGCAGTGTGGTGCAATGGTCAGGAGCAGGGACCCTTGGTGCAAAGCTCCTGGGTTCAAACCTTGGCCTCATTGTCTATTAGATACCTGACTTTGGACAAACCTTTCAACTTCTGTGCCTCTGTTTCCCCAAAAGTGACTGTGAAGAGAATGACGTGTCTTACTGCACATCCTGCCTGTCAGGTGCTAAGAGCGTGGCCAACAGGTCTAGGCTCTGATTGCACTAGACTCTCCTACCTGCTTCCTCCGGGAACACTTCTTGCAGCCAGCACTTTCAAGACTGAATGCTGCAGGGTATCAGAACACCGAGGCCAGCTTTTACCCACACCGGGTGAGACTGTAGGTTCTGGGGCTGGGTGTTGAGTTGTGGAAGGGAGTTCTTCTTTCTGTAGTAGTGACAAAGGCAAAGCAGCCAGTTCTGGGCCAAGACCGGTGGTGACGGTGGTGACGGTGGAGGAGGAGGAATGGTGGTGGGTAGCCATAGTGGTGTAGGGTGGTGTGGTGATGGTGTCAGCAGCGGTGAGTGACAGTGATGGAGGTGTTAGGCGGGGGTGGTGATGGTACAGGCGGGCCCAGCCCGGCTGTCTCCTCTGAGTGGGGTTGTTCCCTTGAGTTCCAGCTGTCGCCATCCAGGACTGCAGAGCCCACCCCTCCCCAAGGTTGGCATTTCAGAGACACAGAGATGTCTCACTTCTCCGCCGAGGGAGGCAGGGACAAGGAGGCGAGCCCCTCCTTCTTGTGGCCAGTCTGGGGTTGAAAACTCGCACCCAAGAGGGACATCCAGGGCAGACCCCAAGCCTACACCAGGCAGGCTGCCATTCAGCTCCGCTCAGGAGGCCTTGGTGCCCCACAGAAACATTCCAGCGTGTCTCTGGACATATTGTTTTCTCTGGGTCCTGTGACAGCCCTGGATGCTAAGACCGGTTCCCTTACCACAGAGATAGGTCCAGAGCAGTGGAGGAATCAGCTCAGTTGGCAAAGGGCTTGTTAGCATACGTGAGGACCTGAGTTCAAGCCCCAGCAGCCTGTATGAAGCTGGGTGGATCTGGCTCTGGGGCCGAGGTGTGTGCATGGTGATAGCACAGAGGAGACAAAGCCTACAGATCCTTTGGGCCTACTGGCCAGGCAGTCTCGCCTATTTGTCAAGCTCCAGGCCAAGGAGAGACCCTGACTGAAAACAAAAACAATGGCTCCTAAGGAAGAACACCTGAGGCTGACTTCCGGCCTTCACACAGGCATGCACACTTGTCTTGCACGTACACATGTATAAATGCGTACATAAATACACAAAAAGAAACAGTGGCAGCTCACAACTGTCTGTAACTCCAAGATCTGACACCCTCACACAGACGTATATGCAAGCAAAACACCAATGCACAGAACACAAACAGAAATTAATTATTTCTTTAGAAAAAGTCCACACGAAATAAATAAATACATAAATAAATAAATACATAAATAAATAAATAAATAAATAAAAAGAAAAGAAAGCGGAAAGCAAGCAGGGAGCAGCGGTGGGTGGGCTTGACTGAAGTCTCACACTAGGCAGGCGCAGAGGGAAGCAAATCCTGCCCCCAGACAGCCCTGCACCTGCCGGGTCTAGACTTGGGGCTACCTCCTTCCCCCCTAGGCTGTATCCCCTTTGTGAAAATTCAAGGGGACTTTCCAGCCGTGATCTTTCAGGACACACCGTCCCCCCTGAGGTAGCAGGTGGGGCTTTGCACAGGGAATATGTCCAGTTGGGGAAGCAGCGTGGCTTGCGCTTCTGTGCCACGAATCGACAGGGCTGGGCTGGGAACCCAGTTCCTAGACCCCACAGCCACAAATGGGGGGCCCGGCTGGAGCGGAGTTTCTAAGAATAAAGCCGCTTCCAGAGCAGGCAGAGAGCAGGGACTTTCAGGCCGGCTAGCTCCAAGTGTGAGCTCAGGCAGGCCTGGCTGGCCGGCGGTGGGAAGGGCTGACCACTTCCTGCTTAGGGCTGGCGGTCCCCCGTGAGGCGGTCATCAGAAGCTGACCACTTCCCGGTCTGGGCCGCCTTCCCCTTTCTAGCCAAGCGGGAGGGTGGAAGATGAGGTGGCCCTTTGCGTGCTGTGGCCTGGGCGACGTCTGGCCTCTTTTCATTTCCCCCCATCACCGTGTCCCTCTCCACAGCCACCAACTGTCGGAAGCTGCTCGAGCTGACTGCCAGGTCCCCTGTCCCCGGCCAAGCCCCTCCCTCCTGAGGGGTCTCCTTTTCTCAGGAGCTTGGGAGTGGCGCCTTTCTTGTCCCTACTGGGGGTCTCTTCACTGGGACCTGGACCAAGGTAATATCCTTCCCAGAGAGGCTTCAGGGTCCTGCACCGCGTCACAGGCTTGTCCACGAGTCACAGAACGGCAGCTGAAGTATAGTCGAGTCTTACTCCAGACTCTGAATCCGACGAAGTTGGAAATGGGTACAGATAGTCCTGCCAGACCTAGAGAACCCCCAAAACAGAACCCAGAACCAGCCCACACCCAAACCAAGAACAGGTTCTTGGGACACACGTGCAAACATAAAGAGCAAACTGATTGCACACATCCAACCACATAAATGCTCAAAAACGCCTGAAGGGTGTCAGGCCTGAGCACCGAAACCCCAACCTGAGGGAGATGGGTTCAGCCTGAGAGCTGTGTCCGCCATCTTGGGTTGGGGTTTGTGGTGTCTGCTTATTTATTTGTTAGGGTGTCTTTGGGCCTCTTTTTATTTTGAGACAGCTCTCACTAAGTTGCCCAGGCTGGCCCTGAACTCTCTCCGTAGCCCAGGAAGGCCCTGATCTCATGATCCTCCCATCTCAGCCTCCTCAGGAGAAAGAGTCACACACCTGTGCACCAAGGCCTGACTGGCTGACAAATGCCTTTTCGTGTTTTCCAGTCCATCGGCTGGAAAAGTCAGAGATTTGAGGGGAACCTGGGGGGCCTCTACAGAAGATGCTGGGTAAAGAGTGCTTCGCTGCACAGCCTGGGCTCTGACACAGTCTCTGTGCAGGTGGGCATGGCTTTGGAAAGTGAGTGCCAGCTTGCTGGCAGGGGAAAATGAGAGTGAAATAGTTAAAGCACCTGGCAGATGCTAGTCAGTGCTCTAGGATGCATCATGCTTCCCTTTCCAGGGCAAGGCAAGCCTTCCATGCTCAGCATTGGTTGGCATCTCCTGGGCCTCCAGGTAGCGCTGAGCAGGGGAAGCAGAGGTGAGGTCTGTTCCTAGACCCACAGGCTCCAGCTGTAACTATAAAACCAAGATCAAAATGAGGCTGCGGGAAGAGTAGTCATGCCACTAAAAACTAAGCAAGAGCTCTGGAAGCCCACGGAAGGTGGCATGGCAAAGGGAAAGGTCACAGGATCAGGTGACAGGAAGACAGATGGCCGATGGTTTGGAAGCAGTGCAGGGGTCCCGGCCGGCCGGCTCGTTCCGCTTTCTGTGGATTTCAGGTACCCAAGCTGAACCGCAGTCCAAAAGTTTTCGATGGAAGATTCTAGAAGTCAGTGGTTCATTGGTTTTAATCCCCGCTGCTCCGAGGCCTTTGAAATCTCACACGGGTCTGCTCTCCACCCTGCCACCTTGAATTGCACCTTTGTCTCGTGTACCCAGGTTTATGCACTGTCTATTGGTCACCAAATGCCCATCTTATTGTCAGGACTTGTGTTCTAGAAAGCCTTATTTTGGCCACTGATAGAACATCATGGTGTGGCAAAGGGCAGAAAGCATGGAAGGCTCTGAACTCCAGCCATGTGCTGAAGCCCTCTATGAAAAACCAGGGACTCTGCAGTTCAGGGCTATCCCCTCTCTTGTGCCTCCATGGGGGTTATGGTAGTCAAAACCTACCCTTGTGCATTTATAACGCCTGTGGATATTAAAAACACACACACACACAAACCAAAACTCTGAGCGAGGGCTGGGCCCTTGCTTAGTAAAGCGCGTGCCATTCACCCACCAGGGCCTGACTCTGATCTCGAGAATCCACATTAAAGGCTGGGTGTGGTGGTACAACTCATTGTCAGCGCAGGGGGAGGCAGAGACAGGAGGATCCCTGAGTCAAACCAGTCGGTTACAGGTTTGGTGAGACAATTAACTGTCTTAAAACAACAATGACAACAAAATGGAGGCCGGAGAGATGGCGCAGTGGTTAAGGGCACAAGCTACTCTTCCGGAGGACCTGGCTTCAGTTTCTAGAGCCCCTGTGGGTAACGCCGGCTCCAGAGGACGGTGCCTCAGGCCTCCACAGGCACTTGCTCTCACAAGCATATACCCACGCCCAGACACATATTAAAAATAAATCATTACCAGAAAGCGGGGGATGGTTAAGAAAGACACCTGGATGTCAGCCACTGTCCCTGCCCCCCCACCCCCACCCCAGCCTAAGACAGGTCACCTCACAAGCCTGACTAAAGTGTCACCCATCCTAAAACAACAAGACAGGACTGTCAGCGCCGCTGCTCAGGTACATTTGACGGAAAAAAGCCAGACCAAACCAAACCAAACCAAAACAACAACAACAAAACCCCAGCCAGGCAGGCGCTTCCGGCAGAGACCTCAGTCACAAAGACGGCCTTGACCCATCGCAAGGTGGAAGCTCACAGCTACGTTCAGTACTCTTCTATATACTCGCTGTGATGGATCAAACACTGATGTAGTGTTTCCTGAGATTTCCTACAGCGAATGCATTCTCTTTCGACTAACCTGCCGTTGGCTTTGCCCTCACTGGCCAAGCGCTTTCTTCTATTAATAGTGCTTACCTCACAGGCAGACTCAGAGGAGGAGCGGGGTTAGCGTATGCAAAGCGTTTGGTTCGGTGCGGTGCGTACACTACGTCAGCTAGTGTGACTGTTGTCAGTCAGGATCCCCGTTTGGTAGAGGACACGGAGGCACGGAGGGGAAGCTGAAGGTCATGCAGAAAGCTGTCTGCAGGTGAAGGCCTGGATGTCAGTTGCTTGAGTGCCCACACCCAGAACAGGTCTGCAGTTTTACACACCCCGCTCCATATTTTAGAGGGGCCGGAGAGGACGTTATATGTGCAGTTAGGGGACACTCTAAGCTGTTATCTGCATCCCTTGGGACCATACCCCCGGTCTCTGCTGCCAGCCTCACTTTGGAGAGTCACACCCCTTACATCCTCAAACAGAACACTGAGTTTATTGTCTCAGTGGCTTTCCTGGGTTCACCAACCCTTTGTGTTTTTGTGCCCAGACTCTCGTTTATGTCAGTAACTATTTGTCCCTGTGTCTGTCTCCTTCAGGGACAGGGAGCCGCTGTGGAGCAGGCCTGATTCCTCTCAGCCAGGCACCAGGCTCATGCATTTGGACCGAACCAACGGAACGATGGAGACTTCTGTCAGGGAGTGTCCTCCCGGTCCCATATGACTTTGGGTCCAGCCAGAAGTGTCGCCAGGCCTCGCAGACACCCGAGGCTCTGCTCTGGAGCATAGTTCCTGACTGTTCCTGACTGTTCTTTCTTCTTCTGCCTTCCTCTGGCTGCCTTCTCCTGGGGACCCTGACAGGCGGTGGGATGGCAGCCAGCCCTGGGGTGCCTGGCCTGGGGTGGGTGAGGCTCTCCACACACTGTGAATGGGGCGTGGCTCTGGGCCTTGTCTCCTCTGACTCACCTCCTCGGTGTGTGCTGGGGTTGACTCAGAAAGAGAGGGAGAAGGAGAAGCCTTCGACCCTCTGTTTCCAAGGCCCAGTGGGTGGCGTGGAGAGGGAGGTGCCCTGGCTCAGGATGGATTAGAACAGTAGTTCTCAATCCCCCTGATGCTACCACCTTTTACTACAGTTCCTCCTGTTGTGGTAACCCACCCCCACCCCTCACGCCAAACATAAAATTATTTCGTTGCTACTTCAGAACTGTAATTTTGCTACTGTTACGAATCGTAATGTAAATATCTGATCCGCAGGATATCTAATATGTGACTCCAAAGCCCACATGTTGAGAACCACCAGATTAGGCCCTTACAGAGAAGCCACGTGATTTCAGAGCTCCAGGATATCTTTGATGTTCATGCTGTCTTTTCGGGAACAGTAGAAACAGAGCCGATGGCACAGACAATGGAGTCTGAGGTCCAGAAGCAGCAGCTGGGGCCGGGTGGACTGAACCCATCCTGCTGCCCCCTCCTGCCTGAGCCCTCTGTTCTGCACTCCCAGCAAGGGGCTCAGACCCCGACCCCACAGCCAACCTGCAACCCAAGCTCCTCTAGGAACTGAGCAAAAAGAGCTGGCATCACGTGACCATTGGCTTGAGCTTGGCTGGTGGATGCTCTGCCTTCAGGCTCAGTCCTTGGGACAACCCTCCAGAGGGGCAGGCTGAGACCCAGGAGGGCAATGACTTCCCCAGAATCATTCTGGGTTAAGTGGGGAGCTGTCCCACCCTCGCCCTCTCAGGTACCCATCCTTGCTCATTTGTCATCCAAGCTGGTGCCCTCTGACGCTGAGCATCAGTCCAGGAGGCTGCTAAGGATGTTGGTTTGTGTCTCCTGTGGCTTCTGGACACAGCTGGCCTCCTCCAGCAGGGAGCCCATGTCGGGACCCCAGCCTCTGACACCACTGTTCCCCTGAGCTGCTCTAGGCCCTGAGCAGCGGAGGAAGCCATTTCTCCTCTCCCTCCCCAGAATGTGAACCTTCATGTGTTTCATTCTGGCCTGGCACCCACAGCTTTGTTTTGGTGACAACAGGCATTTGTCACTAGGCATTTCCTGAGAGCCTGCTGGAGTGGGGTGACAGGCCGCTCTTCCTCTCAGAGCATATCCTTCCCCATCAAAGAGCCTGGGCCCCATGGGGTGCAGGGTTCCTGGGAGCATGAGGCTTTGTGGTCTTGAGGTTTAGACCCTAACTCTGGGGAGAGCCAATCTGAGTTTCTGCTGTGTGGCCGTGGCATATCACTCAACGTCTCTGAGTTCTGTGGTCCCTGCCTGCAGAGCAACTTGCAAAGCCCCTGTCCCTGAAGGGCTGAGAACTCGGCAGGTAGACAGCAGAGTGCTCGGCAGGGCCTGTTCCATATATAGTCTGTGGAAACTTCGCGTCAAGGGCATTTTATTTCCCGGAGTTCTCAGGGAGCAGAGCTGGGCCCCGGTCCTGGGAGACACCTAAGGGCACCTTAGTGATTTTAAAACAGCCTGTTTGGAGGGAGGCCAGCCCTGGAATGCTTTCTACCTACCCATGGGACTTCCAGGAAGCAGAGACCAGCTTGTCCCCTTCCTTCTCACTTTGGCTAGGGAGGCTATGTGGTTCAACCAAAGCTCCTAGACTTACTGTACAGTTCTGAGACCCTAGCCTTCATGACCCTCTGCTGCCCTAACACCCCACCCCAGGCTGGTGAGGACTGGGGAGGGATGGAGGCCAGAGGAAGTCAGGAGCAGGGCAGGATCTGAAAGGGACATGCCAGTGAGCAGGAACTGTTCACGGGGTGTGTCCAGGTGCTCCTGAAAGGCAGACACATACACAGACAAACCGACGAAGGAGCAAGCCAGCAAGAAGGGAGGGAATGAGACTTCATTTTCTTCTCCCACCCCAAAGTCCGGCATACATGATCCTGACCACAAAGAGTTTGGGGGCAGATCTACCTGACAGCCTTGTGACCCCACCCTGAGCCCTGACTAACATATCGATCTGAGAGGATGACAGAGCATGGCGACCTTCCAGCAGAGAGATGAGCTATCTGAAGGCCAAGCCTTCCCTCCACCACGAGAAAGGCTGCTGGGGTGTGTGTCAAACAAGGATTCTACCCAGCAGGCCCCAGGGACCCAACTATCTTCATGGCAAGAGGCAAAGGGCTCAGGGCAAAGGACACAGGAAGTGGGTGAGGAGGGGCCCGTGTTCTGTGTGGTCCTGAGGTGCAGCCAAATGCCTTCAGAAGTTTCTTCGGCCTTCAGCCCAGAGTGCTCGTGTCACCAAGGGCCAGAGTGAAGGAAGCCATTCCACCGATGAGTGGAGGAGAGTGTTTGGACACCGGGGAGGTGGCTGAGGCTGGCGGGGTGTGCTAATGACAGAGTAAAGGGACTCAGTGCTGAGCGCCGAGTGAGGGGCTCTTCTCAAGTGACCTTTGGTCTCACACTGATAGCTGTCCTATGGCAGGCAGCAAAGTCCATAGAACTGAGCGTCAGGCGGTGGGGTAGCCCACCCTCACCCCCTTATTGTCCACTAGGGTCTTATACCCCTATCCCAAGGAGGAGGGTTGGGCAGTGTCTGAGAGTCATCAGTCGGAACAATGTCAGGAAGGAAGTAAAGAGGGAAGTCATGATTGCTGGTATTATTGATGCTGACCCCAAAGGCTCAGAGAGGTGAAGCTATTTGCCCAAGACCACTCAGCAACTAAATGGTGGAGAGCTAGAATTTGATCTTTAGATTCACCTGGTTCAAAGCCACAGCTCTTTGCTCCTCGTGGCTCCCCGCAACCTCACTGGTGTGTCTTTTTATGGTCCTGCGTTACAGCAAAGTGTTTAATATCAGAGACCCCACAGTGGGATATGAACGTTGGTAACACTCATTCACAGGATGAGATAGGGAAGAATCCACACAGTTAATCAATGTCCTGGCCAGGAACAGACCCTCAGCGGCAGAGGCTCATGACAACCCCCAAACCCCAGATCTGGCAGTGAAGCCGGTCCCTTCGTGGCCCCCTGTCCTGTTCTCACTCCTCACAGGAAGTGATGGCTACCCTTTCCTAACCACAGGGGAAATTTTAGGTTCTGGGCTGCACTCGGATCCAGCCAGGGCTCCAGGTCAGACGTTCTGTCACAAGCCAGAGGCACTTGGTTCCCACAGCTGTCTGGCACTGGGATTCCCCTCCTTTGGCTTGGACCTTCTGGCTGTGACCCAGGTCCCCAAGACTCACTTGCAAGGACTGTCCTCAGGTCAGCCTGATAAGGGCCGAGGGTTGCAGAGGAAGACAGACTTACTAGTGCCTTCCTGCAAGCACTGTTTGGACAGGCCTCTCGTCCTCTCCGGTGCCCGCTCTTCATGGCTCCAGTATCCATGTCAGATGTCCTTCTGGTGTCTCAGGGAGGATCCCCACATCTATTTTTGCTCCCACAACACTCGGGCCCTCAGCCCCACACGTGTTTGGAAAGATATAAACAAGTGTATTGTGCTGTTTTCCTCACACAACAGGTCCCTCTAGCTCCTCACTTGTTCTCACTGTGGGCTTCAGGGAGGGTGTTGGGCCATCTCCATGGAAACATCTTCAGTACATAGACTGTCCAGTCCAGGGAACACACTTTGGTGGCTTGTCCACAGGCGGAAATGTCTGGAGAGCGGTGCTGTCAGCTCGGTCCTAACTCAGCTCCTACCTGAGGCCTATCTTGGTCTCTCCTGGAGGCTGGTGGAGGTGAGGAGAGGTATCCTGGTACCTTGGGCAAACTGATCAGAAGCCCAGCAGCCACAGCAGGAAGCCATGTGGCTGGAAGCTACGCACCTCACAGGAACCTTGAACCAGTGCTGCGTGGTGGTGCTGGCAGGGTCACCGCGCTGCCGAGGAGTCGGAGGGGCCGAGCCCACACACGGCCACCACATGCCCCACATGCTGCACACGGAGCCAGCATGGTTTTAGCATTACGGGTTTAGGGACTTGTTTGGATCTGGTCTTTCCTCTCCCGTTCCCCTCTTTGTGGAAGGAAATGTTTATTCCATGCCATTGCATACTGGAAGTGTGTAATTTAGTGTTTTTGTTTTGTTTTTAACTTTTTGCTTAATGAGGAGGGATACATGTCACAGTATGTGTGTGGTGGTCAGGTGACTTTAAGGAGCTGGTCCTGTCCCTTCAGACTTCACATGTGTTTGGAGAACCGAACTTATGTTGCTCAGCCTGTGCAGTGGGCACGTTTACCTGCTGAGACACCTTTCTGCATAACTTTTAAAAAATTATATTAATTTATTTATCTTTGTGTGCATGAGCGTTTTGCCTTCATGTATGTGTGTTTACCACACACATGCTCCCTGGTGCCCACAAGATCAGAAGAGGACATCGGGTCTCCTGGAGCTTAACTGGAGTTACAGATGGTTGTGAAACACCATCATGTGGGTGCTGGGAACCCAGCCTGGGTCCTCTGTGAGAACAGCCAGTGCTCTTAACCACTGAGCCGCTTCTCCAGCCCCTGTAACTTGCTTCTTGATTTTGTGGGGGCCCATGGCTTAGTGTGTGTCTCGGAAGTGGTTTTGGACTTTGGGGGCGGGCCTCCTAAGTGGCAGGATTATATTGTTCTTTGTGCAACAGCAAGTCTTGTGAATGGCGTTGGGACTGCAAAGGCTCTGAGATGGTAGACGCTGGACCGGGTGCATTTTGCATTCTGAGATAGCCACACGCCTAACGGATGAGGGGTAGAATGTTTGTGTGTGACTGCGAAACGTCCCTCATGGGAACATACGCTGGTCTGCAGCCGATGGAGATGGCGGGGCAGACTAGTAGATGAGGGCAAATGGCTCTTCTCCTGGAGCCACAGAGGTGTGAACAAGTCTCCCTACAACTCCTGCATCACGGACTGAGCTGCCCTAGCCACCGTGTCTTCTCTGGCTACACTGGAGATGGACAAATGAACCACTCAGCCCTTATATTGCTTTTGTCAGCTCTATTATCATAGTGACAAGAAGAGCAATGTATAGGCCAAGAGGGCGTGCACCCCGCCATTCCACCTCCACAGCTATGGCCCACCCTTGGCCTCAGCTGCCTCAGTCTAAGGCCGTGACCGCCTACACCAGTGGCAGAATTCCAGGCACCTGCTGGTGACCTCCAGGCATGCTGCTGCTCCCACTGAGGGCAGGCTAGCCTCACTCTCCATCCATCCTTTCCCCGGATCCTCTCCATGGGTCCCCCGCCACCCTGGGGTGAGCATTGTCTTGCTCTGGCCCTGGTGACCTCTTGACCCTCAAGAGTGGAGCTCAGCGTGTCTTTCTCAGGGGCACACTAGCCATGGCCAATGGCTGTGCATGAGCCCAGAGTTTCCTTCTCTCCTCCCCATATTCCCATGATGCTCTGGGGTTACAACATAGGGCAACACCTTTGTGTCCATGCAAGGGTGGTCATCTGCTGTTCAGGGAAGTGTGCTTGCTGGAGGCTGGGGCACTGGGGAGTCAGGCTGGTTTCTACTCTGAAAACCTTTCTGTTGGGACAGAGACACGGGAAGAAATGTGTAACTTGCTACCAAAGTGGTAGGTGTGTAGACAAGTGCAAGAACCTCTGAGGGGACGTGATCTCTTGAGGTCTCAAGTTTGGGGACAGGCAGGTGAGGCAGGGCAGAGCCATAGTGGAAGGTGTTTGTACGGAATTTCTGAGCACAGGGCCATTCTTCCTTGCTCTCGGGGACCAATCGTCAGCCACCAGACTCTGGGGAACGGCCTGACACTGTGGTCAACGGCACGGGGCCTTTATACCACATGCCCTGGGTTCGAGTCTTGCTTTGATTGTTCCTTGCAATGAGAAAATATCCATTACCACACCACTCCCTCAAGCCTCAGTCTCCTCAAATGCAAAACGGAAGATGTCTAAGACTGTTCCATGGGAGCTGTCTGGAGGCCTCAGCATAACTGTTCACAGGCCGGAAGTTTGGGGGAGGTGTTGTGGGTTTTGTTTTTTGTTTATTATTATTATTATTATTATTATTTTGTGGTGCTGTGGCTGGAACCCAAGGCCTTATGTACGCTAGGCAACTGGTCTACCACTGAGTTTCCCCCACAGCCCCTCGGTGGCATTCTTCGTGTGAAGTAAACACTCATTAACTCTCACCTGTCTCTCTAATCCCGGAGGCGTTTACTGAGCTCCTACTGTGTGTCGGGTGCTCCCAGATGAGCCACACACCTGGACCCAAGCCACGTCACAGGTGAGAAGTCAGGGGCCTGGGGGATTAAGCCAGGAAAGTAGAGATTGACTGAAGTCCCGGAGGAGTTGAGGGGGGCTTCCTGGAGGTGCTTGCGGCTGAGATGAGGGTTGAGGACACCCCCTCCCTAACAGCCAGTGGCTCCAGCTTGGGCAGAACATTCAAGCCCTTGAGCACCAGGGGCCCTGAGCTCCCAAGGGACAAAGGAGCAGCTCTGGGCACTCCCCGAACCTTCCAGGAGTCCCAGCAGGGGAAGGCCCCGGCAGGCTGGGTTCTCAGGCAGCAGAGCCTCCAGCAAACATCAAACAACAAAAAGGCTTTTCTCACTGTGAGTGAGTCACCAGCCTCGAGAGCGGGCCCTTGCACTAGCTAGAGAAGACGAAACCACACATCTGAAGAAGTTTCCCACGGGCCACCACTGGCTTTAAATAGCTGCATCGGGCCTTGGAGGGGGTGGCGGGGCAGGGGGGGGGGCAGAGCTCTTTGCCAGTCCACCAGGGTCCTACTGCAGACCTGGTCCTGATAACATAAACCCAACTGAAGCTGTGTGGACTGGAGTTCAGCTTCCTGGGAACCCTGCAGACATGAAGAAGCCTGGAGACAACGGCAGGACACACAGACAGCTGGACAGATCTCCAGCCAGCAGCAGGAGCGGGGTGACGCCGGAAAGGGGGAAGTTGACCTCTCTGTGCACCCTGAGGAGCCTTCGGGCTTTGCTGGGCCTCCTGGCCGTCACCTGACATACCCCCCCACCCCTCCGCCCAGTGCTCAGCTGCCCCCCTCACCCAGCCCATTCGTGACAGCTCCCAGGGCGGCGTTTCCGGAGGCAGGCCCGGAGCTGGGCTGCTGACACACTTGTCCCGTCCCCCCCCAGCAGGGCTGGGTGTGAATGGAGCCCCCCATCTCCCTTTCCAGTAAATGAGCTCAGCCCAGCTATGCAAGGTTCTAAGAAGTGGGAGATGAGCACCTGGTCCCTCATCCACAGCACTGGGAGGAGCTTTTCTCCAGCTCCCCCCCTTAACCCAGGCTTCGGGCAGGGGCCACCACAGGGTGCCGAAAGCTCTGCCCTATGGGTTTGGATAAATGTCTTGAGCATCTCGGCATCTAGTGTCATGTATGGAAGACCTGGGTCCATCTCTCAGAGGACAAACACACAGGCCCTCAGAGATGTGGGGAACAGTCATGCTCCCTTCCAGGGCAGCAAGATTTCCTCCACGAAGGACCTTTAAGGGTCCACGAAGCCCTTAAAGGCTGTCAGCAGCTCAGCAGTGCCAGGCTTTGGTGCCCATCTGAGTCAAGGCCCACAGCAGACCATGGCTGGCCCAGTCACACAGCGTGCTAGTAGGGATCTAGGTAGGCTATTGCAGGATTCTGGCAGCCCACAGGTGTCAAACATTCACCCCACAAACACAGCAAATCCATTGGTGGGGAACAGACTATAGACTAGCAAGATATCATACCTGAGAGATTAAAAAATTATGTAATATAGTCTATGATGTATAATAGAATATACAACGTATGACATATAATGTATATTATGATATATGATATAGTATAATAATGTATAATATATAACACAGCATATAATGTATAGATTATGTAATTATAGATTATATAAATAATATAATATAAAATATAGTGTATAACACATAACACTGTATACTATAGACTATTCTATGCTACATACTATAATATATATTATTCTCAGCAGAAACCAGGCTGAGGCTCAGGGTCTTGGGCTTCTGAGTTTGGAGGAACGGTCTAGAGTAGAAGGGCTCAGGGTCTGCCATCATACACGGTTCCTCAGGTTATCGATAGCTACAGAGGCTCAATGACGGGCTGTGAGAGGCTGAGGCTGGTGACTGTTGATGGCTGCTAGCCAGCAGCTCAGGGACACCTGCTCCCTCGCTGACCTCTGCCCCTCGGCAGGGCCCAATACGGGGGTCTGCAGAGGTACACAGCTGAGGGATGGTGTAGATGGGGTCTGCATGTCTCTGCTGTGCCGTAGGAGGGGTGAGGAGAGGCCATCTGCTACGCAACCACTGGGCACTTGTGGCACTGGGTTCAGGACACTGTGTGGCATCGCTGTGGTCCAGGCTGGTGGAGCCCAGTTTCCACAGGCTACAGGCTATAAATAGGAAGCCTGATTACTGCGGGGCAAAGGGGAGGCATTCAAACGCTATAGCCTCTCTCTCTCTCTCTCTCTCTCTCTCTCTCTCTCTCTCTCTCTCTCTCTCTCTCTCTCTCTCTCTCTCTCAGACCCTGGCTATCATGGGGCCTGGCTGCACTTGGTGACATCTCTCTAGGTCACCTGGAAGCAATGTGGAGCTCACAGGCTGAGCTGCCTGTGTGCGTGATAAAATGTCCTGCTGAGACCAGGTTCTGGGGACTTGCTGGCAGATTGTCTAGTAGTTCGGGGTGCTAAGGCTGTGGTCTGGCCAGGGGCTACACCCTCTGGCTCTGACTGATGGCTATGGGGGAGCCACTGTCTTCAGAGATTCCATGCTGTCTTCTATACAATGGACAGAGGATGCAGAAGGGTAGCCGACCAAAGGAGATGGGGTGGGGTACAGGGTTTAGGCAGCTAACAGACACCCCAGCTTCTGCCAGTCTCCAGGGGAGGCACCTCCCAGGCCTGCTTTGGGGCCAAGCAGACAGCGGCTACTCCACAGGAACAGAAAGCCTGCTCCAGCGTCTGCAACTGTGCTCTAGCTCTACTTCTCATCTCCACAGAGACACCCTGACTCAAGAGAGTCACTGTGGGCACGCCTATGGGGACACCACAGTTTCAACAAACATGCTGTGGCCTTTTCCCTGGGTAGGGAGCTTCAGGCTGGGGCCTGACAAAAAATAAGGGCTCTGCTTGTGTGTACAGATCAGCCAATGGGCTCAGGGCAAGCTATCGTCCTGAACTTGGGCTGAAAGGCCTTCGCTCCCTGTGGTCAACGTGCATGTCTGCATGTGTACTTGTGTGCAGGCATGCATGCACGTGTGTGAGGCTGCGTGTGTCGGCATGCATGTGCAGGCATGCATGTGCAGGCAAGCGTATGTGACTGCACGCTGCATTTCCGTATTGTGCACACTGCCGTGGCCTCCCCGCTGGGGCAGTGTCTCTGCAGGGAGCCTCTCTGAGTTGCACTTTGCACACATGCACACAAGCTCTTACATGCATGCAGCAGTCAGGAGCATAGACCTATGTGCGCGTGGGCCTGTAAGGGGGGCTGTGTGTACATGAGCCAGTGTGTTTGAGGCCTCTCAGGGGGCGAGACCTGGGGAGGACCTTAGAGAGTCCCTTCCAGGAACGTCTGGGCCTCCTCATCCCCAGGTGGGCCTTCTGGTCAGTAAAGCAGCCTGCCTCTTCCAAAACCTCACACCTTCTACACATGGGCCCCCGGGTGCCGGGGGGCCTTGACCTGCACCCAGATTTCCCCCCTGTACCCCACCTTCTCAGCTTCCTCTCTCAGCAGCATGCCTGGCGCCCCTCTTCCTCTCTGGGGCCCCTTTGCTCTGTACAGGCGTCAGCACTCGTCTTTGAGGTCTTCGCCGTGTCCCAGCGCGCGCGGCACCCCACCTACCTTGCCAGCAGCACACAGTCTTAAAGTTGTTTTTGACACTTTTCATTATGTGCACATGCACAAGACTGCAAATTCCCACAGAGGACACAGGAGTCAGCTCCCCCTAGAACTGGAATCACAGGTGGCTGTGAGCCATCCGAGGCGGGTGCTGGGAACTGAACTTCGGTCCTCTGAAAGGGCAGCCATCTCTCCAGCTCCATGGGCTGAACTGGGCTCCTGCACCCCTACCAGAGGGTCCTGAACACCCTGTCAGGCTGACACCTCTACTCCTACCCCCGTTTGGCCACCAGGAAGTCCTAAGTGTCTCCACAGCCAGACAGCCCGTGCCCAGTGACCCCATAGGGCGCAGAATCTCCTCCACATGCTCATTACCATTTGCCCAGAACTTGCTTCTGTTTGGTGAGGGTGTGTAGAGGCGGGGGGGGGGACATGTGGCTTTCATTTCAGTTTTGCCCTGGAAAAACAATGGTTTGGATTAGGGAAAGAAACAGTTGGTACAATGTCATGAGAAGAATGAGGGGGAAGGGCGACCTTGTAAAAGTGGGCACCAACTTTCCACTAGTGTTCCACAGCCTCCCTCTGGACATCTCCTGCCATGTCGTGGCCGCCTGTCCTGCAGCCGAGAGATTGATGGTGAAGGCTAAGGAGAAGGACAGAGTACTCTGCTGCCTTCATTCTGTGTTCGGGGAGACTTGGCCTCAATTTCCCGGCTGGGAAATGGGAGAAGGTAAAACAGTTTCTTTAAATACCCCTAGCGCGGAGCCCAGGGAGCCCGTGGACTGTCCACGAGGTTCACGCTGGGCTCTGGACCAACAGCATCAATACACATGGTCCCCATACCACAGACCGACCAGACCAAGGCTAGGTGTGCGAAAAGACCCCTAGCAGGGACCGCCATCTGCCCTGACTTCTGGGTCTCTGGGGGCTGTTCCTGGGGTGAAATGGTAACTCTGAGCAGTTGGGGCCAAGGCAGTGAGAGCAGGAGCAATCTGGGAACACACAGGAGGTGTCATGCTCAGAAGCCACCTGTTGAGAGGTAGGACAGGCCTGCCCTGATGAAGCAGGGGAGCGTATTAAGGATCCCAGGTTAGCCCAGGCCTGGCTACAGCCATGTCTCCTGAGGGCAAGGGGAGTTAAATGACTTTGGTCTGTGTAGCAACCACTCTGGCTTCCCCCCAGGGCTATCTCATCCACACCATCCTCCATGTAGCTATGGCCATGCAGCAGTCTGTATCCAGAGCCAGGGTTGTCAGGAATCATGTTTGGGCTATGGCCAGGGTTAGGGTGAAGGAGCTGAATACAACAGCTCAACTGTAGAAAACCAAAAGGCCTTCAATCCCTCAAGATCGGTACTGTCCCTGGTGGGGTTGTTGGTACAGGCTGGGTGGAGGTGAAGGCCAGCTCCAGAGACAGGGATAGGATTCTTGGCTCATGAACTCCCTTCAACATCACAGCCTGATTCCAGGCCCTGCACATATAGCAGGTGGTCAACTCAGTGGGCATCACCACCCTGGCTGATGGAAGACTCAGTGCAAAAAGCAGCCAGTATGTCCCTGTCTCACCGTGCTGGCCACGAACAGGATCATGAGGAGGCTGGCTGGCCTGTGCCAACAACACTGGGCAGACAGATAAGCACCATGCTTGAGTCTGTCTACCCCGACCTTGTGGCCTCCAACCCTTACAGAAACAAAAACAAAACCAAACAGGTGAAACCACCAGCTGGATACAAAGGGAGTCCAGAAATGACACGTCCCTCATTTTACAGAGAACGCTGGGGCCAAGAGATGAAGGACGTGGCCACGGTCATAACGGGCAGTGCCCCAAACAGGGTTCTCTAAACTGTTAAGAAGTCAAGTGTCATCTGAGCACTCAGGAGGTGTGCCAGAAGAGTCAGGGCTCAAGGCCAGCCTCGGCTACATGGTGAGGTTGAGGTCAACCTGGGTGACCTGAGGCCTGTCTCCAAAGCAAACCAACAGGAAACAAGAGCTTTGCAGCGACCCGTACAGACTGTGCCCCCACCTGCACATTCTCCGTGAAGCCTGACTCGGGGTGGGAGTTGCCACTGTCAGGCCATGCCCACCCAGTTTCACAGGGAAGAAGGGTGACCTGAGCCAGCCAGGGCTAAGCAGAGGGTCCTGCTACACCAGGGTTCAAGACATGGTACTAGGACCCCAGTGCCTGCACAGTACGGCACCTCAGGAGCTGTGGGAGGAAGGAAAACCCACAGGCCCAGGTGAGGAAGTCCTATGCCTGCCACTGTTTTCCCTGGTGGATTTCCCCTCAACCACCAACTACCGAAGAGCCGGCTAGGAGGGATCAAGCTGCTGCTGGGCAGCCGGGGGCTGTGGCGACTGAGGTGCAGGAGTCAGGATGGCGGCATCTGGGCCAAATGCCATTTGCTCCTCCGGTATCTACCCAGAAAGGGGTCAGAGGTCAGAGGTCAGAGGATACTTGCTGTATGATCTTAAACACATTGTTTGCCTTCTCTGGGCCGCTGTCACCCCCACCTATAAACTGAGGCATTTGTCTTTAGTACTGACTCCGTCCCTGGCTGCACTAGCCTTTTCTCCAAGTAAGTATTGGCTGCTACTTCCATGTCCCGTGCCTCACTTTCTCCACCTGTGGCTAATTCCAGACTCTCCTGCAACCAGGTTCAGGCATGTGGAACCCTGACACAGGCTGAGGCAGGACCAGCTGCTGAAAGTCAGTCTGATAACCAGCTGACTTCATGGCTGGCTAACCAAAGGGATGGCAGCCTAGGGGGTGGCGTGGAGGGATACAGGGGAGCCGCAGTGGGCATGGCTTTCCTGCCAGGCTGGGAGGACTCTCCAGGAGCCAGGAGTGCCTCAGGGCAGCAGTCTCCCCATCCCAAGTGAGTGCTGTGAGTATCAGGGGCTGGACCCCTCAGCAGGTGATTCAGACAGACCTTCCAATTGTGGGCAGCTGGGCGGAGGAGTCCCACTGCTTTGACCCCAAGCTCTGTGCTCCCAGAATTCCTCTGACCGGGTTTCAGGCCTCTCACTCCCAGCCTGGTTGCCATCTCTCTGGTCACTCCTGCTCCTACCTTCTGTGTCCCTGTGCTGGCCACAAGGCTGCAGGAGGGCCCAGCTGTCCCGGGCTTTCTCTGATGGGATCGGGGTAGAGGTACAGCCGGACAGCTGCCCGGGGTTCCCAGCCTTGTTTGTCAACCGCCTGGAAGGGGACTTTGGCCAGTCATGGCCTCTGCCTCAGTTTCCTTGTTCTCAAGCCCCGATTCACAAGGCAGCATGAGGACTGTTAACCCTGTTGTCCTGGTTCAAATCCCAGTCCTGCCACTCACAAGCTGTGCTGCCTCCGTCAATGTGCTCAACCTCTCTGTGTGTTTTCAGTTTCCCCATCTATGAAATGGGAATAAGAACTGAGTGTCTCCCTTATGGGGCTGTTGTGATGGTCGCTATGTAAAATGCTCTGGCCCCACGCCAGCCCCACAGAAGTATCTCTGGGATGATGTGACTTAGGTGACCGGCACACATGGGCAGCAGGAGGACACAGTAGAAGGAAGAGACCTCTCCCTGCATGCCTGTGGGGGATCATCTTGATTGTGTTAATTGATGTGAGAAAAACCTTCTTAATTGTCCGTGGGACCATTCTCTGGACAGGAGATCCCAAACTGTATGAAAATAAACAAAGAGAGCTGGGCACAAGCTCCCATTCATCTCTGGCTGTGGGTGGGAAGTAGCTCGCTGCCTCAGGCTCCTGCTGCTGCCTCCACTTCCCCAGCACGATGGACGGCTGACGGTGCTTTGATCTGTGAACTAGAAGTCCTTTCTCTTTTAAAGCTGCTTTTGTCAGGAATTTCATCTCAATGGAAGAAGACACAGGGTCTCGTGTCCTGGGCTGGGTTCTCACTTTACCACGGAGCGCCTCATGTTTCTGCCTCTACCTCCCGGGGCCTGGGATTCTGGGTGTGCGTGTCCCGTGTCCACTTCTCGTGTTGGCTCGGCTGGAAGTGTGGAGGTCTCTCCTGCTTACAAACTGTTGAGAGGAAACAGTGTTAGTCTAACCCAAGCCACAGCCCAGGGCTGCGTGCGGCCAGGGAAACAGGAACCGCCTGGCTCTGTACTTGGAGTGGCCTGGCCCCTTGAGCCTGGCAGTTTAACTGTGGACCTGCCCTCTTGTACCTCTCTTCGCAACACCCTTGTTTAGTCGATCAGCAAATGTCCCCGGAGGCTTCGGTCCATGGTGGAGGGAGGGTGTGACAGGCAGTTCACATCATGGTGGGAAGGGGTGAGAGAGGCGTGTTGATGTGCAGACTCCTTCCCCCACCCCCTTTTCCCAGACAGGGTTTCTCTGTGTAGCCCTGGCTGTCCTGGAACTCTCTCTGTAGAGCGGGCTGGCCTGGAACTCACAGAGATCCACCTGCTGCTGCCTCTCAAGTGCTGGGATTAAAGGTGTGTGCCACGGCCACCTGTCCCTCTCTCCCCTTTTCATTCTACCATGGAGATGGGCTGTTGGGGGGAGCATCCTAAAGGGGAGGATTTAGGAGGCTGGCCTTGTTGAGAATCCCCGGGGACCAATAACTAGGTGAGATGCTACAGAGAGGTTAGGCAGTGAGCAGAGGATTGGGCCACGCTGAGACAAGCTAACGCCAGCATTTCTGGGGCCTCCAACCTGAAGCTTCCAGAAGAGGCATCTGAAAGGAAGAGTGTGGGATTCGGGCCAGTCCCTGCTCTGTTTTCCGCTATGCTGTGCTGAGATTCCAAGCTGACCTGGCCCCTCTGACTCTCCGATCCAGTGGCTCACACTCAGAGCCTGCCCAGGGGACATCCCTGAGGTTTGGCCCAGTCAGCTGGACCCGGGGTCATCCAGGCTCCTCCTTGCCTCCTTCCTCTCTCCCAGTCCTTCCTAAACTCAGTGAAAGGTGCTGACCCAGGGCTTCTGATCATCTGATGCCCAGCACGGGATCTGGGTGGGCAGCCTGGAGGCAGGGGCATGTCCAGCAGGGGCTGAAAGCCTGTGAAATGTCCCAGGGACATTCATTTGAGCTGGAAGGGGAGGAAGCCTGCCAGTTTGGGGGGTAATTATTTTGCAAAACTTTACGAAGTTTCGGAAAATCTTGTTTCCCCCTTCATTGAAACCATTGTTTTTCAAGGGAAATTGAATTAGAAGGTGGTGGCGGCTGGAGGGGGCGGGAGAGGGAAGAGTGAGCCACATGTTTTTCTAACTAACTGGGCGTCTGTCCTGCGCCAACAACTCCCGAGCTTCTTGTGCTCTGTGTCTGGGACCACCAGGGCTGTGGCCAGGGGCAGGAGGGAGCCCCCAGCAGCCTCAGGGATGGTGGAAAGGCTGGATGGGGCCCTCCTGCCTCCTCCACTGGGCTGGAGGGGGCTGAGGTTCAGCTGAGACGTGGGGTCAGGTTCTGGGCACCAGTGCCTAAGCCTGAGAGCAGCTGAACCTCAGTTTCCCTCCTTGGAGGACTGCAGCCAGCAGTGGATGTCTGCAGTGGTGAGCAGAACGCAGGCAAGTGGGACAAGAGCTCTCCCGTGAAGGGAAGAGGGCTGCCTCCTTGATCCTCACTTACAACCAGCACCATCTTCTGGGCCTGCGCTCTGCGATTGGTAGAGTCTGGCAGGCACAAGATCCAGGAGCAGCTAGTGATGTCTGCTGTGGACACACACTTGGGAAGAATGGTAGGTGCTCAGCCAAGGGTCTGCCCTCTCTAATCTGTTCTTCCAGTCTCCTGGTCTGGCAGCTGAGCCCTCAAGAGGTTAAGGGGCAGCAAATTTCTCAAAGAGGTGTTGGCTTCACATATTCGTTCAGTCACTTGTCTGTGCTCAAATGCTCCCAGTGGCCCGGCTGCCTATAGGCCTGAGTCTTTATCTATCTCCTGATCACAGCTGCATCACCCACTGACCTTGAGATGGGGCTCTCAAATGCTTAACACGGTGTCTGGTGTGCAGTAAGTGCATACTTTCAATAATTATAAGACCTGTCAAAGATACCCAGACAAAGTGCCCTTGTAGGCTCCCTGCACGCACTGGAAACCATGTCTGTCCTGTTCTTAGAACATGGCACAAAAGAGCCTACAAAAGAGCCTGGGTGAATGAACGGGCACCCAGCACTGCTGCCATGGGTCTACTTCATTGCAGAAGCCTGAATTGAGCACCTGGTGTATGCCCTGGCTGGGACTGGTCAGCTTCATCCATGCCTCCTCCCCACCTCCGCCATGTTTCTCCCAGCAATGTTGGAGTTGCCTCCCAGGCAAGGTATACAGCAGGAACTCAGCAGCTGCACCAGTGGGGATGCATGGGGCAGAGAACTTGGGATAGATGCTCGTGGAAGCTCATGGGAGCCCAATCTCGGGGAGGACTTCCCCACAGTGGGTCCCAGACCATCCTAGACGGGAGCCACGTGGTCGTGTTGGTAATTGTCGTGGCCACCCAAGGACCCTGAAGCTGAAAGCTACCACTCACCCTGCAGAGCCGCTGTGGTTGGGACAGGAGAAAGCCAAGGGCGTGGCACCGCACTGCTTGCTCGGGGTCCCTTGTGCCGTTGTGGTCAGAGCCGGCTGGGCTGTGTCCATCTGGAGACCTGACTGGGTTGCATGGCTGTGCTGGCATCTCTTGTTGGCTGGTGGCTGGGAGCTGGGCCAGATGCTGGAGTGCCTACCCGTGGCCCCTCGGCGGCGGGCTACGTGACGGCTGACTTCTCAGGCGCGAGTGTCTCCCAAGCTCCAGTCCTCAGCCACTCAGCCTTTTACGACCCACCTCGGAGGTCACGTCATGTTCACACACTCTCAGTGGGAGCATAAAAGGGCCACTGAGGCATGAAGAGAAGAGACGTAAGGGAAGCCTGCCTCTTGGTGTGTTCAGAGAGTTGGAACCATTTGAAAAAGATTTCACGCTAGTTTCTTTATTTTCTAACTGAACCAACTTTACTTAAAATTCTTAAATAAACTATGTCTATACACTTACAACCCCAGCAACTGGGGAGACTGAGGCAGAAAATCAAATGTTCAAGGAGAGCCTGGAATACAAAGGGTCAACCTTATATAACTCCCTCCCCCCACCCCCGTGGACCTCCCCTCCTTTTCTAGTTCCCTTCCTCCCCTCCTCTGTCTTTTGAGATATAGCTCATGTATCCCAGGCTGACTTCAAACTTCCCACGGTGCTGAGGAGAACCTTGAGCTTCTGGTCCAACTGCTTCTACCTCCCAAACGCTGATATTTCAGGCCTGAACCACCACCCCTGACTCTGAGCTTAGCGGAAGCAAGCTTAGTTTCTGGCTGACCCCACAGTCATGAGGGACACATGCTCAGGAGAGCAGGTGGGAGTGTGCCAGCTCTGGGCAGCCCCTGTGAGCAGAGGACCATTTACACAGGAGAGCAGAGCTCTCAGGCCCCTCCTGCCTCAGAAGGAGACTGACCGCTCCATGTGCACCACAGACCTCACGGCATTGTGAACCTGGAGCCGGGCACCCATGAATAGGTGAGGACACCTTCAGGCTGCAGGCGCTGAGTCACCTGAGCTGACATTTCATTCCACCCCGGGCACCCTTCTAAATGCTGGTCAGTGTCTGGAGCTGGGTGACAGCTAGAGAGCTCATCTAGCTGTCAGCAGACTCCTAAAGGCCACCCAGAGTCCCCTACCATGTGGCCATGCACAGGCCATTTGCAGCCCCTAAGGCAGCAGAGCACAGCACCTGACCCCCTCACCTCCTTTTAAAGGTTTCTGTGGTGAGGTCAGGCTGTGTATTAGTTACTATCGCTATGACAAAAGACTTCGACAGAAGCAGCTTGAGGACAAAGAGGTTTATTTTGATCTTCATTACAGTGAGGTTAGCCAAGATGGCCTTGAAGCAGCTGGTTGTCCACAGTCCACAGTCAGGAAGCCACGAATCCTGGTGCTCAACTCTCTTTTTGCCCATTCAGAACCCAGAGCCCAGGGAATGGCTCTGCCCACAGTCGGTAGGGTGTCCCACCTCATTAATCTAAGTAATCTAACCCCCATGGGCATTAACTCCCAGATGATTCTAGATCTCAAGCTGAAAATTGAGATCAGCTCAATCTAAACTCCCCTCCTCGACAAGCTGACAGCCACACACATCAGTGTAATCACAATTCTCCTTCTGCTGTATCCGAATTCTCGTGTTTGTCTCCTAACACAAAATATGATTAGAAGTCTCTGTCATCTGTAACTCTCCCGGCAATTTTCACGTCTGTGCCTTGTCTTGAAACCTGCAGGCTTCTACGTGCAAACTCCCAAGAAACCATTAAGACAGTGCTGCAGGACAAGAGCTGAACAAATGGCCTGCGATTGTGTAAACACTGAAGGAGAGGGCCAACATCACAGAGCTGCCCTCTGATCTCCATGTGTGTACTGTAGCATGCACTCTCCTGCACATCACACACACACTAACAACAATATATAACAAGTTACAAAGTTCCATGTTTCTAACATGAAATGGCAGAGAAAACAGGAAGCATTAGCCCGGAGCAATGGTGCACACCTTTAATCACAACGGATCTCTGATTTCAAGGCCAACCTGATCTACAGAATGAGTTCCAGGACAGCCGGGCCTACATAGTGAGACCCTGTCTCAGAAATATGGGGGGGGTGGGGGCGGTCATTGGTGCATAGTACAGATTTTCGGACCAAAGCAAGACAGATCCTGTCGTTCCTTGCCTAGCACCTGGGAGTCAAGATCAATTTGGTGGGACTCCAAAGGGGAACCCCACCCCTCCCGCTCTGCCTGCCTGCAGCACACAGAGCCCATCTCTCAGGCTGGCTCCGCCGCGTGCCTCCAGCTTTCCTTGGCAGGCATCCCATGGGCTTGGCTTCCCTGCTGTCCTGGGGTCTCCATTCACACTTGGCCTCTCAGCCCTTCCTTGCTTCCCTTCACGACTTTAAACTGGCCTCCCGGGACCTCCTTGCAGGCAGTCTGGCCTTGTCACACATTGCCTGGCCTCAGCTGCTCCCCATAACCACCTCAGTCTTGTGTCTTTCAGGCCTGCAAAACCAGTACCACAAGGAGGGCACTGCCAAACTCTGCTGCCAGATAGATGCAGCCAGGCTTTCTCCCTGGACCACGGTGCATCAGCTTCTGTGCGCTGACCCCACAGAAACACTTCCCTAGGCCTTTGAGTGATGGGGAACCCCTTGCTTAAGCGTCTTGCTTTAAATGAATTTGAATATAAACATGACAGAGCCTCCCTTGGGCAGGGTTTTTCCCTGAGGATGCCTGTCCTGTCCCAGTGCAGTGCCGGGGCCTGGCTCATCCGCACTGATGATCTTCTACCAAAAAAAATTAGTCAATTACTTTTGAATTCAGCTCCACTCAAGTTCTCAGGACACAGGCAGAATAAAAGTCAGATGTTCTTGGCCAAAATATCACAAGAACATCCAGTGTCCTACTTCCTTATAAAGCTCTTGTTCCCCTCTCAAATCTCAAGAGTCTGTGAGTCCAGCATCAGAATTCTCTCGGCATTCTTGGCTTCTAAGCTTCTCTCAGAATGCCCCACGAATATTGGCTCCAGTGTTTTAGGACTTTGTTGGCCCGAAGTTCCAAACTCTTTCTCATCGCTGCCATAGAACCCAGGCTGATCACCAGAATGGCCACACTTCTCGGTAACAATTTTTTCCTATTACTTACAGTTCCTGTTGCTGGTGACAAAATACTATGACAAGTCAGCTTAAATCAAAGAGAATTTATTTTGACTCAATTCCACAGAGCAGTTCATCATCTCGGGGAGTCCTGGAATCGGGAGTGCAGGTCACATCCCATTCTGAGTCAAAGAGAGTAACAAATGTTTCTGCTCAGCCCTCTTTCTCATTCTGACCCCTCTATAATCCTAGCCTAGGGGATGAAGCTGCCTACAGTGTGGTCAGGTCTCCACACCCCAATTAACCCAATTGCCTGCACTCATCTTCCAGGAAAGTCTAGACCTCATGAAGTTGACAGCTGAGATTCACCATTACAGGTCATCGAGACAAACTTCCTTCAGATTCAAGGTTACTTTTGCCAAGTCCTGCCTGTGCCCAAGGGGTCAGGAGGCCATATTATGATTTTGCCTATCACAACCATTATGGAAAATCATCTTCTCAAACTCACAAGTACGAATCTCAGCCACAGAAATCAGCCAGGATGCAGGAGCTGAAGACCCCGGGCACCAGGGACCTCAGCCCTGATGGTGTCAATAGTGTGATCCTGGATGGGAAAGGGCACTCCACCCCTTCTTGGTGCCTGTCCCCCCTCTGAGGCTGCCTGAGTTACCTCGGAGACCAGCCTCTGTGAAGCATGAGACTAGAGGCTCTCTGAGTATTTCTAGCTACATTCTGAAGCTCTGGACCTCAGTCTCTGGTCCATTCTTTGTGCTCACATGGCCTCCGGCCTAGGCTTGAGCAAGGACTCCAAGGCCATAAAGCAATGGCTGGTACGTGTGGTTGTTTACTAACAGTGACTTCTAACTCTGCTCCTGAGGAAGCCACTCTAGACAAGCATCTCTTCCGGGCCCTCCTCATAACAGCAAGGTAGTCAGAGCCTAGATCTTCATTAACTCACAATTTTGAAGGCTTTGGTGTTCTTACAGCTGGGGTGGCTCACAGCAAGCAGGCCGAGCCATCTCAGAGCTTTGAGAGGCAGGGGCTTGGGGCGCCTCCGTAGGGGTTATCCCCTAGCTGTCTTCCTAGGGAAGCATGGTAGAGGGCCGGCTAGTAACACCTGCCTTGTTCACGGTTGATATGCTTCTGAGGAAAACGTCCCAGTCAGCTGGGGTGTTGCTCTGTGGCAGAGCACTTGCCTAGCCCTGGGTTTGACCTCCAGCACTGAAGTAGTAAGTCAAGCTTGTGACTATCAGAAATAAGATTTCTTAGGTTAACTGATTAACTAACTAATTAATTGAGACAAGGTCTTTTTGTATAAACAGCCTTAGCTGTCCTGGAACTCTTTATGTAGACCAGGCTGGCCTCGAACTCATAGAGATCTGCTTGCCTCTGCCTCCTAAGTGCTGGGATTGAAAGCTTGCCCTACCACTCTGAGCTACTTAAGTAAATCTCTCTCTCTGGTTTTTGTTTTTTCGAGACAGGGTTTAACTGTGTAGCCTTGGCTGTCCTGGACTTGTTTTGTAGGCTAGGCTAGGCTCCAACTCAGAGATCTGCCTGTCTCTGCCTCCCTGAGTACTGCGATTACGAGTGTGTGCCACCACATCCAGCTCACTTAGGTAAATTTTAAGAAATTCGTTAAGGTGCCTGCCTCCAAGCCTAAAGACCTGAGTTTGATTCTCGGGGTTTGTATAGTAGAAGGAAAGAACCAGCTCCAGGGGCTGTCCTTACTTCCGCCTATCCTCCCCACATTATCCCCCACAAAATAATAAATAAGTAATTTTGAAAAGAAAAAATTAAGCTTACTTAAGTAAAAAGAATGAATGCTTTTGAAAAAATATATTAAGAAATACATTCAGGATGAATTTAGGGTTAGAGATTCATTGAAGCTATTACTGGAATGACCAAAAATTTGGAAAGAAAACATTTTTGGGAGGCAAATCCACCACAGAGGGGCCCTGATGCCCAAGATCATGAGGTGGGGCTTCATTTCTTCCTGAGTCATCAAGCCAGAGGCAGGGAGTTTAAGACAGGTCACTGGCCAGCCCCCACAGGCCAGCCAAGCTTGAGGCCTGTTCTCCAGCTGTGGGCAGAGCGGTAGGCGTGGAAGGCAGCCGCTACAGAGGCTGGAGGGGTCGACCAGTGTGTAGTCTGCGGCCCCTTAACCAGCCCAGAAGATGTCCTGGCCTGAGCCAGTGGCCCGTGGATGCCAGTTCCCTGCTGAGGAAGAACCTGGGGGCCCCTGGAGCGTCTGGTTTTCATTCTGTGGCTGGAAAGCCTACGTGGAAGCAGCTTGTGGCAAGGGTGGAGAGGCCCAGGTGGGGTGGTTGGAAGGCTTGTCTGCCCAACAGCAGGTCAGGGCACACTCAGAGAGCAGACCCAACCATGTCCTCAGCAGTGGGGGCGGGGGAAAAGCCCATTACCGGGCAAGGCCAAACCCGTTCTCTGGTGGCATGATGGGCAGGGGTCCGCAACGGGCACAGAACATCTAGGCTTGGGGAAATGGACCGATATCACAGATATAATGTGGCCTCTTCTAGGGGGCCTAGAACAAACCCACAGAACCCATCCTGTTCCAGGGGCCACCAAGCATGTTTGTGCATGATACTCTCTCTGTTTTGGGGGAAAGCCTGGGTCAAGGGAGCTGGGGAGAATGGGAAAGGCAAGGGAGGAAACTCTCATTGCCTCTACAGTTTCTGGAATTGTAATGGGCCACACAGCAGGGCACCCACTGAGTACAACTTCAAGGGGTCCTTCTGGACCTTCAAAACATTCCCAGAGTCTCCCCAACCCAGAAGACCCGAGAAAGAGGGAGTCTTCCAATGCCTCCATTTGCAGACTCAGAGGTGGGGTCAGCAGGCTCCAAACCAGTTTTAGCGTCACACAGCAGGAAAGTGGTGCATGCCAACCACTGCCAACCCCAGCCACCACTCCGCTCAAGCTCTACCACTCACTTCATGCCAACAAGACTGTGATTCCTATGAGAGCAGCTTCCGGGGAGTACCTGAGCTCACACCTGCCTGCTGTTCTCGTCAATGAATTCACTCGGGGTCCTACAGCCCCTTCCATTCTCAGACCTGGGTTGCTCAAGGCTTTGAGGCCCCTGTCAGATGCCAGGGCCGTGCAAGGCCTGACAGCAAAGACCTCGAGAATTTGTGGAGGGCTGAGCTTGCACCTGGGAGGGGTTGGATGTTGACCTAAGTGGGTCTCTGCTCTTGCCTTTTATGTGCCAGCCAGAGCTGGGCTTTGAGACACAGATGTGCACCTGCTATGGTCCTGCACCATCTGAGGAAGGAACAGGATCCGGCTGGTTCCAGGAGATGGACTAGAACCATTAGGAAGACTTGGCCTCAGGAAATCTGAGGAGAGGGAGGTCTGGATGGCTGCATTAGCCCTGGGCAGCGTCCTGGGGGTGGTGGGGCTGGGATCTTCGAGAGGAGGACAGGTGTAGAGGAGAAAGTGAAGCCCCATCCCCTGGGGAAGTGCCAGAGTATCGACCCACAGAGGGAAGAGCCCCCAAGGGGTGAGACCCACAGGGTGTGCAGGGACAGTCGAGCCCTGCACATACAGACTCTTGCCTAAGCTCACGACAGTGCTGGGGGAGGTCGCATCTGCCCTATTCTGCAGCGGGAACCACTGTGGCTAACCGACCTGGTTGGCCTAAATGCCTCATGTCCCAAGATGCCCCTGGGCCCCAAGCAAACTGGGAAGGCTGGTCACTGAGGACAGTTGGCCAGCCTGCTGATGTCTGGGACCCGAGACAGCCTAGTGTGAGGACTCTCATTGTCTGCACTGTGGTCAGTTCCAGGTGGCACCCAGGGAACATCATAGCACCCTTGGGGTGGTGACAAGTGTCGCTCCAGGTGAACCCAGCATCCTTGGGAAAACTGAGGCTGAGCGATTAAGACACGTGCTCAAAGCCATGTATAAACACAAGCCTAGGACTGGTCTGGCCGTCAGCAGGACTTCCCCTGGGCCACATGGCTGCTCATGGTGTAGCCACCAGGACATCTGGACAGGGTCCTCAAGTTCACCTCCAATAAGCTGAGTTCCCGCCAGGACCCTCCCGACTCCGCCCCATTTCCCCATCCCGAAATTCAGACTTAAGTCTGACAGACACTATCTATCTCCCCAGAGCTTGGGGAGGGCTCAGCCCTACTGGCCTGGTACAGAGATGTCCACCCAGCCTGGAGGCAAGGGAGCTGAGGGGAAGGGAAGCTGGGCCTCAAGGGCCCACCCTGCTGTCTGGGCTGCTGTGCCTCTGGCCACAGGCCATACCTCTTCCGGGCACAGTGGGTTTGGAGCTACCCACAGTAGGAGCTGTCAAAGGAACACTGAACAGGGCTGAGACAGCCAGGAGTGGCCGGAGACACTGCCTCTAAGGATCCTATCTTTGTGGCCCTGGCTAACTCTCCCTCTGACCCCCACCCCCACCCCCCGACCAGGTCCTTGCGTATTGGTTTTGGCATGAAGGAAGCACCAAATGTGTGGCCAGTCTCCAGTCCAGTTCCTCAGACGAAGGTCCGGCCTATGGTCCTACCATTCCCCCCCAGCTCTGTACCTGCCTCTTACAGTCCCCTCTGCCTCTCGTTACCCCTGCCAGCTCTGACAGGGCCACTGTGCCAGGAGAGCCACAGGCCCCAGAAAGCCCTCCTCCCCAGGGTCAGTCCCTTTGCCCAGGTCCAGAGTACCAGGAACCTGGGTCAGAGTTGCTGAGGCGCCCACTGGCACCTCCAGGAGAGCCTCTGAGCCCCCAGCTCTTCACTCTCCGCCCCCCACACTGTGGTTAGCTGCAGAGGAAGCAGCAGCCGGGCCGCACACAAGGCCCAGAGTCGTGTTCACTGGGGCTCTGTGGAAAGTTACAGCCGCCGCCACCAAGGGCTTTGAAGACCAAACTGTTTGTGCTCCCCACAGCTATTTGTGGCCAAGACGCCCACCACCCCCCATGGCCCTTGCTCAGAGGTGGGGACTGAGCAGAAGTCAGCTCTGCGGTTGTCCTCAAGACAGCCAGGCCAGACCAGCTCATAACCCAGCCCCAAGCCTTAGAACCAACCTGCCCCAGGCCATCAAAGCCGGCCCAGTTCTAGAAGCTCAAGTGGCCAACCTGTCCCACTAGCAATGCCCAGTTAACAAACACCCTGCTCAGAAGAACCCAACCAACTGGATAATGAGTTCCACCAGCATGACCGAGCCTAACTCGGCCTGTCAGCCCACTTGAGAAGCCGAGGCCCCCGTGCGGCCCCGGCCAAGTCTGCCTCCAGCTCAGTCAGCAGCCCTGGCGGACAGGCCTTTCCTGAAAGCCACAGACTAGGCTGCCCCAACGAGATCCTCAATCTGGATAATCCGCAGTTCTACCACACAAGCCATTGTACCCGACCCACAAAAACACCCTGCCCCGGCACACAACCGCCTGCCCCCAACATGACCACCCCACTTCACAACATGGCCAACCTACCCCACCCCATCATACCACAGAGCCACTAAGCCCCATCACCACAGACACCCCACCCTCCCCCACCAACACGAACACCCCACACCCACCACATAACAACCCCAACCCAAGATCACCTCACCCTACTCCACAATCACTTCTCCCTACTACAAGACCACCCACCCATCCACCTCGGCCCAGCCCACTTAGAGAGCCTGGTGAAACCCACTGGTCCATATGACCAAGCCTAGCCAGAGCCCTCCTAACCCAGCCTCAGCCCGCTGGTACAAGGGTCATCCTTCTCAATCCAGTATGCTGCTAACAAGCTCACCCTGCCCTTTCTCCAGTGGCATCTCCGCCATCTTTAGTATTGACGACACCTCCGAGGAAAGCCATGAGCAAGTCCCAGCCACCCTGGGGGGTGATGCCAGCCTCTACAGTCTCTGCCATGGAACCACCTTGAATCTGACTCAGACCAGCAGGGCGGGAAAGGCAGAGCCGATGCTGAGGGGGCTCTGAAGGGGGACTTCACGGCTGGAGTGATAACATGCCGTGAAGAACGACTGAGGGAAGGGTGGGAGATGCTCAGCTCCACGGCCTGGAGGTGGCCTCCTTGGTAGAGGCGGCAGCTGGCCGTGACTGACAGCTGGAGGCCCAGTGGGAGAGGACGGTGCCAGCCAGACTTTTCACTACCGTGACGAGGTGGCGGAGAAACTGACTTTAAGAAGGCTGACGGGTTCTGGGTTCTCAGTCTTAGCTGGCTGGCCCTGTGTGCCTTGTAGGCCTGTGGCAAAGCAGGGACATGATGGTGGAGAATATGGTGGAAAAAGCTGCTCCCCTGTTCCCACAAGATCAACCAAGAAGTGGTGAGAGGAAGGGGCAGTGTACCCTCTAAGACATTCCAGTGACCCACTTCCTCCCACCAGGCCCTCCCTACAACACCACCCAGAGCCTCACGCTGACTAGACTCACTCCCAGCTTCCATGATGGGAGCAGACCTTCCACTCCAGTGCCCCTTGAGGATGCTTCAGGTGGAAACCACAGCAGAGCAGCAAGGACAGTTTGGATGGGAAGGTCTAGGTCAGGTGGCCACGACTACCACAGGTAGACTGTAAAAGTCTGGGCTCTGCCTGGCTCGGTGGGTCCCTATCACAGGTGGGATACTGAGGGCTAGAGATTGGGTATGTCCAAGGCTCAGGGGCCCAGCCCGGCTACCAGCCCACTGTTTCCATACCCAGAACACACTGCAGCCCAGAGCCATGGGCCCAGCCCTACTGCCAGAGCTGAAGCTTCTTCCACTTCTGATTCTGACCCATGGCGAGCTTAAAGCCTTCTGAGAGGATGGGGGTGGCTGAGGCTGGGGGATGAAGGGGTGTTGAGCAGTCTGGTCGGGAGAACTTGCAGAAGTGAGAAGGAATGTGTGGGAAAGGGTAGAACTAACATTTGGGGACAGTGGTGTTCAGGCAGAGAGCCATGCTTGCCCTTGGAGCCATCATGGGGGATGGCCAGACCTGGCAGGAGGAGATTCAGTCACCAGTTTCCTTCAAGGCAGAACAAGACTGTACTTGCTGATTCCTGGTTTCAGCTTCCCCTTTGGCTCTGAGGAAAACAGGCCCAAAAAATGGCAGAGGCTTATACTGCAGTGCTGAGGATGGAGGTGACTGTAGGAGACAGGGCTGAGGGCTATCCTCAGGCCGCTCCTGGAGCTCAGGGTCCAGAGTCCAGAAAGTTCCCAAGGACCACGCCTTTTCCCAGCAAGCTCTGCAGCCCACCTTGCCAGTTGATCCTTGACTGAGAACTGACATCTGCTCTGTCAGAAGCTGAACTTCTGAGAATTGAAGGGCGTTGCTTCCTGGCTCCACATGGCCCACCCCAGTCTGCAAGACTCTGTCCCATCAATTTCAGATTGGGAGAGAAACAGCTGCTTCCCACAAACTCACAGCCTGGATCGATAGAAGCCACGCCTCCCCTCAGCAGGCCAGACAGGCTTGAGAGCTGGGGCTGTACCAACCCCAGGGCCTTCCAATCCTTCCTGCTCTGCCACCTGCCTCCTCAGCGGAGTCCAGGACACACACGCCTATTGGCTCTGAGGATGAAGACACTCTGTGCAGGGGAAAAGGGAAGCAGAAAGCATCCACTCAGAGGTAGAGAAACTAAGGTTCAAAGAGGAGAAGCCAAGACGTGTGAATGAGGTCAGAGCCTACGTGAGACAGGGCCCCCTTCTCGCTCCTGAAAACCGAGAAGCAACCAGGAAGTGGGCCAGGCAGGCCAGGGTTCACCACCCTCCACACCTTCTCTGAGGGAGACAGGAATGTGTCCCTGCTCAGCAGGGCGGCACCCTTTGTAACACAAACTTTTCCACAACACATCACAGCAGGATGCGCTGTGTGGACCTTTTACCTCCATTTTTTCAACCTGTAAGATGATTCTAGAAGCAGTTCTTTCAGGAGGAATGAGGACAGTCCTCCATACTGGTCATGTGCAAAGTGTCTGTTACCATGTAGGAAGCTCCCCAAGGTCAACGTGTGTGTGAGTGGTGTGTGTGGGAGATGGCCAGTCACAGAACCAGGGTCTGAAGGCAGACTTCTTGCTTTCTGTCTGTGGTAAGTGGGAATCAGCTCCTAGTGGTGCGGGCTGGGGACCACGCCGGGCATGCGCAAGCCCTGAATGTGGCGGTCCAGTTGGCCAAAGTCTTCCTTTCGCTGGCCCAGCTTGTGTCACAGCTGCAAGAGCCAATCTGTGTGGCCAGGGCTCAGGAAGCCTCTGTTCGGTGCTGTCAACGTGGAAGTGTGCCTAGGCCCACTGTTGCTGGGGATCGAGGGGATGTGTGGACGTGGCACCCATCCCCCCGCAGGTGGCTTCTGAGGGCCTTGAGAGGTACGCCGCTACCCTCGGTAGGGGCTACCCTCGGTAGGGGCTACCCTCGGTAGGGGCTACCCTCGGTAGGGGCTACAGGTGATGCGTACAGTTGTTCTGCCATGTTGGGTCTGGTCTAGCCCAAGTCACAGACGCAGATGTGTGTGACACATCTGAAGCCTCCAGGAAAAGGGGCTGTGAACTGTCCCCATCAGGGGCACGCCCAAAGTTAATAACGAAACCACACGTCCTGATGAGCCCTGGTCAGGAGCCTTCAGGTTAATGGCAGCCGCTGGAGCTGCCAGTGAGGAAGTGATACAGGCCATGTGGGGCTCTGAGCACTTGACTCATCTTTCCCCCTGGGTCCATGCCTCTACTTTACAAGATTGGGATTCTGAGGCACAAATAGCTTAAGTGAGTTGCCGAAGGCCCTCCTCCGCTAGTCCTTGAAAAATTCCCTCCAGAGAGCCTCAGTGAGTCACCGGCCATCATCTACCTGGATAGACCTCAGCTAATATTCACACCAGGGTGGTCACCGATGCTACCTCACCACTTCCTACCTGCTGGACATCCTGTGGCGTGTGCCACTTATATGCAGTTCCACAGGTGAGACCCTAAAGTCTACTTTCGTCACGTCAGAGATAAGGAAGCGGAGGCTCCCGAAGATGGAGCCAGGGATTCTCGGGGTCATGCCTACCTCGGAAAGAGGCCACACAGCCCAGGGCTGGGTAGGGTCAGGGTGGCCTGTGGCGAAGGTCTCAATAAATGGGGCGCAACTGCGGTGTGTGGGGGAACATTCCGTGCCCAGCCAGAAAACCTGCCCCTAGGGAGGGCAGGAGCAGCTGAGCTTCCCAGGGCTGTGCCGCCCCAGGCCCCATTCCAGGTGACTGTGGCCTCGCTTCCTTCAGGACCACAGCCTGGCCCTTGTTTTGCTCAGAAAGCCCACACATCATCTCACACAGGAAGCTTCACCCTGGCCGGCTCACGTCCTGTTCTCTAGAAGAGGGAGGGGGGAAAGAAAACCTGTAGAGTTGGTGTGAGTTGTTTTTCAACCAGCTGCCTTTGAAAAGCTTCCTAAGATGGAGGAGGGAATATTCTAGAGGAAGGAGGCCTGAGGGGAGGAGCTGGAGTGGGTGCTAGGCACAACCCCGGGACGTAGAGAAAGCCAGGGGAGCTGGCCCCACAGAGGTGTGGACCCACAGCGCAGAGCCCACAGCACCCGCCTGGCCCTCGCTCCCCTGAGCTGTGCTGGGAAGCCGACAAACTTTCACTGGAGCTTCAGGTCCCCGGTGCTAGATGCGATCAGCTGTTGTCCAGTATTCTAGAGTGTCGCAGACCTGTTTGTGGTAGTTTGAAGATAGTTTTGTGGGAATATTTACACGGCAGAAATTAGCAGCCATTGCAAATCAAGTCTGTCTCTCTCTCCCTCCCTCCTCTCTCTCTCTTTGTGTGCATGTGTGTGTGTGTGTGTGTGTGTGTGTCTGTGTGATTTCTCCTAATAGCTGTGTGATCCTGCTTTTGTTACTCTACCTCTCTGAGCCTGTTTTCTCAGACAAATACTGACCCGGCTGTTGGAAAAATGAACTCAGAGTTTGTCTGAGGTACCTGTACAAACAGACACTCCACAGACGTTCCCTCCTTCCCTGGAGAACCCTGAAGTCTGTCCACCTACTGCCTGGTGTTTCCTCACTAGAGAAGAGCAGATCTGAGCCTTGCCCTCTTTCTCTGCTGCTGTTTCAGGTGGGAAGGACACCTGAAAGGCCTGCTCTGGAGGCCTTTAGCCCTTTTCACTCATATCTCCTAAGCCCCTGGGGACCTCAAGCCAAAGAAAGGATGGGGAGAGATAGGGGAAGCTGGGTGTATTTCCTGGAATCAGAGAAGCAGAGGGTGAGGTAGGTGTGAAAACATAAATCACATCTGGCATCAACATGAGACTTGGGAGAGGCTTCCGGGGTGGGTAGTACATGAAGTGGGTAAAATGGGGGAGCTCTGGGTGTCCCCCAGAACAAGGAGACATAGCTATTAAGAGACAGGGCTAGAAGCAGGCTCCAAGCAGTGGGTTTCGGAGAGTGTGCGCCCCGATTTACAGTCTTTGCCAGTTCCCACGGTGTGAATGCTTTCTCCCTCCCTCCTCCTCCGTCTTTCATGATGCTGCCATTCATCATTTATTCATTCTCTGGTATCTCCCATCATCTGTGTAAGCTCAAGGATGAGGACCCAGAAAACCAGCAGGTCCTCCGCCCTCCCGGAGCTCCCAGGCAGGTGTGGGTACCCACAGAAACCTGGTCCCCTCGCCACAGGATGGTGTGAGGAAGGGCTTCCAGGAGGAGCTTGTACAAGTGAAGGCCCTGGGGCTGGAGGGAGGTGTGGGTGCTGTAGGTTAGGCCACAAAACAAGGCCTCCACTGCTTGGGACAGGACTGGACTGCTCTGTCCAGCAGGACAGCTTCCAGTAGACAGAGGGGAAGAACTAGGAGGAGGAGGAGGAGGAGGAGGAGGAGGAGGAAGGTCCTCAGTTGTCCTCTACAGAGCCAGCCAGATCTTCAGTGTTGGTACACCCTCAGCCTCGACCTGATTTTGAAAATAACATCAAAGACCTTCTCGTGGGAATTGCTGGTCTCTCAGATGCCTCCATGCGGCTTTGGGAACACAGGTTCCCCTCAGGCTCCGGGGATGGACTCACGGCTCTGGGCTGTACACTGACAGATCATCCAGGGGGAACTGGGCCTGAAGTCTCCGTTTAGCTTCTGCCAACAGGACGAAAGCTAAGATCGCCAGGGCAGCCAAGGGGTCATGGCGCACACCTTTCATCGCAGCACTTGGGAGGCGGAGGCAGGTGGACGTATGTGAGTTTGGGGCCAACCTGGTCTACAAGAGCGGGTTCCAGGATAGCCAGGGATACATAGAGAAACCCTGTCTCAAGAAACGAAACAAGCAAACAAACAAAAATCACGGGAAGCCTTGGCCTTGAGCCCGAACAGACTGCTGAGAAAATGGCTGAAACTCAGGCCACTGGGGGTGGATTCCTGGTGACGTCACTGGGGGCCCTGGATCCACCCACACCCGAGGCAGACCCCACCTCTGGCCTCTTCCTTTCCTCAGGCTGAAAGAGCACTCACTGCCTTTGTTTCGTGTGCTTTGAGAGATGTCAGCCATTTATCGCTTGTCCTGAGGGAGCAGCACCCCAATACCTCACCGGCACCCTTTGTTTTTTACTCAAACCTGAACCAGAGAAGTCGCCAGACCTTTCTGAGGCTCCGTTTCCCAACAGCTTTGCCAGCCTTATCCGTACACCCCAGGCCCGGAGTTATTGCTGACCTACTCCAGTGTCTCCGACTTGAAGACTGTCGGGGTCCCTTTGGAGTCTCTGTTTCCACACATGCCACCCAATAGACCTTGATAGCATCCAGGGCTGGTCACAAGCCAGACCAGGGCATGCAAAGCCCTCCAGAGGCTCCCAGTGTCCAGGGAAGAGGAGACAAAATTCAGCATGGGCTTCAGGCCCCAGACTGTCGAGGCCTGTTCCTCACACCTCCCCTGCTACCTCACCTGCTGACACCATGGGTACTGGCCTTCCTGATCCCGGAATGTGCCAAGGCTGCTCCTACCCCAGGGCCTTTGCATGAGCTCTTCCTGTGATGGGAAAAAGAAAGAAAAAAGAAAGAAGGAAGGAAGAAAGGAAGAAAGAGAAAGAAAGAAAATTGAAATTCCCCCGTGGACACTCACTTCATTCAGCTCAAATGTCCCCTCATCACAGAGGTCTGTTCTCAAACATAAATGACCCTCAGTCTCCTTGAATGTCGCTTCTTTTTAAAAAATATCCTTCTCCATCTGACATATTCCGCATTTGTTTGTGTTTTGTGGCCTGCTATCCCTCTGATCTACCTATGGGTGAGGGGTCTGTGAAGGTGGGGCGTGTGTGTGTGTGTGTGTGTGTGTGGTGTGTGTATGTTGGGGGTATTAGCCTGCCTGGCTGCGTGCCCAGCACCTAGGACAGCGTACAGGACGTGCTCGCTAAGAAGCGGCCAGCCCTGGTTCCCTGGGGGCAAGCCTGGCCTCAAATCCCAGCTCAGCTCAGCTTCCTGTGCCACCTCAGGCACCTCACTTAAAGCTTATGAACCCCGGTTTCTTCCCCAGTTAGTGGAGATGATGGAGGGGACCCCTGAGCCCAATGCCCGGGCACTGTGGTACCCAGTGTGTCTGCAGTGACCACTCCCGGCAGACACGTGGGCCAGGCACCAGTCTCCGCCCCTGAGCTCTGCGCAGTCTGACTGTGTGAACTTGGTGGGTTGCCGTAGCCCTCTGATCCTGAGTGCCCCAGATCTGCTTGTGTCACGGGACTCCTGGAAGGTAGAGGGTGACAGGCTGTGGGTGCGACCCCTCAGGTCGGGGGCTGCCCATCGTGAGAGAAGCACCTGGCTTGCGGGTCTCTGAGTAGTGGCAGACGGCTGGCCTTGGGCCCATTCGTTCAACAAACATACCTGAATGTATGTTTGTTGGTCTCTCTCACACACACATACACATACACACATTCTCTCCCACATACATATACACACATACATATTTTCTCTCTCACACACACACTCGCAGACATTCACACACATGCACACACACTCATACATGTACACAGGCACCCAAACACTAGCTCACACATATTCACACACACAAACTCACACACACACAAATACGCACACTCGCATGCATGCGTGCACGCACATACACACACACTGGACTAAGGTCAAGATGCAGCAGGAGACTGGGCTGAGCTGTGGTATGTGCACCAGGCAGCCAGCACCAGGAGACCCTGGGATTCTCCACTGTGTTAACCAAGGTGGCTTTTCCCAGAAGACAGGGGGAGTAACTTTCACGCTGGTGAGGGAAGGAAGATGTCCCCTGGAGGGAGCACTGTGTCCACGTGCACAATCGGCATCTCACTGTCCTCTGCACGCCCACTGCGCACACGCTTCTGGTCCGTGTGCTTCTGGTAGGAACGGCATCCTTCCCCTGCCCCAAGCACATGGCCCAGGCCTGGCCAGCCAGAGCCAGATCTTGAATGCAGCCAGTGGTTCAGGAGGAGAGAGGGCAGATTCAGGTCTGGGGGGTGCAGAAGCAGGCCCCCCGGGACGGAGGCACCTACCAGTGAGCGAGCTTTGTGACACAGGCTCTGTGGACAGGAAGTGAGCTCCCTGTTGCAGGGGGCGTGTGCCTTTCTCTCAAGGGGAATTTGATGGATGGGATCAGATGTGGATTAGAGTGGGGGCTAAGAGACCCCAAGGTTCTTGGGGTGGGGTTGACCCGCAGCTAGTTCATGGAAGGCTTCGGGTTCTGTCACCGGCTCGCCATAGATAATATTTAATTTGCTCCACTTCCATGAGCCCCTAGGCTCCACCCCCCCCACATACACACAAACACACACACACACACAACCACACACACACACACACTGGAATGCTCTCTCTTGAGACCCAACCCTTCTCTTTGTCAGCTGAGCCCTGGAGTCCATAGCAACGTAAGCGCCCGAGAAGAATGGATATCATTTGCCCCTGGGCGGCTACAGCCAGAGCAGGAGTTCCCAGTCACCCCATGCACTAAGAGAGGTCAGTGAAAGTCTCCCAGAGCTTTCGCTGGAATGGTTTGAATAAGAGCCCCTCCCACCCCCACCCTATCCCTAGCCAGGTGGTGATACACACCTTTAATCCCAGCACTCCTGAGGCAGATCCTGAGGCCAGGCAGATCTCTGAGTTCGGGGCCAGCCTGGTCTATAGAGTTCCAGGACAGCCAGGGCTGCACAGAGAAACCTTGTCTTGAAAAACCAAAACCAACCAAACAAAGAGCCTCGTCCTTTCCAAGGCTTGCTCAGCCAAGGCCATGAGTTAGTCCCCTGGCCACCTAATCTCCACGCCATAAAGGCCCTCCTGGAGAAGTGGACACCTGGCAAAGCAGACCCAGCGAGGAGCCTCTGGGGAACTGGCTGCCTGTGTTGTGGAGGCTGCATCCCCCATCTGCAACAGGCTTCAAGGTGGAGCCCTAGGGTGGTGCTTCCACCAGGGAGGCCCTGACATCACTGCGAATGTCTCCAGGGAGTCTGCAAGCAGAATTCACCCCTTGCCTCTTTGACCTTCCACTGAGTAGGTAAGGCCTGTCCCTATAATGCAGGGCTAACCTACCCACTCAGCCTGTGCCGATGGAAATGTCCATCTCACCTGTGAGGTGCCTTCCCAGCAACCTCCCGACAAGCATCTGACCACGTACCAGGGCACCTTGGCCCAGCTAGATTGACACTTCAAGGTGCCCCTGGTAGTTGGGTGTTGTGGTGGAAGTTTCGGTTCCTTTAAAAGCTCAGTTGTGTTATGTAAACAGGTTTTTGTTTTAATCCCAAGTCTGGGATATGGAGCTGCTTTTAGCTTATTCTGCACTGATAATGGTCTCAGAGGGGCGTGGTCCTTGCCAGCTGCAGTTAGTTTAACTCTGAGGACTCTGAGAGGGTATAAATCCCAGAGCACAGGGAGGAGAGGAAGGATGGAGGGATGCTCTGGGAAGGAAGAAGGCTGCTGCCCCATCCTGCTGCTACGTCTACTGTTTGCTGTTGCTGGTTCGCAGGACTGCTGGATCTCCTGATGACTGAGACTGGTATTTCCCAGAAGAGCCTGAGGACCCTAACCAGCTAGATGTAGCCAAAGAGAACTCCTCCCTTCCTCCCCAATAACCTTCTTTCCCTCCTACCTAGTGTTGGGGTGTTGAAAGGTATTAGGAGGGACAAGGGATGGAGAGGTAGAGGCATTAAGAAACCCAAATAAAATAGATGAAAGTGTACCAACAGGGTGTGGCTGCTTGGGATAGCCAGTAGGGCCCCAGACTAATTAGGTCAGCTGTGTGGGGACAGGGGAAGGGCAGGCCACTTCCCTGACTTCTCTTCTCTGGGGTTCTGTCTGGAGCTGAGGCAGCAGAGGAAGATTGATGGCTATGAGGATCAGACCTGAGCTTGTTTTTGCTTTGGTTGGTTTTTGTTGGTGGTGTTGTAAGAGAAGAAATAGGGGCTGGCTAGAGAGCTCAGTGAGCAAAGCGTTTGCCACCAGATGAACGCAGCTTGCGTTCCATCTTCCATACGGTAGAAGAGAACTGACCCCTGCAATTGGTCCTTTGACCTTCAGCCAGACGTGTCCTGCAGTACATGCACGCACAAACACACACACACTTTTTTAAAAAGGAACTAAGGAGAAGAGAATTAGTGGAAATCAAAACCAGTGTGAACCCAAAGGCCATTCCAAGTCCCAGTTTGAGAGCAGAGTTCACCAGGAAGGACAGCAGGGGTCAGGAACACCCAGAGTCTCAACTCTGGAATGCGCCAGCTGATTCTCACTCTTCCTGGCTGTGTGACTACGGAACACCCCTTGGCCTCTCTGTGCTTAAGATGCTAACCATGGTGAATGGCGGTGGGGGACCAGCATCTTTGCTTCATTATAGAGACTTAACAAGCTGTGTCTACCCAAGTTAAGTCCAAATAGGACAGAGCATTAAAACCCAGGAAGGCCTCGACCACAAGGCTGAGGTGGGTCGGGGAAGATGCTCTGGGTCCCAGGGAGCCATGGGAGACTGTAGACTTAGGGGAGGACCAGGCATTGCAGGGACTTCTGAGTCCATCCAGTCCAGGTTCCGCCCATGCCTTCCCCAGGCTTCCCGGAGGAGGCTGAGCCTAGCAATGCAAACCCCTGAGAGAGACAGCCAGCGACCAGCCGTCTGACACCTTAACCACATACAAGAAGAGAGGCTTATCTAGTTGCCTCTGGGTGCAGGTTGCAGAGCAGGAGGCAAGGAAGGCATTTTGATTTCTTTCTTGCTTCTGGCTGCTCTGCCTACCTCTGTAGCCTTGGTGGGGTTGAGGGAAATGTCGCTCACCTCAAATATCATCTCCAGGCCACCAAGAATGGCATGGTGACTCCCTCACAGTCCCACGAGGAAGGCTCCAAGCACCCTTGCAGCAGTTGAGTGAGCATGCAATGCTTGATCTATCTGTCTGCCCCCTCTGCTCCTCCCCCACCTGACACCCCCAGCACAGCTGCCTCCTTGGCCTGAAGCCTGCTGGGTCCTGTTCCCACCGTGGGTGGACCCGGTGGCTTTGTGGTCTATCCACTTCATGAGAAACCATTGCTGTTGGTCGGCAAGCAGGCTTGGTGGATGGAGGGGGTCCTGGGACACCTGAAGCCAAGAGTTTCTGGGGTGCACAGGCGGCAGAATGCACAAAGCCCTGGCTCAATCCCCAGAACCCCATAAACCGTGGGTAGTGGGTCACATCTGTAATCTCAACACTTGGGAGGAAGATGTAACAAGATCAGGAGTTCAAGGTCACCCTTGGGCTCTCTAGCAAGTCTGAGGCCAGCCCATGCTATCTATTTCTTTAAAAATAAATGAATAAAAAGTTCCCCACTGGTGGCTAGTGTCTAGTGCCTCAGGCCCTTCTCTGTCCCTCACATCAAACCTTGCCACAGAACGGCAGTTGACCTGCTGGCCGAAGGTCAAAGGTTTGCGGGGAATTTCTTTCTTTCTGTATCCCATCTGCATGGATCTGCTCTCCGGAAACACTGCCCTCTGCCACATTGCCATTGTGTGTCTTCCTGACCCTTAGACAGGCTCCAGGTCCCACTGAAGCCCCGACTCCTGTGGGCTATCTGTTTCCCAATGTTGTTCCTGGTCCCCGGGCCACATCCCTTCAGCCCTTCCGGTCCTCCATTTCTGGGGGGCCCCAGTCCTGAAAAGGATATGTTAATGGTTGAGGGGCTGTAAGTGGACATGGTCTAGCTTCCATCCCACCCCAAACTGTCTCTAATCAACTGTCTTCCATACCCTGGCTACTCCATGACAATGATTCCTTTGGTGTCACCCTCTTCCTAGATTCTCTCCTAGGTACTACCCTACTTGATCACCTTCTGAGTGCTGTTGTCCACCCTTCAAAGTCTGATGTAGCAGCACCCTCCTCACCCTAGCTCTGCCCTCCTGTGTACCACAGCCAGTTCCAAGCAGGTGATGAGTGTTAGAGTGTCCATTTCCCCGGAGGTGAACATCACCTGCCTCTGGTGCCTGTGTGAGGCCTTCAACCTGGAAGATCCTCTAGACCCTCATGGCTCTAGGCTAACAAGGTCCACCCTTGTTCTTAGGCTTCTGCCCTCATCCCCAGGTTCTACCCTATTTCCTAAGGGTCCTTCTTTATTCCCCCAGAGTCTCAGTCCCTGCTCTGCTGCTGTGAAGAGACACCATGATCATATAAAAGAAAGCATTTAATTGGTAGCTTGCTTACAGCTTCAGAGGGTGAGTCCATGGCCATCATGGCAGATGATGGGAGCAGACAAGCTAAAAGATATGGAACTGTTGAAGAGCCTGGATAAGGAATGGTTTCTGGGAACCAGCGACAGGGAGCAGGTGCCAGGTGGTGGTAGGGCACCCACAGAGATGACCACAAGGTCAAGGCCATTCTGTTGAGGCAGTCTAGAGCACTGCATGCCCCATAGTGTTAGAATCCAGAGCCAGTTATGCCACTAAGGGAGGGACGGACAGGCCTTTTTGTGAGAAGCAGGATGTTGTAGGAACTGATGCAGGCTCTGGTTGACTTCACCTACCTGACAGGGAGGTGAAGAGCCAATTGCTGACATGAGGGTAAGAGGTGACATGAGGATGAGATGTGACTTCATGTGTGTTTAATGTACTTAGCGTGCTCCAGGCCCTGGGTACCATCCACAGCACCAAAACGCAAGAGGCCATGTGCAAATGGTTTAGAAGGTTTCTCCAGCAGGAATATCAGAGTGGAAGAACAGCTGGGACCTGACTTGGGACAACATGTCCTGCAGAACCATTCTCAGGAGACAGTGAGTGAAGGCATTTGGATGCTGAGGCTTTTGCTTACCTCACAAACCTCTGAAGAGAGAATCTGATATTTTCACACATCCTGGTCATTCCTTATCCAACCCTTCAAGACAGAAGAATCAGAATGCCTCCGGACTCACCACAATAGTGCAGGGACAGAGAAGGCAGTGGAGAAATCCCCAATGTACAGAGAGAATCGACTACAATCATTATTTCTATACCCAGCCAAACTATCCAGGAAGAAGGTCCAAATCTAACACTCATGCACTGTTTCTAAAGAATATTCTGGAAAACAGAGAGACAGACAGAGACAAAGAAAAACAGAGACAGAGAAACAGACACAGAGAGTCCCCTAGGGTCCACGAGATCCAGGAACACAATTTGTAAGTCAGGCTGTCTTGCAAATGTGACTGGAGAATCTCAGGTGTGGACCCAGTAGTTTTTGTTTGTGTTTGTTTTTGTTTTGTTTCTAACAGGGTTTCACTACCTAGCCCTGGCTGGCCTGGGACTCACTATGTAGACCAGGTTGGCCTCAGACTCCTAGAAATCTGCCTGTTTCTGCCCCCCAGGTGCTGGGATTAAAGGCATGTACTACCATGGACCCAGTGGACCCAGGAGTGAGGGAGACTCTTGTTCTCCACCAAACACATCAGTATGTGGCTTTGCTGACAGTGTGGCAGTCGGAAGGGCATTAATGAAGACGCACCTGACACGGTTAATTCCTGCTCACAACATGTGGAGGAATTCTGGGATGTCCCGAGGAGGCCCTCAGGCTGGGTGCCTGATCCCTGGGGAGAACAGTGAGAATGGCCTGGGGACAAGCATTCCCAGAGCAATGCTCAGTGGTGCCCACTCCTGGCCCCCAGGAGCAGCTCTGGGATGTGTTCCATGAGGTCCCCAGCTGGCTGAGCTCCAGGCGGCAGAGCCAGCTGCCTTCCTGTGCGGTATCCCTCTCCACTTCCTCCTTCTACGGCTACCCGAGACAGGGTTGACCTCCCAGACATGCTTCTTACATCCTAACTTCTGAGACTCAAGGTCTGCCTTTATGGAGACCCAAAGTTTGACAACCCTGCTCCCAAGTGAGTGCACCCAACAAGTCACTCATAGGCCATGGCTTTAGCTGTGTGGTCTAGGTTTGCCCCGTCTGTGCTGGGCTACCCTGAGTGTCAGCCATACCTGTACTCTCTCCGGCCAGGCTCATCCCACAGCGTTGCCTCTTCCTCACAGAGGCTCCAATCGTCCAAGTGAACGAGCATACACAAGGAGAGGGAAGCCGCAGGCCTGGCCGGGAGTGGATCTTCTCAGGTCCTGGAAGGCCGCTGGGATTCCTGGGATGCAAGATCAGTGGCATGCGCTGTGCCCCGCCATTTCCCAACCACATAATGACAGCCCCTCTCCTTTTGCCTGGGTCAGCGAATTTGCCGGCCAGCGCATCCCTGTAAACCAGGCTATTATGACTGAAAGGGGGAAGAGAGGGGAGGAGGGAGGAAGGCTTCTCCTTCAGCTCAGGCCTTCAAATGGAAAGGCAGTTGGGGCCGGGAGCTGGGAATGGAGCTTTCAGAAAAGCTGGGGTGTGTGAGGAGGAGTGGGGTGGGGGTGGGTGTTCCCTTACTGACCTCACCACCTCTCAGCTGTGTGGCAGAAGGCCAGTTTCTTCACATCCTTCTCAGTAAAAATGGAAGAGGGAGGGTAGTAACACACACACTTGTTAGCACTAGCTGCAGGCACAGCTTCCTGAAGCACCAAGCACAGGGATCCTAGGGCTCCCCTGGATCTGAACACCCCACTCCTTATCCAGATTCCCTGAGCCCTTTTCCTCAGCCATCAAACAAGTCAGATAACGGCGCTCTGAGTTCTCTGGACTAGAAGGCTGCCTCCGGTTCTGCTGTCCTGAACCGGGATGTGTGACAGGCCCCTTATCTGTGGCAGGGTTGTTCAGAGATCTGGGGAGCTGATTTTTGGGGGGCCCTTAGGAGCTCCTGGGCTCATGGAAAGCATTGTTCAAGTGCGGGGTCATGCTTTGTGGTTGTTCTTACTTTGGCTTCCTGGGAGGTGCAAACCCCAGCCTCAAACCGAAGTTCAGGGAAAGGGCAGGAGCCAAAGCCAAGAGCTTGGGGGATAGGCCCCGTCCTAAGGGTAAGACCATCCCTGCTGCCACCCCTGTGGGTAGAGGTGCCTTCTTTGCCCACTTCAAGCCAGGTGTGCCCCCTTAAGAGCCATCCCTCAAGAGGTGGCAGAGTTCATTGAGACTATCCCTCACAAGGTGGCAAAGTCCTGGCAGAGATCATTGATGCTAAAAATACACTATTCTACCCAAAGACCCAAAGGAAGAACAGGATACAGGCAAAGGGGGACTATTGTTTGGGGTTCCTTCCTTTCTTCTAGGGCATCCAAGTGAGAAAATGGCTCTGAACAGATCTTCCAGGCCTTGGAGGAGCACAGGAGAAGATCCTGGCCCACCGGCATCTTGGGGAAGAGGTCCTGAGCCCAGGCTGGCCTCTCTAGCATCCAGATAGGCCCGGAGCAGCCTCTGGAGCCTAGGGGGACTTAGGGAGTGTCACCACAGGGCTGAGGGGGCTATGGGAAGGAGAAGCCTGCTGAGGAGTCAGTCTCGTACCCTCTCAGCTGCTTTCTTTACACGTACGTACATGCCCATGTCTCTCCGGCCATTCCTGAGCAGGGGGCCTGGCCCGGTACCCACTGTGTTCCCTTCTGAGAGTGTCTCACCTCCTAAGCCTTCAAGACCTTACAGAACCATTTGCTGTTCTCCTAGGTACACCCAAGGGACATTGACCTGATAGCACTGCCCAGCAGCTGCTGCGTGGGCAACAGTGAGCTGGGGCCAGAACGCTGCTCTTCTGGCATGGTCGAGGTTCGTCAGCCTCTCTACAGGGGCTTTCAGGAAAGAAGAGGAGTTGAGGAGCCACTTGGGGACATGGCAGGGGTGGAGGCTGGAGACAGGGGTTGAAGCCCTGTCACTGGGTATGTACGGAGCCCTCACGCCTCTGTTTACTCCCTGTGTGACGGGTGACAGCCTGGCACCGTCAGCCTGTCACGAGAAGCAGCAGGTGATGGAGCGTTCATGCTGACAGGGCCTGGGGAGGGGTGTGGGAGACAGATTTCATTGTCCACAGTAGCGAGGGCTGTACCCTCGCCTGGCTATGGAGGACCAACGTGTCTCCGTCTCTGGCTGCCTCACTCTTCAGAGGGCACTGATGCTAACCCTGTTGGCTCAGAGCACTAGGCCAAAGCCTGTGGCTGAAAGGTCTTCAGGGTGAGAGAGGCTGCCGGGGGTCCTGGTCGCTGTCACAGGCAACAACCGGCTTTCCTGGGATGGGTGTGAAGGGGCTGGGGGGGGCAGGAAGGTGGGGGAGGGGAGGGCTCAGCTTTGAGGGGGGCCAACACAGACAGCTTCTCAGAACAACAGGAAAGAGAGGCAAGGGTGGGGAGCGACAACCCAGGATGCAGGTGGTGCTCCTTCACCTGCAAGACGGATGGATGACCTCCAGCCTGCCTCTTCACCTTTGACCCTCTCTGGAAAGCAGCAGTGAGGACAAATGACAATAAAGCCATTGGTGGAGAATGAGAAGCATTTCCAGAGGCCCTCTCAGAGATCCTTTGAGAAAAGTCCCTGGGTATGCAATATACTCAGGCCCCCAACTCCCCGTCTCTCAGCCAGGCCCTGCTAGCCTGCTTCCCAGAAGGGCTGCACACTGTAGCAGACCTCACCACACACCTCAGGCACATATCTGCCCTGGGTGCCAGCAGCCTCTTGGAGCAAAGCCCTCTGGCCGGATTGATAGTAAATGTCCCTCAGCACTCTCCTGTCTTGCATTCGGCTTTCTGGTGGAAACAGAACCTGAAGTCGGGTCCAGGGCTCAGGTCAAGTCTGTGGCTATCCGGCTCCAGCTGCTGTGCAAAGGACAGGGGCCTCTGGCTTCTCTGATTCCTCTTTTTTGGCCTGAAAGTGAGGCCAGATGCTGCAGGCTGGGGGGGAGGGGAACAGCCAAGCGCTAGGGAGGGGCTGTCGTTTAGAACTGCTGCTGGGGCTCCTGAGTGACAATTCCCAAGTTGCCATAGATCACAGCCAAGGCCTCGGACCCAGCTCTGCTCGTGGTTACGGATAGATTTAACTACCCAGCTTCTGAGAAGTACCTGGGCTTTCATGTCACTCTGGGGGGAGGTGGGGGGGGAGGTGAGTGTATCCGAACTCAGCAATGCCCACCCATGGAGACAGAGCATCTCTAAGGTGCGAGTGCCCACCCACCTGGTCCTCAGGCCAAGCTTTCTGCCTTTGTTCTTTGCAGTAAGAGACATCTCCAGAGTAGCTAAGTCGTGTGCCCTCTCATGGTGTGTGCGTGTGTGTGTCCCTGTATCTCTCCAGCCAGCCCTTTCCACCACAGCACTGCCTCTAAGGATCCCATGTACATCTTCCTGGAACCCGCAGTGTCATCCTACCTGGCTCATCTCTGGTTTCTCCGGCTTCTGCTTGGCTCTCCTGTTGATGGAGGTGACAACTCTTTCTATGCTCACCTCCTATGCTCACCTCCTATGCTCACCTCCTATGCTCACCTCCTATGCTCACCTCCTCTTTCCCTGGACTGGACTCTATGAGCTCTGGTGGTCCTGTACCTAACACTAGACTCTGAATGCAGGAAGAATGAGGTGGAGTATTTCAAAAGAGTAGGCAAAGACGAACTAGTAAGAAAAACAAATGAAGCTGGCCCTGGTGGGCCCCGACCTGGAATCCCAGCTACTCGGGAGCCTGAAGCAGGAGAATTGTAAGTCTGAGACCAGCCTGAATCACCAAGTAAAGTTTTTGTCTCAAAAACAGCCAGGCAATGTAAATCAAGACAAAAATAAGTTCATAAACTGATGAAGATAAAGGCTTTAAGGTACTATTTTATAATTGCCTTTTATATATTTGCAGATAAAATGTTTTATGATTCCCTTTATTTTTCTTGTTGCACTGACCTAATCATTTTTAGTGCATTGTAAGAGGAAAAACAGCTGCAGCATGCATGCCAAGAGAATGACTGCGAGAGACAGCTTAGTCAGCAACGTTTGCTTCGAGAAACCAAAGACCTGAATTCAATTCCTAGAATCCATGTTAACAAAATGAAAAAATAAAAAGCTGAGTGTGGTGACACACACCGCAGTCCTGGTGATGGGGAGGTGCACGTAGGAGGATCCCCAGGGCCCACTAGACAGCCGGTCTAACTACCTGATGTGCTTCAGGTCCTGAAGAACAGCGCCTGCCATTAACTTCTGTCCTCCACATGCCTGTGAGCACACAAATACGTACATGCCCACACAGTTACACACAGATGTACAAATACACACAATGGGAGGAAGAAAGGAAGGAAGGGAGGAGGGAGGAAAAGAAGGAAGGAAGGAAGGAGGGAGGGAAGGAGGGAGAGAGGAATGGAGGGAGGGAGGAGAAAAGGAAGGAAGGAAGGAAGGAAGGAAGGAAGGAAGGAAGGAAGGAAGGAAGGAGAAAAGGGAATTGGGAACTGAGTGTCAACAATAAACCACTGACTTCATGGCTATTTTCTCATTGACTCCTCTTATTATCTGGAGGTAAGTACTACAATTGACCCCATAGCCCAGTAAAACAGCTTCAGAAGATTGAGGCCTGTGCAGCCTCACAGCAACTTAGAACCAGGCTTCAGGCATGGTTGGTTCTAGCCTCTGCCTTTTCCCTGATGCCCCAGGCAGCCTGCATGTGGAAATTATAAGTCTCTCAGTGGTAAAGCAGGCTAAGGACCCTGCCTGGCATTCACCAGAGACTTCTGCCTTACCTGAGAACAACAGCTCAGGACCCGAGGTTAGGCTGTGCCCTCCGAGCTCTTTACATAAGCTTCTTGGGCTCCCTCCAGTTCCTGGGCCTAGACTCAGTTTCCAGAAAGGGGAAGCCCCTCAGTGTTGAGCAAGTGGCAAGAGCTTAGGGGGGCCACTCGTAGGTGTGGAAAAACCAGTGAGGTGGGGTGAGAAGTTAGAAAGCGGAGGGGGTGGTGTTGGCAGAGTGGAAACAGCGTCTTTCTGGCCTGGATGAGTCTGCCTACCTGGGGTGGCATTGAGTTTCCATTTCTAAAAAAGGGGGTCTTCCCACTGCATTGTTTTCTGCTGTATTTCACATCGCAGGCTCCAGACTGCTCCCAAGTCCCCCGATAGGTGCTACCTCCACCACTGACCCCCGGGACCCCGGGACCCCGGGACCCCGGGCCAGGCCTTCACAGTGCTGGTGGGAAAAGCGGCCTTCTCCCCACACGACTCCGCTGGTTCCCTGCCTGGTTTACTCATAACAGAGTCCTGTTGCGTCACGGAGACTCCCCCAAGGAAACCAGTGTGTGGCATAGCCTCAACCAGTGAGGCTCCTCCGACCCACGGTGTCGTCCCCATGTTACAGGGGCAAAACGTTGGCCCAGGGAAGGGAAGTGGAAGGCCCCAGTGTCTAAGCAGTTTCAGGACACAAAGTTGTCTCCAGAGCCCTTCAGCTGTCGCCCATCAGCCAGAACTCAAATTCCCTCCAACTTCAGCAGCACTAAGCTCTGTGGGACAGAAGACTAAGCCTGAGGTTCAGACACACTTAGGGGCTGCTTTCTGATGAAAGAGCCAGTGTAGCTGAAGGGCAGAAGGGTCCTCAGCCCTACTCCCTAAATGGTAGACCTGAGTCAAGGCTGGCACTGGGGCCTGGGCCCTGGGCCGGACTCTCTGGGTGAGGGACTCTCTGCAGAGAGCCTGTCTGAAGTCTACAGATAGCTTATAGGGCAGTGAAGGTGATTATGGTGTCATGACGGGGGACCTGGGCAGGAGAGCTGAAGGTGGAAGTTCTAACCACGTTCTAGGAGGCTGCGAGATCGCAGACAGTCTTCATGGCCCTGGGCCTCTGTGGTGTGGCCTGTGAATTGGGAGAAGTAAGGTTTTGAGACAAATAGGAAAAGCATCTTCCCTTTGCTCCTCACCTGACAGGTTTCTGAGAGGATGGAAGTCCAGAGTGGGGCCTCTTTCCTGTCTTTTGAGCTTTTCTGAGCTTTGACACAGGAAAGGTTTAAAAGGGCACAACAGAGGCCCCGACCAAAAGGCCCTTCCTTAGGAAGCTCAGGGTCTCTGGCTGACACCCCAAGGGCATCCAAAGGCCCTGGACCAGTGAGCTCAGGCCTCAGGCTCCAGCAGAGAAGGGGCGGTCCCAGCACAGCCATGCCCCGGCTTTCCCAAGCGAGGCCTTTCTTGGTGGGCAGGCCGCAGCAGCCGCTTCATGTGTTTCCCATTTGTACATAAATCCCAACTCCCATAAACCCCCCTGACGTGCCACCCAGCCACATATGTGCAGTGTGGTGACGGGCATGGCAGGGTGTCAGCCACAGCCCAGGGCAGTGACAGCCATGGTGAGGGGTCCTCCACCCTCTAGGGGAACCAAGCTCTGGCTCTTGGGGAAGAGTCAGCCAGGCCAATGTTGCCCTCTGTTAGGAAAGGGTCTCCTGGGTCACTGCAAACCGCAGCCTGCGGCCCACTCGGCGGCTCCCAGTTCTGTTTCCTGGGCTGTACGATGAGGCCAGGCCCACAGACATAAACCCTACCTTTTCTCTCACTTTTTATTCTTTTCCTCTCGGCCTCCAAAGAAGGGGAGGAGGGTAGCCACAAGATCTTCTAAGGGGCCCATGACATCACAGGCCAGGTGACAGCGGCCTAGCCAATGGGCCTAGGCCGCGAACTGGCTTCTTGCATCCTGTGATGTGAGCTTGGGTTGACACTGGGAAGGCCTGGTCCCTCGACCACAGAACCACAAAGCCAGGCCCTCGCCGCCTCCAGGGCCCTGCGAGGAGCTGGTTGGCTCCCGGCGACCCCACCCCCTGGCCACCCTGGCCCCCACCACAGCCTGGGCTCCGTGGAGGGTGAGCCTCGTTCATTCATTCATTCATTCCGGCTGCCGAGTCCAGACTCAGAGCTGCAGCCCCAGGCTCCTCCACCCTGGCTGCCCAGAGCCCCTTCCCACCATTTAATGATACTCTGCCCATAGTGCTGTTGAAAATTTGTGGCTAGACATTCCTGTGGGACCGGGAAGCCAAATTCTTGGGTACAAACCGAAACTTTCTTTCCTTGGAGATTTTCTTCTCTCTCGCCCACAGATACTCTCGCGTTTTTTCCCTTTTTTTTCCCCCCCCTCTCTCTCTTTTTCTTTTTTCTTTTTCGTAGCAGCAGGGGGAGAAAAAAGAAACCAAAAAAAAAAAAAAAACCCGAAAAAGCAACACCTCCCCCTTTTTTATTTTCAAAAGCAGCTTGAAAAAAAATATATAACAAAACAGCAGCCAACCAAGTGGATCTGAACCCAACCCCCTGAGGCCGAGTCCTTGCCTCTGTCAGTGTGGGGTATGGCCTCCAACAGCATCTTCGACTCCTTTCCCAACTATACACCGACCTTCATCCGAGGTGAGTACCGATGATGGGGCTCTGCTTGGCTCTCCCCGGTGGGGACCCTCCAACCCACTACTCCGGCCACCTCAACGGCCATCCTCTGAGAAGCTAGGTGGGGAGACGGTGGCCTCCATGGTCTCCTGGCATGAGCATCGCTGGGGGACTTTGATTCTCAGCTGGTGAGGCTGTGATGGTGGCGATTGCTGGCTATAGATCTCAAAGGCTAGATCTCAGAGGATCCTGGGATGGCGAGAACAAGGAAAGACTGTGGCCCTCTGCTTTCTGCCTTTCCTACAGGGTACCGGGGCCTGTCTGCCTAGATCAGGGCTCAGATGGGCAGAGATCAGATGTGTCCGGGAGGCCCATGGAGGCAAGCAGGGCCAGGGCTGTGTCTGGGACCACAGGTCTTGGGGATCACCCTGGGCACTCCCAGGACAATGGGGACAGAGGGAGGAGAAAGGAACCAGGGGCCTCTGTGAGAATCTGCTCAACACTGGCGGATACTATTGAAGACCCTTTGTGGCCACAGAAGAAGGTGTTTTGGGGTGGCTTTTGTCTCTCTTCATGGCCCAGGAGGACCCAGAATTCTGGGGTGTGTCTCTCAGTAAGGATAGGGCAGGAATGTCTGGTATGGAGTTTCAGATTTAGGCTGAACCCCAGGGGGACCTGGCCTGCCCCTAGTCTTTGGGGTACCGCCGCTTCTCATATCGTGGCTACTTTCCTGCTCCTCGGCAGGAGCCCACGGGCAGTGGCTCCTGAGATCAGGTCCTCAAGCCTTAGCCCCAAAGCTGTGCCAACCTTGACGAGTGACCTGACATGGGTCATGCAACCTCTCTGGTCCCAATGCATTCCCTCTAGCTATGTTGTTCTGTCATCTGAGCTGTACGAGGGCCATTGCTTTGAGCTGTTCAAGGGACTCACTTCTCTAGCGAATGTTCTAGAATTCAAGGATGAGGAGACAGTGCCTCTTTTGAGTTGAGGTGGTCAGATGCAACATAGAGGTCTGTTGGCCCTGCTGTGGGCAACCGTGACCACAGTCAGTGTTCAACACTTGGTTCTAGGGGGTCTAGGACGCCCTTGGGTCCGTGTGGCAAGGACTTGTGTAAGAGTAAGGTGTATCTCTTTCCTGATGGGCTGGGGTTGTGGGCTTAGATGGTGATTGAGCCATGGCAGAAGGGGCTCTCCCTCCAAACCTGGCTGTGGCTGGTGCTGAATGGTGGCCCCAGGTCCTGTTCCTTCTAGTCACTGCTATTGTACTAGGTACGCATCCTTTGTAGTCTTCAGAATTAATTAAAGGCAATTACTTGGCAGGAAAATAAGTTTATACAAACTATTTGTCCTCCCTGAGCAAGATGGAGAAGTAGAACTTAAGACAAAGGAACCTTGGAAGTCAGGGCTAGGGCCGGCTGCCTTAGCTGGGGTTCCTGATGCAAAGGCCCAGAGGTGGCAGCTGGCGGCAAGGGGACAAGGAGAGGGCCATAGCAGCTCTGGCCCAAGAGGAAAGAGGTCGTTGGGCAGAGGGGCTGGCTCCCGGTCAGCAGAGTGGAAATAAGTGGGCAGCCTGGAGCTCCCAGAAACTCCCTGGAGCTCCTTGCCTCATGTCTCCTTTAAACCTGCCTGCTCAGGCTCAGATCTCTAGTTCAGAGCCTCCACAGCAACAGCCTCAGGAGCCTCTTGTTGTCACACGCCATCGTGGACCCGCAGAAAACCCATGACTTCTCAGATCGCACTATTAAGAACGAAACAAATTCAAGAGGATTTTGGAGGGCACCAGGGCTAGGGAAACGGTTTCCAGAATATTAAGACCCATTGTGAATTGTGACCTCCAGCCTCCCGGAGACACTTGAGTGACAGCAGCTCTCCCTGTGGATCCAAAGTCCAGCGTAAGCCTGGGGTGATGAGTGCTGACGATAGATAGCCAAGGGTCATCTGCCACAACCCACCCAAGACCAAACAATCTGTGGTTTCCGTTAGTGACACCATCACGGCGGGGAAAGATTCGAAATTTTGTTTCAAGGCTGCTCACAGGAGGGGAAAATGTCATTATTTCCAGCCAGGGTCGTGGGGACCCCCTCGACTTCTGCCACAGAGCCGTGGTCTCACATTCTGGCTCTCAGGAGCTGCCATGTGTGGGAGTTTTGCAAAGGGGAGCCCCTGGCCCCACTCTCCCAGCCTCCGGTAGCCTCCTGAATACCAACCCTCCTCACTGAAAGCTTGAAAATGCTGTGTTCCAGATTCCCATCTCAGACGGTGGAATCAGACTGTGTTGTGTTTGGGTCAGGAAATCCACACAAGCTGACTTAGGCAGTCCTGGCAGAAGACTCAGTCCCCTGCCTGTCCCCAGTGCCTGTGTGCCGCGTGACTCCAAGCTGGGCACTTGACATCTCTGAGTGCCATCCTTTCACTGATAAAAGAGGGCAGTGTGAGTTAGAGTTGGGGCTCCTCAGGCTGACTTCAACCCCTGTGTGTCCCTATGACCCCCCAGGGAGGGTCCCTGGTACTGTCATGAAGCCCTGTCATCTTAGAGTTCCTATAGACCAGAAGAGAATAGCTTCATCTGTTTTCACTGGCATCTGTGTTCCCATGCCCTGCCTCTGGGCATCAGTGCTCTGCTGACATCTGGGACCTCTGGGATCTCTGGAAGCAACAGGGGACAGACAGTTGGGCCTCCTGACAGTCTGGGCTTGTGTGGAACCTTGCAGAAGCTTCCCAGGCCACCCTTCATACTCTCTCAGGTCTGCCTCTCAACCAGGTCCTTCACTGGGCCTGGGATACTTCATGCTTTTCCTCAGAGGAAAGGGGTTAGGGAAAAGAGCCCCACCTTGCAACAGAGGCCAAGGAAAGGATGGAGGATCCAAGAGGGCATCTTTAGCTCTGTTGGGGGCTGGTAGCATCACCCCAAGTCTACCCGAGACCACTTTTGGCACCAAGGTACCTCCGTGTGGCAGGTCTGCCTTGCAGTACCCAACACTACTCATTCACAGTCTCCCTCCCAAACACACACATGGCAAGAAGCCTTCCGTGGCTCGGGAGGCTCTGAGGAAGCAGACTGCCCTACCAGCATGCAGATTTAGGGTCACCCTGCACAAACATAGCTTTGCCTTCCACAAAATCTTGCCAAGCTTGGGCTCTGGGGGTGGACTTTCTATTTCAAGCCTATGTGCTGCCAATCCCAGTTAATACATGGAGGCCCCTTCACCACCCTGTGCCTCAGTTTCCCCTTCTGCAGGAGATAGTGGCATCAGCAATCTTCTGGGACTATGGACCAAACTAGATGAGCAAGAGGGCCCAGCTCAGAGCAACTGCTCTACCCAGGAACTGGTTCAAGAAGGCAGGGTGAGGGTCTCCAGCCTGGGAGCAGATGGTGGCAGAGTAAGGGATGGGCAGAGTAAGCAATGTGGGCATGGATGAAACGTGTGGTTAAGATTAGGAATGTGGGGATGATGGTATTGCATCTCAAAGGGTAAGGAGGTAACCAAGGAAAAGAGAGCAGGGTGACCTCCAGAATTCTCAAGATCCCGAGGGCAGGAGCAGCCTGGGTGGTCCTGGGGACAGCCCTGGCTGGCCTGCTTGGCCTCTATTTTCTTAGCAGAGACTAGGGTCTGTGGTCAGCTCAGACCTTACTCCCTAGACTGGACTCGAAGGCAGGGGCATTCCTGTGTGGTGGCAGGGGCTGACAACATGGGTCTGGGCATGTCTAGCCTAAGCTGCCTGACGTGGATGGCACTGGATCGGGAGAGGGCAGGAGAGAGGACTATGCCCTTTCCTAAGCTTTAGCCTGTGGCTAGCAAGGGGGGGGGGGGGGTGGAGGGGATTTAGCACCCAGTATCTCAAAGCCCAAGGAACCCTCCAGTGACAGGTCATCCTGGTGGTTGGTCACCCTGAGCATATGACCCGGTGGCCTCCTCCTCCACTGAGCCTGGCGGGAGATGATTGACCGCCAGCCTTTCCCCACCCACCATGAATGGCGCCGGCGCCGAGTCTAGCAGGTCTCTTTGATGGCGGCTCCCGAGGCCACCCTGCAAACACCATCAAACCACCCTGTCTGTCCCGCCCCACCCCCCAGGCTGGAAAAGAGTTCCTAGGAGCCCCCCACTGCCCACAGGGTCTGGGTGTGTGAGAGCTGGCCCCACACAGTGGGACTGTGTGTCCAGGCCTTCTCTGCACCCACTACAGCCAACCGGCGGCCCCTGGCGGCCCTGCAGGTCAGATAGTGGGCCCATTGACAGCAAGGCCTTGAGGTGGCCACATCAAAGATGAGGCTTGCTCCGTTACCTGAGCAGGAGGGGCCTGAAAATATGACCATCCAGGAGACTCTGTGAGGCAAGAAGACAGTAAGGACTGCGAAGAAAGTTCAGTGTCTGGCAGACCTGGCCTTCTGAGGGGGAGGAAGAGGCAGCACCGAACTTGGGGCTCAGTACAGCATCTGAGGTGCTGGCCCGTAATCCCAGCTCCTGGAGGCCCGCCCTCTGCAGGCTCTCTTTTAAACTTTCTAAAAACTTAAACGTTTCTCATTTTAATTACTTTTTCAAATTGACGTGCGTATATATTCTATTCAGAGCATTTTCCTCCTGGTGCCCCTACCTGCTCTCTGCCTGGCCCAGCCCCCACTTAGGCCCCTTTGCCCCTCGGTAGTTTCGCTTCTACTTTCTTGTCATACATACATACGTGATTTGGGGTGTCTATATAAGATCTAGGGTCCACAAACGAGAGAAAATAGACGGCTTATCTTTCTGACGCCGACTTAATTTGTTCAGTGACTATCTGTGGCTGCTCCATTTTCCTGCGCGTCACATGACTTTATTCTTCTTTATGAATGAAAAAGTTTATATACGTTTATATATATATATATGTGTGTGTGTGTGTGAATGAAAAAAAATGTATCATGTACACACACACACAAACACAGAGACTTTTCTTTGTTCTCTGTTGTCGGGCTGGGATTCCTTTGCATGACTGTCCTGGCATAGCACAACTGCATCAGGTGGAAATTCTACTTGTAAGGCTGCTTCTTTGTGTGTTGAGACTGAGTCTCGTTAGGCAGCCGGAGCTGACCTGGAACTTGCTATGTAGACAAGGCTGGCCTCCAACGGAAGATACCTGCCTGCTGCTGCCTCCAAAATCCCGGGAGTAAAGGTGTGAACTACCACACCCAGCTATTTCTAGTTTCTAGAGAAACCTCTAACTGACTCGCACTACGGCAGGACCAGCTTCCACTCCTGGCAGCGGTGTGGAAGGGCTCCCTGTTTGCCTCGCAGCATTGGCCTGTTTTCTTGGTGGCCGCCATTCTGACTGGGGTGAGAGGGACTCACCCCAGGCATGTGTGGCTTTGAGTCTCTTATGGTGGTGAAGCCGACTTTTGGACCACCTATTGTCTATTTGTATTTTATCTTTGGAGACTCATCTGTCAATTTCATTAGCCTGTTTATCAGTTGGGTCGTTTGAGTTCTTGTTGGGATTTTGTTGTTGTTTTTTAGTTGTTTGTATATAGAAGTGTCAGGTACATAGCAAGCAAAGAATGTCTACCGTTCTGTAAGCTATTGCTTCAATTGATCTCTTGCTTTGCTGCATGGAGCCTTTTAATTTCATGAGGTCCTGTTTGCCAGTTGTTGGCCTTACTTGCCTGAACAAGAATCCTACTCGAAAAGGCCTCCTGTACTGTGTCTGGAAGTGTTTCCCTTACCTTTTCTCCTAACAGAGTCAGCATCTCAGGCCTGACTTTGAGATCTTTGAACGCAGGCTGGAGAGAGGGCTCAGAGGTTAAGAGCACTGGCTGCTCTTCCAGAGCTTTGATTCCCCCACTCACATGGCCACTCACAACCATCTAAAACTCCAGTTCCAGTGTGTCAAACGCCCTCTTCTGACAGTCACAGGCACTGCACCCGTGTGGCGCACATATGTACGTGCAGGCCAACACTCATACACATAAAATAAAAATAAATGCCTTTGGCCCACCTGGAGTGCTTTCCGTGAAGGGTGGGAAGCAAGCATCTTCCTTTGCTCTCCACCCTATGGGTACCCAGCCTTCCTAGCATGGTTTCTTGAATATGCTGTCTCTGTTACAATGTGAATTTGAGGCACCTTTGTCAAAAGTCATGTGGCTGTAGCCTCATGGGTTACATAAGGTCCTCTCTTCTGAACGGCTGATCTTCGTGTCTGGCTTTGTGCCATCTACAGACCTATAGCCACCAGTGGGTGATGAGTCACAAGGCGTGCATGCGTGTGTATACATGTACGTGTGCATGCATATGTGCACACACTCATGAGTACAAGCTTGTGCATTGGTGCCTTCTTGCATTAGTGGATGAGTGTGTGTGTGTGTGTTTGTGTGCCTGGGGATTACACCCAGAGCCCTGGGCATCCTTGGAAAGTGTGCCACTGCTGAGTTACATTCCTTTTCTTCTCCCACTCTGCCAGGAGTGCCTCCAAGACCATCCGCAACAGACCAGGAACTTTGAGCTCTATGCCCCAGTTCCCAGAGGCTTCCTGAGTCATTTCCAGAGAAGGGAGGGAGGGCAAAAAGGAAAAGGGGAAAAGAAAAGGCTTTAGTGCCTGGATGTTGTACCTGGGCCCATCCCAGGCCTTGAAACAGCAGCTCCTGGGGGAGGGCCCAGGGCATGGATTTGACCTTGCAGGCAGAAGTCAGGACCAGAGCTGGGAACGGCACCTCAATAACAAGCCGGAGAAAGGAGGGGTGGGCAGGAAGAGACCATCCTCCTTATCTCTCAGATGTCAAAGCCGAGCTCCATAGAAAGGCATGGTTTGGGGAAAGGTCCAGTCTAGCTCCTGCAGAGCCAGGGTTTCGATTCTCTTGTTCTTGACACCCAGGGAGTCACGGCCACCTGGGGCTCTGGTGACTTGAAACTCCTACCCAGCAGCATGTTAACCTGTAGGCTTCTTTGACCCTCAGTTTCACCCGTTGTATAAAGGGGTCTGGGTCTGGGGCTCAATTGGTAGAATGCTCTTAGCGTGCACGGGGCCTGAGTCCAGTTCCCAGCAGACTGCATCAAGCCGAGCGTGCCTGTAATTCTTAGCCCCCCCCCCCCCAGAGATGGAGGCAGAAGTATTGGGAGTTCAAGGTCACCCTTCCCCCTACACAGAGAGTTCAAAGTCAGCCTAGGATACTTAAAAAATGAAAGAGAGACAGAGATAGAGACCAGGAGAGAGTAAGAGGGAGGAGAGAGAGGGAGGGAAGGGGGGAGGGAGAACGAGGCTAACAGGAATTTCAAAGAGGAAATATACCCCCCAAAAGCCCTGGCACAGCCTGAGCGTGTGTGCCACCCAGGTTGGCCTCCTGACTGAAGCCTTCAGCTCGCTCTCAGTAGCTACCAAAAGCTGCTCGGATGGCCTGGGCATAAGATGAGGTTAACACAGGGCCCAACACGATCAAGCCCTACCTCAGTGCCAGAAAGTATTACGGATCCATATTTTCTTTCCAGTAAATAAAAAAGGAAGAAAGAAAAGAAAAACAAAAAAGCATTACCCTGATCTGATAGAAGGTAGGAGGCCTCCCTCCTCAAGGCCACCCCATCTCAGGATCCTCTTTTCCCAGGAACTGGGGTGCCTGGTGTCATCACTCTCGAAGCCTCCAAAGAGAGTTTCAGGGAATGGGTGTGGGCTCCCAAGTGACGTTCAGTGTCCCTTGTCATGGAGTGAGGGTGTGTGCGGTGGGGATCCCTGAGGGCTGGTGACTGAGGGAGGCGTGACCAGGCAGGTTTCTGTGCCCCCCTCACTTCCCCTCGGCTGGCTGTTTTTTCTCTGAACGCCAAGCCAGAACTCTCCCAGCCTCTGGGCGCTGGCTCTTCGGAGGTTTAGGTTCCTCTTTGGGGTTTTCTTTTAAGTCTGGGAAAGGCGTTTTTGGCACAAGACTCAGACTTACGTGTGGGCAGAGAGGGTAGATGCGTATAAGTTACAGTTTGTGAGCTTGCCACGGTCAGCATGGCCAACCCTAACACCTTCCGGGGCGTGGAGTCCAAGCATCCATGGGAGCTTCGACCCCGGCCAGGGCGCCACTGCCATTGGACTGCAGTTGGTGTGGTTCCTTTTGCCTCCCACTTGTACATCTGTGGGTCTCTGGCCTCGGGGAAGAGGGGAGGGGCTTATGATAGAGGGAGCAGGTGTTAGGGACTCGTGGGTGACCCCGAGGGGGAAAGAGGTGAAGGGAAAGGGCAGAGGAGAGGAGAACTTCCTTAGTGTCACACCTGGGCCCCAAACCCACCTCACCCTGCGGTGCTGGAAGATGCCCGAGAGCTACCCCTCAGAGGACCTCCTCTAGGCCTCCCTCAGGTGCTGGCCCTGTTCATCCAGCCCTGGTGCCCACAGGAACCTTCTCAGTCCCTCGTACCATTGGTCCAGATCCAGCGTGTCTTAGGAAGAATTACAGGTTCTGGGCAAGTTAGGGACAGAATTCCAGGTTAGGGGAGCCCTAGGGAAACCCTAACAGATCCCTGGCCCTGTTCCCTATGTGAGAGCAAGTCCCTTCCACAGAGGAAAGGAAGCCACACAAGGCCGCCTTCAGGCAAAGAATAAAGGAAATAGAATGCCGGCTGCAGCTGGGGCCGCTGGGAGGGAGTGGAGCCAGAGGGCCCGGAGGCTTTAGGGGAAATTCTTTCAGTGGTCGCACTTTTCAGACCCCTCAACACAGAGCCTGTGTTACTTATAGGTGTAGGGAGAAAGAACTGTTTCGTCTTTTCAAAGGAGGAAAGGAGAAGAGGAGCTTTGGCCCCCTGGGGGCAGAGGCTAAAGGACACCCTTCCTCTGTGCTTCTCATATCTCCGCGTCTGTCTTTACCGCCTTGGCTCTGGCCTGTTGGGTAGTGGACACAGGATCTCCCCTGGTGTAGGTGGAGCCTTGCATACAGCAGGTGCTCAGAACATGCTTGTGTCTGAGGCATAGGCTCTGAATCTCCCTAGGAGAAGCAGCCTGGTCTTCCCCAGTATCTCTCTCTCTCCCCTTCTGTGGGTACCACTAACCCCTCTGGCGGACATTTATTGAGCATATACTGCAATGGTTCTCAACCTTCCAAATGCCGTAACCCTTCGTTCCAGTTCCTCATGCTGTGGTGACCCCCGATCATAAATTTACCTCATTGCACCTTCATAACTATAATTTTGCTACTGTCATGGATCATAATGTAAATATCTGACATGTGACCCCTAAGGGGGTCACACCCCACAAGTTGAGAACCTGCTACATGCACACATGCAGGAGTGACCAGAGCAGGCCACTGCGCTTGTCCCCCCAGAGCTGATCTCCAGCACCCCCCACCGCCGTGAGGCTCAAAACAGAGGCACTTCTGGCCCGAACCCCACAGTTAAGGAGTTCTGGGACCCTGAGAATTCACTAGAACCCCACTTAAGCCGCCTACAGCCCCGGCTCAGCCTCCGGGAACCTCTGTAGGTGTCTGTGAGCACGCTGAGTCCACCTCACGGGGGAACGGGCATCAAGAGTTCCATTGCAGAGATGAAAATGCACCCAGACTTAGGGAGCTGGTAGGGCTCCTCCCAGCAAAGCGGAAGAAGAGAAGATAGGGAAACAGGAGCTGCGCCTGTTGGCGACTTCCTGTGCCCCAGACACTGATGGCTCCATTGAAGCCAGGTCTCTGCCACTTCTTCTCCTCGATAATCCGTGCAGTGGATTGTACATTATATATTCTATATTACGTGTAGAATATATATATATATATGTGGTATATATATATATAAGGTATATTACCATATACCTTATATTACATAGCATACAATATACATTATATATTATATACATTATATATTACACATCATAATCATAGTATGTTATCTATCATTTATTACTTACTACATATTAATTATATATTATTGTTAAGTTCACTATTTCACAGTTGGCCAAACTGAGGCTCAGCAAGAGGTCGGTGCCTAGTGAACGTCAGGGTCTGTGTGACATGAAAGCCGCCTCCTGTCTGGAGCATTCCTCAGGGCCCAGAGCCACCACCTCCACAGAGCTCTCCCTGATTATTCCCAGCCCTGTTGAGAGGCTTCCAGAATGTTCCTGAGGCAGGGGAGCCTGAACTGGACCCACAGTGGCCATGTCTGGAGCACAGAGAGTGCTGGCAGCACATGTGGGGTAAACGGGTGAAAGGGTCACACAGAGGCCTTCCTGGAGATGGGGGCGTGTGTGTCCTGTGAAGAGGGCATGGAGAGGATCGAGGAAGGAGACAGGCAGGCATGAGAGTTGGGCATGACTTCGAGGCACGCGGAGTCCAGGCAGAGCGAAGGCCAGGCGGTCATGCCTGCCCTACAACCCGTGACACACAGGCAACTCCTTGAAACAGGTCAATGCCGATGCACACGTGAAGACGGGCTCCGTGCGTGCGTGAGTGTGGCCAGACCACAGGCCTCCGGAGCCTCCCGAAGCCCTCTTTTTAATCCCTCTCTAGACACACAGCCATAGAGCCGGAGCACATTGTTTCTCAGACCTAGATTGTGCCAGGCATGGCCGAGTCTGTGGTCCTGCCCAGGACAAGGGCAGAGATTCAGATCAATGAGACCTATCAAAAGGACATCCCAAGGACCTGGGCGGGTAGCGATAGTTTCAGGACACCGTGCAAAATGAAGATGCAGGACACGTGTTCAGAACTCATTGAGGATTTCAGGATAAAGATGGCTACAGAAGCGTGAGGATCCGAGTTCGGATCCCCAGAACCCACATAAAGCCAGGCATGCTTGTGTGCCTCTGTAAGGCCGGAGAGAGATGGGGTGGAGGGATTGATTTTCAGGACAGCCACTCATGGTAGCACAGTCCTCTAACTCCACACTCTGGAAGTAGAAGCAGGAAGATCAAGATTTCAAAGCTAGCCTGAAGACCCTCTCTCAAAACAACAACAAAATAGGGGGCTGGAGAGGTGGCTCAGTGGTTAAGAGTGTGTACTGCACCTTCCAGAGGACCTGAGTTCAAGTCCCGCCACCCAGATCAGGTGACTTGCACCTTCCTGGAACTGCAGCTCCAAGCAACCCAGCCCCTCTGGTCCCTGCAGACACCTGCACTCACACGCACAGGCATGCATGCTGACACACACGTGCGGACCATTTTAAAGCACTTTTTAAATAAACAGCAAATAACAACAACATTTCCAAACAGACACCATCGGAACATGAAGCCGGGGCTGGAGCCCTCCTTTTCGAGGGACCGTGGGCCTGGAAACCCTGGCTGTTCATTTCCCTGTCACTGCCACGGCCCTATGGCCCTCTCTGGACACTAATGAACGAACGGGGCTGGTAAAGCGCCTGTCTCGAGAACATGAGAGCCTAAGCCTGGATCCCCAGACCCAGAGGAAGGCTGAATAGGGCAGCGCACGCCTCTAATCAATCCCAGTGCTGGCGAGGAAGAGACAGGAGGATTCCCGGGACAGTTAATCCAACCGGCCGGTTCCTGAGTCCCTGGGAGACCCTGTCTGAGATACTAAAGTGTTCTACGGCCGTATCACCCCAGATGCCCCTGATTCTAGAAGCCAAGCAAGGCCAGGCCTGGTTAGTACTTGGATGGGAGAAACAAAGGTGGAAGACACGCACGCACGCACGCACACACACACACACACACACACACACACACACGTGGGCATGCGCATGAAACCCATGGGCACCAAAGCTTTCAGAGCCAATGAGAGCATCCCTGAAAACCTCTGGACCCCATAGCATTTCAGGTCACAGAACCCCTCCAGAATCCATGGAATTTAAACGAGGGGTGACGAAAGCATCACCATTTGATGTATTTCATTCTAGAGTGCTCCGTGGGGTGGTTCCCCACTGCGTGTGAGGCCCCACGGAGAGTACCCCAGAACCTTAGGATGGCTGTTAGCAGTCTCTGCTTCTATACACTGAGGAGAACCCTGTCCCGGGGGACTCGTCATGATGGTGGAAATGTGCTGTGTCTGGTCACCTCACTCAGTGACCACTGCCTCACACAAGCACTGAACACTCGACGCATGGCCTGGTACAGTGAAGACGCTGGGTGCTCAACCCTAAATTCATTCCTTCGTTCGTTTGTTGTCCCGGCTGTGAGGATTGAACCCAGGGCCTCGTACATGCTGGGCGGGCACGCTCCCACTGAGCTACAGCCTCAGCCTCAGCCTCAGCCTCCTTGCTGCTTTTTGTGTCTCTTTAGAGAACCTTCGTTCCATCCAGGATGGCTGCTAATTGACTCTCTAGAAAATATGAATGCTAGCCAGGCGTGGTGCCACACGCTTGTAATCCCAGCACTCAGGGAGGCAGGGCAGGTGGATCTCTGTGAGTTCAAGGCCAGCCTGGTCTACAAAGCGAGTCCAGGACAGACAAGGCTACACAAAAGACCCTGTCTAAAAAGAAAAAGAAAAGAAAGAAAGGAAATATGAGTGATGATAACTTGAATCTTAAATAGTCACAGGATCTAGGCACTGAGTGGTTTTCATGCCTTTGCTCAATGAGCCCTGTTAGGAGATGCTAGTAGGAAACTCATTTAATAAGTGAAGAAGCTAAGGCCCGAAGAAGTTGGTCCACCTGCCTGAGGTCACCCAGCCTGGCTGCCCGGGAGCATTCACACTCACCACCACATGGCAGCTATGCAGAAATCTGGGTTTCCCTATATCAGGGAACACTCTTCGGCTCCCATAGGCTCTCTTCCTTGGCAGTCCATGAGTGCTGGTCACGTGACCCACACACCTCTAGAAAGGAAGAAGAGGGTAGGGATGGCATGCAGGGGTGGCAGGCAGATGTGGCTCTGTGCTTTCCAGTAGGGCTCCTTAGTTACGACTCTGATCAGATTTGTCACTTGAGGAATGGGTCTGGGGGTCCAGAGAAGGGGGAGAGAGAGGAGGCAATGGAACCCGGCTGTGAACCCTCGGAAGATAATGGGCAGAGGTGGGAAAGTGAGGCCCAGAGAGAGGAGATTCAGCCAGAGTGAGCGTGGACAGTACCTGAAAGGCTTGCAAGAATCCTTGAGACCTCCGTTCCACCCCAGGTCCACACCAGCCCCCTGCTGGAAAAGGACAGTAGGAGGATGTGGGGACCCGGCAACTCATGGTAGGTACCTGAGCCAACCCTGCAGAGCGGTCTTGGACAGCCCAAGCTCTGAGTGAGGCCCCTGTGGCCTTTCCCACCTGGCCAGGCCTAAGGTCACCCAGGGACCTGGCCTACAGTAGCAGGCCTGGGGTAGCAGGAGGTGTCAGGCCTTTCCCACCGTGTGTGTGTGTGTGTGTGTGTGTGTGTGTGTGTGTGTGCGCGTGTGTGTGTGCGTGTGCGTGTGTGCGTGCGGGTGTGCGTGTGCGCGTGTGCGTGTGCGTGTGTGCGTGTGTGCGTGTGTGCGTGCGTGTGTGCGTGTGCGTGTGTGCGTGTGCGTGTACGTGTGTGTGCGTGTGTGTGTGTGTGCGTGTGCGTGTACGTGTGTGTGCGTGTGTGTGTGCGTGTGCGTGTGCGCGTGCGTGTGCATGCGTGTGCGTGCGTGTGCGTGTGTGTGTGCGTGTGTGTGTGTGTGTCCAGTGGGGCTGGTACTGAAAAAGAGTAATGGGACTGTAACTCTGTAAGTGACCAAGGCTGGGGCCGAGGACAGTGGAACCTGGACAAGGAACCACGCCTGGTTTGTAGCATCTGGGGTTTCATATCAGGGGCACGTCTGTCTTTCTCCTGATGCACACCGCAAAGAGTGGGATCTGTGAACAGTTCAGCCAATGGCCCGGCTGGGGTTCAGCCTGGGACCTCGAGTGGATTCACACTCAAGTTCACCAACCCCGATTCCTGATTTCATCTCAGCCACCTACACCCAGGGGGCTGCGCCCAACCTTCCTTGACTCAGAATTGATCTCTGCACCAGGGGAGGGCAGTGCCCACCTCCAGGCTGTTGAGTCAACAGACAGGGCTGAGCGCCATGCAGGCCCCACAAAGGGAGCAGAGCTTGGTGACTGGTGTTGTCACTGTCGGACTGTTGAGCCTGGCCCTGTTCCTGGGATGCCCTTCACACACACACACACACACACACACACACACACACACACGCACACACACACACCCTTCTCTCAGGGGATGAGATCTCCCGCTTTGACATGCTGGCTCATTTTTCTGTTTCCTGGTTTCTCACTGTACCCTTATGATTTCTACCCCAGGGTGGGTAGGTTGGCAGCTCAATCCATGCTCCTCATTAACCCCATTGTTTAAACAGACAATAAGTAAGAGAGGCCAAGCAAGGCAATTCCCCCAGCAAGCATGCCCAAGCACCAGCTGCTTCAGGCCCTGACAGCACAGGCTGGCAGCCCTCCCTACCCTCCATACAGCTCCAAGGTACGCTCTTGTCCTATGTGGAATGGTCCCTCCCAACTCCCCTCCCAACACACACACACACACACACACACACTCCTGTGCCCTCCTTTGTGTCCGGTCAACAGAGCGACTGAAGTTTGACCTTCGTGCCCTGCATGCTGAGTCCTAGGCCTTGGCCTTTGGTTCCTGTGCCCACCCACTGTGTAGTGTGAACAGGCACACTCACTTCAGCCATCAGGCCCACCACAATAGGAACACCCACCTGGGGGTCCCAGAGAGGCTGTGGCGGGAAAGGGAGGGAGCAGCAGTGGACCTGTTTCTCTAATCAGGAAATGTCTCTTCCAGGCCTCAGCCACCTGCCCCAGCTCCTGTCTAAGCACAGATGTGACAGTGCGGGGTGGGGAGGCCTCTGAAAGGGCTACAAGTCAGCTGGTGACACCTTTTGGGTTTTGAGCTCTTCCGCACTCACACGGGGTACCACCAGGGGCCTTTTAGCTGCCACAGTTCCCTGTGCCAGGCCTAGGAAGCCTCTCAGGGGTGTGGTGAAATCCAGAGGGGTGGCAGGGAAAGACATGCAAATAAGAGGTATCCCCAGGGTCCCAGGCAAACCCAGAGCTTATTTCTGACCTCGTCTTCCTGTGATGCGACCTAAAAAAGAATCACCTATCACCAAGGCACGGAGAGCGCTTTGTCTGGGGGTGGCCGGGGCCCTCCCAGCATGGCAAGGGGTAATCCCTGTGAGCAGAAGGACATCGGGTGGAAGGTTCTCCCTGCTAAGTGCACCCAAGCCCCGCTCCACAATGGAGAAGGTGAGAGATGAGGAGGAAGGGACAGAAGCAGACTCCAAGCCACCACCGCTCTGTCCGGCCAGAACTTCAGAGATTCCCAGCAAAGATAAGGCTGAAGCCGATGGCAGCCAGCTGCAGGCGTCACACTGCAGCAGCTCCGTCACCCAGACCGCAAGGCCCTGGTCCCTCAGCATCCTGTGGGCATGGGCAGCCTGTGCGTGGGGGAGGCCCAGCCATAGGGTTTCCTGGAGCTTCTGTGTTTTCTTCTAGAGGGCAGGAGACAACCGCTCCCTTCTCCAAGAACACGGATCTCCAGGACCTGGTGCCTGGCCAGCTTGTGGGTTATTATAAAGGGAGGTGTGTCCAGCCTGAGATCACAGCACCCTAAGCCTGGGGTGACCTATGACTGTCCCCTTAGAGCAGAACATCTCAGAGATCGATGACAAGCCTTTGGCGAGGCTTGTGTGGAGCAGGTGTTGGGTGTTCTCACCCTTCAATGGAACCAGGAGCCCTGGTGTGGGTGTGGGTGGGCTTATCAGGGTTCCTGCCTGACAGGGACTTCCAGGGGACACTGGGAAACAGCTGGAAGGCTAAGGCTCACGGCACTCATCTCTGGCTCCGCCGTCCATGTCTCGGGATTTGTCATAAGGGCGGCGAGGTCAGAGGTGTGACTGATTCCATCCACTGGGTGACCTTCACAATGACAGAAATCCTGGAACACTGTAGGCAGCCAGACTGTTGGTCTGAGGGTACATGATGGTGGTCCAGCCTGGGGTCCCCAGCTCAGCAGCCGTTCGTTAGTTGCTGCCATCATGGAGGGAACCCAGTGACACCAGGGACACACACAGCGTGTCTGGTCATTTCAAACAGTGTGTGCTGCGTGTTCTCAGCACTAGATGAAGAAGCAAGGAAACAGGCCGAGGCGGGGGACAGGCAGGCAGCAAGAGCCACACGGGAGAAAGAGTAGCATCCAAAGGGCAGACGCCAGCGACGGTTCTGGGTGGCAGGGTTGGGGTGGTTTTAATTTTCTTCTTCATAATTCTATTATTTTCCAATTTTCCCTTAATGAATAGGTATTATTTTCATACCCAGAAAAATATGTGTTTTGTTTTAAGAGACAAGGGGGTGAAAGATTCTCTTCTCCCTCTTGTGGACTCTGGACTCTAAAGCCGAGGCCCAAAGTGGGAAAGGCAGACTTCACTCATTTGCCCGTTCCGCAGAGCTCCAGGATGCCTCTGTTTCTTGGCCAGAGATCTGGAAGTGACCCATATCTGTCCTCAGGGCATCACAATCCTGGGAAGAAAAGGGCCACCAGAAAGTCTTTAAAGTACACCAGGACAGTAAACCAAGGGAGTGAGTAGTGTCGGAGGTGGTTTCACAAAGAGGGTAAATAAAGATGAGGCTTTGATGTATGAATGGGAGTTTGTCAGTCAGAAAATGAAGACACCCTGGGCTAACAGAGACTGTGCTGTGAGAAGAGGGAACGGAGGGAGACGGGGCTGGAGCAGCCTGCTCCTCTGAGTACTTGGCACCGTCCAGCTCTAGCGCTCTATGGCTGAGTCTCCTGGGCCTTGGTTTTGTCCTCTGGGAAATGGGTTGATGACATCACTGGGTTAGAGGACCATCAGGGAGAGCTCAGAGCATCTCCTCTTTTGTTTTCTGAGATGGAGTCTTACTTTGTAGTCATGACTGGCCTAGAATTCACCATCTAGACTGGGCTGGCCTCAAACTTGGAACAATCCTCTTATCTCGGTCTCCCAAGCACCAGCTTGGGTGCTCGGGAAATGATGACTGTTTGCCCTCATCATCCTTCCCGTGGGCTGGAAGCCCAGCAGTCACTGTTAGGCCAGGCACTAGGGCGTCCATCCCCTCACTCTACCCACTAGGTGCATGTGTGCTGAGCTCTAGGTGTGAACCAGGATTTGTCTCAGATGAGGGAGTGGGACTGAGGCCCACGTGAAACACAGGACACCCAGGTCCCCTGATTTCCGGGTGAACCAGGAAGTGTCACTGTATTGGGGACAGGTTCATAGTGTTTCCATCTGCTCCGCCTGGGGGACTCCTGTCAAAGCAAAGCTCGTGTCCCTCTGGAGCAAATGAGGCTGGTGACAGTAGGGACACTGCTGCTGGGTGCTGGGCAGAGGACCCAGGACCCAGGACAGTCCTTGCCGCTCTCCCGAGTGACCACAAGCCCAGTTCGGCCACCAGACGGCCAAGGGCAGAGCTGCACTCTGTTCTGATGCCACCGTGGCCTCTGGGTCCTGCTCTGGTGTGAGTGCCATGTCTCTTGTTCCTGCTGTCCATTGCTCTTCCCACCAGTACTGATGGGATGAAGACATGGATATCAGTGGGGCTGTGATTCTGCCTGCTACAGGGGCTCAGAGGAGGAGGTGTCGGCAGAGTTGAGTTGACTGGTGCAGACAGACAGACAGGTTGGCAGAAGCCCCGGAGGCAGGAAGTGGAAGATGCTGGCAATGCTGAGGACTTGTGGATGGCTGGGACAACGGAGGGACAGTATAGGAGACAAAGGCATAGCTATGGAAGGACGCAAGCCGAAGAGAATCCCAAGAGGCTAGTCAGTGGTGGGACAGACGATCAGTGACCCCCACCCCTCCTGGGTGTCCCCCAACCCTGTCCACAGCACCAGCCTGCTCCGCCCACACCCACTTCACGCACTAATAGAAAGCTGCAGGACCTGCCACAGTGTCAAGGAGGGAACAGCGGATTTGAGAGGGCTCGTTCTCCCCAGCCGTAGGAGCAGCAGTGTTCACTGACAGCAAGGGCCAGAATTCTTAGAGCCAGATAAAGAGAGGATCCCGTGGAGCACGAGAGAGCCAGAGGTTCAAAAAGAGCTGGTGGGAAAGGCACTTGCTGCCGAGCTTGGCCACCTGAGTTCGATCCCCGGGTCCTACCTGGTAGACTTCGAGAACCAACTCCCACAAGGTGTCCTCTGACCTCCACACACACATGCTAGAGCATGCACACAAATAAATAAAGAGATGGGCTGCAGTTTTGTTTTAATCAGAACGTCCTGGGTGTGAGAAGGAAACTGCCCCTTAAGATCAGAGGCGAGCAGTAGCCCTCCGTGGTCTTACGTGGGGGCTCTCAGCACCCTGTCACTCCAGCCCACCCTGTCCCCTCTGTCCAGCAAGGCGAGCTGGACACGGGGTTATTCTGCCCAAAACCCCTCCCGCCGGTGTGAACCAACTGAATCTCACATCTAAAACCTGGTCCTGGGATGCTGGACTCTTTTGTAATTCTTGCAGGAAGGTCTGGGGTAGCTAAGAGTGGCCTTGAACGTCTGGTCCCTCGCTTTAGTCCCCTTACTCTACCTCCCCTGCGCCTCCCTGCCACCAGCTCCAGTTTACTGGGAGCTTCTGAGGGTTGAGCCCGGGGCTTGCGATACTAGGCCGTATTCTCACCAACGGAGCTACATCCGCAGCCCAGGCCTGGCACAAAGAACCTCTGACTCGGGGCAAATCCCTCAACAGAGGAGCCGCAGTGTCCCCATGTGTAAGTGCCCGGAACCCGCCCCTCCGTCCCTGTCTCCTGACCCTCTCGGGGGTGTGGCACTGGCTGGCTTGTGGGTCTCCAGGCCCCCCTCCCCACTGCCAGCGTGCCCCCGACTCCCCGGCCTCCCCCACGTGCTGGGTGGCAAGGCTTTGCCACAACCACATGAAAAGCCATTTCCCCGGGGTGTCCCCACACCTGGGAAAGCCGGCAGAGCGCCCAGCGCGGCCCCGCCCCGCGGCTGGAACACCGGGCGAGATCAATGCGGCCGGCGGGGCGTCGCCACCTTGTTCCAATCAGGGCCAGGGCGCCTTCCGCTGGGGACCATGCCCAGCGCCAGCCCTGGTCCTCCCAGGCGCAGCCGGTGACCGGCAGGAGCCGCAGCCACCCGAATCCCTCTCCTCGCCAGCCTCCGTTTCCTCAGCTTCCGGGAGCCCGAATCGGCCTCTGGTTCTCAGGGCTAAGGTGGGAAAGCAGGAGAGATAAAGGGCAGAAAGGGCACCCATGGCCAGACAGAGGATGGGGAAGGAAACTGTGTCCTGTCATGAGCTGGGCTACCTGCTGCTGGCTCTTTAACCCTCTCCAGCCCTGAGGGCTCAGTCCAAGTCACCTCCTCCAGGAGGCCCTTCCTGACTGCCCTAAGCTGTCGGTGGCCATCCCTCCGGGCCAATCACAGGACACTCCGCATCTCCCTGTTCCAGCAATGTCACAAGACACTAGCTTTGCGGATCTTCTGTCTTCCCTGTCGGCTGCCTGTCCCCTTGTTGCGTCCCAAGCAAGAGTGGCGCACGAGTGTGCCCGATGTTATGGCAAGCGGAAATTGCTAACCCACCTCTCACCTCTCTTTTCCTTTACCTCTGCCTTCTAATGGAAGCTCGCAGCTCCTGAGCCCAAGGCTGTAAACCCCACCACCACCCCGACCCTGGGGACCAGGTTGGGATGAGGACCGACCAGTTCTGTAAGCTTAAGGTTCTGACTGCGGTTCTGAGATGCTCTGGGAGAGACTGTGGGTCTAGGGACATTTGTGAGCATGTGGAAGTTCTGGGCTTGTCACTCGCTCACCAGTGAGAAGCTCTCTCCAGCAACAAGTGGCAAAGGGTACCCCTGTCTGAGGCTGCGGCCAGGATGCTGGGGCAGGGTTTATGAGCCACCCCAGTCCAGGGTCAGCTGCCACATCCCCAACATCCCCCTCCCCAAGGGCCATAGACCCGCTGAGAATGAAGGGACAGCCAGCCACTGGGTGCACAGGGCCCTGCTTAGCCTCAGAATAGACCTCCCAAGCAGAGCCCAGTCCTGGCCGGTCACCCCTGCCTCCTCCCATCCCTGGGGGCCACTGGGCAGCCAAGGCCACAGATCTGTCCTGCTTCCTGGAGGCTGTGTGCAGCTCTGACACTCGCTGGTCCATTGTCAACTTGGACCAGTCACCAGCTTTAACCTCTGCTTCCTCCCCGTGAGACGGGGTGTGGGGGGGGGGGGGGCGATGATGAAGGTGCTTAGTGCCCGAGGCAGCTGAGCCAAGTGCGAACCCGTCCGCAAATGTCTATCTGGTGTGTGTGTTGTTAGGAATGAGGGTCCGTGGGTGGGGTGGGGGAGCTTCACATGACACAGTGTCAACATCCAGGGGCTCCCCCATGGCCCAGCCCCACCCTCCCAAGCTGAGTCCCTAGGCTGAACTCACTTTCACCTGTGACATGCAAGGACCTGGAGGGTTGTTGGTGGGATTTGAGGCAGGTACAGGGAACATGCTTACTGGGCACTGGGTACCTGCTGGGTACCAGGAGATGCTGGTGGGTGAGCCTGCTGCCAGGAGATGGCTTCAAGAACTATATCAGGCGATTGGGCTGAGAGCTAGGTGGTAGACTGGCAATGTAGTTGGAACAGTGAGTTGGCCAAGGATAAAGGAATACAGCGGGGGGGGGGGGGGGGAGGCAGCCGGCTCGGTGAAACCAGCGCTTGCCTGGAACAAGAGAGGCCATGAGTTCAATCCCAGGCACCAAAATAAACACAGACATAAAGACTAAAAGGAGCAGCAGACCCGGTTTTGATACACTGTGGATGGCTGTAGAGCAGTGCAAATGTTTGCTTGGGATTTTTGTTGGTGGATTTTTGAGGGGTTTTTTTTGATGTTGTTGTTATTGCTTTTGAGAGAAGGTCTCACCATGTAGCGCTCTGGCTGGCCTGGAGGCCACTCTGTAGACCAGGCTAGCCTCAGACTCAGAGCTCGGCCTGCTTCTGCCTCCGGGGTATTGAGGCGAAAGGTGTGCAGCTAAATGTGAGCCCTTTTCATCCCACCCCAGGTTTGGAAGACAGACAGAGACGCCGTTAAAGCCTTTTCTCTGTATTTATTGTCAGGATCTCAGGTAGCTCAGGCTAGCCTCAAACTCAATATGTAGATCTTCCCGCTCCACTTCTCAAGAGCTGGAATTACATCACTATACTTTGGTGTTTGTTTTGTTCTTTTAAGAAAAAAAAAAAAATTTGAGACAGGCTCTCTCTATTATGTAACTCTGGCTTCCCGGAATTCACTGTGTTAAGCAGGTTGACCTTGAACTCACAGAGATTCTCCTGCCTCAGTCTCCTGAGTGCTGGGGTTAAAGGCAGACTCCACCATACCCAGGTGCCTTAATTTTTTTTTTTTACTTTGCTTGCCCTTAAAATGTTTTATTATAAAGTTTTAAGTAAAGAAGAGCATAAAAATATGAGTTTTGTTGAGCGATGGAAGAACAGTGATAAAGCAGGCCTCTGGACCCACCTTGGACTTAGCTGCTTAGGTGACTAACCCGACGCTTGGACCCCATTCCCATCCTGAAGCCTCTCTCCAGACACACCCCACCGTGTGCCTTCCAGGGTGAGGGTGGGGATCTGCCTCTGGTCTCTGCGTATACTCTGTTCTTCTAAATTCATTTTTATTATATTTATTTACTTATGGGGTGTGTCACAGCCCACATCTGGAGGTCAGAGGACAACTGGCAGGAACTGGTTCTTCCCGTCTACCCTGTGGGTCCCAGGAGATGGAGACCATGAAGGCTTAGCGGCCAGCGCCTTTAGCTGAGCCATCTCAGCAGCCTGACTGTAGGAGCTTGTGAGAGCAGAAGCATGGTAGAGGTGAAGACCGACCCTGGGGGCCCTGAGGGGGTGAGGCTGAGGGGAGAATCATGGCGAGTGACTTGTTCTCTCCATGCAACAGGTAAGCCATCAGCCCCAGGGAACTCCAAGGCCACACAGCCTGAGGCGGAGATGGGGGTTCCAGGGCCGGAGCTCAGCAGGATCAGAATGTAGCCTAGGACTTTCTTTCTCGTCTTTACCATCAGCTGACCCTGCCGTGGACACCCGTACCGGCTTTCAGCTCTGTCTGACAGCTGGGCTGTCAGTGTGCTGCTCTCCCCACAGGGAGCACGATGCCTCCATTCTCTTTGTGGTGTAGCCTCAGCACCCCCTTTCCCTGCGCGAGCCCAGCACTCACTGTCCTGGGTTCCACCTCAGCATCCTGTGGTCATGATAGATCGGAAGGTGAGCCAGGACCTAGGGGATGGAGGCAGGAGGATCAGGACTCCAAGGTCTTCCTTTGTAACACAGTAAGTTCAAGGCCAGTTTGGGGTATACGAGACCCCGTCTCAATAATAATAACAATAACAATAGCAGCCAAGGCTGAGGAGACAACTCAGTCAATGAAGTGTTTGCTGTGCAAACACGAGGATTTGAGTTTGCTCCCTCAGAACCCACATTTAAAAACGCAGGCGTGGTAGCATGTGTGTGTGCAATCTCAGTGTTGGCGTGGTGGAGGCAGGAGGATGCCTGAGACTTCCTGGCCAACCAATTCAGCACCACTGGTGAGCTCCAGACCAATGAGAGGTCCTGTCTCCAAAAGGGAAAGTGGAAAGAAATTGAGGAAGACATTGACCTCTGGCCTTCACAAGCACACACACACACACAGGCACACACACAGGCACACACACACACACACACACAGGCACACACACACAGGCACACACACACACATACAGGCACACACACACATACACACACACAGGCACACACACAGGCACACACACAGGCACACACACACAGGCACACACACAGGCACACACACAGGCACACA